>CM053509.1:148203445-148221125 GCA_028627145.1 Eidolon dupreanum | reverse complement strand
TTCATTCAGCATTAACTCCAGGGCAGTGCACACTGGCTGGCATACGGCATCTGTTCAATAAAATCTGTGAAATGAACGGGTAGCGTGAACTAACCACTTTTGAGCACCTGTTCTGGGTCAGGCACTTCCGTTTATTTTCCTTCATTGTTCCAACGCATCCTTCAGAGTAGGTGTTTATTATTCCCATTTTAGAGAGAAAGAGACTGAGACTCAGAGAGTAGGGGCCAGTGGCCTGGCTGGGGTGCAGAACAGGGACTGACTCCAGACCCGTTGCTCTTCAGCTCCACTCAGCCCTCTCGTGGGTAACGATGCACTTACCTCTCTCCTCAGGTTCTATGCATCTCCAGGAGGACCTACCTCAGCCCCCTCAGCCCGACCAGCTGCTGAGTGGCCCCCCACAGCCCCCTCCCGGCTGGCCAGAAGACACCGGCACTCTATCCAGTTGGACCTGGAGGACCTGGAGGAGCTCAACAAGGCTCTGAGCCGAGCCGTCCAGGCAGCCGAGAGCGTCCGCTCCACCACCAAGCACATGAGCCGCTCTCTGTCCGCTAACCTGCGCCAGGCCCATGGCCTGCGGGGCTCCTGCCTCTTCTGATGGCACCGGGGGCCTGCTGTCCCCCAGCCAGGGGTCTGCCGGAGCCATTGCTGAAGGCCCCCCAGACCCTTCGTGAGGAGCCCTGTCTCCAGCATAGGCCCTGCCTACTCCGTCTCAGCATTTTCAGAACAGAAGTGCCTGGTCCTCAAAAAGAAGTAAATTCCCAGGGGACCAGCCCCTGAAGAAAGTGCTGGGACCGAGGCCACCTTCTGTCCAGATGCAGTCTCTGGGAGTCTCCTAGTCTTGCACTTGTCCACCTCTAGCTAATAATATGTATTTTATATATAGGTGGACAGATAGATTTTTAAACTGAGGAGTTTTCCCGAGCTTGGATCCTCCTTAGGAGACAGATATCCAGGGATGGGGTGAGGGTCTCTGGCACAAACCTGTCCACCTGCCTGTGAGCAGCCACTTGGGAGTTGTCATCTTGAAGGACGTGGCTAGGGACCTTTCTCCTGGTGGTTGGTGGTAGGACACTTTGGGACCATTGGGCTCTCTTAGGATGCCAGACACCAGGGGGACACATACTGGCTTCTCCATGCTTGGAGCGGCCCTTCCTGGGAAGCCTTCCATCATGGTCCCTCCCAGTACCTCGTCCTGGGACCCATGACTCTCTCCCAGGATCCCTGTGGAATCTGATTAGTGGCCAGCTCCCCGCCAGGCCATCTCCTTCCCCACCCCCACCCCACAGCAGTAAGTACCTCAGCTTTTCTGGAATGTGTGTGCATCAGTGATATATGTATATTTGAGGCATTTAAAATTCTATTTTCGTTATGAGGGCAAGTGAAGAACAAATATTGATCTTTAAGAATAAAGGCAAAAAAAATAAAATCCCCAAAACATTGCCAGAGCTGCCCAGATGTGTGGTGTGTGTGTGTGTAATGACTTGTGGTTTCTAAAGTCAGGTTTGTGGACTGGAAGGTTGACACAGATCCCTCCCCCAGGGGACCTGTTGGGTGCACCTTTTATATTCTTCCTGCCTCCCTCTGGTGGCTTCTGTTTCTCCCACTTTCCCCCTCTGCCTGTCTCAGAACCATAAGCCTCTCCCCTGGAGGGGCCTGCACAGGCAGGCTGTCTGGCCGAGCCCCATTTTATTGAGGCCAGAGGGGCTTCGCGCAAATTGGAGTGATCCAGCAACGTGGTGTCTGCAAACAGCTGCCATTTATTGAGCACCTACTAGCCACTGATTTTTTGAGCTAAATGCCAGCCCGTTAGGGTCCTGTTGTGTCCCCACTTTATTGATGAGGAGACTGAGGTTCCAGTGGGTTATCTGCCCAAATTTGAAATGGTCTGACTCCAAAGCCCATATTCGTACTGAATTTCTCTTCCTACATTTCCATAATTTCCCCCCCTGATTCCTGCTTGTTCCCGTGGCTTTTTCGTCCATCTTCCCCACTCTCTCGTCTCACTTGCTTCTCCCTGCTCATCAGGACCCATTTCTATTTCATTTTTTTCAGCTAATCCTTCTCAATAGAGTTGAAAATGGCATCTCGCTGAAAGTAACACTGAGATGGGAGAGATTTCTTGTAGGTTCTGAGCCTCCAGGTCTATATCCTTCTGGGTGCCAAGAGGCTATCCCATGGATATCAAGATGGGAAGGTGGGGGCCCAGAGCAGTGTCCTCAGCCTTAGTGCCCTGGGCACAGTGGTGGCTCCAGGTTTGAACAAAGAACACTGGAGCCTGGCCCTTTGGAGGGCATCAGCATGAGCCACATGACTTGGTGTTGGGCACAGGGTTATGGTCCTGTCGCTCTAGATGGCTTAGGCCTCTCCTACATGGAGTTTTTTAAACAATCTAGCTCCAACTTTTCTGCCACCAGAGTGGTGCTGCTTCCCCACATTACCCTAAATCACAAAGCACTCTGGAAGGAGGTCTGGAAAGAGGCCAGCCTGTCTTGTTGAACTCCTGGCCCCTGTATTCCCAATCCTGCCCCGGCCCAGGCCCCCGCCTCAGGTCAGGATGCTCACAACAGCCTCTGCATTTTCCTGCCTCTAGTCCGGCTCCCACCAGTTCACCGCCTCAGGCGGCCAGGATGATGTCTGCAGTAAGGTCCATCCCTGGCACCACACGCCTGGCACCACACACCTGAGTCCTCACCACCTTATCCACCTGGACTCCTACTTAGGGTCCTCTGCCTCAGTGTTCCTCAAATGTGTATTCTCAGATCCTTGGCTTACAGAGGAAACAGCAGGTGTTACCAAGCTCCTGATCTTTCTAGACTGATTCAGTTGCCCCTTCCAAGAAGCCTTCCTAGACTTCCCCACTGCAGAAGGACCCTTTCTTGTGCTGGGCCTCCCACCACTCTGCATACCTTTGTCCATCATGGCACATGTGCTGGGCATTACAGCAGGGGCTCTTCCACCCAGGAGCAGGGGCTTACTCAGTGGTTAACCAGAGCTCAACTCAGAGCAGACTTCAACATGAATGAATAAGTGGATGAATGAATGAGCTAACAACAAACCACCTATTCCAAATACAGAAGCTTTATTGATGCAACTGAGGTAAGAATGAGTTACAAAGGGCAGGTAGGGGGCTGAGGATAGGATCCCAAAGTCCCCAAGGTCCTAACCCTATTCTGTGTTTTCTGGAGACTCCTCATTTTTTTTCTTCCTTTCCTCTTGTTGTTTCTCCAGCGGCCCACACTGATCCTAGAAGACAGTGGGAGAAGAAGGCAAAATGTTGGGAGGGGGGAAGGGGTAGGCTGAGCTCTGGACTGTGGCACCCACCCACCCAACTTTGGCTCCAGTCCAGGCTCTGCCACGGCTGAGCTGGGTGACCTTGGGCAAGTCATTTTCCTTTCTTAGCCTCAGTTTATTCACCTCTAAAATGGGGGCTCGATCCCTCAAGAACTGGAATTTACTGAGCACTTATGACCGGCCAGGCCCTATGTGTTGATCTGCATTTCTCACCACCATTTTGCTGATGACGTGACAAGCTCAGAGGAGCCATGTGGCCTGTCCGAGGTCCCCCAGCCAGTCAGTGGGGGTGGCAGGCTCCAGGGGATTAACGATTAACTCCAGTGCCTGTGTTCATAAGCCACTTCCCAGGGTTCCCAGGAGTGCAGGTATGATCGGAACCACTGGTGGTCACAGCAGATGATCTCAGGTGGCAAATAGATGGAGACATTTTCATTTTAATAATCATGAAAGTATGTCATGTATACGCAAAAAAGTGTAACCAGCTCATCAGCTCTGTGATTTCAGGTATGGTCGCATAGGACGAGACCAAGTAAAGCCTTTCACGTAACACAGGTTTAAAGGAAAGTATTGAGTAATGCTGCTACAGTAAAAATCGTGGTGGCAGTCCTGGACTTGCTGCAGTTTGGGTGACGCTGGAAAACACAATGCCAGCTCCCTATTGCACGGTGTGGTAGGCGGTTGTGACTCTCCCCTTGTGAGATTCCCCGTGTGTGTGTCTTTCCCAAGTCCCCTGCCACCATACCTTGGCTATACTGTTTCCCTGCGGTCAGCTTTCCCCATCCTCCCAACCTGCTCCACGCATCCTCCCTAATTTCCCAGTGAGTCCTTGCTGGGCCCTCGTTCCTCCCACCCCCGCCCCACCCACCACGGGCCTCTGTGGAGCTCAGCTGTCCCTGCAGTGAGGTGGGCACTTAGAGCTGGGTCTTGTGCCTCTCTGCACCCATGGCTGGCAGCGTTTCCTCTCTGGGCCTCTGGGGCTGCCCAAGGTGGGAGCACCCTCAGGTGGGCACGGCCCAGGCCTCCTTGCACTTACCTTTTTCTCGTCAGCGTATATGATTTCTGACTTGTCCATGCCCATGCACGTGATGGTTTCATAAAACTCTCTCATTTGCTCCTGGGTCATCACTGGCTTGTCAGCTGTTTGAGGGAACAAGGGGGCTGATGAGGATTCCAGGGGTGCAGTGGGAGGCCAGGGAGGGCTGGGAGCTTGGGGGTCCAGCCCCAGCAGTGGGTGGTCCTGGGGGGAGGTCTGGGTGGGGTGGGAGTTTAGGGGGGTACTTACCATTGATGGACAGACCCATCTTCTGCTTGTCTTCTGGGTAAAAAGCTATCATGAAGATCCTGGGGTCCTTGGTGAACAGCAGGTAGCCAGCTATTTCTTTGTCTCCATCTGGAAGAGAAAGCCACCTGGTGAGATCACAGAGACGGCCCAGTGGTTCCTTCCTCATAGGCAAAGGAAATCTGAGTGTTCCCAGGGCCACACGGCCAGTCAGTGAAGGCCAAGGGTTCACCTAGGCCACGTGTCGCCAGCTCCCACTGTGAGCTAGGCCCTGTGCCATGCACCTACGTGCGTGGAATCAGAGGAGCCTCACGTGAACTGTGGCTGTCAGGGTCTCTTTCTGTGTCTTACAGGTGAGGAAAATGAGGTCCAGAGAGGAGTCTCAGGGCTCCTAGGTGGTGTGAGTTCAATCGCATTGCATTTGTGTGTTCCTACCATGTGCCCTCTCTGCAGTTATGGGGGAGACATGTGTGAAGTCACTGCCTGCCCAACAAATAGGCTGCCACTCTTAGCTCCCAGATGATAAAAAGCAGTTGAGAGGCAGGATTAACCTTGGAGTTGAATCCTAGTTCTAAATGCTAGCTGTGTGATCTCAGGGAAACTACTTGACATCTCTGTTTCTCCATTTCCTCATCTGATTAACGTCCTCTGAGAGTTGTTTATGAGTATTGATTCATGTAAAACACTTCAGACAGTACCTGGCACACAGTAAGAGCTCAAGAACGTTGGCAGTTATTATTATGTCAGTGTGCAGGCACTGGGCCCATGGGGATATAAGAAGTAGGCCTATCCCATGTTCTCTGTGCCCCTCAGGGCCCTAGCCTCAAGTTCCCTCCTTTAGGCTGGCCCGGCCACCATCTCCGCCACCATCTCCCCATTCTACGCTGCAGCTCTCCCCCTGAGGGCTCACCGTATTTGGACAGGGTCCCATTTTCCCTTTGGATCTTCAGGTAGCTGGTGTTATAGATGCACTGGTTCTCACTAAAGCCAGGCAGAAAAAGGGGAAAAACCAGTTAGACAGTCTAGGAGAGATGGACAGTCACAGTCCTTGAGGGGCAAGAGTCGGGTGGCAATTAGAGTCAGCCCTCCCCAGTCCATGGATGAGAAGGCTGAGGCCAGGAAGGGGATGGGGCTTGCTCAAGGTCATCTGACAGCTAAGAGCAGAAGCCAGAAGCTGGGAGTAGGGGTAAGCTGGCGTGTGCAGGTCTTACACAGTCGTGTACTCTCTGGTCAGTACGGTGTCTTCCGTATAATTGGGGGCAAGGTAAAAGAAAACTGTTTGCAGCGTGCTGGCTTCCTTCTTAAACTCTGCGTGGCGGAAAGCCGAGGCGATATAAAACCACTTGCCAGTAATCTGTGGAGAAGCCAGGAACAGATGATGGAGGCTGGAAGCTGAATCCTTGACAGTCAGCTTGGAGGAGATTTGGGCAGATCTCTCCCTCCATTTGCCAACTGGGAAACTGGAGCCCCCAGCGAGGAGTGGGCATGCAGAAGCTCTCTCTGACGGTCAGGTGTCACTCCTACCCTCTCCTTGCCCAGTCCAGCATCGTCCCCTCCTAAGGGACCTTGCAATGAGACTTCTGAGTCTGGAGGCAGACGAATACCTCTGGAGGCTGGCCAGAATCTCACCCCAGGACCCAAGAGAGAAAAGGGAAGAGTCAGGAGAGGGAGCCGACCACAAGCCAGCAGGGTAAAGGGAAACCCAGAGAGGCAGACAGCTGTGTACAGCACTCAGGCGATCAGGCACCCACCTGGTCCAGGGTGGCATTGGTGAGAGGCACCGTGAAATTGAAACACTTCGGGCTCTGGGCAGACAGCAGAGGAAGGAGGCTCAGGACTGCGAGGGCCCAAGGCAGCGCCATACCAAGACAAGGAGGGACCTAGAATCAGGCGAACTGGTGGCTGGAGGGTGCAGTGATCTTTATAGTGAGCTGTGGGTGGGGCCCTGGAGACTGGCTGTGACACAATCCAATGATCATTTGGGAAATAGGCTCTTGAGAAATGTCACACTCCTGACCTTGAGACAAGGGCCGGAAATTTTGGCTGTTCAAAACCAAGGCAGATAGATAGTATCTGGAATGATGTTAGTTAATGTTAATTTCCATGGAGGAGCCTCTAGGCAAGCACTCGTGTTTCATGTTTTCATCCAGTTCCTGTCCCACTGAGCACCAAGATTTAAGAGGGACCCAGCCATAAATCAAATGCTGAAGGCAACTTAGAGTGGCCAGGCTAGTGTGGGGTGTAAGGGACGATGGGGAAGGGGAGATGTAGGGGTGAGGGTGAGGGCAAACGTGGATTCAGTTCCAACTGAGTGTGATAACAACTGTGAAAGAGCAAAAGTCCAGAAGGTCCCCAACCCAGTCCTGGAAGCAGGGACATTTCTCAAGAGAAGGGGGCATTAAATTGAATGTCCATTTGCAGCAAATGTATTGCTTGAACCATCTCCCAGCTTCTAAAACAGAAAGTTATTTCCATGTGGTCTTTACTCGCTGCTATTTGAGCAGGGAGTTTGCCTCTGTTTTCAGCAGTAAAGTCCAATCCTGGAAATACTGTGGAATGAATGATTCTACTGCCTATTTGCATTTCTACATGATGGTATCAAATCTTTATCCACATAAATAAATATTTCCCAAAAGTATTATTATGGTATACTCATAATTTTGTATTCTTATTCATTTCATATATTTTGAACATTTTTTCTTCTTTCAGTATAGTCGGTAGTTGTAATTTTAGCGGCTATATAACCTTTCATTCACTTCTTAGATTATAATTTCTTTTTTCATGTCTTCATTTGTATAACTATAGCATTTTATTTTATTTTTCTATTTTTATTGAGATACAGTTGTGTATAACATTTTATATTGTGACTTTTCCTCTGATGATAGGTATCCAGGAGTAACCAAATTGCTTCCTAAAATTACTATTCCATTTAAGAGAAAGAAAAGAATATGTCATGTGTAAGACTTTAGCATTATTCAAGGTAGCCAAGAATTGGAAACAAGTCAAGTGTCAGTCAATAGGAAAATGGAAAAAGAATTTGTAGCATTTTCATACAATGAAATACTTAACAAGTAAAAGGAATGAATTACTGATGTTACGAAAAAATCCCAAAAGCTCCAAAAATCAGACCAGCGAAAATCCAAGCAGTAACCCAGAGAGAAAGAGAACTCAGTTTTGTTATGCCAGTGGTCCCAGAAGAGCTAGTGCTCTGAAAATCTGGGCAGTGAGCTTAGGGGCAATTTCGCTTTTATACCTGGTTGATACAGTTGGCATGGGCTGATTTACAGACCCCTGAAATTGCTATGGGCTACGGCCGTTACAGAGCATAGGATTTTTCAAATAGGCACTAAGGCAATACATCTTTTCAAACTAAAGCAATACAAGCACTAAAGCAATACATCTTAAAGGGAAGGGATCTTTGGCCTATGCAACAAGCATGTTTACAGAAGCAGAACAAAGGACTAATTAGAAATGTTGGCCATTTAAGTGGGAAATTCCTCTTCACTGATACATGTACCAACACGAATGAATCTCAAAAACATTATGGTGAACCCTCACATTGTGAATAAGTTTTAGTTTTTTAAAAATTTGGAATGAGATTTAATCCATTAATTAAACTTCCAACACTTAAAATTTTAAAGTCAGCTTTATTTAAACACTTCTAATTTATAATGTTCAAGTATTTAGACCAATAGTCTGTGGGCCTCCATTTGTCCATATGCAGAAATGCTAGGGGCAGCCTGCATGGGAGAAGAGTGAACAGGGAGAATCAAGCAACGAGCAAGGTTTGGTCTTTCTTTTCTCCAGAGCAATTTAGCAATGACCTAACTTGCATGTCTCCTGAAGCAAAAACACAGACAGTGAGTGTGATATAGTAAGAAATATAGATTTCCTCTCTACCTCCATTTCCTGGCTCCTAAAACTCTTGGAACTTTCAAAGGAGTGTCTTTTTTTGTGTGCTAATGAGATGGCAGTGTCTGGGGGCTCCTGAATAGCCTCAGGATGGAGGCTGGTTACCAGGGGAACCAACCTTGTGATTAGCCGATTTAGAGGGTTGGAACTTTCAGCCCAGACTCTCTGACCTCTGGGGAGGGAACGGGGCGGGGGCTGGAGATTGAGTTGGTCACTAACAAATGGCCAATGATTTAGTCAATTGTGACCGCATAAGGAAGCTTTCATAAAAATCATTTATGACTGGGATTGGAGAACTTTCAGGTTGGGGAACACATGGAGGTAGATGCTGGGTACGTGGCTCATTCAGAAAAGGTACGGAGGCTCTGTGCCCCTTCCACAAACCTTGCTCTATGCATCTCCTGTTTCTGAGTTGCATCCTTTTATAATAAACTGGTAATCTAGTAACTAAACCATTTTTCTGAGTTCTGTGGGCTGTTCTTACAAATTGCCAACCTCGAAGACAGGGTCGTGGGAAGCTCTGATTTATAGGAGGTCGGTCAGAAGCACAGGGGACAACCTGGACTTGTGATTGGTGTCTGAAGTGGAGACAGTTTTGTAGGACTGAGCCCTTAACCTGTGTATCTGATGTTAATTCCAGTTAGTGTCAGAACTGAGTCGAATTGTAGGAAACCCAGTTAATGTCTGGAGAGTCAGAGATTTGCTTGGTGTGGTAGGAAATCCACACATCTGGTGGCCAGAGTACTGTGCGTAGGATTTTTACCTTACCATGAGTAAATAGACTGCCTCTCCTGAGAAGGAGTGAATGGTCTTCGCCATCCTCACTCCTGTCACTCCCCTTGGGGGCCTCATTCTACTCCCAAGATGATATCCAAACAGTTCCTTCAAGCACAACCAGCACTCACCCTGAAAGAGTATAATTTTCTCCATCTTCTTAAATTTCGCAGATGCTTTAATACTTTTGTGGACTGAGGTTCTAAGCAGCCCTCCTTAGCCTGCCCTTCCACCTGGCCCTGGCAAAACATCAAGAGGGGTTTGGCAAGAAAGAGACAGAAAAGCCGTCAGGGCAACGTAGAGTGGTGAAGTGTTGTCATGGCTCAATCGTTTGCTAGCTGTGTGACCTGGCACAAGTTACATAACTTCTCTGTGCCTCAATTTTTCCACCTGTAAAATGGGGATGATAATAGTACCCACTTTACTGGATTGTTATGAAGACTAAATCAGTTCACATTTGTAAAATGCTCATTAAATGGAACAAATTTGCTCCTAAGGGTCCGCGTATTACAATAACCATCACCATCAGTTTAATGAGAAGCTGGGGTGGGGAGGAAAGATGTATGCCTGCATTCCATAACTACTTCACTGACTGCAGGTTACATCTCATTTCTAAAGACATCAAAATGCAAAAATAAGTCTATAATAGGTGTAAGAAAATAGACATTTTCCCCATTAGATGGATAAGGAGACTGATGGCTCAGGGAAGTAAGGTGATATGGTGAAGAGGTAAAGCTTAGATAACCAGGGAAAGGCACCCATTTGAAAGGATTCATTTGCTGAGAAAACCACTTTATCCCTGCTTCCTCCTCAAGGCCAGGGCTAGATTCTGAGTCCGATGACTAATTTGTGGTCTTCTGCCTGAGGAACAACGAAGAATACATTGGCAGAGCAAACTGTTCTAATCAGGAACTTATTATTTAGCTGAGCAAATACTCAAAAAGAAGATTTACTTAAGTTCAAATCCTGTTTTGTGGTTTTGGATAACTCATGTGACCTTTTTGGACTTTGGCTCCCTCATCTGAAGAGCCAAGGTAATAACACGGATCTCAGAGGGTTATGCGTGGGCTGAAAACATATCACAGCTTCTGGTTCACAGTCAGTGTGCAAGAAATTGTAGCCACAATTATTTTGAATGGTACTGTTATTGGGTTGAACCCTATGAAACTGGATTTTATAGGTCAAAAAGCAGTTGAGTATCATTTAATTTCATGTGGTTCTTACTGTTAGCTGTCGAACAGTTTCCCTGTCAAGGGTTGGCAAACAAAGATGGGCACATCATCCCAGAGATAAGGAATGACCTTCCCGAGGCCATGCCCCAGTCAGGAAGCTGAGACTGGAATCGTCTGCCCGCCTCCCAGCTTCCTGCCTGCTCCTCCCTCACTTTCCCAGCACCAGGCTGCTGGTAATTGCGAGATGTACGTGGATGGGGCTTGATTCATTGTGGACAGAGCAAACATGTGGCCCAGGTTTTCCCTTGGAGTTGGTCGGGCCTGGGAAGTCCACCCGGACTGTTTCTTGACACTTGGTTGTGCAACAGGAAATTGGGAACAGCAGGTGCTGCTAGCCCAGGGAGAACTGCCTTCTGTCCATGACTTCCTACCTGCCCCTGCTGGGAATGAACTGTCCCAGCTGCAATAGCCTCACTGGCCAGGTCATAGAGGACCTCCTAGAATGTGGACCAGCTGAGAGTTGTAAGTGTTAGTGTCAACATAATGCTTTTCTCTTTTCCCTTTGGCCCTTCTTTCTGACTTTCTCCTCCGCTCCCATATCTTCAGAGCCACACAGATGCTGCTGATGGCTCTGGAGCTCTCATGGTGGCTCAGACCTCTTTTCTGTCCTCCCAGCTCAGCCAGCTGCCTCTTAGACAGCTCTGCTCCAGCTCCCCATGACAACCTAAACCCAGCTTGGCCAACCCAAACCCTGCTCTCCTGTGCAAGGTTGTGGCTTGTCCTAGTCCCAGCCCAGTATCCCAGGCCTCCCTATACCCTACCCTGTAGCACCATTTGAACTACTTACTATTCTCCAAATATGCAGTGCTACCTCTGTTTCCAGGCCTTGACAGGTATTCCTTCTCCCCACAATGCCCTTCCCCATCTGGCTAACTTCTATGCATTCTCTCTCAGCTCAGTTTGTCATGATTAACTTTATGTGTCAGCTTGCCTGGGCCAGGAGTACCCAGATATCTGGTTAAACATTCTGGTGTGTCTGCGAGGGTGTTTTGGATGAGATTAACATTTGAATGGGGAAACTGAGCAAAGCAGATTGCCCTCCCAAGGGCCGGTGGTTCTCATCTAATCTGTTGAAGGCCTGAATAGAATTAAAAGTCTTAGTAAGGGAGAATCCCTTCTGCCTGACTGCTTGAGATGGACATCAATCAGTCTTTTCCTGCCTTTGGACATGACCTGAAACATCAGTTCTTTCTGAGTCTTAAGCCTGTCAGCCTTGGGACTAGAACTATACCAGCAGCTCTCTTGGGTCTTGCCCACTCTCTGCGTATCTTGGGACTTGTTATCATAATCATATGAGCCAATTCCTTGGAACAGGTTTCTTCACATGCGCGCACACACACACACGCACACACACGCACACACACGCACACACGCACACACACGCACACACGCACACACGCACACACGCATCTTATTGGTTTTGTTTCTCTAGAGACCCTGAGTAATACAGAGTGTCACCTCCTGACTGTGCTCCCCTCCCCCTGCTGAGATTCCATCACCTATTCATTCTTTCTGCTCCCCCTGCTCCCCCAACTTGGCTTGCTGCCCTCTACTTTCCTAACTAACCCTTAACCACACATATTCCAACCCCTCCAGCTGCTTCCACTAGACTCACATCCCCTCAGACACCCTGCCTGTCTCTGTGGCTCCAGTGCTCACACAAGGCTCAAAATGAGCAAGGTGCTGCAGATAAATGGACGTGGAAGAAATGAAGATGAGAGTTCCTGCTCGCAATAGTTTAGCAAGTTTGAGTGCCTTTAATGTGCTGTATTCTGCGGCTATAGCAGGAAACAAGGCATATCGCCTGCCCTCACAGAGCTTTTGATGGGGAAAACAGACATTAAAGTGACTGAACTTTCCCACCTGCAAACAAGAGGCATGGTGAGAGCTGGGCCAGCTCTTTGGAGGTGACAGATCTAAGCAAATGGCTCAGACTGTCTCCGTTTCATTTCTAATCGTCAGTCAAAAAAATGAAGAGAACATCCTATCTCATTTCCAAGTTTATCTTCCAGAGTTAGGAAATAGCGCTGGGCTGTGATATTTGGGACTTGCGCAGGTACTTGAATCTTTAGGGAGGTATTAAAACAGGAAGGGCCCCACCCTCACCGTTTGTGATTTAGTACCTTTGGGAAGAGGCCAAAAATATGCATTCCTAACCAGCCTCTGCGGCTGCTGGCTCTGCCAGTCCCAGGGGCCACACTAAGAACAGCTGGTCTAACGCACATGACAGCGCCATCAACAGACTTGGGTTTGAATCGCAGCTTTGTCTTGGCCTCACCAGGTGACCTCAGGCACTTCCCTGGGTTCTGTGGCCCTTTATGTAAAGTGGGAGGGTGTACCTGGGGCATGGGAATCTCCAAGCTTCTCCAGACCAAGACTCCTGGGCTTTGGGGACGGGACTCTTGGAGCTACAGAAGCAGCAGCTCCTGGTGCTTACTTACCATCTGGGTAGGTGCAGCATGGGGAGGGGAAGAAGCCCCAGCTGCATGTAAACTGAGGACCTAGGAATTTACAGCTATAGTTTTCAAAACATAAAATCCCAGGTAAGGATTCAATGGCTTGTGATTTGTTCTTTCTCTTACATAAGGGCAGAACAGTTCTGGTTCAACTAAGGTCCCTGAGAAGGAGGACCAAAGAAAACTCTCCGGCAGGTATGAGTATATCCCAAATACTGAAGAGGACATACTTATACTAAAAACATATTTACTGTTTATCTGAAATTCAAATTTATCCAGGTATCCTAAATCTGGCTAACTCTGTCTCCTAGATCCTCACTCACTTCTTCCAAGACAAGTATTGTGGTGGCCTCCCCTCCATGGATGAAAAAATGAACAAAATGTGGTCTATCCAAACAGTGGAATATTATCGTCATAAAAAGGAATGAAGTCCTGCTACATGCTACAAGGATGAACCTTGAAAAACATTGTGCCGAATAAAACAAGTCAGCCCCAAAGGGTCATATATCGTACGGTTCCTTTTATATGAAATATGTACAGTACGCAAAGCCATGGACAGAAAACAGCTCAGTGGCTTTCCAGGGGCTTGGATGGAGTATGACGGCTTCATGGGTTTGGAGTTTCCTTTTGGGGTGATGAAAACATTCTGCACAACATCAAGAATGTACTAAATATCATTAATAGTAAGTTTTATGTTATGTATAATTTGACCACACACACACAAAAGAAAAAAAGAATTGTTCACGTTAGCTTCAATATACCTCCTCCTCGTATGCTATGGGTTGAATTGTAGCTTCCGGAAGGATATGCCTTTGAATGTGGCCTTACTTGGAAATGGGGTCTTTGTGGATGTAATCAAGTTAAGATGAAATTGTTAGGGTGGGCCTTCATCCGATCTGACTGCTGTCTTTAAAAAAAGATGGGAATACAGAGATACATAGGGAGAATGTCATGTTACTACGGAAAGAGAGCTTGAGGTGCTGACCTGCAAGCCAAGGACGAGGTAAGGAACCTCCTTTAGAGGCATCAGAGAGACTGTGGCCCTGCTGAAGCTTTAATTTCAAACTTCTAGCCTCCAGAACCGGGAGAGAATGCGTTCCTGTTGGTTTAAGTGACCAGGTTTGTGGTACTGTTACAGCAGCCCCAAGAAAGCAAGACACGAGGGGACCCGGACTCCTTCACTTTCAGCACCAGCTCCCACCCCCAACCCTCACCACCTATAGGGGAAGCAGCAGAAGCAGGGCATCCCCGAGCATCTTCCTCTGACCTTGCAGCCCTGCCAGAAACCTCCTTTCGGGCTTTTCAAAGAAGCACGCGGCCACAGGTGTGTCATTCCATTGCCTCAGTTTTAAATATTTATTTAAAACCCAGAAGGGAAAAGGAGACGGAACCCACTGGGGTTTTTAACACACTGACATATGGACAGAGACATAAACGAGGACAGCAGAAAAATCCAAGAACAAGACAGAAACCAGGTTGAGACTGGCGGCATGGGGAAACGGAGCGCTGAGATGAGGCCCGAGCTGCTACAGAGACACCCCTTCCCTGGGCTGGGGCCGGAGGGCAAGGGGTGCAGGAAGTGTCTGGTGGGGAGGGTAGGCCGGAGTGAGGTATTAAATAATGAAAATCAAATCCAATTCCCAAAGAAACACAACTTTGGGGCCGGGGGTGGGGGAGAAGACAAATAGACTTTCACATAAAATCTCCCCTTCTATAAAAATAACTCCATCGTTAAAATAACCTCAAAATCCAACCTGGATGCTGACTGGTTCACTGATAGAGGACAATTCAAGTGACACTGAATATTCCCTATCATGCCGAACTGTGAGATTCCTGTAATAATCTTTCTCCTCAGTCCACCTTTACAGTTGGAGGTAATGACACCGTGTTTCTACAGAACTTAATGACAATGAAAAAAGCAAAAGTGATGACTGCATCTTGAAAGGGCAAGCTCCAAGAAAGGAGGACCTGAGTGGATGGCATGAGGCTTCATGAGATGGTTCCATATTTACCTTCAAGACCAGCCCTGACCCATTGCTACTCTTATAACTGGTTTCTTCAATGTCAAGGCTTCTCCCAGGACTCTCCAGTCTAGATCACACCCTCCAAGACAAGTGTAACTGCCCTCCAAGACCATGAAAGGCCAAGTCAAAATCCTTCATGCTCAGGCCTTCCCCTGCTCTTCAGAGGACAAACATTTAAAAGTCTTTAAATTAAAAAGTAAAATTTTCTACTTCTGTTTCTGGTAGGTTTTTGTTTTTGTTTTTTTTTTGCTTTACTTCCCCTCGCTCTTTTTTCTTGCCCCATCCTCCTTAGTAGATTACCTGATAGAGCACAAGGGTGATGCTAAGAAAATTTTTTAAATTTCCCAAACTTTGTCATTTGGAGGAGAGAGAAAAATGTGGAGGATAGCCCACATCAAAATGCTTCTTCAAAATCTATGGCAAAAATGGTAGCACCTTCAGAATCTTAAATAGGGTTTTTTTTTTTTTCCTTAAAAAAAAAAATCACATACACTATGAGACAATTGTGAGCACCAGAGATTTCACAGTGGGAGGTAGCAAACATGGGCGCCCCCGCCCCAATTTTCTCCATTGCTTCCCACCCCCGGCTGCTCACCCTCTCACCTCTTTTCCAGGTGAAAAAAATAGTAACGCACCTTCTCTGTGTTTGTTTAAATAAAATATATATACTTCTTTCTTCCTTTTCGCCTTTTTTCATGTCTCCTCTCTAATATTGCACATCAAAGCTCCCTAGCAGGGACCAGCTAACAAGATACCCCCTTCCCTCAAGCTGGCTGGAATGTGGGGCTCTTTGGGCAGGAAGCTGGGGAGGGCAGGGGGTGGCCGCAGCGCGGGGAGACAGGCCACGGGGCTCAGGTGGGTTGCAGGCCCAGCTTGCTCTAGCTGGCTCTTTGATTGGTCTTTGGAGCTGTGCTGGGATCAATTGTCCCCAAGAACAACCCATTCCCTGCTCCTCTCCAGCCACTTCTACTGGGCAGACAGTAGCTGGGGCCTGCCCTAGGATCCTTGGGCAGGTGAGCTGCCTCTCCTGGGCCCACCTGCTCCTAAGTACCCTCCCTTGCCCTAAACCTCCTCCTCGTCCCTCCCCCTCGAGGCCTAGAGGAGCCAGGAGGTCAAAGGTCAGAGGAAGCATGCAGGTCCAACTTCCAGGCGGTACTGCTTCCCTGAGGAGGCAGGAGGGAGGTTGTCCACACTGATGATGGGCAGCTGCTGCGGGTCCTGGGTCCGGAAGGTGAAGAGTGTCTGATGCCAGCGGCCATCCTGGACCTGAGAGTAGAAGGAAAAGGGGCTATACATATCCATCATGGTCCTCATCATATATCATGTGCATTTCCCCACCATCTTTCCTCACAATTTTTAATGGCCACATGGTGTTTCACCATAGCAATGACCTGTATTTGTCCATTGAGATTGCTTCTACCATTCATATTCCTATGAGTAATGCTGTAATGAACATCATTGTACTAAAATGTTGTGTACAGTAATTATTTCCCTAGAACAAATTCTAGAAGTGGATTTGTCAGATCAAAGGATAAGGTACATTTCTAAAGCTTTGGATATATATTGGAGACATATATATGTAGCTACTGTCCAGAAAGCTTCTACCAACTAATATTTTCAAAATAGCTTTCTGTGAGTGTGCTGGTTTCTCCACATCCTCACTAACATTGCATGTTACCAGTTTTGTTTTACTTTGTGAAACTGATTTTTTTGGACAACTTTCTCTCTCTCTCTCTCCCCCCACAACAACCCACCCTGTTTTAGGCATTTAAAAATCACCAAAGTGTTAAGAGAAGAAATTAGCCTGGCCAGGGTGGGGGTAGAGAGTAGAAATACAGCCTTCTGTTAGTAGCCTTGCAAATAAGTACCGTATCTACCAGCCTATAGAATTTTACCAGCTCAGATCTCTCCTCAGAAAATTCCCAGGGAGGAAAGTGAATAAAAGCAATTTTGTAAAACTGTTATAATAAAATTTTTACACAACAATAAAAATTATATATATCATACTAATATAGTATAAATTTGTTATATACAACTTTATAACAACACCTTTTTCTACTTGTCTGTGTGTGAGGGGCTCCAAGAGTTACCTTGCAGCCATCCATGGCCACTTCTGGCCTGAACTGACCCCCAGCTTCAAAGATCTGCCCATTCCAAGCCCGGAAGCGTACAGCCTGCTTGGCTGGGGTCCGCCCGGTGCCCTCCTGCCACACGGTCATGTTAAGGCAGTGGATGGTGATATGCTGTGTAACCTCAGAGCTTAGCAGGTGCAGAAAATTCATCTGGACTCGGCTGACGGCAAACTCGACCTGTGGAGCACACGCAGCAGTGAGGTAGGTAGCATCAGGCCTGGCTGCCCACAGCTGTCAGAATTCCTCATCTCTTACTGGAGGGCACAGGCACAGGCCCTTTCGGGTAAGCACTTCCCAAGCATGCTCCCAGACATGTGCCCACTTAAAAGACAAGGAAATTGAGGTCAGTAGGAGCCGGTCCACAGCCAAGGAGTGACGAGGGAGGGAAGGGACAGAGGCCTGCTTGACTCCACTGCCGGAGCTGCGAGAGTCCTGGTGCCATCTGATCCGTACCCTGCTCCATTTAGAGGAGTGGGGTCTTCGGGGCTGAGGTGGGATCCAGGGGCCCAGAGAGGAAGAGGATCTTGCCCAAGATTGAGGGGCTCTAGGAGTACAGAGGAAATGAGAAGTGCCCTCC
>CM053509.1:148137829-148202945 GCA_028627145.1 Eidolon dupreanum | reverse complement strand
GCTGCAGCCTCGGGAAGGGTCGGGGGAGAGGGCCACCAGTAGGGGACAGGAGCAGACGGGTACCTTGGAGGCCGTGATGGGCTTGAGACACGTCTGTCCACCATGTGTGAAGTTGCAGGAGACTTCGATGGTGTCGGACGAGCAGCCAAGGTTTGGATCCACCCAGTAGGTGCCTACAGGAAGCACGGGATGGTGGTGTATGTATGTGGGGAGGAGCCCAGGACTTAGTTCTATAGGTGGACCCTGCATCTTGTGACCTGCTGAGCCCCAGGTGGGCAGGAAATCAGGGAGAGGGGAGCAGAAAAGGGATTCTGTGACCACAGATCTCTAAGCAGAGCTCACAGCTGATAGAGCCCCCAGAGCAGCACACAGCTGAGCACCTGACCTGCTGCTATTGGGAAACGTCCATTTTACAGAGGGGACAACTGAGGCTGAGAGGATGAGCCACTTTCCCAAGCGATTTAGGGATCATCTAGAATGATTTCTCCACTGAGGTAGTGATCCTTCTGGGGCTAGTTAGGGATGGGTGGAAGCCAGAGCTTCTGCCCATCAGCCAGGCCCCTCTGTGGGCATCTGGTTTCCCCATTGGGCTTCCAAGGGAGTCAAAGGCCCCACAGCTAAAGGAGTGGGACACCTGGCCACTAGTCTGCCTCTCGTGCAGTAGAGGGAGAGGGGCTCAGAGCAGTGTGGCAGCTTGCCCCAGCTCAGAGAGCTGGTCAGAGGCAGGGCTAACAATCGAACCCAGGCCTGTCTGCCCCCAAAGCTGTGGCCCTTCCATGGTACCACATCGGCTCACATGAGAGAAGAGAGTTGGATGAGGTGTGGAGCACACTCGCCACCCCAGCCCCATCCTCTCCTTGTGCTCGGGGGCTTCTTCTGCCAAAGCTCTTGTCTCCTTGCACTAAAATGGCCATCTCCAGCTTTGTATCTGTGCGCTCTGGAAGGATGAAACTGCTCCTCAGTGTTTCTCACTATATCCCCACCCCGCAGGAAGCACAAGCCTTGGCGTATTGGGGATCAGTGACTGTTTGTGGAGTGAATAAATGACGGCCCGTGTACCTATCTCTCTAAGGACAGAAACTTGGCCAGGATGAGCCAAGGCTTGAACACTCCATCTCCCCCAGCTCCTTCTGGAACCCCCTACCCCCACCCGCCAGCCCCACCCTGGGGACAGAAAGGGCCTCTTTTCAGACCCCACAGGCCCTCGTACCATCAGCCATCTTCTGCTCACAGTCCATGAGGTCCCGACAGACCCGGGCGGGGTTCTCTTTGGTGCCCAGGGGCATCTTAATGCTCTGGATGAGGCTGCTGAGGTAGTGTAAGGTTTTAAAGATCTCCCCTCCCTGGTCCAGCACCAGCCGGTCTGGATGGCTGTAAACCTATCGTGAGGAGAGAGGGTGGCCATCGGCTACTTGAGGTTCAGGCCCAGCCCAAGGTTCTTGAGAGTTGGGAGACATCTCTGAGTCCCCAGGGGCATGGCTGGGGTGAGGGTTGGGCATTCTTCTGCTTGACAGATAAAGAAACTGGGGGACAGAGATGGACAGAGGAGTGGGGTCTAGAGACCTGAGAGGAGTAGGAGGTGAACCTGGTCTCTAGGCAGGATGGGCAGGCCTCTGTGAGCGAGGCAGACAAGGTGTGCAGGACACCGAGGAGTGGTCCCTAATCCTTCCAGAAGGGGTTGGGGAGAGGGCTTTCCCTGGCATCCAGCTCAGGGACCAAGCAGAAATGTCTGCAGGAGGTCTGAGCTGGGACAGGCGAAGTTTCCTATCTTGGGAAGAAGGCAGGGCAGCAACGGGTGCTCCTGACAGGGGCTTGACTAGAAGACCCCCGAGGGCCTTCTCAGCCTGGGGTCTTGGAGCTGAGGTGACCAAAGGCCAGGGGTTTAACAGAGCCCTTGGGGACGACCATGAGCTTCCTGGTCCTGGTGGAGAGTGGGACCGAACTTCGGGAAAGTGCTGTGGGCTGTGTCCAGGCGAGCATCTCTTCCTGACTCAGGCCAGCAAGAACTCTGACACCCGGAGAGGGCTTTGGAGGAAAGCTCAAGGACTGGCTGTGTGACTCTGGACTTGTCACCGTTCACTTTGAGCCTCGGCAACAACCCTCCCACATCTATGGTTGTGAGATGCCATCGAAGGCTATGAAACACTCAGCGCAGGCCACGTGGAGGGCGCTGACCACACGTGAGCCGTTACTACTTCCCCGGGGCAGGCGGCCCGTGTGGGCAGGGCTCTCGGCGGTACCTCTGCTCTCAGTGCTCCATTAGCGTCCATCCATGTCTGGAAAGCTGCCCCAAGGTCATCTTGTTGCTGTGCAAGGAACAAGACAGGGTGTGTATCTTGATCCCCCAGACCCTCCAAGCAGGAGTGCCAGGGTCTGAGCACAAGCTCTCCCACCCTGCCTTCCCCAGGAAAAACATGGCCAAGTCACATGCCCTCTGTGGAACTCTGTCCTTCCTCTCCACTCGTCCTTGCAAACTGAGTCAGAGCTGGCCCTTCCACTCCCTTCCTCCAAGTACTTTGATAGCCCTCCATTGCCCTCAGGATTAAGTCCCAGCTCCTCAGTGTGGTTACCAGATCTGGCCTGAGTGATGCGGTCTTGGGCCCTGCCTCTCTCCTCTCTCCCACATCTGCTCTACGCACCAGACACACTACTGTCCTTCTAAATCCCTAAGCGCCATGCTCTAGCTAGCCACAGGGACTTTGCACATGCTGCTCCCAATCCCTGGAACGCTCTTCCTTCCTCCAATGTTCCCTCTGGCTAACTTCTATTCCCATGGTACTCAGCCAGGGGCAATGTCGCCCCTAGAGGACATTTGGCAATATCTAGAGACATTCTTGGCTGTCACAGCTGGAGGAGGGGGTGCTACTGGAATTTAGTGGGTAAAGCCAGGGATGCCGCTAAACATCCTACCATGCACAGAACAATCACTCCTAGAAAATACTCATCTGGTCCCTAATGTCAGTAGTGCTGCAGTTGAGAAATCCTGCCCTACACTCATGCCACAGATGTTAGCTGCAGTGGGAACTCTTTCCTGATGCTTCTGCCCCCAGGCTGAGTGTGGCCACCTTTCTCTATATTCCCACAGTCCCTAGTTTCTCCTTGTACCATTACTGTCTAATATATACTTGAACCTCACACTGCGCTTGTCAGAAGCATAGCTGCGGTCTTGCCATGAAAACCATGAGGGGCAGAATCTGACAGTGAGTAAAGCCCAGCGCTGGGATCCAGAGCTGGAACTCTGGAGGCAGTACTTCTCAAGTTCAAATCCCAGCTCGGCTACTCATTAACTGCATAATCTAGGGCAAGTTGCTTAACCTCTCGGCCTCAGTTCTCTCATCTTGAAAATGGACATGATGATAAAACTGATAATGAACTGCTGAGAGGAATAAATAAGTTAATACATGAAAAGCACTTCTAATGGTGTCTGGCATATAATAACACTCAAGAGATGAGGTTAGTATTTAAAAAATTTAAAGTCCTCTAATTTTTTATTTTTTAGAGGCAAAGAGCTTTTCCTAGATCTCTTTGCTTCCTCTTAGCGGGCTTCCTTATTGATGAGAGGCCTGGAGGAAGGGTAGAGGAGAGGCCAGGGCTGTCATTCTGTTTTTGTGGATGAGACAGAAGGACCACTGAGAAGCTGAGGGGAGAAGAGCAGAGATTCTGAGTGGCTCATGGCCCAAGGAATCCTGCTCCATTCAGTCTTCCCCCCGGGCCACTTCCTGGGATGCTGTCAGGGCCTGGTGGTCCTCCCAGTCAATCAGCACCGTGGTGAAACAAGGCAGGACTCCTCAGCGGGCTTAGGAGGGAGCCATGCTTTCAGACAGGGCCGTAGTCCCCTGGGAGGAACGCAGGGGTCCCGATCTGCACCCTCTTTGGACTCAGATCTGATATGGAAGAATCCTCAGCAATCAGCTGATCTGTACAGAGTGAACCAACAGGACTCAGGAGCCCGGTGGTTTAGGTATATTCCTGGGTTCACAGTCAGAGACACACTCCAGGCAAAACCTGGGTTTCTTGCCTCCCGGCCCAGGGCTCTTTCTACTGCTTCAGGGCCCAGGGTCCAATATGGAGTGACAAAAGGACATGGGCATTCCTAGGCCCAGGTTAGGGTTCTAGCTACTATGGCCAGAGAGCGGTCAGCTGACAACTACCCCCTTCCCAGGCCTTACCCAAGTAGACAAAAGAGAATGTTTTCCAACTTACGAAGTGGACAGGGCTCCCTGGAGGACCCTGAAAAAGAAGAGTCTGGGTCAGTATTTGATGGGGACTGGGTGCTAGAGTCCCGGGGGCTGTCAGGAGATTAGAGGGACTATTAGGGCATGAGATTAGAGGGATTATCAGGGCATGAGGACACACCAAGCTGGTCCCTGCTCTCCTGGAGGCCTGGCCTCACTGTGGATACTCCGTACTCTCCTAGAAGTCTGTATACCACAAGAAGCTTACGAGTCCTATAAGGTCAAGGCCAAGACAAGTGTCTGCCAGCAAACCCTTGGGTCTCGTTCAAAGGAAGCCCACCTCCTGCCCCAGAGCCGAATGGGCACCAAGCACTCTTGTTACCTACCGGTGGGCCAGGTCGTCCTCTGGGGCCGGGAGGACCCTGGAGGAAGAGGAGAACAGTGAAGCCCTAGTCAGAGGCCTTCATCCTCCCCACCCCAGGCCTCCCGGAGGAGACGAAGACGTAGGGACAATGGTGACCGTGACATAGATGGATACAGGTGGGTTGAATGAGGTCCAGGATCCCACTCCCCCATCCTCCAGCCCTCGCACCCCAGCCCACTCACCCTCGGACCTTGCAATCCCTGGAGGGAGACAGAAGCAGGGAGAGAGAGTTAGGGGACCAGGACTAAGCCGTGCTCCCCACACCCCATAGCACTGCCCCTCAGCCCATCCACTTACCAAGTTCCCTTGGCTACCTTTGTCGCCCTTCGGACCCTGCAATAAACCAAGGCCAAGTGAGAGAGAAAGCTCAGAGGGAAGCCTCACTCCTCAGATGGGAAACTGAGGCTCAGGCTAGCCCTGGGTCACAGAGACAATCTGGAGCCAGAAAGGCAAGGGGAACCAGCAGTCTTTGGCCAACCTCTTGCACATACCGGGCGTCCTGAAGGTCCCAGGATTCCAAGGGGCCCAATGATGCCTTCCTTTCCCTAAAGGAGAGAAAAAGGCTCATGTGTCCTTGTTCCTGGGCCTGGGGAATAGTCATAGGGACAGGAGGGTAGAGGGCAGCCTGAATATCCCAAGGGAACAGAATGAAGATGTTCTGAAGCAGGGGCCAGGCCAGGCACCTCCTGAGCCTGTGCTATGTTCCTTGGGGTGGGCTAGAAGAGTAAGGGGAGGGGGGCAGGTGAAAGGGAGGAAGGATGGCAGCCCATCTGGCAGGAATAGCATAAGCAAAGGTATGGATGTGGGAGGGAAGACTATGGGCAGAGAGGGGCTCAAGACTGAAGGAGGAGGAAGAGGACATGCATGCACCCAGCCAGTGGCTGACAGGCCTTGGACCTGGGTGATTGTCCCTGCTGGGACAGAGAAGGAGGAGACTCACCATCAAGCCAGGAGGCCCCCGAGGGCCCTGGATGCCTTTGAAGCCAATGTCTCCAGGGGTGCCCTGCAGGAGGCAGAGGAGAATGTCCAGTGGCCACTGGAAGAGGCCCCACCAGCAGCCCACCCCTGAGATCTGGCCAATCTTTGCCCTCTCTGTCAAGAGAGGCCTTGCCTGAGAGACCCCAGAAACAGTAACACATATCCACAATTATTAACAGGTACCCGTGTGGAGGCTCAGTGCAGTGGGGGGGGGGGGTGTCTCTGGTCTTATTATAACAATGCTTTACTGTTATATGCCTATTTTATTTTTATTTTATT
The DNA here is from genome assembly GCA_028627145.1 of Eidolon dupreanum. Lineage (NCBI taxonomy): Eukaryota > Metazoa > Chordata > Mammalia > Chiroptera > Pteropodidae > Eidolon > Eidolon dupreanum. The sequence continues at coordinate 148,197,089 of CM053509.1, read as the reverse complement.
TTATTTTAGATGAGGTAACCCTTGGTTGATCTCACAGATTGCAAGGACCTTGTCAGCTTACAATCCCTTATTTTTATTATTATTATTATTTTTTTATGCCTACAGCACCTGGTCTTCCTAAGTGGTCTCCCATCCAAGTACTAACCAGGCCCAACTTTGCTTAGCTTCCGAGATCAGACGGGATTGGGCGTGTTCAGGGTGGCATGGACGTAGTCTTACTATGCCTATGTTATAGATGAGGGAACTGAAACTTAGAGAGACCAAGTGACTTGCCTGGGACACATAACACATAAATGGTAGAGCTGGGCTTAGAACCTAGGTTGACCAGAATGTGAGCTCTAGAGAAAAGGATGCTCATGTTTGATTCTAGCTGTGTACCAACCCATATTGTAAGTGCTCGAGAAACAACTGTTGAATGAATAATGAACAAATGAATGAGCTGGTGGATGAACGGGACCCCAACAGGAACAGTGTAGAGTAGAAGTCTATACCTTGGGTCCAAAGAGGCCAGCCATTCCTGGAAAGCCCATCTCGCCGGAGTCACCCTGTGGGGAGAACAGGATGAGATAGGGTGAGTGGGGCCAGGAACCGCTGCGCCTGCCTTTTCCCAGGGACATCAGCTACTCTATCACAAGACGATCAGCTGAGTATGAACAGTTCACAAACTAGGTGCCAGGTCCCACTGAGCTCTCAGGGTGCAGGAGCCTGTGCCTTTTGTCAGATAAGAAAGCAGAAGCCAGCTCAGGGATTCCATGAGGAAGGAACCCTCTAGAATACTCAGAAGCTCCTGTCCCAGGTCTTCAAGGAAGAGAATGAAAGGATCCACAAACTCTTCCCAACCCATCTCAAAAGCACTATTAAGGCATGATCCCCTAAAAGTAACCCCATTAGCTGATGGCACTTCGCATGTACCACTATGCATGCATGTTCCCTCGTCAGCCTGTGGAGGCACAATCTGCCCTCTTCACATATGAGAAACGGAGGCTCAGAGAGGGCAGGAACTTGCTCAAAGTCACACAGCCATTATATTGGAGAGTGTGCTAGATCCAGATGGGAATGATTCCAGAGGCCTGGCTAATATAGTAGGTGTATGCTTATCTTTTAAAGAAACTGCCCAACTGTTTTCCAGAGTGGTCATAGCAATTTACATTCCTATTAGGAGAGTATGAGTTCCAGTTGCTCCACATCCTTGTCAACACTTGGTATGGTCACTCTTTTAAAAATTTCACCATTCTAATAGATGTTTTGTGGCATCTCATTGTGGTTTTAATGAGCATTTGTCTAATGACTACTGATACTGATCTTTTCATGTACTTATTTGCCATCTGATATCTCTTTTGAAGTGTCTATTAAATTTTTTGCCAAATTATTTTTTATTGGGCTGCTTCTCTCCAGTTTTGAGTTTTGAGAGTTCTTTATATATTCTAGATATGAGTCCTTTACCAGACATATGATTTGCAATTTCTCCTAGTTTGTGGCTTGTCTTTTTATTCTTTTAACAATGTCCTTTGAAGTGTCAAAAGTTTTAAATTTTGATGAAGTCCAATTGATCAACTTTTCTTTTATGAATCATGCTTTTGGTATCATATCTAAGAAATCTTTGTATAACCCAAGGCCTCAAAGATTTTCTTCTATGCTTTCTTCTAGAAGTTTTACCATTTTAAGCTCTACATTTGATGTGATCCATGTTGAGTTAATTTTTGTATGCAGTATGAAGTGTCAATTTTTCTAGCACCATTTGCTGAAAAAGACTATTCTATATCTACTGAACTGCTTTTGTGCCTTTATCAAAAATCAGTTGTCCATATACATGTGAATATATTTCTGGACTCTCTATTCTGTTCCTTTGATCTATTAGTATAGTTATGGCCCTACCATACTTTGTTGATTACTGTAGCTTTATAATAAGTTTTGAAATCAACTGCTGTTAGTCTTCCAACTTCGCTCTTCTTTTTCCAGGTTGTTTTGATTATTCTAGGTCTTTTGCATTTCCAAATGAACTTTAGAATCTGCTTGTTATTTTCTTCAAGAAAAGCCTGATGGGATTTTGACTGGGATTGTGTTGAATCCATAGATCAACTTGAGAAAAACTGACAACGTAACAATATTGAGTCTTTTGACCAATGAACACAGCGAATATCTCCATTTATGTTGGTCTTCTTTAATTTATCTCAGCAATGCTTTATAGTTTTCAGTGTATATGTCTTGTATTGCTATTGTTGGATGTATCTCTAAGTATTTCATATTTCTATGCTATTATAAATAGTATTGCTTTTTAGATTTCAAATTCTGATTGTTCATTGCTAGTGTATTGAAATACATTCACTAGTGCATATTGATCTGGTATCCTGCCATTTTGCTAAACTCACTTATTCTAGTAGCTTTATTGTAGATTCCATTGTTTTTAAACAAAGACAATCATTTCATCTATAAACGAAAAGTTTCACTTCTTCCTTTTTGATATGAATGCTTTTTATGTATTTTTCTTGCCTTGCTGCATTGGCTAAAACTGCCAGTACAAAGTTGAATAGAAGTGGTGATAGCAGATATCTTTGATTCGTTTTTCTCTTTGGATGTGGAGGAGTCAATGCCAGACACATGAGCTGGGCCTGGGCCAGAAGCGAGAGACTGCTTACCATAAAACCCCCTTAGAGACTGTCTGACAGTGATCGATGTCCATTCGGACATAAATCAGCATGCCTCCCACACCTCCCACCGCGTGCTGGTTCCTGGAACTGGCTGTTGTCCTCACCTGGTCAAGCATGTAATTTCTTGTACCTGGTAGCATTCACGCATTAGTCACTATGACTGTTCTTCTATTGACCCTATATTATTCTTTGTTACCTGCCAAGTGGCACAGAGATCCATTTAGTCTCACAGATGCCCAAGACACGCCTTGTATGTAAGTTTCTCTGAATAAACTCTATTAATCACCATATTAGAGGAGCCAGCCTCTTTCTTTGGTCCCTCCCTGCCCTCCACTTATAGAGGTAGATTTTCAGTCCTGAAAACTTTCCCAAGGTCTTCATGAACTGACATTAGGAGAAAATTTTGTCATTCACTATTAAATATGATGGTGCCCTTTATCAAGTTGAGGCAGTTCCTTTCTATACCAAGGTTGCTGAGATTTTTTATTAGAAATGCAGCTGCATTTGTCAAATGCTTTTTCTGCATCTACTGAGATGATTCAATTGGGTTTTTTAGTTTGTTGATATGGTGTATCATATTGATTTATTTTCAAATGGTATACCATCTTTACATTCCTTAGCTAACCTTCGCTTGATCTTGATGTACTTATCTTTTTTATAGTCTTAGATTTGTTTTGCTAAAATTGTAACAAGCATTTTTAAAAATTTTATTATTTATGCCTACAGTACTTGGTCTTCCTAGGTGGTCTTCCCATCCAAGTACTAACCAGGTACAACCCTAATTAGCTCCCAAGGTCATACACTGGGCTTCTTCAGGGTGGCATGGCCATGGACGATGGACTGTGGCTCCACTGGGGCACAAACCCAGGACCTTCTGCATGGAAAGCAGATGTGCTAACTGCTACACTATGGAACCACAACCTTTACTAAGAATTTTTATATTGATATTTATGAGGTATATTGGTCTGTAGTTTTCTTCTTGTAATATCTTTGTCTGACTTTGATATCAGGGTAATGCTAGCTTTATAGAATGCATTGGAAAGTATTCCCTCCTCTTCTATTTTCTGAAAGCAGTTATGCAGAATTGGTACTATTTCTTCCATAAACATTTATTAAAATTCACCAGTAAAGTCATCGGAGCCCAGAGTTTTCTTTATTGGAAGCTTTTAAACTACAGGTTAAATTTCTTTAGTGGATATATAGCTATTTATCTGGTTGTGATCCACTTCTCCACATTCTGAAGGGACCACTCCGATCTCATTTCTCAGCTTCCTCCCACCCACTTCGTTCAGGAGAGGCAGAGTGGTATCTGGTGCCCTGAGAGGGTGTTGCTCTGCCCTTGTCACAGAGCAGACAAGTGGCTTCTGGGTCTGTATGTGCGCATGTGTAATATGAGTATTTTTGTGTGCATGTGAGCATGTGAACACGTTTACTTCCTGGGGTTCACTCACCGGCTGGCCTTTGGATCCAGGCTCCCCCTGGTTCCCAGGAAGCCCTGTTCCACCTTCTGTCCCTCGCTTGCCGGGGGGACCCAGCTGCCCAGGTAACCCACTTTCACCCTTAAAGAAACACAACAAAATGATCACTTAAAGTGGGGAACGGTTCTAGGGAAGGGGGAGGGAGGACCTAGGAGAGACAGACAGCGATCCCATAGGGTCAGCTGAGATCTCAGGATGCTGGGGCTCCAATGTAGGCCTGGCGGGGTCTCAAAACTTCAGCATCCTTAAGCGGAAAGTCTCTTTCCTTACTCTGGAGGGGAGGTTCCGCTTCCCCTCCATTCTCCCACTGTGACTCTCCTCTTTATGACTTCTTCCCAACAGACCATGCTGTCCCTCCCGTGAGACGGCCTCCTCTTCTTCCCTCATTTAAATCCTCCATGGGCCAAGACCACCTCTCCTCAGCTTGTCCCAACAGAGGGTTCCACCCTCTCCCCGGCTAAGCCTCTGGCTCAGAAAGGGCAAGAACCATGTCTGATTCATTCATCTCAGTCTTCCTTCAGTATCTAGCACTGGGCTCCGACTGACTCATGGCTGCCGCCCCATCAAGTCTCTCAAGGAAGCTTTCTAAAAAGATGCTTTGGAGGAGGGCCCCAGTGGCAAGCCAACATCTGTTGTTCCACGAAGTCCCACAAGAGGGCGCCCAAGAATAACTCAACAACCAGTTGAGGGCTCAAGGCGGGCTAGGGGGCAGTATCTGTAGTTACTGGGACAAACTTAAAGTCAGGTTCAAGTTTGGGACAGGAACCCCTGAGAAAGGTCAACAACGTGGACTCCATTTTCATATAGGCCCTGGGAAATGGGAGCCCACTTCAGCATTACAGTCTATATCACTATAGTTAGTAACAAGGCAGAAAGGATGGAGGTTGGTCAAGAGGATTAACAAGTGTCTGACCTTGAATCCTGGGGGCCCCTGTGCTCCAGGCAAGCCAGCCACACCTGGATTTCCTCTTTTTCCAGCAAGGCCCATGGGGCCAGGGTCCCCATCATCTCCCTGCTCTCCCTGTAAAGAAGGAGGGCAAAGGAGGAGGTCTCTTATGTTTCAGGAAATGCAGCCAAGGAAGCAGGATGGTTCAGAGCCTGGGTGGACTCTAGGTGGAGCTAGAGGCAGGGAGGTCCAGCTCCAGGATGGAGGTCATACTGCTTTTGTGTGAGGATGGCTGGACCAGTGGGACAAGAGCAGCAGAGGACTTGCGAGTAGGCAAGGGGAGGGATCTTAGAAATCAGCAGCTCATCCACTGGGCAGGGTGCTGGCATGGAGGAGGGACAGTCAGGAGGGCCACGGTCCCAGGTCCCAGGGGATGAGACAACTGCCTACACGGGAACTTCTGGGAAAGCTGGTTTTGCCCCATCTAAGTGTCTAAACCTGCTCCTCCTGGCCCATGGCCCATGGAGGTGTAACCCCCTCCTCCCCCCCGACACACACATCCCTCATCTCAAATGCACATGCCATCTGTTAAGCCCAAGTCCTGCTCACCTGCTGTCCTGCTTGACCGTCCCTGCCAGAAAGCCCATCTGGTCCAGCGACACCCTCCGGGCCCTGTCGCCCCACCACGCCCCGGGGCCCCGGCAGCCCCTGCAGGCCCTGGGGGTACACAAACTGGTGAGGGCTTTTGGGGAGGACAGGGTAGTGGGCGGGAGAGGAGCAGCTGCGGGTCACTCACCTGGATCCCCCTGCGTCCTGGCACCCCGGCCTTGCCTTGCTTTCCCTTTGGTCCCTGAAAAATCAAGAAGCACATGACAGAGGTTACCCGGGTAGGAACACTAGGAGCTGCAGAAGGGGGTTACTGAGCCGATCAGGGGCCCCTGTGGGGCTGGGCCCTGCTCCTCCACCTTCGAGGCCTCAGCATCTCAATCTGCAAATGGGCCCGAGCGCCCCGGCCTGGAAGCCCAGGGGCAGCGCTGGCTTTGGAACCTGACAGTGTTGCCACTGACCCTGCCCCAGGCTGGTCCCTCACCGGCTCCCCTGCGGCAGAGGCTCTGGGACCTTGGCAGTTCCCTGGAGGGAGCCTGAGCCCACGCCTGGCTGGTCCACTTTATTCTCCCTGCAGCTTCCTCTGCTCCTCATCCCCTCTCAGCCCTGCCTCCCCGCTTGCAGTGTGCTTGGGCCGGTCTTTCCCCTTTTCGGGGCCTCAGTCTCCCCTGCAGACATCCAGCTCTCTTACCTCTTCCCCTTTCGATCCTTTGGGTCCCGGCCGCCCCCGGGGTCCCGGATGCCCCTGCAAACCAAGGTGAGATGACGCAAGGCAGCCCCAGGATTCTCCGCCTGGAGGGGGAGGGGTGGGGAGGGGTTTGGGGGTGCAGGCTCTGGGGGTGCCCCCAGGGTCAGGGCAGGAGAAACCAGAATGGACTGCCCCAGGCCCTCCTGCAGGGAACGCCCCTTTAAACTTTAAAAGGCCCAGTTCCTTAATTCCCCCACAGCTGCTCCACCCGCCTCAGGGCAGGACCGGGGACAGAAGAGGAAGCACCACTCACGGGTCGGCCCTGCTGGCCTGGATTTCCACGGAGGCCGTGTACACCCTCCTGTCCCTAGAAGCCAAGGGGAGACAGGTGAGAGGGCTCATCCTGGAGGAGGCTGGGGGCCGGGGCAACTTCCATCCTGGCTCTTCCTAGTCATGTGTCATTTCCCCCCTGAACCTCAGCTTCCTCATCTGCAAAATGGGTGAAATAATGACCCTGCCAGGGAGGGTGGAGGGGAGGCGAAGAGCCCGGTGGGGACACGGTGCATTCAGTGGCTTGTCTCCTGTGTCTTTCTACTGCTTCCGCTGAGAGAGCTGTTCCAGGCCACAGATGGAGAGGCAGAGGCCCGCGGAGGGGAGGGGTCCCTCTCCCCAGCCTCATCCCCTCCCTCCCTCAGGAAAGGTCTCAGACTCTTCCCCTTCCAGCGTGAACTCTGCCCTGATCCCTCTGTTCGGGGCTGTGCTTCAAGCCTAGACACTAGTGGTGGGAGGAAGGGCTTGCCTCCTGGTGAAGGCCGTGATTTCAGGTTGCCGGTAACAGGGGCCTGAGGCTGGGGAAAGCCCTCTTACAACACTCTCGCCACTGTCAGCAGGGAGGAGCTCAATACTTACAGGGTATCCAGGGTCCCCTGGCTCCCCACGGTCTCCTCGATCACCCACAGGGCCCTGAATGACAAGGACAACAGGAAATATGGGCCACCGGGGACAAGGAAAACCCGACCTGGGCCTTGTTGGCCACACCCTCTGCAGAGCTTACAGCAGACTCACCCCTGCTCAGCCTCCCCCTCCCCACACAGCAGAAGGCTCGGCCCCACCTTGGCCTTGGTCTAGGGGATGGGAATTGGGGGCTGCCTTACCCGATCTCCAGGTGGCCCAGGAGGGCCCTCAGCCTTGCCATCCTCACCCTGCTCCCCCTGTGGACACAGAAGCAGCTTTAGGACAAACCTCCTCCTCCTGCGAATTTAGGAATTCTAGACACTCCACACTGAAGCCAAAAGGGCTTCATCAGAGATGAAGCACAGCCTACTTAGGGTTACAGATGGGGAAGTTGAGGCCAGAAAGGAAAGGGGCACACATGGGGTCAAAGCCAGACCTGGGCTTAGAAGCAGGATTGTGGGACACAGACAGTGCTCTTTACCCTCCTCACACTGGGCACCCCCAAGCTAATGCCCCCAGGCCATGGGACCCATCCATGTAGCTCTGAGCTGAGACCATGGTCACACTTCGCTTTGCACAGGACTAGCTGCTCAAAACTTCAGTAGGTCCCCTCCTATCTCAGACCTCTCCTTCTCAGCTGGGGAATGGGGGCGAAGTGGGGTAAAGGAGACAATGGCAATGGCATGAGGGAGTGGTAGGGATTCCATGAAATGGTGCAGAAACCCCTGCGTGGAATTCTGACAATTCCAGCGCCCCGCACGCATGGACACTGCGACGGGCCGCACGCAGGTTCTCGCTGCGTCCTCCCAACAACTCTAGGATACAGGAGCTATTATTATCCCCACTCTGCAGATGAGGACACTGAGGCAGAGAAGCGACGTGAGCTGCCCAGTGTCATTCAGAGTTCCTTTCTCTGACCCTTGCTAGGAGAAAGTGGACCGAGAACCAGCTTGAGGACAAACATCCTACCCTTGATCGGAGCCCCAGAGAAGGCCCTGGGCTGCCCCCCCAGCTACACTCAGCAGAGGACCAGCTTGGGCATCTTATCAGTTAGACAGTTTCCTGTCTGCAGAATGGGACTGCAATGGCTGGCCGCGCCGCTCTGAGGATCTGGGGAGGAAAGGCATGCTCAGCTCTCAGCCCACACCACTGCCACACGGAGCAGGGGCTCAGCGGGTGGCCGTGAAGATTCCTGTTGTCGATAATAACCACAGCAGGGAATGCTGTGTGGCACGGATGTAGTCAGAGTTTAGAACTGAGGTCCTTGGCCACGGCAGGCCCCCCGGGGCCCTGTTCACCTACAGGACAGGTGGCTGGATGCCATGTACCAGGTACCAGAAAGGTTTATGCAGAACAGCAAGTGGCAGAACCTCAGAGCTCAGACTGTTCCAGCCCCAGACGACTGGTGTCACCTCCCATGGGGGCACATTCTGGGCAGACGGCTCAAGTCAGGGCACCCCTGAGCCCCTTCGCTGTGCGCAGGGATTGAAGGGAGGCTGGAGAGGCAGAAGAGAGGGGAGCTGTGCCTGGGGCTGGAGCCTGTCCCAGGCCTGAGTCAGTCCCTAGGGCTGGCAGCTGGCAGCCTTGGCCGAGGGCCTCTATGGCTCTTGTGGGCAGAGATGGAAGGTGGGAGGGACTGGGCCGCTCGCCTAGAATGTTGTACCCAGGGGGTTGGCCCGGGGAGTGGGGATTCCCTCTCTGCCCTGCCCACTTTTTGTGGCTCTTTGTCCCACTGTGGAGTGAGGCAGCCGGACTAGGGGCCTGGGGCTGTGTTTACGTAGGGCCTTCAGTGCGCCAGGCACTGCATGAGGTGTGCTTCATACATTCATTCACAGAACTCATACTGCACCCCCAGGCTGCTGCGACCGTTGGCCCCATTTTATAGACGGGGACGTTGAGGCCCAGAGAAGGGTCTTAGCCAAGCCCACCCAGGGATCAAAGGGCAGTCTGGGCCGAAAGCCAGCTGTAGAGATCTCCCTCTCTCCCTCCACATTGTGGCTATAGTTTAATGATGCATTTTTAGCACCAGAAAGCTGTTTGAGCCCGCTGCCACCCTGCTCCCTGTTCCCAGAGTCTCTCCCCAATTCCTCTGGCAACCGCCTTTGTAGACACATGCCCCGCAGGGAATTTCCAAGCTGAACAGCATATTGGCTCATCTAAGTGTCCGTTTCCAGCTAGGGAAGCAGGGCCCGGCATCAGATAGAGTCTGAATCCTGGTCCTGCCACATTCCAACTAATCCTGAGCTATTTCCTGAGCGTTGTGGCGACTCAGTTTCCCCACCTGTCACATGAGATACTGATACCTCCATGTGGGGTCATGGTGAGAATTAAGAAGAAATCCGGGGGAAAGGGCTTGCACATGGGCCTTGGGCTTCGGGGGTACCCCTGGGAGTCTGCTCTCTCCCTTCCCAGCACCTCTCAGCTTGTGGCGGGCTATTCATTTTGTGACTATTTTTATTTTTGAGCTCTTTAGGGCCTCATACCACAATCCCCTGCTCAAGGCCAAGAACACACTAAATAAATCATTAGAAATCCATAAATACCTGTTGCATAGCCGGGTGAATGACCAAACGAACAGGACCATGAAAGTCAGAAAATGCATCTGGCTGACACGGGTGATGTCCTGCTTGGCCTTCCCAAGGTACCCACCCACTCAACAGATGAGGCAGTCGAGGCTCGGGGAATCCTGGGACCCCATCCGAGGCCCCGGCAGACCTAGGGCAGATTCGGGGTTTGGGTCCCATCCTCAGCAGCCACAGGGACTATTTCTGGAGCTGCAGATGGCTCAGAGTGGAGGCTCCTCCTTTTTTATGGTCTGTGTGAACCCCTCGTGCCCAAGCCCTGGAGACTGTGAGGGCTGAGAAATGACTCTGGGTGCTGAGTGGCACTTTCTGTGGCTTCCTGTGGGATGTCAGAGCCTGTGGGCTCGCTCTGACGGCAGATCTATTCTTCCCCAAGCAGGAGGAATGGGCAACAAGCCAGGCCAGGGTGATTCACCCACAGCAGGATGTAGTTAGTGGGGCGCTGACTCGGCAAAAGAAAAGAGGGTTTGGGCAGCAGCGGGACGAGGAGACAGGGGCAGCCGCCTGCCAGACCTTCGAGCTGAGCAGTCAGGGAGGGAGGGAGGGCGGAGGGGCTCAGTGCTGCCAGTGCAGGACCCAGGCCGGACGCCCCGACCTGCACAGCGGCGCAGGCAGCGACAACCAGCAAGGTTCCTCTTAGCACCTCCTCTCTCTACTGGATCTGGAGCCACGAGGTGGGGAACGGGCATGCCTCCCCTCTTCCTCGGTCGTCCCTTCCTGGCCCTGAAATGCTGGTGTCCCTCTCACTCCTTCCTAGGCCCTCCCCTGGCTCTCACTGGGTGGTCTCATTCACCAGCAGTGCTTCAGTTCCCACGTTGTGTAGGTGATAGAATCGCATCGTTTTAGTCGTTACATGACTGATGCTCATTTCCCCTGCTGGACTGGAAGCCCCCAGAAGGCAGGAAGTGTGTCTGTTGAGTTCCGGTGCTGGGCAGAGACGATATCTGTGGTATGTCTGTGTTGAATGTAGGTCTAATGGCTGCTGCCTCCTGGTCACCTGTGGTGTGAGCAGGGCTCAACCTGCCATGAACGCCCCGAGATGTCCCAGCCACAGCGCCCCGGAGGGTTTTCTCCTACTGACCTGGGTACCGGGGAGCAGCTGCTTCCCACGACGGAACACCCACCTTTTCGCCCTTTGGTCCGGGAGGTCCAAGGGGTCCCACAATGCCTTTGTGTCCCTGCAGAAAACAAGAAGGCAAGGCAGGAGGTGAGCGCGTGGGGGTGGGACTGCTTGGGAGGAACCTGGGATGAAGCACAGGAACTCGGAGAGGGAGGCTCTAGGCTGTGTGACTGGCTACTGCCTCTGTCCCAACTCGCTGTGTGACTCGGGGCAGGCCCTGTGCCTCTCTGGGCCTTGGCCTCCCATGAGGGCTCCAGATACACCTCTAAGAGGTGGGCCCACTTGCATGGCTGGGGACTCTGCCCACCTGCCCTGGAGTAGACCTGGTACGAGACCTCGGGGCATGGCGGGGCTGGGATGCCGCATCCACAGATATCCCAGCCGGTGGCCAGAACCGCACACGTGGTTTCCGCCGCACTCCCAGCACCCCCCCTTCCAGTCTCTCCTGTTCTCCTCTGCCCTCCTCGCTGTATCTCTTTCGGACACTGGATCCCACCGCTCACTTAACACGCTGTCAGGCCTTGCACACATGCTCATTAGCCTCCCCAAGTCTCAGTTTCTCTTTCTGAGCGAGCCCCGTGCCTCTGTGAGGGCTGGTCACCCAGACGTGCAACGTGGGTCTTGCTCAGCCCTCTCTCAAGAGTCCCAGCTTAAACACAAAAACAGGCTATGTCTCTTCCCTTCCGCAGAGTGCAGTCATACAGCTCAGAGATGGAGTACGTGGGGCACCCACCATTGGAGGAAGCACTCACTGAAGGCACGGCACAGAGAGAGAGGTCTCTCTCTATGCATTCCACTCTCCTGCCTGGTCACTGGTGGCCCTCAACCCCCACCCTGGTCTGTGGGCCCGGCTGTTCCCTGGGGCGGGTGAGACCACAAATCCTCGATGGCCGGCGGCCAGGTCCCCAGCTTGTGGGTGGTAGGGGCAGAGGACCCAAGCCTGCAGGACAGAGTTCTGGGGGTGGGGGGGAGGGTTGGGAGGGAGGTGACATTTCCTTACATCGTAACCAGCCAGTCCCGGATCTCCTTGGGCCCCCAGTCGTCCTGGAGAGCCCTGTGAGGGGAGACCCGTGTTGGTGTGCAGCCTCACAGCGCAGACTCAGGCACAGTCTCGCCACCCAGCTCCAGCCCAGTTCAGCCCAGCAGCCCGGCACGTCCACTCCGATCAGAAGCCAGGCTGGAGGGCGAGGTGGAGAGCAGGTGGCACCCTCCCTGCCCTCTGGAGCTCCCCTCCGCCCCCAGCCCTGTCTTCTCCCAGCTCCAGTGCTTCATGAGAGCCGATGGCTCCATTTCCCCCGATTTTGTGGGTCAGTTGTTAAATTGAACGGTTATAAAAAACGAAAATTATATGAACTTAACACTTAAACCTACTATATCAAAACCAAAGATGCCAAATATTTAAAACACTCTTCTTGATTATTTTACATTTTACTAGTTATTTCCTATGCTCAGGAGGTTATCACATCTATTGAATCTGTGTGGCGGAAATACTAGATCATGGAGTACTCCTACGTTGCTTCTCCCATCCTCCCATTCAGTGACGTCATGTTGGTAGCCTGAATCGGCCCTGGTGGCAGCCTTTCCACCACAGCAACGAGCAAGTGCCACAGACCAGCTCAGCTTTCTATCGGCACATACTGGCAGCTCAGAGAGGCCGCGGCACCCTCATCTGTCCCCTCTCTTGCTTCCTCTTGGGGCCGCCTTCCCCCTGCAGCTGTCACACCCCTCAGGGGCCCTTCCTTCAGGGCAGGCCAGCAATGGCCTGGGACACCCTTAGAGTGACACAGGGAGCTGACAGCAGTTTCACCCTCATCCTCATAAATCTATTTCCAGAGGGAAAACTCCTGTTCAATTAAAACCATGCCCAAGGGTCTGGTCCCCTCTCCCCATCCCAACAGCAGGGCTTGTTAATTGGGGTCTTCGGGAGACCCCCAATTCCTTCAAATTGCAAGAAACACTTTGTGTTTTGTGCACTTTTCCAGGAGAGGGGCTGCAGCTTCTGTGGGTTCCCAAAGGGATCTGTGATTCAAAAGAAGTGGCTGGGACAACGGACATGCAGATGTTCAGCCAACAGCTAGGGTGGGCGGTACCTCCCTTTTTGCCTTCAGACCCCTCTGCTCCACACCTGACCCCACCCACCCCACGCAGAGAGTTCTCACCGTTGGTCCCAGGCTGCCCCGGGACCCTTTAGGGCCTGGGGTGCCAGGGGGTCCAGGGTCTCCAGGGGCACCCATCTCACCCAGCTGTCCTTGGTAGCCCTTGGCACCCTGCAGCAGGGGGAGAGACAGGCTGTCACCAGGCCCCTGGGGGGGAGGTGGGAACAAGGGAGAGGGAGACAGGAGGATCAGGGCAGGAGGAGGGGGTCGTACCTTGGCCCCAGTCCGGCCCTTCTCGCCTTGCTTCCCTGGTTTTCCTTCAGGACCCTGGAGGAGGAAGGAGGGAAAGAGAGAAAGATGAGAAGTGAGGGATGGTTGAGCAGGTCCATGCAGCATGAGAGTGACAGCTCTAGAGGCGAACTGTCTGGGTTCAAAACTGATTCTGCAGTCAATATCTGTGTGCCCTTGAGTGTGACCTAACTTCTTATGATTGGTGTTTTCGTCTGTCAAGTTGCATTTGCCTCACAGAGCTGAGAGTTCAATCCGGTAATACAGTGGCATACTTACAAGGTGCCTGGCCCATAGTAAGTGTTGGATAAATGGCTCTTTTCCTGGTTACTGTGAGGCACCCAGGCTGTCCCAATGGGGACAGCTCTCTACACTGAGCTCTCTCCATGTGCCATGCACTATTCCACCGTCCTAGCGACCTTGAGCCTGAGGCCTGATTCAGACCCCCTCCCACAGAGTGACAGCTGAAATACCCAAAGTTGAAGTGACTTGCCCAGTGCTCCTGCTTGTCCATGGCGGGGCCCTGATTCCATTGCAGATCTGTCTGGTCCCTGCCCAGGGCTCAGGGCGCCCACTGGTGACATGAGACAGGCAGAAAAGGTGTTCTGGTCCTCCCTCATCTCTGAAATGCTGGGTATCACTTCTGACAAGCTCTGAGGTTGCATCCCACTGACGGGGTTCCCCTGAGGGGCTGGGCTGGAGGGCCTCCTCACAGTGGGCATTGTTCTGGAAGGTCAGTCACTCTACCCTACTCTCCAACTGGGGCACCCAGGACATGCCCTCTGAGAGGCAGCTCTGCTCCCTCCCTGACCCCAAGGCATCCCCAAACACTGCTCTCCCTGCCTTGCTCCAAGGGGAGCCAGTCTAGCTTTGTCTCCACAGGGAAACTCAGTTCAGTGGGGTGAATGAATGTGTGTAAGTGTGCATGTGTGAGTATGAGAGATGAGAGAGCAAGAGAGCGAGAGAAAGGAGTTCTGATCCTGAGCCACACTGGGTTGGCAGCATTTCTGGCTTGAAAAGGACATCTCAACTGCCCCTAGGGGACAGCCCCTTCAAGGCCAAAACCTAAAGGATGCTGGGAAGAACACCTATGTTCTTGGAAGGCACTGAAGAGCTGGTTTGATTCAATCCCTTTGGCTGTATTAACAGAGGCACCTGCTATAGGATTGAGGGAGGTGATGGTCCCATCTTGGAATAGGCATTACACTTGAAGAGGAGGCACTGACTAATTGTGATGAAGGAGGGGCACGAAGGGCATCCTAGAGGAACAAGGAAATGCCTGGATTAACCCAGATGGACTTGATTCCTATCTGCAGTATTAGCAGCTGCCCTGAGAATGGCCAGCAGATGGAACTTACAGGGAGGCTGGATTTAATTCAGCACAAGGGAGAAATTCTGCTCAAAAGACACAACATGGCAAAAGTGTATTGGAGAAGATGACTGTCTCAAAGGAAAGTGCCAGTCAGACCACCCTGGGGCCCTCTGGAAGGAAGGAGCAGTGGCCCTGGAAGAACCAAGCACAGACTGCTCTGTACCCTAGTGATTGAGTCCTCATGTGACCCTGGACAAGTCCCTTCCCTTCTCTGCCTCAGTGTCCCCAGGTCTAGCATGAAGGTCTTGAACTAGCCTTGCACTGCTCAGCATGGTGGCCCCGAGCCACATATGGCTACTGAGCACTCGAAATATGGCCATTCTGAAGAACTGACTTCTTAATCTGATTAAATTTTAATTCATTTAAAATTAAATTTAAAAATTAAAAATTCAGTTACTGGAAAAGTTTTAACAGTTATTGGAAAATTCAGTTATTGGAATAACTTGGGATACAAATCTACACTTCCAACGGTATAGTTTATTAGATCTAAATACAGATCACGTTTTTCCAGTAGAAAGTTAGCATCTGAATTGAGATGGGCTATGAGTGAAAACTACACACTGTATTTCAAAGACTTAGCACAAAAAATGCAAAATACCTTTTTAATAATTTTTATATTGATTACACGTTGAAATGTTAGTATTTTGGATATACTGAGCTAAATAAAATGTTACAAAAATTAATCTGACCTGTTTTTATTTACCTATTTAAAATGTGACTATTAGAAAATTTTCAATTGTACATGAAGCTCATATTCTGTTTCTATCAGACAGCAATGAACTTGACAATCTCAAGG
Organism: Eidolon dupreanum; assembly: GCA_028627145.1. Taxonomy (NCBI): domain Eukaryota; kingdom Metazoa; phylum Chordata; class Mammalia; order Chiroptera; family Pteropodidae; genus Eidolon; species Eidolon dupreanum. The sequence continues at coordinate 148,181,575 of CM053509.1, read as the reverse complement.
TCTCTGGCTCTTCTAGTAATATTAACAATCGTCACAGTCTCAACCATGGCCAGGCGCTGTGTCTACACTCTACCTCATATCTCATTCAATTCTCCCCATAGGGCTGAGAGGAAAAGATTATTTATCCCATTTTAGAGCTAAAGAAACAGGCTCAGTGAGATGAAGGTGCTGTCTGCAGGTGACCCAGCCAGGTTAGAAATGAGGCATGGATCCTCAGTTTCTGGGTACCCTGTGGCCCAGGTTGGTCCTTGTTGGGGAAATCAGGATATAGGAGCTGGTGGAATTTGCGGGTGGACTGAGGTGATTGCAATGGCTGATCCCTCTTGAGAAGGAGAAATGAGTCAGTGCCAAAGTATTCAGCACAGGGCCAGGGAGACGAAGTCTCCCCCAGGGCAAGCCGGGCAGCCAGCCACTGTTCTGACGGGCCCTCCACAGCTGGGAGCATCCCCACCACCCCCGCCTCCAGTGTGGGAAAACCTGAGTAAGGGCGGGTGCGTCCAGTGGGGTGAGGCTCTGGGGCCAGAAGGAAGACTTTCGCTTGGCCCCTATCCATTTAGATGTATTTCTGGAAAGGCCCTGATGGCTCATAAAATTCTATTTTTAAATACTCAACTGTTTCCAAGCTTCGGAGTGAGAGATACTTGTCCTGCAGCCCTGATGCCAAAGAGACTCAAATACAGGGTTCTCACCACCTCTGTCACCCGACATGCAGTCTGGCCTCAGCGAACCTTTTTCTAGTTCCAGTATATGAGAATTGGGTGTGACAGTGAAACACGGACATGCACTGCTACCACCACCACCACTAAAACCACTTGCATCATCACGCCCATTGTCATCACCACCGCCACCGCCACTGCCATCAGCATCGCCAACATTACCGCCATTATTATCATCACTGCACCCGGTCAGCACTACCACCACCACCACCACCACAGTCACTAACACCAACACCACCATCACCAGCCATCTCCACCATTAACACCATCAGCATCATCACTACCACCACCACCACCACCATGACCACCACCATGACCACCACCATCAGCTTCCAGTCATTTCCTCCTCCAAATTCCTAAAGGCAATATGTTATATTTTTGGTGCATTTTGTAAAGTGCTTTCCTATCCAAAATCTCATTGACTCTTCATAGATGAGAAAACCAAGGCTCAGAGAGAGGCAGTGATTTGCTCGAGGTCACACAGAGAGTGGGTGATTAAGCCAGACCTCACTCTTTGGACTCTGGGTCCAGGACTACTTCTGCCACATGTTGTTGCCCATCGCACAGTCGTGATACTCAAAAGCTCACTAGGAAAGGGCTTCTGGAACACTGGAACTCAAAGCGATTTCAATACGCATTACTTCCAAATCCTTCATCATACCTAGGGCAGGACCGAGAGAGGGCAAGGACAAGTGAAATGTCACACAGCAAGTTACTGATGGAGAATTGGGCCAGTGTTCCTCCTGCTGAATTCTCCCTGCTAAATTCAGGGTAGTCGAATGTGGGGGTTGGGCAGGACCAGGTCAGCAGGGGCCAAGTTCGTGCAGGGCACAGAAGCCAGGCTAAGGGTAGTGATCTTACTCTGAGGGCACTCAGGAGCCATGGGAGGTTTAGGCAAGGGAGGATGGACACAGTAGAAGACCCTTAGATGGCTGCCACCAAAAGGCCTCCCATCCAACTGTCTGAATAGGCACAGTGTTATTTGTTCCCAGGAGCCCCAAGTACTGGCACGTAGCCATGCACACTCACCCGGACGCCAGTGATGCCGGGGGGGCCAGGGGGCCCGTCCTCGCCCATCAGTCCCTCCTGGCCCTTCTCGCCATGCTCACCATCAGGCCCTGGGTCACCTCTGTCCCCCTAGGCATGAGGAGAAGAGAGAGAGAAAGAATAAATTAGTCATCAAGCCCAGCAGAGGGCCCAAACCTCAGGGCTCCATTCAGATGTCCCCAGCCAACCAGCTCCTGGATTTCCTGATGGTTCTCTCAGTTGCTGAAAGGATCAGGCTGGCATGGCTCTGTCGGCACAGGGGACATCCCTGACATGACAGTTTCTAGTGTCCAAGCCTGGGCTCAGGAGGGGATGTATCAGGGAAGAGAAGGAAGACCCTGACCACGTCTACCCCACAAAGTTCACAAGAAGGAGCCAGGTTCAGGAGACTAGGGCCACTTCTCTCCAATGAGGACACACGGGGAGGACAAGAATGGTAATAGGCTGAAATAAATTTTTATAAAGAAAAAAATTCACCCATTTCTGCCTCTCATAAGTTTTCCCACTTTTCTGAATTGCACTTTCAACCTTTGCTCACACGAAAACACTTCACAGCATTGATAGTAAGAGATAATTGTTTCGGTTGCTATGCACTAAGGTGAAAGGTAAGGAACCCGGTTAGCAGTAAACTAAGCTTAAACAAGCATAATCTAATCGGACTGCGCGTTTCCATCATTTTTTTGTTAATGCCTTACTCTGCTGTGAACACGTTCTCCCACTGCTGTCTGCTCTGTGTGGCCGTCACCCTCACTGGCTGCAGAACACGCTCTCTGCCGAGTGGACGGTGGCTAGCATTTATATACCACTTGCCATTTCCAGGCCATGCCCCAGGAGGTAGTACAGGTTTCAGGAGAGCAGCATAGGCAGTGGCCACAGGGGGACAGGGCAGTGCCTGTCAGAAGGCCACCTCATCGGGGCTGGTGGGACTTGCAGTTAGTCTAAAAGTGGCTCGGCTGTGACTTCGGAGAGGTCCTTGGGAGAGAGTATAAAGTCATGGGTACCAGGATGGGGTGTGTGGGGAGCAGGCCTGAAGAAGCAGGGTGGCCTTGCTAGTTTTGTTTCCTGGTACCACACTTGACGAGGGACACTGATAAACTGGCATGTATCCTGGAGAAAGGGCGGGCTCAAAGGGCATGAAGCCGGAGCGCGGGAACAGGACCGCGGAGAGCGCTCACTGCAGGCCAGCCTGCTGGGGTCTGGGCTCTGGACGCAGGGGGCTGGTGCAGAGGATGGCCAGAGCTGCTTCTGGCTCAGCTGGGGAGAACTTCCCCATGGAGAGGTCCAGGGATGACACAGATGAAAGAGGGAGACTCCAAGCTGAGGCATGGGCCGGCGCAGAGCAGATCTGGGCACCAAGAAGGAGTCAGGCAGGTTGGTTTCTGGGGTCCCTTTCCCACTGAGATTCTCAGGTTCGAAGCTGGGCCCGGCATGGAGATGGGGCTGGCCCTGATGATCCTCTCACAGATCCCCTTGGTTCCAGGATTCCCCTTCTGGCCTGTCATCCCTGGCTACCTGCTCTCCTCGGGCTCAGAGGCAGGTAGCCAGTTCCAGGTGGCTGGGCTGGTTTTCAGCAAAGAGCCTTAGCATGGGTCCTGCAGACCCCCACCTTCTGGGCTCCCACATAGCTGCAGTGGGCGTCCTTGTGGATTCTATGCAAAATGGACTCTGGGGGGTCCTGAAGAATCCCCAAATCCTAGGATATCTGCCAATGTTCAGAAGAGCCTTGTAGGCTGCCTAGCTCAACTCTTTCAATTAACAGATGGGGAAACTGAGGCCCAAAGAGAGTCAGAGACTTCCCAATACCACACATAAGTCAGTGGCAGGGCAAGGGTGAGAGCCCGAAGTTCTGATTCCTTCAAATTCCAAGATTCTGCGCTCAGGGGACAATATCTCCCTCAGCCCTGGTTACATTGCCTGAGTTCAAATCTTGCTGACACCTCTCGGTAGCTGTATGACCCTGGACAAGTTTCCTCATTTGTAAAAGAAGCACCCAGGTGTTACTGTGAGGACTGAGATACTCCGTGTAACCAGCTTAGCACAACGTCTGGCACACGCACTGGGTAAAGGTTAGCTGTGACTAAGAGTCACCGCCACAGTCACCTCCATCAGCTAACTGTCAACAAACTCGGAAGAGATGATCAGCATGAAAGCACTCTACGAACTCTAAAGTAGCATGTGCCACGTTTTCACCATAAAGGTGGTTCTCAACGAACACCATAAGGAAAACAGGTTCTCTCCTGGGCTCCACGCGAGGACCAGGGAAGATGCTGCACACTGCACCACTGCTTTGGCCCAGGGACCGGGGCAAAACTGGAGGAATTTAAAGAGGAAGCAGCGGGGGCCAAGGAGCCATGACAGGTGGGCAGGAAAGACCGTGAGGCACCAGGCCCGGAGACCCCCTCTCATCCCACCTGAGCCATGATTCCAAGGAGAAGAGAAGAAAGGTAGCTGCCCAGAAGGGGAGCAGGCCTCCACGTCGTGCCTCAGTTTCTTCATTTGTCAAATGGGGATGGTAATGTATCTAGCTTATAGGGTTGCTGGGAGGATCAAATGGGTTAATTCATATAAAACTCTTAAGACAGGTGGTGCAAGAACAGGGTGAGCATTTTAGCTAGAATGTTCTTCAACGTCACCAAACAGTGAGCAGACACCCGGCAAAGGGTGTGGAGGGGCTGTCAGATGCTCAGGTTGCACCCTCGGATGCAGCAGAGTTGGAAGGTAGAGAGGCAGACAGATGGCAGACAGGGGGCGCTCTCGCCTTTGTAAGAAAAAGGCGGCAGCTGCAGAGCCCTCCAGGGGCCTGTCACCAGGCTTCCTCCGAGAGTGGGAAGCCCGTGACACAGAGCAACTGTGGGGACAGGGCAGTGGAGGTAGGGGTCTGGGGATGAAGAAACTCAGGCCCAGAGAACAGGGGTGCTTATCTGAGGTCACATGGAGAGTAAACGGATGACAGAGGGAATCCTGGAACATGGTACTTGGGACCCTGGGCTGGGGAGCTGACATATAGTGTGACAGGTCAGCTCTGGGGAAAGCCCACCCTTTGTGTCAGAGATGGAAGCCAGGGAAAGGCCTGGGCTGGAGGGGGTGCTGGTCAGAGCACTGCCCGCCTCCTCTGTGCTTCAGGGGAGCTCCAGCACCCCAAGTTTCCAGCAGCCGTAGCAGACAGATGACTCTCTGGGACATGGCAGGTATGGGTTAGGCCCATGGGCTTTGAGGTCAGCGAGCTCTGGGTTCAAGTTTTGGATCCTTCACTCATAGCAACAGAGGCTGGATGAATATACCTCTGCCTCCCTCTGAGCCTCAGTCTCTTCACCTTCGGAACAGGCATGTAGTGCAGAGACCGAGACAAGGCTTACGTCTTTGGTGAGCTAATTACAAGCTGTGTGTCCTTGGGCAAGTTTCTTAACCTCTCTGAGTCTCGATTTCCTTATCTAAAGACAGAATTTAACATGGTAGCACTGATCAAGGTGATTCATATAAAAGACTTAGCACAGTACCTGGTACATGTGTGACTAGTCCTCCATAAGTAGTGGCTTACAGGTCATGGGTGGTGATTATTATTTTCCTGATCTTTCAGGGTGTTTAGGAGATAATCGATAATAAAGGTGCTGGCTCTGGGCCTGGCATAGAGTGGATGTGCAGGTACCACTCTTGGCCAAGAGAAGCTGCAGTTTCGAGGAGAAGAGAAGCAGGGAGCAGAGGGAGGGGATAGTTCCCAAACCCCCTGAGCAGGGTGAGGGACAGTAGGCAGGGTGGGGGGTGGGCGGTGGATGGGCTCATCCTCGCCCACCCTGCTCTCAGTGGAAGCCAGCCGAGGTCTGCTGTCAGATCTTCTTGAGAACATGCGCTTCCAGGAGAAACTCAGGTTTCAGATGGGAGGGAAGTGGGGGCATAGGTGGAGGCAGATCCAGAACACCCCCTCCTCCCCAGACCCTGCACCAGAAGGACACTTACCTTCAGTCCGTCGGGCCCTGCAGGGCCACTGTCACCCTCAAGGCCTGGCTCTCCCTGGAAAGGGTGGTGGGGAAAGACAAGGAGACATGACTGGGGAGTAGGCCCCCCATGCTTTTACTTCCTCCCCCTCCCTGGGCAGGACACCAACCCCTGGTCTCCAGGCAATGCGGTCCCGGAGCGCCTGGCGCACACACAGTGGGTGGCTGAATCAGTGAATGAACAGGAGAGTCGAGTCACCCACTCAGCACCCAGAAAAGGGGTGCAGGCCTCCAAACAGCCTGCTGTCTGCAGGGTGGGCTGCTGTGGGGGCAGCACAAGGCCTCGAGTTAGAAAGTCTGGTCATGGAGCCATCCTAGACCCTGTGTCCAGACTGGCTGCCTGGACTGGAAGGCAGTGCGGCCTAGTGGCTGAGAAAGGCTTTGACGTCAGGCAGACCTCAAAGTCCCCACCAGGTTTCCCATCCACTGGTGGTTTGACCACAAGCAAGCTACTCAGCCCTCCTGCATCCGTTTTCTTATTTTGCCCATCTTGCGCCTGTGGCAGACACCACTGGTTGATCCACTAGAATGTGGCTCCATGAGGACAAGGCCTTCTGTTACTCACTGCTGTGTCCCCAGTGCCCTGGGAAAAGTGCAGGGTACACAGTGGGCTCACCATTCACTTTCCTACTGAACCTAGATGGAGCCTCCGAGCCCTTCTCAACATGGCATTCCAAGAAGACTGTACTGATCAACCTCCATCGACACACAAGATTTGCCATGTTAAGGCTTGAGGCTCCACACTCATCCTTTCTTGCCCTGTGGCCTTCCCCTCCCATTCTACGTCCTAACTCAGTTCGTAGAGTCTCTGTTACCTTTGGGCAGGGGGTAACATGAGACATTGGAAAAAAGGAAAGATGAGAAATGAGACTTGGCTTGGGGGTTCGATGCCCCATGAAATGAGACCTGCGCTAACTCCCCCTCACTCTTGGGCCCCACCTCCCCATCTGTAAGATGCTAGAGGATACCTGCTCTGTATCCCTCACAGCATCCCAGGGGGCCACATTCAGGCAGGGACCTTATCACAGGGCAAGAGCATAGAGAGATGGATACAGAGACATGCTGAGGCTTCTTAGAGAAAGACAAGCATTGTAGGTTTCTTGTGGAAAAAGGGAAGATAACCTTTCATGGAACAGTTTTCAAGGATGATGGGTGTTTTTCAAAAAAAAGCACTGGGAGGCCAAATGAGTTTGGAGATCCTAGATTAATCCCAAAGAAACCAATTTCTTGAGTGCAGGCCTTCTCAGAGCCTTGAAAAATGCTACTGCTAATGTCTTGGAGGGGACACTGAGCATGCAGTGAGTCCCAAACATTTTGACCATAGAATGCTTTTCTTCAAAGAGCACTTCTACACAGTGGAAATGCTGAACCACCAAGAGAGACTAGATGAGACCCATGGTCTATTTCTGCGGGCGAGGAAACTGAGACTCAGCCCTTCTCTCCACCCAAACACCCCTGGGGGTTGCTTTCCAGGGAGAATGAATTTGTTTTGACTTACCCGCTGCCCAATGAGGCCCTGCTCCCCAAGGGTGCCCAGAGGCCCAAGGTCACCCTAGGAGAAACCAAACACAAGTCCATGGGGAGGTGGGTAGGGCTGGCCCTAGCCCTCAGCATCAGCTCGGATTTGGGGTGGGGGTAGCAGATGGGGAGCTGGCCAGCTCCTTCTTCCCCAAAACCAAAGAGAATTGTAAGATGCCAGCCAGAGCCCCTCTCCTAAGTCAGCCCTGGCCATGCTGGCACCATCGCCACCACCACCATCATAGCTTACGTTTACATAGCGCTGTTCTAAACGCAGTTGACCCTTGAACAACACGGGATCGGAGAGGGGACGTGGTTAGGGGCACAGTCAAAATCTGCACATAACTACGATAGCCAGCATATGTGGATTCCCAGCCCTGGAGTTGAACCTTGAACAAGGCCCAGTGGAACTATGCCAGTCAACTGAAAAAGACCCATGTGTAAATGAACACGCACAGTTCCAACCCATGTTGCTCAAGGGTCCATGTACCTTTTTATCGCACACATTTAATTCTCACAAAAGCCCTACCAAGATAGGTATTTTCTTTCATAAAGAAACTGAGGGGCTGCGTGGTTAAATAACTAGCTCAAGTTTGTGGCTAATAAGTGACAAGTTCAGGATGCAAACCCAGGTAGTCTGGCTCCAGAGAGTGTCAGGTGCAGAGATGGTAACTCTGGCTGGCCACCTCCTTTATGCCTCCTGAAAACCTTGGCGAGAATCCCGACGATGAAGAGGCCCTAAATGTGGCAGAATCACTGCCATACACACCTTCCTTCCCCACCAAGAGACCCAAAAGGGTCTTCCTCCTGCTAGGATTTGCAAGTTATACTCCCTCCATGATGGCGTCTGGGGCACGAGGAGGACACGGAGCTCTGAACCCCCAGCTTCGCCCCAACCCACAGCCCCACTTCTATCTGTTTTATAGGTGGGGTGGTTTTCTGCATTGTTCAAGCAAAGGATCCTGGAACTAAGCTAAGACCGTTAGTCCCAGGCCTGGTCCAACTCCCTCTGAAAGGCTGAGACTCAGGTGCAGGTGGAGGGTGATCTGCCTTAAGTCCCACGGCCTCTCGGCCTCTCGAGGTCTCCCCCAGGCCCTGCCTCAACAATGCCCTCAGGCCGCCAGCATCACTCATCAGCTCCAGGGCCTGCATAGAGAGCAGCATCCTCTTCCAACAGCAGGGAGGGGGTTGCTCTCCCCAGAGCCCATATATCAATGGGCGCCTGTTTCCTGGCAGGTAATGAGGGGCACGGGTGCTGAAATGCAGATGGTATCACAGGAGGCTGAGGGTACTGCTGACCTAGCGTGGGGGCAGGGGCAGCTGCCAGAGAAAACATTGCTGGGTTGGGGGCAGGGGTAGGGGCTCTGGGCTGGCTGGGCCCGCTGCTGTGGCCATGGCCAGGACCCGCTCCCCACCAGGTGCACAGAGAACCCATTATCTTGGGCACAAAAACAGCTTGTTTCTTGTCCGGGCGCAGGGGGGCGGGAGGGTGGGGGTGGACGTGGCCGCCAGCTGGGAGCTGGTTTCAGCAAGTCATTTTGCTCTTCTTTCATCCCACCTTACCTTCATCCCGGCTTCCCCAGGAAGGCCCGGTTCTCCCACTGCACCTGGTGGCCCCTGTAAGAAAATGCTATTGGTCCCTGGACCAGAGGCTGGCCCCTGAATATAAGGGCAGGCTCAGAGAGGACAAGGGATGCACCCGAGGTCACACAGCATGGGAGACACAGAGCTGTCTTGGAGCTTGGAGCTGAGATGAGGGGAAGGTGGGTAATTGGGCCCAGGCTGCTGAGCCTTGGGTCTCCACAGAGGCTGCTGGAGCCTTCTCCCTCCTCCCCACGAGTGTGGTTTACCACATTAGGAGTCCCTTGGCAAGCATGAAGAGGAAAATTTCGTGATTCACATAAGGCCAAGGGAGGAAGCCAGTGGATGCTGTGTTCAGGGCTGAGTGATTCCAGCCCTTTTCTTTGCGGCTGGGCCAGGAGGACAATGGCAAGAAGGGGTCCCGAGTTATCACCATCGCCATGGCTGCAGCCCTTGCATAAACCCTGGGACTCGGTTTTCTCCTCTGGATAATGCAGGGGTATCTGAGAGCCCTTCCAAGCTCCTCGATACACGACCCCAAGAGGTCAGGTTCCGCAGTCACACCTGGGCTGGGTTGAAGGCCCAGCAGGGTCGGGGCAGGAGCATTGCTGCTTTCCCTGGTGCCAAAAGCGAGGCACTGTCAACTCTCCTTAAGGTCCTGGCAGCCCTGCCTTCCACCTACTGTCGCTGGGACTGGGAGCCCAGCTCCTTGCCCTATGTTATTAGGGTACATCTACCCTCTCTGCCAAGTGCCTACCCTTCCGTCTCTGCAGCACAAGACACGACCGCCTGCCCAGGGCAAGACAGGGACCCCCTAAGGAAGCCAGCTGAGAGGGGCTGATACCTTCCCAGCAGCCTCATGGGACAAACAAGGGTCCCTCAGCACTCACCTTGGGTCCCATTTCTCCTGGAGGGCCAATTGGTCCCTGGGGTCCCTGAGGGCCCTGGAAAACAGACAGACACACAGACAGTTGGGAGAAGCCAGCCTGGGCCCTCTTGGTCTGAGGTCCGAGATTCGATAATGCATCCAGAGGGCAGGTGAGGGCGATCACCCACAAAATCTGGGACTCTGCAGCCCGCACCCTGACCCCGGCCATGCTGAGGGGTCCTAGTGTCTCCAGCACATCTGCTCCAATCCATCTGCACGCTCTCCTATTCACCTACCGAACATGAACACCGAGCAGGGTCTTCCCCTGTTCAGAAACCTTCCAGCTCTGGAGCTCTGCGAGGATACCCCCGCACCGTGGATCCACCCCTGGAAACCCCGCCCCCGCCCCCCATTAAGCCACTCTTCTAAAGGGCATCTGCTGGGCCTGAAGATGGGGAGCTACACGGCCCAGCGGGCAGGAGCCCCCTGCACTCCCCGCTGCCCCGCTGGGCTCTCCTCCTCCGGAGTCCCTGGGGACTGTCCTCTCCTCTCCATCTCCAGCAGCGCCACTCCACGGCCTCCTCACGGGTCTCCCTGACACTTGGGCTGTCCCCCAAATTCATGCTTCTGAAGGGTCCCTCTGTTTTGAACCCCTCGGTGGCTCCTGTCGCCCTTGGGATAAAGCTCTCTCCAAGCAGGGCCTCCTTTCGCCCTCCCCGACCCCATGTCCGGCTCCCTCCCCTGCAGCCATGCTGGGCTCCGCAATTCCCAGTCAGCTTATTAATTTACTCTCATCTTCCCTCTCTCCCTTCCTCCAACACTTCTCCCTCCACTTTTCACTGCGCCAAGCACGCTAAACACATTTTCTCACTTGCTCCTCATGACAGGATATCAAGGTAGGGCCATTTTTCCCATTTTACCGGCCAGAAAACCGAGGCCAGAGGGCAGGAACACTTAGACCCCACCCAGAGCTCCAGAGCTCCCCTGCCAGGGCTTGCTGCACCCTCCACAGCCTGTCCCATCAGCCTCAGCACAGTCGCTCTCCATCCTCTCTCCTCGTGTGACGCCCTGGCCCACACCCCAAGGTGGGCGGCCTATCTGAGACCAGCCTTTCAGGACAAGGATGCAAAGAGGAAGGGGAAGGGCACTCACCGGTTCTCCTGGGAGGCCCTTGGTGCCTGGCGGGCCGGAAGGACCCGGGATGCCCTGCAGAGACAAAGGTGACCTTCGTCCCTCCATGGTCTCCTCCCCACTGCCTGTCCTGTCCCCTTGGCTTCAGTCAAGCCATCATAGCATATGAGGGTCCTGCCCCCATCCTCTGCCGGGTGACGGCTGAGAAGACCGAGTCCTAGGGGAAGAGATGTGCTGGAGGGTCTTCAGTGAAGGGAGTGGGCAATTGGAACCTTTGGGGTTTCCACAGCGGGATGGGAATTTGGCTAAGAGGGCTCTTATCTCCCCCACATGGCCCCATGGAAGCTTAAGAACCAGGGCTACTTACGGGAAAGCCTCGTGTGCCCAAGTGCCCTCGCTCGCCAGCCGCACCCTGGAAGCACATTTGGGTTCATTAGAGGCACATGTCACAAGGCAAGGAGTGGGCGGGGGGCTGGCAGCCGTGGCCTGACGTACCTGCTGCCCAGGCTGGCCGGGTCTGCCCTGCGGTCCTGGAGGGCCCTGCAGGAAGCAAAGCACTCCAAGGTGGGCTGGGTACTTGGGAGGCCCCTTCAAGGAAAGGGGACCCACGCCCCCATGGGAGAGACGAGGAACCATGGGATCAGAGTGTTCACCCCTCCCCCAGTGTGCAGGTGGGAAAACTAAGGCCCAGCAGAGGGAATGGCTCGCCGTTGCCATCGTCACAGGGTGCTCTGGGTGGAAAACCAAGGACCCCGTGCTCATGATGGAAACAGGAGCAGCCTTGGCCCTCAGGGTCCCTGGAGGAGTCTGGGAGTCCCAGTGACGGGCCAGAAGCCTCTTCCTCACTCTCAGGTTTCCGTGCTCTTTCTCATTCACATGCTTTCTCTCACTTTCACTCTGTCTCAAAGCTCTTTCTCCCTTGGGGCTTGCAGGTAGAGGGCAGGCCAGAAGGGATGGCCCCATGAGCTCTCAGGAACTATCCTACAGCCTTTCGGAGACTCGTGACTGTCCTCAAGGGGCCTCCTGTGGAGGAGGGTGTGAGCCCTGCTTCCTGGATGCCTGACCCAGCATGGGAGGTGATAGAAAGGACAAGTCCTGGGGATCCATACCTTCAGGCCCCGGGACCCCTGCTCCCCAGCTGGTCCATCTGGTCCTCGGGGGCCCTGGAACAGGAAAAAGGGACTAGCACAGTGGACAGCAGGGGTCTCCCTCGGGCTGGGAACCAGGAGGACAGGGCTGCCCAGAGCCTTGGGCCTGTCCCTGTAGGAGCTCAGGGCTCCCTTCCTCCTCCCACTTCTCACGAATTCCCACCCCGAGATGGGTCACCCCTGTGCAATGTGCCTGCGGCGATGGCTCTGCGGAGGGCTCGCATGGGTGGACACGGCTAGAGGCCCTGCCATTCTGGAATGGGGCTGGTGGTGCCTCTAAACCCGTTTAGAGAGACCTTGGGGATCAGCTGGCCAACCCAGTTCACAGACGTGGAGACTGAGGGCCAGAGCAGAGAGACACATGGCCAAGCCCCCGTAGCCAGGTCTTCAGACTCTCCTGGTGCATGTTCTTTCCAGAGCACATTTGGGCAGAAACAGTTGTGTGGAGCACAGCCCTTGGAGAAACTGACAGAGCAGGACCTGGGGAGGACCCACATGTGGCCAGATGTATGGAACCAGCCCCTTTCCAGCCAGGTGTGCAAGCCAATCCGGCCTAGCTCAAGCAAGGAGGGGGCAGGAACAGGCCAGTGGTCAGGCAGCTGTTCCCTGGAGTTCTGGGCTCAGGTCTGACCCTCGAAACAGGCTTCTTGATCTTTTGAAAACTGAGAGGCCCCCAGGGCAGATGGAATCCCCCCCTTCCCCCACTGCACAGATGGCAACACTGAGGTCAAGGAAAGGGCAGTGACTCGTCTAAGGTCTCTTAGCACCTTAGCAGCTGGTATCCCCTCCAGGGCTCTCCCCACCGGCCCATGTTTCCCCTCCATGCAGTGGATAGGGTCCCCTGGAAAAGGTGAACAGTCTGCTCTGCAGGGGGTCAGAGGTGCTGTGTTGGGGAGACAAAGAGGATCCCGTGACAGAGGCTGGCCCACCCAGCCCGGAAGCAAGGCGACAAAAGGGGGCCAGGGACGTGCTTGGGCAGAGGGAGGATGAGGGATGCGAAAACAACAAGGAAAAATCACTTATTAATAATCGAGGTGTAAAAGTGGGAATTCCTCTTATCAGCTGCCTGGGGCTCTGGATGTTTCAAGTCCACACCATAGCCGTGAATAGAGCCTCACTGATTAAATAAATGAAGACTGGAGACCAAGGGGCTACAGCCAGTGGTTCAGCTGGGAGTCTGTCCCCAGCGTCTCTAGGCCCACAGCCCAGTGGGGTCCAGCGCCAGGCACCGTGGTGCTCAGGAAATGTTGTTTCTCAGGGACACGTGACTGCTCCTCACTGAGCCTCACTTCCCTCATCTCAGAAATGGGGATGAGAAATCTCGGCCTCAAGACAGGGAACAATGGCCACGGGCAGCTCAGCACCTGACCTGTGTGGTAAGTGCTTAATAAAACGTGGCTCTGCCAGAGGAGGCTGCAGTCTCCCCGGGGTGGGGACACAAGGATGGCTCAGTGAATCTGGACTCAGTTCCTTCTTCAGAATAAGCAGCTTATATCATGCTATGCAGAGCCAGCTGAGTTTTCACAGGTTCTAGATGAAGTTTGATTAGAGGGTGTGGGTGCAAGTTCTGGTTTCGCTGCCAGCTTGCTGTGTGACCCACGGAAAGTCTCTTTCCCTCTCTAGGCCTCAGTTTCAGGTGGATGCTGTCTGACCATGTGTTAGACTTAACATCTCTGATTCATAGACAGGGGCCTGGTGGAGAGGGAGACAGATTAGGGTGGGGACATCCTGGATCATGGGACCAGGACAGACATTGAGCTAATGGGTGGGCATCAGGGCCTTTCTGAGAGATGGCTTCTGGCCACTGACCTCTGTCTCTAGCTGAGGCATAAAGATCCCCGGACAGGGAGAGCTCTGAGAGAGGAGTAGAGGCCCAGAGATGTCAAGGGCTTGGCTGGAATCACACAGCACCCTGTTTATTCTAGGAATCAAAGCCTTTCTTGGAGAAAGGTTATGTGACCTATAATAAGAGTAACGACAAAACAATAGCAACAGTAGCAGCAATAATAGTGAAAGCTATTTGATTTCACAAATAAGGAAATAGCCTACGGTCACATTGCTATTAAATGGAGGAGCCAGAATTTGAATCCAAGTCAGCCAGATGACCATTTTTTATCACCACTACCTGTCACTGTTTATCAGTATGAGAGTGAGCTCCTCGACACAGCGGGTGTGCAGGTCAGGGCCTAGAAAAGCCTGCCAGGAAGCCTCTGCACTGGGCAGGGTGTTGGACAAGACACCTGTTGCTTGTGGGGGGCGGACTCTGCTGTCCCTTGGGATCACCAGAGAGTTCAAGAAACTGGAGCTGGCTTGGGAGAAATGGGGCCAAGCTTTGCTGTCTGGAGGAAGGAGGTGGCAATGGGGCCCCAGCTGCCCTCCCACCCCAGCTGCGCTGTGTAGGGAGAGGAGCGAGGGCAGGCACACTCACACACCCTTGCTCTGGTCCACTCTGCAGCTTGTCCCGTGTCCTGCACGTCCCCCAGTCCTGGCCCCTCTTCCCCAAACGAACACAGGCTGACCCATCCCACTGGAGGCAGGCCTGGGTTTTAACAGAGCCACGTGTCTGTTGTCTTGGAGCCACGCCCCAGCCACAGCTGAGGCTTGGTGGGGAGGAGGCCTGCCTGGGACAGAAAATCTGGCCAATAGCAGCTGTTGTGAAAAAGGACGGATGATGGAGAGGGAATGAGCTCATGACAAGCACATCCCACACACTGCTGCCCATCAAGCGCTGACCTGGTGTGAGGCACAGGTGAAGGGATTTAATCCCCATGGCCAACCGATGAGGCTGGTTCTGTTGCTGACCCATTTTACAGAGGAAGAAGCAGAGGCTCAAAGAGGGAAAGTCAGGGTTCGAGGCCAGGCCTGCTGAGCTCTAAGCCCCACTCACAGGAGCATAGTCCGGTGTCAGGCACTTGAATCTCAGGATCCTCCCAACTCCCTCGAAGCGGACAGTGGAGGGCAAGTGGAGTCTCCGGCTTCCCTCATACCCTGCCTCAGCACGCAGACTTCCTGGCAGTCTCCTGCAGGCCCTGACCTGCACCGCTGCAGTGATGGGGAGCTCACTCCCTCACTGATAAACAGTGGCTGGTAAGTAGAGGTGAAAAAGTGGGCATCCAGCTGTCTTGGGTTCAAATTCTGGATCTTTACAACTTCTTTCTGTGTCACCCACCAAGCCTTAAGGAGGTTAAGAAGCTGGAGTGAGGTCCCAGAGCTGGTAATTGGGAAGGCTGAAACTTGCTCCTATACCTGTCTGACTCAGAGCCCCCAACTCTTCCACCTGGGGCCCATGGACCCAGACCCTGTCAGCAGCTCTACCAAGAGCAGAGGGCCTGGGGCCCCATCCTGGCTCTGGCCTTGAACTCTTAGTGCTCATGCATCCCAGAGCAGGGAAGTCGGAGAGTTGGGGTAGAGTGGGCAGCAGGGACCATCTGTACATGGGTAGAAAAGCAGGCCGCCCATTCTCCATCCCACACATAGGGAAACTATGGCCCAAAGAGCAATAAGGCCACAGAGAAAGCCAGGAATGGCAGGGGTGGGAATGGCAGAATTGAGCTCTTTAGCAGCACAATGGATGGCTCTCTGGGTCCCCCACCATCCTCAGTTACCCCTTCTGTGAAGTGGCCTAAGGTAGCCTGTTAGGCAGGGGACTCAGGAGGCAGATCCCACAGGTTTTGAATTCCTGCCAAACCTAGCTAGGGGAGGGGCTTGTGTTCCTGAAGCTTCCCTCTCAGCCCCAGGAACTTTGATGTGGTTGGGAGCCTGGATTTCCTCAAGCAGAAGATACATTCTTCCAGCCACTGCTGGGAAGGGGTTGAGGAGATGTCTAGGGAGAGCCCAGTGAGTTGAGGGGGGCCTGAGCCTCACATCTGGAGGGGAGAGCAGAGCCTGGGCCAATGTGGCTCACCCTGCAGCTAATCTGGCTTCCGGGGCAGGAGGAAATGTGCTCAGGGTCAAGGTGGAATCTGGCTGTCAATGGGCCTAGTCCACTTGCAGAGACCCAGGGCATGGCTCTGGGAGGGGCCCAGCTGAGCCAGAGGAATGTCTCTTAATCTCCTTTTTCCCAGGCCGACCGCTCTGGACATCTGGTTCAAGGGAAAATTTTAAACCACTTGAAATTCAGCCAGGAGGAGCATAATCATCCCAAATCCCAGTACGGCGTTTGGATATCAGGTCTGGACTGCCTGCATGACCTTTGCCATCTGGTTTCCTTTTTACAAGGCTGCAGGGCCCAGTACCTATACACTAGTTGGGGGTAAGAAACCACTCCATCAGTCCTCCCTGCATGATTCACAATAAGGCCGCATTCAGTCTGCAAAAGAGGCAGATTCCCTGGATTCAATTCCCAGCTCTGCCACTTCCTAGCTGTGCAACCTGAGACAAGTCACTTAACCTCTCTGTGCCTTAGTTTCTTTGTCTGTAAAATAGAAATAAGAATAGCATCTATTTGTAGATTAGTGTTGAGGATTAAATAAGTTAATATATGTGATAAGATAGTGCCTGACACATAGAAAATACGAGTGATTACTTCTGGCTCCTGCGCTCAGGCCAGCCCTTGCTTAAAATTCTCAATGACTCCCAGTATCTTTGGAGCATAGCTCATGGAGCATAGCATAGCTGTGGTATTTGATGCCCTTCTTGGCCCGGAACCTGCTAATTCTTGGTCTCAACCCACCCCTCTCCCCTCACCTCTCTCCTCCACACACACCTGTCCCTCTGTTGAACGAGTGGGGATCCCTAAACATGCCACAGCTTCTCTCACCTTGGGGCTTTTCCTCTGCCTGGAACCTGGTGTCAGCTCAAGCATTGCCTTCTTCCTGACACCTTCCCTGGTAACCTGTCCAGGTGAGGTGCTTCCTCCAGGCTCCAAAGCTACCTGTGCTTCCACCATCAATGTGCTAATGACCCTGTACTGCCTTTGTGACCAACTTGATTGAGCCATAGGGCAGGCAGGAGTCATGGCTGTCCTAGTCTCTGTGGTATATCTACAAAGCCTTCAACAGCGGCTGACACATAATAGGTGTTAAATAAAAGGTGGTTGAATGAATGAATGAACGAATGAATAGACAAAGCACTGGTACCAACGAGCCCATCTGTGCCCACTGGATGGCAAGGCCTGGTGCTCAGAAATGGGTTGGAAAAGATGGGTGGGTTTCCCACGGTAAGCCTGGAACCCTGCCTGGTGCTGTGAAAGTCAAGGATCTCGGAGCTGGGCAGGGGGCAAGGTACAGAAGGCGGTCTCTGCAGCATGTGATCCCCACCAGTGTTAGCCCCCAGGGCTAGGCACCACTTACCCGGCGTCCCTTTGCTCCCCTCATGCCTGGTGGGCCTCGAGATCCTGGAGGACCCTGCGGGAGGAGAAAGAGTTTGGAGAAGTCCCCTTTTAGGGCACAAGTGCAGTAGTGAGAGCTTGGAGCAAGGGGGCAATGCTTGGCCTCAGGAGCAGCTCCTGCCTGGGCCCAGCAGCCTCTACATTGAACAACTTGGCCCAGGAGGAAAACTGGTCCCACTAGGAGAAGCAGAGGATAAACTGCAACCATGAGCAGGAGTGTGCCCTGGGAACCATCAATGGGGGAGGAGGCGTCCTCAACCCTTCCTAGGAATGGGGAGTGGGGAGAGGCCTCCTTGGATGAACCATTTCCTTCTTTATCTCAAAATCAACAATCAGAAGCTACATGACTTCCTGGCAAGAGGTCTCTTCAAATTCCCATTTCCTCTTTTTTCCCCCATCGGCAAAGAGAATATGGAAGCTGAAGTCTGGCCCCCCACTCTGACCTCAACTATCACCTTGAAAGCTACCTGAAAGCAGTCTAGAAGGAACCATGAGGTAAGAGGGGGAAGGACTAGACCACAGCCCCAAGGTGAGGGAGGGGAAGAAGAAGCTTGCCTGAAGAAGGGAGGCTGAGGGTGGTGGGGAGAGGCTGGCAATAGAGCCCTGGGATGGGGGCAAAGAGAAGGGAACAGGCCTGGCCCAGGGAAGAAGCCCAGTTATCTCAATTTGACAGAGGAATGACAAGAGGCACAAGAGAGAGACAGGGAAGGAGGGACAGGAAACACATAGCTGGCTTTGTTCCTTGAATTCTCAGCACCTAGTCCAGCCCAGGCCTGAGACAGAGATTTAGGAATCAGTTGAAGGAATGATGAATATGCAAACAACTGAAGAGGGCAGAAGGTTGGAAGGGAGAGAAAGAAGGTGAAGAGAGGGCGCAGGCCATCTCACTGCCTAACTCCTCTTCTTGGGTTCCAGCCCCAGCTATACACAGCAAGCAGTGCCTGCACCCTATGGCTGTGGCCAGAACCCCTTCAACAGCTGCAGAAGCCTCCCAGCTCAGTGGCCAGTCTCAGACCAGACATGCTAATTTTACAAGGAAGAGGTGGCCTCAGCCTCCTCTGAATACCAAGGAGAGGCCCAGCTCCGTTTGAGGTCTCAGGAAAAACTGCTGTTGCCCTTTCCCTCTCCCTATGGTGTGGGAGGGCATGGACTCTCAGACTCCTGCTGCTGAAGGCTGATGTGAGGGGCTGGGTCCCAACCTGACCCCTGGTCGGCAGAGCAAGCAGGGTGCGGGCCAGGCTCAGCCCAATAAAAAGGCAGATCTGCCTCCTGGATGGTGGAGAACATGAGGATTGGGTGAGAAGAGACCATTTTATGGAGGGATTTCAGACTGCAGAAGGTATGCGATGCGTCACTGGGAGATTTCAGGAGCCAAGTCTTGACTTAGAGGCAGGAGAGTGGAGTGCTTGCACGAGCCAACTGTTTCACCAGAGACCTAGGTTCAAATCCCAGTTCTGCCACTTACTAATTCTGTGACCTTTGGCAAGTGACTTAAACTCTTTGGACCTCAGTTTCATCATCTATAAAATGCGGATGAGAAGAGTCCCTGCCTCCTAGAGCTGCTGGGAAGAAAAAATGACCCGGAAGATCCTCAGCAAAGGATAACTACGAGCTCTCTCAAAGACGGAGGGGGCCAGAAACTGGACGTCCCAGGACCTGGCTGTCCCCACTCTCCCAAATCATGGGGATAATAATCTTGGCTGACCTCACTGGACCGTGGGAGAACGCGGATGTTAAAATGATTGGAGAAGTGGGAAACGCCATTCAGACGTGAACAGTATTGTCAGAAATGTTGCTTTACTAGTAATAGGCCTACTAATAATAGTGGTAATCAATGTATCTAACAAACAGTAATAGTAATTATTATTACTCTTACCATTCATTAAGTACTTAGTATATGCAGGTAGTTTGCTAAGCATTACATCATGTACTACATCATTCATGTCTCACAACAATCGCATAACGAAGGTAGTATTACACTGGCATACAGACGGGGAAACTGAGGCTCGCAGAAGCTGTGAGTGTTGCCAACAATCACACAGCTCAGTAGGTGGGGGAGTCAGGACTTGACTCACATGTGTCTGATTCTTCAGCTGGTTTTCTGGACCTCCTTATCTCCTGTTTCCCCAGTGGCACTAGGTGCAGCCGGCTGGCCAGAAGGAACCCCAAGAGAACCAAGGGATCAGTCCCATACTGCATCAGTGAAGGGTCAATGGCAACCTTGGGATCTTAAAGTGGCCTCAACTGTCCGATTTCACTCAGCTTGAGCCAACCCACTGAACAGATGGATCACAAAGGTAGGGAATTCAGAAAAGGCGCTGGCCTGGACATCACCATCATGTCCCACCCCCCACTGGCTTTCCATTTTTGTCCCAGTAACTCCTTTCTGGGCTTTCCTCTTCCCACTGGACAGATGGGGAGACTGAAGCTCAGGGAGGCTGAGGTCCAGGGGCGCAGGAGCTAGAGTTTGATGATGGACCCTAGCATCCTTGTACTCAGGCTCTGGGCCTGCCCTGGGCACCTCCCACGCTGACAGGATCCAATCGCTCCACCTCCAGGAGCATCTGGTTCTTAGGTCCCATGAATGCTGAGGAGGGGGTGGGACAGCAGCCTTAGGGTTGGGTGGCTGGGACCCTTGGATTCCAAGCTGGGTGCCTCAGCCCACCAACCAGCCCCTCCAGCCCCAGGCCAGATGTGGCTTTTCTTCCTCCTCATGAACCAGGGAGAAACCCTGCTATTGGGAGCCCAGAGTGCTGTCTTCTGATCCCAACTCTGCACTGAGTTTTCTACCTGATCAAAAAGAATTGGGGGTGGGGGGTTGACAGAGACCCCTGGTGCCTAGCACCTGTCTTTGGATGATGGTTACTTGTGTCCAGGCTACTTGTCCCCGGGCTAGCCTCTCCCCAGCACCTAGTACCACCTGACACATAGTAGGTGCTCAGTAAATGTATGTTAATGAGTGAGAGAACATTTATAGTTGGCACCCCCACAGACAGTGAGAATCTTAAGAGCAGAGAGATTTTTTACCATTTTTGTATTTCTAGGACTGAGCCTAGGCCCAGAGCACAGCAGGTGCAAGGAAAAATTTGAAAACTGACTTGGCCTTGCTTCTCTGATTGGTGCAGAAAACTGGTGTGTATATATTTCCCTTAGGTTCAAACCATCAACGCCTCCCGTGCCCTCCTTCACCAGAGCCCAGGGAACCCCTCGGTCTAGTCTTTGGAGGGGCCTGAGCAGCCTGAACTCATTATTCCCCAGCTCCGACCTGGGATCTTACCTGGGCTGGTCCCGCTCCCCCAGCACCCTTCCCACCAGCCCTCCACTTCCCAGAGTGTGCTCCCAGCCCTGGCCTGGCCGCAGCTGAAGCGAGTGCCCGTCCCAATCTCCACGTCCCCCACCAGCAGAGGCAGAGGGAGCAGAAGCTCCCCATGCTCTGAATGAAAGACACCCTCTCACCTCCCACATCTCCCTCAGGGCAGCGGAAGAGGCCCCTGGATCTGGGTGCTCCTGGCCACAACCCTCC
The DNA here is from genome assembly GCA_028627145.1 of Eidolon dupreanum. NCBI lineage: Eukaryota > Metazoa > Chordata > Mammalia > Chiroptera > Pteropodidae > Eidolon > Eidolon dupreanum. The sequence continues at coordinate 148,160,722 of CM053509.1, read as the reverse complement.
CCCAAGCCCTCCTTCCTGTCCCACCCCTCCCTGCGTTGGGATCCGTAGGAATACCCCAGGTTCCTTAGTCATTACACTAAGTCCAGCTCCCTGTGTCCTCAGCTCTGACCCTCAGCCCATTTGTCTCCAGCGTTTTCCATCTTCCTCTCCACTTTCTCCATAGCAGGTGTTCTTTATTTATTGGGTCCTCTCTCTGCCCCCACACCAGAATAGAAGTCCCTAAAGGGCAGGGACAGCTTTCTGCCTTGTGATGGCAGCACCTTCAGCTCCTGGAGCAGCCTCAGGCACATATCACACAGTGTTTCCTTAATGAATGAACAAAGCCACGATGGCACTAACAGCCAAGATGCTCCCGTCTAATGAATATCACTATGTAATGGACATCCGCCGCACAGTTTCATTTAACCCGTGCAGTCACACTGTCACAAGCACGATTATTTTCTCTATTTTTCAGATGAGCAGACATCTGCCCTAGCAATATCGCCAAAGTGGTAGAGCTGGGATTTGAAACTCGGTCTACCTGACTCTGAGGCATGGACACCTCACCCTTTCTTGACAGTGGATTTGAGCTCAAAACACGAAGGCTTTGCTTACCGGGGGTCCAGGCTCTCCGGGGTTCCCAACGCCACCTGGCGTTCCAGGATGACCCTACTCAGAGAGAAGAAAAAGAAGAAATCAGTGGTGGAAGGTGCCTCTTCTTCCTTCAGTTCCACCTCGGCCAGCTCAGCCCCGGCCCAGGGGCAGCAGCCAGGTCTCTGCAGGGAGAAGGAGCAGATCATTCTGAACACCTGGGGTAGGTGGAGGCAGAGGCAGAGGCAGAGGTAGGCTCAGGAGAAGAGAGCTGTCACCATGCCTGGAACAGGGGAGGCGAAGGGATGCAGATTTGCTCCTTACCATTGATCCCTTGGGTCCAGGTGCGCCTGGGGGTCCCATCATGCCCCGGTCACCCTGTGGCGGAGACAGCAATTCAGAGGTTACGGCTGTGAGATGGTCCTGTGGGGGGCAGGTGCAGAGGGCCTTCCGGAGGTACATGCCTAAAGTCTGTAGAGTCCCTGCCTCGCTCTTGACCACGTCCCCCAGGGTGGTGACAGGGGAAGGGGAAGGGCCTGGAATTTCACTCAGCAGAAGCCAAGACCCCCTGCAAATCCTGGGAAGCCTCAGTTCCACTGCCGCATGCCAGGCAGTGGGTTTCCCTCAGGGAAGATGGTCTTGACAAAGGACATGCTAATTACATGTCCCTTTTGATCCGGGCTCATGTCATGTGGTCCCCATTAGGCCTGGCATCCCCTGGCTGGGCATGATGAGGCAGAAATGTCAATAGAAGACATTTCTTTCACTCTACCCACCCCTGCCTGAAGCTTGATGAGATACTGGAGAAACAGAGCTATAACCCATTCCACTTGACCCATCCAGAAAGACCAGGCAGAGATGGTGGGTGTAGCAGACAGAGCTACAACTGGAAGGCAGGGGCTCTGGGTTTGAATCCTGGCTTTGTTTTTGTGAGGCCCTGTTTCTTGTATCTACCCAGCTAGCAAACAGTTATTGAGCACCTACTAGGCTAGACCCAGAAGATACAGTGGTGAGCAGAAACAGACAGACCCTGCTCACATGGAGAGAGACACCCAGAGTGTCACGAGCAGATGGATGCAAATCACCAGAATGGAGGTGGAATAGGGTAAGTGCAGCAGGGGAGTAGGTCTCAGTGCTAAGGCATTTCGACAGGAGACTTGACCCACCTGGGTGCAGGGGAGGGTATCCCTCAGGAAGTCTAGCTCGATCTGAGAGCTGAAGGATAGTTAAGAGTCATCTAAGCAGAGTGGGTGGAGGGGGTGGGAGTGGGAGGAGTGTACCTGGCCGGGGGAACGGCATGGGCAATGGTCCGTAGGTGAGGAGGGACATGGAACATTTGAGCTATAAGAGAAGGACGAGTTGGCTCTGATGTTGCACTATAGTTATGCAAGGTGTCCCCACAGGGTACAGGGCACACTGGACTTTTCTGTACTAATCTTTGCAACTTCTCGTGAATATATAATTACTTCAAAATAATAATTAAATTAAAAAGAAAGAAGAAGAGAGAGAGGAGGAAGAGGGGAAAGCAGAGACAAAGGAGAAAAAGGTGGTGGCCAGAGGGTCTGGGACACAGAGAGTGATGAGGCGGGTGGCACGGGATGAGCCTGGAAAGCAGGTGGGGTCAAACGAGGGTCGAGTCTTCCTCTCTCTGGACCTCAGTTTCTCCATCTACCGGATGGGAATAACACTGGCTCCCCCAAGAGAAATGTACTTCTTTTTTAAAAGCATGAATCTTTCCCTCCCTTCCGTTGCCCACCCTGTGCAGCCGCGAGGGGCCCAGACGACATGCGTCAGCCGGTCATCACACAGAAGTCTAACTGCGCCAGAGGTTGCTGGGAAAGGGGACAAGGGCTCTTTAAGGGACTAGATGCAAGGGAGCAAGGAGAGGCCACGAGAAAGAGGTCTGAAACTCCCAGGTCAACGGGCCCCCTCATCTTTTTAAAACTGCAAAACATAAGCTCTGTTTGTTTATACATTCCCTTCAACACCACTTACCTTTTCTCCCATGATTCCTGGCTCCCCAACCAGACCAATGAATCCAAGAAGTCCCTGTAAGAAACATTTAGGAAAACAACAGAAAGGAGGAAGCAACGTGAATTCAGAGATGTACTGAATTTCAAAGGCATTTTCCCTGCAGTTTCTTCCCCCTGGAGCTCGTCTCCCGGATCCCCCGGCCTGTGCCTGGTATTCCAGCCAGCAAGGGGCTGCCATTGAGGAGAGCTGCCTCTCCCCCGGCACTGTCCTGCCTTCCCTCACCCCACCAGATGGTTCTGATTTCAGAGCCAAGCGGTGGGGCCGCTGCCAACATCCCTGGGAGCGCCACACATTCTTCCCGCGCCAGAAGCAGGCTGGGAGGTGGCCACGTTAGAGAGTGGTGGTTGGGGGGGGGGTAGGGGGAGGCCCTTAAGCCATGCTGGGAAGAGGCCTGCCTGTGAGAAATGTGTCCCCATCTTTCGTGGCTCTGGGGCTGTCTCAAAGAGAGAAACAAACCTGCTGGCCAGGATAGAAATACCAGAACAGCATCTGCCAAAAGACCTGATTGAAATCTGGGAAGTGGAGGCCTTTTTACTGTCTTGTGAAAGGCTTCCTCTACTTTCTGAAAGAGCACACACACACACTGTAGTCCCTGTTGCTCTTTTTAACTCCACTGGGCGATAACTTGCCTCTGTGTTCCAGGGCTGCTTCTAGGTGGCTGCAGGCCTTGCTGTTGTCCTGAGCAGGCAAACATATGCATGGGGAGGGTAGAGAGCCTAGAGCAGTCACCGGGAAGGCAGACAGTTCCTTATCCAGACCCCACACTCTTCTCCGCTAAGGAGTATTTGAGCACAGGGGGTCTTGTGTGGTTCAGGGGTACCAAAATGCCTTTGGAAGAACCCAGGTTTGCAGCTAAGAGTTTCTGGGAGAATGTGGAAAGACTGAGGGATGAGTGAGTGTGTCTCATAAAGGCTTCTTCCTGTCCCCAAACTGTATCCAGAAAGGAGTGTGACCTTGACCTTGGTCAGAAACAGATCAGAAATTGTGTGCTCAGGCAGTGAAGCTCCAACCAGTCAATCCACTAGAGTGACGGAATGGCACCCAGTTCCAAAGCATTAGTTTTGTGGGTCTCAGAGTCAGTCCTAAAGTGGCAGCTCAGGGCAGAACTGCATGTGACTTGCTGCTGCAGCCTGGGATTTCGAATCTGGTCTGCGTGACATTAAAGCTCATGCACTCGTCTGTCCATCCAGGGCCTCCAAAGCGTGTGGCCGTGAGCAGGGCACAGATCTTCCTGGCACCTGGCACCGTCATTACGCACGGAGGGTCCTCGTTCTCTGGGATCAGAAACCGTTCGGGGTTGAAGTGTGAGGTGAGAGTGTGAGGTGCAAGGTATGAGACTGTGGCTACTAAGTCACAAAATAACCTAGTATTTGACTTCTGCAATAATTTACTTAAAAAAATAAATAAATCAGCATTTTCACATGATAGCAATCTTAATTAACAATGACTGGTTTTCACTATGTGCTAATCCCTATACCTGGTACTTTATTATAGATATCATCATCATTCAGTTTTTAGGTTCGTGGACCCCAAGCAAATCGCAGAGCCTCTCTGAGCCTCATCTGCAGAATGGGGGACTTTAGATAAAGGTCCCTGCCTACCTCCCAGGGTTGTTCTGAGTACTGGAGATAATGCATGGCACATGTAGGCATTCGATAAATGTGGGTTACCTCCCATCCCATTCCAATTTATTTTAAAAGGGCACGGGGTTAAGACAGAGGCCTGAGCTACCCACGAGGGAGCAGTCAGACATTTAGAGGATGCTGAGTGAAGGAAATAAAAGCTGCTCTGTTAAAAGGCCCCTGCCCAACTGGCCCAGGGAATTAGAAATTTCATAGCTACTTTAAATTTATGAGTTGTTGGGTCCTGGAAGGCAGGCGGGGTCATAAACCTCAAACGAGAAGCCAAACAGGATCCTAATGAATAAGGGCCATACAGCAAGTACCCCATTCCCCCACCCCCCACCAATGGGACCTTCCTAGGATGTCCTGGAACATCCTGGCAGGCCTGTCCTATAGGTGGAGCGGAGGCTGGGGAAGCCAGTGTCAGAATCCCAGGGTTTCCACCTGGCGGGCTGGGTGGAGAAGCAGCTCTGACAGCCGCGGGCATGGCTGGCTCCTCTCGGGTTGGCAAGAGGACACGAGGGAGGAGGCAGCATTGTCACCTATAGTGGGCACTGAACAGGCAGGATTTAAGTCCCCAATTTTGTGGAGGAGGCTGATCTGGTACTCAGTGTCTACAGATAAAGGGCTGCTATCTGCTATGGGATTTTTTTTCCCTCCCTCCGATCTCTCATGTGATGTTCTGCTAGGCAATGGAAAGCAACTGAGAACAGGACAGTTGTGGGTCCTCTGTTGGACTAAACATCCTAGGGTTAGGTGTTTACGTGCCTGGCTTCCCCCTGGACAGAGCTTCTTAAAGGCAAGGTGCGTGTCTTCTAATCATCTTTGTGTTCCCAGCACCTAGGACAGGGCCTGGCAAGCCCGCGCCACTCTAACTAGCTGTTATAAAGTAAGAGGCCAAAACGTTTTTCAGTCCCTCTGGGCAGGTCTTAGGAATCCAGCAGACCTGAGTGTCAGCCTTGGCTCTGACTGTTTTGTTAGTGCCTGGGAAATCTTAGGCAAGCTACTTAACTTCTCAGAGCCTTGATTTCTTCATTTGCAAAATGGGGTAATAATACCTACCACCTTCGGGTTGCTGAGGGAATTGCAGGCGATGGTGTAGAAAGTGTTTTGGCACAGAGCCTGGTACCTAATAGATGCCCATAAATATAACTGATACTGTGATTATAAGGAGGTCTTTATAATTTCCTGGGGATCCGCTGATTCTACTGTGAACATGAAATGCCTGCCCCTTCCCACGTCGGGAGGAGGCCAAGGGAACAGCTGACCTGGCACCAAAGTGTGCCTGGTGGCAGCCATGGGTCTCTAGCTCTGCCTCACAGCTCAGACAGGTCTCTCTTTCCTTCTATGGTCCAAGCAGGGAGGTCTGCTGACCAAGTGGTCCAGGGACTGCTCCAGGCAGGGTTCCCTCTCCTCCTGGCCCCAGCTTTGCCACTATCCTTCTTGGTCATCTTTGTCAAGCCCATTCTCCTCCATGAATCCCAGATTGCCAAGGTGGACTAGGATTCAGGGGTTCTTAAGTAGGGTCCCTGTAAGGCTACATGGATGGAATTCAGAAGGTCCATGAACTTGAATGGGAAAAATAACTTTTATTTTCATGAACCTCTAATTGAAATTTAGCATTTCCCTCAAATATGAGTGTAGGCAACAAACCCATAATACCTGTAACTGTCTCAGATACTGACATGTCACATTACAGTCATTGCTGTAGAGACTTCAAAATGTATCATTAAGCCTTGTTACCACTTTGAAACTGACATATTAGACATGCTGTTAGAGCTCATTATTTAATGCATTAGTACAGAAGTATATTTGTGAGTAGATCACATTTGAACATATTTTCATAACTGCATTTTGACATACTTTCATAATCCTTTGTTTTGTATATTCTGCATTTAAACATTATATTCTAAGAAGGGGTCCATGGGCTCCACCAGCCCCCAAAAGGGGACCAAGGCATAAAAAAGATTAGGACCCTGAGATAGAGTGATTTCCAAGCACCCTCAGTATCCTGACATTTTAGGATTCTGAGTATCTATTTCCCGAGGGCTCAATCATCAGCATAACTATGAAATTAAATTTGCTGATCGTATTGCCTTTTTTTTTTCCAATCAGGAAATATATCCAAGCCGCAGCAGCCCTTCCAAACTCCCGGGCTTCCCACAGAATGCACTCGGATGACACTGGAAAGCTTTCAAAAATCCAGCCCTCCCCCTGCCTTAATTCCTTTCTTCCCCCCAACAGATGTTGCAGGCCTGGTAAGGAAGCAATGTGTGTGACTCTCACGCCACGATTGATGGCGATTTTTGGTGGAGACAAATTTTTCTGGATCCCCAGCATCATTCTTCCTTCCAGCCTGAGGCAGCCCCTTGCAGGGTTCAGGGATTGAGGTCCTTCTTTAAAGAGATGGAGGAGACTGCTACTTCCGCACCTGTCCACCAACCCAGCACTCAGGGCTGCTTCTCTCCAGCGCCAAGGTCTTAGACCTTGATAATAAAGGTTGTGATCCTCAAACTTCCTTTTTAATGAATACTTGCAACCTCCTCTCCTGCCCATATCTTGGCCTGGCTTCTTCCCTACTAGCCAGAGCCACTGGTTTGCATTTCATTTTCTTTATAATTTAGAGAAGCCTGACCAAGAGACCCTGGCAAGTGGCTATGCTTCTCTGGCCATCGGCTTCCCCATCTCTAGCATAGGTGGCAATTGTTAGTTAAGGGCTCTTCCAGTTTCAACGTTCTGGGAGCAAAGTCACGTCACCTCTTTAGACAAATGCTCCAGAAACTTCCACAGGGTCAGGCTGTGGGGAATGGCCGTTGTGATTATGATTCATGGCTCTCGTTCAGTGACTTCCCTTCCCTGAGAGTGTGTCCATATCAATGAAAGAGGGAGACAAGTGGACCCATCTCTGGAGCTGGGAGGGGAATGAATGTGGGCTGCATGTGGAGTGCTGACTAAAGGGCTTGGCACAGAGTAAATGCTCAGTAGAGGGAGCCATTATGTTCAGAGACCAGTGTTGAATTACCTGCTCACCCACGGGCCCCGGCCGTCCAGGATCGCCTGGCTCCCCCTGCAAAGAAACAGAGTGGGATCACTTGGGATGTGTGACAGGAGTCTAGGCTTCCTGGAGAACACCCCAGCTGATTGGCCTTAGTCCCCACTGGTGGGGATGGACATAGAACCTCATCATCAGAGTCTGGCCTTGGAGACTCCAAACAAATGGGAGGGACAAAGGGACATTGGGACAGAACCTTTGGCCCTAGAGATTACCTGAGTCACCCATATCCTCTTGGTGGCCCTTGCAGATTACTTGGCACCCTGATGTCTACATCACATGTGGGCCCTTCATCAAACCATTGCACTTTGTGGAGGTGGAAACTGAAGCTCAGAGAAGTAAAGTGACCTGCTCGAGGTCACAAAGCAAGCTAGAGGTAGGACTAGAATTGGAACTTTAGTCTGACTGATGAAGTCCTCATTCCAGGCTGCCTCACTGCAGGACAAGTATGGACAGACAAGTGGAATCAGGACACCTGGGTCCTCGACCCCAACCCACCAGAGCTCTGCCACCAGCTCCCAGGTGACCTCGGTAAGTCTCATCTCTGCTCTGGGATCAGGCTCCTCAGCTATAAATAAGGGAGATCAGACTCCTTTATCTCCCAGGCTATTTCTAGCTCTCAAGCTTGGTGGTCTCTCACAGCCTTGTCCGTCAGCTTTCTCTCATGCTGGGGTGGCTCCCGCTCCTTTGGCAGCCGCAGCAGCCCTGGTCTCCCCACAGCATGAGCTAGAGAGAGGCGAACAGACCGTGGGATAAATCCACCCAGGCTATGTCACCACTCCCGCCGCAGAAACCCTGCTGGTATCCGAGGGAGAAAGGCCAAGACCTCAGAGGGCAGAACGTGGGCTCAGCCTGGCCAGGGCTTTGGCTCACAAATCGAAGTGGCTCATAGCAATCACAGTTCCGGCTCCAGCTCCTCCCCGAGACCTCGTGCTCATGCAAGCCAGAGGCGACAGACAGATATGTGGGCCATTTCCCCTGAGGGGAGGGGATGGTGGAAGACCTGACTCCCCACGCCCACCCTGCCTCTGCCCTAACCCTCTATAAACTCGCCCAGCTGCAAGCTTATAATCCCTGCCCAGGATGGCTGGGGACATCCAGCCCTTCTTGGGGAGTCCCTAGAAAGGCTGGAAGCGAGGCTGGCCCTGTGTCGAGGGTCATCACTCTCCTACCCAGGCCAGTTTTTTTTTTTTTCATAACTTAAAAAAAAACTGTTACCAAATGTAATATATATTTATTGTACATAATGAGGAAATATGGAGGCCCAGAAGAAAACAGAGATCTCCTAGAATCCCAGCAGCCAGAGGTGACCCTGTGCCCATTCCGGCTTCCGCTCTGAGTGCCCAGGAACGTGGTGTGACCAGCCCCGATTAGGGACTCAGATCATAACGTTCCATCTCAGAACTTGCTTCCTGCCACCACCACGTACACAGGCCTTTTCTCGTCTTGTAAAGTCTTCCACCACGCCATCTTTGGTGGCTGCACTGTATCTTATTACTTGAGCACTGTCTCACCGTGGGACATTTAGGTTATGTCCATTTTCCTCTGTGTTACCAAAACTTGGTGATAAATGGGGACCATTCCCCCACCTTGTCACAACCGGCCATGGAGTTCAAGGTTCATCTTAGGTCATCATATGTTGGCTCCTCTTCTCTCCTCTCTTCCCCAGGAGGTCCCCCCTACCCTTCCTCAGCCCAGTCACTTCCAGGACCCCTCACCTTCAAGCCATCTGGGCCGGGCCTCCCAGGAAACCCCTTCCTGCCGGGTTGACCCTGCAACAGAGAGATGAGTGAGAGGAGCTGGGCGGGGCAGCATTGCTGGGGTCCTAGGACCTGGCACAGGGGATGGGGGGCAAATGCCCAGGGTGGGGGGTGGGGCAGGGACGCACAGCCCTTGCTGTCACCAGGCTGTCCTAGGGATGCAGGGAAGGTCTGCAGCTGTGTGGCCTCGGGAAAGTCTCCCCTCTCCGACTGATCTCATTTGTAAATGGGGATGATGAAACCTGCTTTCAAGGAGTGGGAAATGGAAGAGACTGGATGAAAGATAACGGGCACAGGGGAACAGAGAGTTTATGTCAATGGTCCTCAAAGTGCGGTCTGGAGATCCCTGCATTTCCCTGAGACCCGTTTAGGAGACTCATGTGGTCAGACTGTTTTCATAAGGCTAAGATGTCATTTGCCTGTGTCACTCTTGCTCTCCTGAGTGTAAGCAGAGTTTTCCAGAGGCTGCATGACATGTGCTATGGTCACCAGGCTGAATGCAGAAGCCGAGCAGAGGAATCCAGCTGACTTCAATTAAGCCAGACAGTAAAGAGATTTGCAAAAATGGTAAAACAATGCCACTCTTTTCATTAGCTTATTTTGCTTATGAAAACAACTCTTTTCCCATCATAAAACTATTACTTAACATGAAATGGGTTCATTATTAATTTTAAATAGATTAATAAATACAGTTCAAATTTCTCAGTCTTAATAATTAATATTGTTAGATGTAACCCACACGAAGAAAAGCATTTTGGGTCCTCATTCATTTTTGAGAATATTAAGAAGTCCCTAGACCAAAAAATTCATGACCTGCTGGTTGACACAATCGCTGGCATGAAGATGGGGGTGGGAAAAGCATCTTCCAGAAGGCCACGCAGAGCAGTGGAGAGGACACAGGGTTAGGTTCCAGGCAGGATGTCCCCACTTCCTGGCTGTGTGACATCAAGCTAAACCCCTCACTCTTTGAATCCCACTGGCCTTGAGTGAAACTAAGAAGAGTGATGCCTCTCTCATGGCACTCAAATGAGAAAGTGGTCATAAAGCACCAGCACACAGTAGGTGGGCACAGGCAAATGTCGGTTTCCCGTCTCTTGTCTTTCTCCTTGGGGGTCTATTCTAGTCCCCTCTCTAGGCGGCCCGAGGTCCCCGCTGATGTCTGCTCTAGGAGTACCACCCAGATGTTGCCTGACCGCACACAGCTGGCTCAGTTTCAACAGATCTCACCTCCCCCAGGCCAGCAACACTCACCTCCAAGCCAGGAGCCCCAGGTGGCCCCATGGGTCCTTCATCTCCCTAGAGTTAGGAGACACGAGAGAGAGAGAGAAAAAAGAAGTTAATTTGGTGAGACTCCTGGAAAACTTGCCTTTTAAGGAGGTAAAGGGACAGGCAGAAGAGAGCCCTAAAGACCAAGAGAAATGGCACACTCGGGCACCCTGCCTGGCCCCACCAAGAGCAGAGGCACCACCTGTCATGGCCTAGGGGACAGGCCACACAGGGACTTCCCTGTGAATGGGGCCCTGGAGGTCACCTGAATGTGAGCAGCCTGGGTTCCTAGCAGTGCTGGGCAGGAAAGTGAAACCCCACCGTATGCTGTGGGAATAGAGCCCCAGACTGCAGCTCAGGGAGACGGCTCTGTCCTGAGTTCTGCCATTTACTCACTAGCAGACCTTAGCCTTGCTGTGCCTCAGTTTCCCAATCTGTAAAATGGTGCAGGAAGGAGATGATCATTCTAAAGTAAAATGACGGGCTTAAGTTGTGCTCCTGGAGGACAGCAAGGACTGCTTATGCTTTTTTGAAGCCACTCCCCAAACATCACTCAGGATGGGTATGTGCACAGTGTCTAGTGGATATGTGTGAATGATGGGAGGGAAGAGGGCACAGGAGATAAAAACGGAGACGTGAATGAAGGTATGAGTGAATAACTGAATCAATGAAGATGTGGGCAAGTTGCAGGCATATTGAGTGGTAACGTGAGTGTAGTTGGAAGCACGTGGCCGGAGCCATTTTTCCCTTCTCTCCCCTCTCTTCTCACATCTGGCTCATGGAGAATCTCCAGTCCTTCCCACAGGCACAGGCAGCCTCCAAACTGGTCCCTGAGGCACGCCGGGCCTGACCATGGGGCGCCCTCCAGAGCTCCCCTCATGCCACGGCTTCCAGGAAAGCAGCCCCACGTGGCAGCTCCCACAGCAGCACTGGGATGCCGCCAGACCCAGAACCAGCTGGATGCCTGCCTGTGGCCATGGTGAGACTGGGCTTCTGCGCCCTCACCAGAGGCTATGTGTCACAGGGTCCTGGATCCAAGGTGGGTGAGGAAGGGCCTCCATGCAGGGGCAAAATCTGGAGCCAGCCCATGGGCTGTTTCTCTAACAGGCCTGCAGTGACCTTGCCAGTCCCCTTCATCATGCGTAAGTAAATGTGCAGATCTTCTGTCCACCACTTACTAGCTATGCAAGTCATGCGATTCTCTGAGGATACCCCAGGCAGCTCCCAGGAGCCCGTACGTTAACAGCATAGGGGCTGTGTCATGGGCTCCACGGGCTTTGGGCTCAAGCAGACCTGGGTTCGAATCCTGGCCCTGCCTGCCACTAACCATGGGACCTGACACAGTCTCTTGACCCTTGTGAGTCTCAGGGCTGCACTGGTGAAATGGAGCTGACAATTCCTACCCTCCCATATCAGTGCCCTGATAAACTGTGCCACCATGAGCAGGAAACTCCAGATCATTGGGGTGCAATGGGGTACAGTGGATGGAAGGAGTGGCCTACCTGCCAGGCCAGGGCAGAGAAGGCTGCTGGAAGGGTCACAGGGAGAGCTGACAGGAATGAGCTGGAGGGTGAGCCTGAGGTGGACCTGGGCTGGTCCTGACTGAGGTCCTGGTTCCAGGACCCAGGACAGAGCAGGCTGGGGGCTGGGGGAGGGTAGGGAGGGGAGGGGGCAGATGGTCTCACCTCGGGCCCCAGCTGTCCACGGGGTCCTGGCAGGCCTCGAGCTCCAGGCTTACCCTGGTGAGAAGGGAATGAAAAGGGTTCACAAAGGTGGCACCTCCATCTCCATCACGAGCTGGCAAAATTCCCCCAATCTCCAAGCCAAGTAACCAGCCCTGGGGGCTTATGGTTTCCGCAGAGCTGTCTGCTTCTTCAGCTGGAGCTGCCAGAGACAGAGACTTACCTTCACACCTTCTGGGCCGTTGTCCCCAGGGGGGCCAATGTCTCCGGGGAATCCCTGAGGGGAGGCAGAGATCAGAGGTCACCCACAGGGACTGTGAAGGGAAGTGGGCTGACCTGGGTTTCCACCCAATCCTGTGAGGGTTGTGACCCTGGGCAGGTCAGTTAATTGCCCTGATCCTAATTCTAAAATAGCAATGGAGGTACCAGCCCTACACATTAGAGAGTTGCTGAGAAAATTAAATGCTACAATGCAGGAAGGTCCTTTGCACAAGATCAAGTACAGTCAAGGTCATCTAACCCAGAATTTTTCAAGTCCTGGCCTGAAACAGCCAGGGCCCAGAGCCAGCCACCGTCTGCTCTGACAAGTATCATCCTTTGATTGTAGGGATCCTGTCGGTATGAGTAGGTTCTGGGTTTGCCGTGACTTTGAAAGGCTTGAAAAATGCTGATCTGATTGCTCTCAGTGCCTCCTGTTCGAAGCCGAATGCTCACTACACCCTGGCCAGGTGTGGACTCTGCCTTACATCTCCAATGGCAGCTCACTGCTCCTAAACCAGTCCTTCCCACATTGATGACTTGGCAGTGGAAGCTTCTTCCTGACGTGGAGCTGAATCCCCTCTCTTCCCCCTCAACAATGTCACGCTGTCCTTCTTGGCCCCACAAAGCATAGGGGGGTCCCACTTTCCACAGTGGTCTATGAATAATCTGGAGACCAGTTACTCCATCCCCAGAAGCCTTCGCTTCTTCTCTGTCCCTTCAACAGTTTCTAAGTCAGAGGGTAGGGCCTGGCTGCCTCTATTTGGTCATCACCAGGACATCTATGCTTCTCTGGGTCCAAACTGACAAACACAGGCAAGTATAGGAACATCGCCTTCCTTACTTTAGGTGTAATATGTCTGTTAATTCAGCTTAGAACCCCATTCACTTTGGGGGCTGCTTCACTACTCTCTAAGTCTCCTGCCAGCTATAACCAAAGTCTTTTATATATGATTTCCTGAGACCAAAATGCTCTCTCCCATCTTGCCTTCATAAGGTGCATTTTTTCACGTTCTTCTTTCACTTTTTGGTAATTCCCATTAAATTTCAGCTCAAACATCCTCCCATCTTTCTCATTGGAAAAGGCAAGATTGGTCTTGAATTTGGAGCTAACACAGGTAGCTGAAGCCCCATGTCTTTTTCTTCAGAATGAGCAGCTAGACATCCCAGGCATCACCGACCCACTGTGTGACCCAAAGCAAGTTCCCGAGCCTCTCTGGGTCTCAGCTTCCTCCTCTGTAAAGTGGTGACCATTCTAAGGCTGAAAGGGAATAATGTGAGCAAAGCACTTAACTCAGCCTCTGATGCCTGATAAGTGCTCAATAAAAATCTCCATCTGTGTCCTGGGAAAACAAGTCTGCCTGAGAGGGGCCCATCTCCAGAGAGAACTTGGCAATGAGGACACTGATCACATTCTGATGCTCACACAGTCAGGCCCACAGATGTGTCAAAGAGATAATTCGTGCTGGGGCTGGAAAGTCGAGGCTCTCACCCATGGTCTCTGGGAAAAGAAGCAAAGACCCAGGAAGGCGCTGACACACTCATCAGCTTCTGTCCTCAGCTAAGCAGAGCCATCTTCTGAGTCAGCCAATCCAAACAGAACACAGAGCTGGGAGAGGCAGATGGTTCCAGGGACCCAGCAGAGAGCCAAAGTGGGCCTTGCTTGCTACAAGTAGCAGTGATGCTGAAGAAGTCACTTCCCTGCTCTGACTCACTTTCCTCCTGTGTAACCTGGTGGTAACAATACCACCCTCACGCTATGGTGGCGAGTCAACAAGTTCTCACCCCGAAGATGCTACACAGCCTCCTGGCACGAGGTGGAGCCTAATAACTGTGAGGGAGCATGCTTTCCACCCTCACTGGCCGGGCTGCTGGGAAAACACGGACTCTCAGAAAAGTCTTTTTCCACAGTGACCAGGAGGAGTAATCAGGGCCATGGAAGAGAGGCCAACTCCATTTGTCTAAAGATAGACTGTGTCACGGCCAAAGTCAAAACAGTGGAAAGTAAGAACTTGAATCTTTCAGGAAACACTCCCTCATCCATCTGGGTGTTACCACGAGTGGTCTTTGGAAGGGTCTGGAGCACCTGGCAGAGCCAGACTTTTGTCTCTGAGACCCACAGATGAGCAAGGCCCCAGGCCAGGGAGTAGAGGGTGGGTGGGGCCTCTGGCTGGGGTGCTGGTGATCCTGGGTGCTGGTGATCCTGGACAGACAATGGCCTGGCACTGCTCACTCTCTTCTCTAGAGTGAGTACCCAAACGAGAGAGGGGAGGCCAAAAACAGCTCCCCTATCTGCCTCGCTCCATTGTATGTGACGCCAGTTGAGGAACATTTAGTAAACCTATGCTAATTCTCACGTGGATCAGAAACTCACAGGTTCTACTTACTTAACTAGAACTATTATATTAATTGCCATGTCCATCCTTCACTATTTCTCATTCTCCATTCAAACACCAGAATTTTACATTTGCTTATTGCTTCTCATACCTGGGAGCTCTGAGCTCTGAACTTTTTCAGGGTGGGTTTGAGTGGTTGGGAAAATCCCAGAGCTCAGAGGGGTAAGATGCCTCAAACCTCAGGGAGAGAATGTGGGGAGTTCCTCGTAAGGGTCCAGACAGTAGGGCTCAGAAAGCTCTCCTGATAGTTTTTCTGGAAACTGTAAAGGTGTCCACAAAGCTGGAGGGGGGTCTCTGAGCCAGCTTCTGTCCCATTGCCACTTAAAAGGGGCAGAGGCAGAAAAGGAAAGACTGCTGATCTCAGAATTTCTATTTTCAGCCCCATGCCTCATTTACTATGTGACCTCAGGCAAGTATCTTCCTGTCTCTGGACCTTGGTTTCCCAGAGACAATGCCCAGTCCCTGTTGTAGCCAGACAGAGAAATAGGGCAGCACATACCTCGGGTCCAGGCGGCCCAGGAAATCCAAGGGATCCTTTGTCTCCAACTTTGCCCTGTGGAAGAGAAGAGATTGCAAGGGAGGCAGGGGTAACGAGGGCTCACCTTTCACCCGACCCCTTATTTTAACCCCTTGGTCATGGGTGGTTGGACAAGCTCAGGGGCATATGAATGAAATCTGCCTAGACAGCTAGAAGGCACCACTACTGTTCAAACCCCACCCTCTACACTTTTTAGCCATGGGATCCTGGGCAAGTCACTTCACCTTGTAGAACTTGTTTCCCCATCTGTAAAATGGGAGCAATAAGAATTCTCTAACCCCTGGGGTTGTTGTCAGCCTTCTAAGAGATGCAGTACAAGAAGGATCTGATACATAGTAATATTCAATAAACAACACCCACTGCTATTATTAATGGCGTTACTGTTGTTTGGAGCCTGGGGTTCTCTTCAGAGCTCTGCCAGTGACTGAGGCCTATCTATGATGCCGGGAAGTTCCTGCCCCTCTGGGCCTCAGCATTCTCATCTGTAAAGTGGGTGAATCTTCCTCCATTCCTGCCCCGCCCTACTCACCACCCAGGGCTGTTGCAAGAGGACGTAGGGTCCTGGACAACTATTTGGAGAGTGTGAGGTTTAGGGGGTCTCGGAGCAGAAGGTACTTACCAGGGGCCCTGGCTTCCCCCGTGCACCTGGGAGCCCCGGCAACCCCTGGCTCCCCTGGAAAAGACCCAGAGCAGGCTGGGGTTAGTGAGGAATAGAAATAGTCAGATGAACAGCTGCTCAGTCATCCTTGCCCGTCTGAAGCCTCAAACACACCTGCCTCTGGAGAGGATGGGCTCCCCCCTCACTTTCCCTGCTTGCAGGGAAAAGCACTACCTCTGCACCCCTGTGGGGTGGGCCCCAGGGGCGCCAAGGTGAAATAGCAGCCCCTGTCCTCTAGGTCGTCCTGGAACCCGGGCTCCAGCAGGCACGGCAGTGCCCTTTATGCCTGGGGAAGTCTGGAGACGGGCCCAGGAGCAGCAGCTCGGCCTGCGTGGCTGGCAACCTGGAGACATCGAGGCTGGGTCAGGACAGGCCAGCCAGGAGAGAGGGAAGAGGAAGAGGGGGAGCTGGCCAACATATGCGCCCCATTGACAGGCGGGGTGAGGTCCAGACGCGGCCACATGGTGCGGGACGTAGGCAAAGAGGAGCCGGCTTCGGCAGGCTGCCTTGGGTCATCAGCTAGTAAGGCCAGTTACTCAGTCACTCACTCACTCAAACGTGCCCTAAATGTTCACTCTTCTGTGCATGACACTGAACCAACTGCACCAGGGCAGTCTGGGGCCGTATCCCTAGAGAACATGCTGTCTGGCAGGGGGCTGAACATGAGTCCCCATCAACCAGGGGAGAAAGGTGCTGCCACAGGTGAGGGACAGACAGCCTTCTCGGGCCACTCAGAAAAGGAAACAGCTGTGTCCTGAACAGGTGGGGGAAAATGGCCTCTGAGCAGGGTCCTCAAAGATGGAGAAGGGCTGGGCTGGGCAGAGGCTGGGCAGACGGTGTGCCAGGCGAGGCAGCTGTGTGTGTGTGCAAAGCCTAGAGGGCCAGTGGGCAGTTCACTGAGGCTGGGCACAGGGCCGTAAGAACAAGGGACAAGAAAGTGTCAGAGAGGCCTGCTCACTGGGTGCCAGAGTGCCAAGACTTCATTCTGGGAGCAGTAGGGAGCCATAGATAGTTTGTGAGCACAGAGTAGAGCAGTGAGGCAGTGAAGCAGACTGGGAGGGAAGAGGCTGGGGATCGGGGAATAATGCAGGAGGTCTTTGTAAAGTCCAGGGAAGAGATGATGAGAGGGTGGATCAAAGGCAGAGAAGACAGAATCCTTTGAAAGGAAGCTATCTCTGGTGGGTCCTGGCCCATGACGGTCCCCAGGAAAGGAAGCCGGGGACAGAGAAGAGCACCACATGGGGCAGGGAGAGTCTATTGCAATTACCTTGTCTCCTTGGAATCCGGAATCTCCTGACACACCTGGAACCCCTTGTTCACCCTAAATACACACCAGCAAAAAAGGTTACGATGGAGGGCACAGTGGGTTCCAGAAGCCTTCCCCACCTCCAGACCCACTGGCAAGGTACGGCTTTGCTGAGACTGTTCCCAAAGTATGTTCGTGAAGTGACCAGCAGCAGCCTTATTAGCATAAAGGGCAGGGAGGCCTGAGTAGGGAAGGCAGTTCCTGGGTTGGCAGGGGGAATCAGCCAGACTATCTGCAGATCTACCTGGGGTTGCTCAGATGGCTGAGAACTCAATGAACGGAAGCTAAATTGCCTAATGTCACCTGGCCTTTCCGTCAGAACTGACACTTGTGGGTCAAAGGAACTGTTTCCTGACTCTTCACTCTCTTCGTCATCAGCTGATGCCACACAGGGGTGAGTGCAGCTTGTACGATGGTCCCGCATGTCTGTGGCTTCTGAGCACTTGCATCTGTTGCTCGATACTCTTCACCACCAGACTGTGAGCTGTCGCTTCTTCCTTCTGTGGGAGTTTCTCTGTCAGCAATCAGCTTCAGTCTACTTCTAACTAGGGGCTTTTCATCAGCTATAGCCTGAGAAACCAGAGCACCTGGCTTGTTAAGACTACATGTAAACAGCAAGTCAACTGGTCTTGAGTTAGGTCTGTGTGTTTCTTCTCTAAGATGACGTATTGCATAGGCTTGTGACACCGATTCTGGCTCTCGGAGGTTCTCTTCTGCTCCCTCCCTGTTTTCAGCCACATCTTGATAAACGAGCTGTTGCAGAATGAGATCAGGAGACGTTTCTCCTCAGAGCCGGAACCACCTCGCACAGCCCTCATCCTTTCCAGCTTTCCATGGCGGACATATTACCAACAGCACATCAGCCCCAGGGCTCGGAAAACACTCATAGCCTTGGGAGCAGTTGGAAGAATGGGGAGAAAAACGCAGGAAGAATAGAGAATCTTAGAGAATCCATGTCATGCAGCTGAGGCCACGACGCAGCAGAAGAACTTCTTTGGCAGAACAAAAGCCAGAATTTTAAAAAAAAATTTTTTTTTTCAACTTAACTTTAGTTTTTCCAATTTGGAAGATTCTGTACAACATCTCAGTTTTAGGAACCAAAGAACATTTTTTTTTAATGTCCAAAGGAGGAGTGTAGGGGTAAAAAAAAAAAAAAAAAGTTTTAAAAGGCACCTAAGAAATCGGGACAACAGATTTGGAGAAGGCTGACCCTGGAGCAGGCGTCTTGGTTCCGGAATGTGCCTCCACAGAGGGAGAGGGAGCCAAGTGGTTGTAAGTGGGACCGAAGCCAGGCTGGATCATGGAAAATCTAACATTCTAGGCAGGAAGACCACAGAACATGAAGCGATGGCTCTGTCATCCCAGGGAAGGGCCAGGGGGTGGGAGGTGGGGGGAGAGGGGCTGATCAGACCCCCACTTCTCGCAATATTAAGACCTCGCCCTAGCTAAAGGGGCAGAAAAAGAGATTTCTTCTTCTTTTCTTGTTTGTTTGTTTGTTTGTTTTTTTTTTTCCCCAGCCCTAAAAATTTATTTGATTCTCCTAAAAACTATGGGCAGGGCAATAATTTCCTCCTTCTCTTTTTTCTTTTCCAGAGCTTTCACATCTCTGAATGTCCCAGGCACCACCAGTCAGCAAGCCAGCAGAGTTCTATGTAATACATTTATTTCCATGTTTCTGAAGAAACAGTGAGCTGGAGGCCAGCTCTGCCTCCGAGCCTATAAAAAGCTCACTGCCTATACTCCCATTTCTCCCACTTCCTTTCTCCCTCATCCATGACTTCGATATTTCCGGAGAGCTGATGTCTCCAACCTCAGCGTAAACAGGTAGCTGTGGGAAAGCCCCCGCCTCCAGTAGAAAGCCCCTCCATCTCCAGAGGGAGCGCTGGAAAGGAAGGCTCAGCAGCCAGCAGGGCAGTGCCAGGGGCGGAGCTGAGGGGATGCAGCTGGAGGCTTGGGTAGAACAATAGGAGATGAAAGAGGTGGAAACAGATGGAGAAAGGTCTGGGGTTATCACACCCCTGGCTATCTAAGGTAGGGAGTGGGGGCGTAAGACAATTTGGGTGTGCCCATTTCAGCCCAGCAGTCCAGGAGACCAATAGATCACTGAGTGTCTTTTGACAAATCTCTTCTCCTGGGGTCTGCTTCCCCAGCTGCAGAATGCAGGCACTGGAGGAGGAGGCCTTCTGGGTGAGGTGTCTGGAGGCAGGTGCCTGGGTTTGAATCCTGACACTACATACCAGCTGTGTGGCCTCCAGCAAGCTTCCTATCTCACAGAGGGGTTGCGGGATGGATGGGTTCATCCTCACAGAGCACCCAAATGGTGCCCAGCGCTCCTACCTGTTCCTGTTCCTCAAGTTCAAGAGCAGAGTCATCTAAAGACGGGTGTAGAAGGAGCCTGGCCTCTCATCCACTCAGGCTTGTGGAAACATGGATGCTGCCGAAAGCCCTCCCACAACCCCTTGAGGTGCTCGGTTTGTCAAAAGACTAAGGAAGAAAGGCAGGAAGACAGCCACAGGGCAGAGCACAAACAGCACTGCCCCCCACCCCCATGTCACTGTCACTCAGGTGCTGCCAGCTCTGGGCCCTGGAGACCCACCTACCCACTTCCAGCTCTGCTCTGGCACAGGGTAAGACAGTGAGAGTTCAGTGGCAGGGCTGTGCACAGCACGTCTGGCCAGGGTGGCCTCACCATGACGGCCAGGAAGAAATCAGGGCAGGGGCTCAGGGTCCCATCCTGGCTTTCCTGTTGCATTTTCAGACTCTCTAGGACGGGTTCCCAATTCCAAACCGGGAGGTTTACGTGAATTTGTTTTCTCCTCTGCCTAGAGAGGTCTCTGGACCCCACATCATACCTGCCCTGGGGCCCCTCATCTCAGCAATGCTTTGCCCTTTGTCCCCCACTGCCACCCTCTTCATTCCACAGCTTTGACCTCAAAGTCCAGACTCTTGCCTCAGCTTTGGTCTCCGAATGTTGACACCTGCCTTGCTTTATACCCTGCCGGTGCCTCAACAGTCCCCCATGCTCTATCTGCCAACATCTGCCTGCCCCCATAACCATCTGTCCGAGCCCCGCCCAAAGGTACAAGGAAGAAGCTGGGAAGCACAGATGTAGTTGCAGGGAAGGGCAGAGGGGAGGCAGGAGGAGTGTAGGGGAGTGGACCTGGCAAGAAGTCAGCAGCAGCACCAAGGCGGAGGGGGGTCGCATGCAGATAAAACACAGTGCAATAAGGGAGTATTCAGATCACCTTATCACCTTTCAGTCCGGGCTCCCCCATGTTTCCCATCAGTCCCTGCAAGACAAAAGCCAGGGTCCAGCTGTGAGGGAGGTTGGAACCCACCGACGTCAGGAGCCCTGGCTTACACCCTGACTTGCTGTGAGTGCCCCCTGCTAGATGCCCCTGACCAGGACTCAGTTCTCTCATCTGTAAAAGGGGTGATGACCTCTGCTCCTAGGGCAATGGTGTAGACTGAAGGAGCATGAGTAGGGGTGGTTGACTCATGCACCACAGCACTGGACAATCCAGGGAAAAAGGGTGCCGATAGGGCAACATGGGCCTACTGAGCTGTGTCATACACATGTCAGCCAAATGGAGTCATCCCAGAATGTGGTCCGAGCAGTTTTAGCCCATCTTTCTCTGGCATGCCCATCCCACGAAGGGTGCTGGTTTGCCATCACAGTTTCTATGTCCCTGGTGATGTCCTCCACTGGGCTTTCAGTGCCCTTAGGTCTAGAACCAAGTCAGGCTCAAACTCAGATGCAGGACTGCTGCCCAATAAGGATGTCTGGCATTAGAGACATAGATACAACTGGCTATCAGGCCTGAGAAGGGCCAAGCTCCTGACTTGCCTGCTTCCACCCCAGCACCTCTCTGAGAGTATCCCCATCCTCTCATCTCCCAACATCGTGTCAGGGCACCCTTCCTTCTGGGCTGAAATGGGTCAGGGGGTGCCTGGCTGTGACAAAGCCTGGAATAGAGAATGGTCGTTTTTACCTTCATGCCCTTGGGTCCTGGGTAGCCAATCGGACCCAACACTCCCATGTCGCCCTGGGAAGAGAAAGAGAAGGGATGCCATGAGAGGTGGCCCACAGGAGGTCGGCCTGCGGGGAATGGTTCCCAGGGGCCGGGCTTCCAAGGATGTAACCCCACTGGATGGTTCTGGGAATTAGGAACATTCTTCAGTCTGTTTACTTCCACCGAAGTGCTGGAATAAATTTCACATCGGTCTCTTCCAAAGGTCATTTCTTGATTGTTGCCCCTCCTTCACCTTTCTTTCCATATCATATTAGAGATTAGATCTCTCTATTTTCTATTAGAGTCTTTACCTCTCATACTAGCTAAGAGACTCAGGGATTTTCGTCTGACTTCTTCAGACCTCAATCTCTGTAAGTATCTATAAAATAGGGAAAACGATCCTTCCCCCTAAGCAAGCTGCCATAAACATTAAATAAGCAGACACAGGGGCTTTGAGTCTTCTAGCTTAGTGAGGGGAAGGCACTTTCTGCTTCCCAGAAGCTCTGCTATCTCTTTGGGAAGGCAGCAAGGAAGGAGTGGGGCTGTCAATCAGCCACCCAGGAGTTGGAGACAGACCCAGTCAAATGGTAAGATGCTGGACCACAGGTTGAAGACCTACTTTCAGATCAGCTCATATTGTCTCAGGTGGAAACAGCAAAGTTTCCAGACCCTGGGGAGCGGGGAGGCGGTACCTTAGTGTACGTCAAAGCCAGACCACCTGGTCTCACCTCTCCTCTGTTGCTCACTCATTGTGTGATCTAGGGTGGAGGGGTGGTCACCTTTCTGTGCCTCAGTTTCTTTATCTAACAAATGGGGATTAGCTCTACTATGTACCTTCTGGAGTTGTTTTGAAGAGTTATGAACTTAATGTATAAAGTATTTGGAACTGTCTGGAGGCATTTTTGGTTGTCGCAGCTGAAGAAATGTTACTGGCATCTATCTAGTGGACAGAGGCCAGGGATGCTGCTAAATGTTGTACAATGTCCTGGCTAGCCTCCCACAAGAAAGAATTATCTGCCTCAAAGTGTCAGTAGTGCCAAGGTAAGAAACCATGGTTTATAGAGTAAAGGGACTGGACTTTCTCTAAATAAGCCTACCCTTTTTCTCTCAAATCTCCTCACTTCTTATTCACCCCTATCGCTACTGCCCACAGCCATGGCCATAATATTAAGCCCACGCCCAGAGAATGGAAGCCCTTGAACATGTTCTCTCCGCTTCCTTTTCCATCCTCTATGACAGATCTATGTGTCTGGCTGCTGGGGAGTCAATCAATGCGTTATACCTCTCTGGGCCTCAGTTTCCGACGTCCCTGAGTCAGGCTCCATGGAGGCCCCTGGGAAGTGCTCTGAAGCAAAGGCTGCCCCAGGTAGTCAGGCTCAAGAATGGGTTTCTGTCAGAGCTGCCTGGAGATGACCCAGAGGGAGGCTGGGCAGAGAATAAAAACTCACATTCCTGCCTGTCGCCTGCACGAGAGCCAAAGGGCCTGTGCAGTGGACTGCCCCAAGGAGAGGGACAGAGGGACCGTACAGAGGTCACAGCCAGGAGCATGGCCTGGCTGAGTCAATGCCAATTCTCACTCCCCACCCTACGGGAAAGACAGGTCAGCCGAGGCAGATGCTGCAGTCTGCCTGTGGCCCTGCCATGGACTAGCCATGTGATCTTGGGCAAAACACTTTCCCTCTCTAAACCTCAGGATTCCCACCTCACTGGGTCAAACCAAACCTTCTAGTAGAGGCTT
>CM053509.1:148077786-148137329 GCA_028627145.1 Eidolon dupreanum | reverse complement strand
TCTGCACCCCCAGGCTTCCTCTCCCACTGAGCCTGAGCCTGGGACAGGAAGAGAAGGCAGGCTTCGCTCCCCAGGGCAGGCTGACCTAGCTCCTCGATGGGCCTCTGATTATTTACAAACTCTATAAACATGCCTAAGCTGGAAATTCAGCCCTTTAGAATTCGGCTCTTCTCTCCACATAGGGCCTGCAAACCATCTGCTCCCCCAGGCTGTTGCCATCCCATAAATATTTCTGGGCCTTTGTGAGATGGCAATAGTGTTGGTTTCCCCAGTAGGAAGTGACCCATGAACTTTTCTAAGTTCTTGAGAATGGGGCACAGCCTGGGGGTTCAGGACCAGGGGCTTAGTGCTAGCGGCTCTCCTGGGGTGGGGGACATAGGACATCCACAATAGACAGGATCCTGGGGTTCAGGGAAGTCATGCAATTCATCCAAGAGCACCCAGTTAGTAGGTGGCAGGGCTGGGATTTGACCTAGTCTGTCTGATCCCAAAGCCTGGGTTCCTCCCTGAATCTCTTTCCTGTTCCTAAAGACTTGAAATACTTACAGGATTTCCATCCAGTCCTGGTGGGCCTCTTTCCCCAAAGTCTCCAGGAAACCCCTGAGGTACAAGAGAGAACAAACAACTGCAGATTAGTGTTTACACCTGTGGGTGGCTTTGATCCAAACCCCTGGGGGTGAGGGGGACACAAGGACATGTCCATGCAGTCTCAATCTTTGGTTCTGGGATCAGGCAGCGGGCCTGAGTCATCCTGTGCCTTCGACACACAGCCCACCCAAAGAACTTCTCAGGGACTGACTATACTGTGGAGAGCTCACCCAAGGACAGCAAGCCCTCTTCTTATCTCCTCAGTCTCTGAAAAGAGATTGGTACCCAGTTTCCCAGCACGGAAATGCCAAACCCCCAAACTGAGACCTGGTCCTAATGCAGTGGGGAGTCAAGGAGCTAGGTCTAGGCCTGGACCAGCTGCTAATTTGCTGAATTATAAGAGGACCCCTTTCACCAGTGGGCCTCAGTTTCCCCACTGGTCAAAGAAGAAAAGGCCGTACAGCATTTTCCAGCTCAGACCTTCTATGATTGTGACATGCTCTTCAAAAGCCACTCTGTGGAATCATGATCCCCATTTTACAGATGAAGAAAATGAGTCTCTTAAAGGTTAAGTGTCAAGGCCATTCAAGGTTACACCACTGGTGAACATCAGCACGATTTGCCACAGGTGAGTTTTGGCAGCTCAGAGAGAGACAAGGCTGCCCAGCCCATGCATGTTTGGCCTCCTGCTGCTTCCCTGACCCCACTCCACACTCTCTGGAGTTACTGAAGACTGGAAAAACATCAGCTATGGGGACGCCCCTGGGGTTGCAGGGGGACAACTCCAATCTACATCCTCAAGCTCAGAATTTTGAGAAATCTGGTCTCTCCTCTCCTTGAATTCTACCTTTTTTTTTTTTTGTAGAAATTTAATTAAAAAAAAAAAAAAGCACATTTTTTTATGAGCAAGTGGATGCCTGAGCTATTCAAACAGTCATGATACTTCATAGAGAATCATCTGTTTTTGGTTTCTAAGGCTACTGGGGGATTCCAGTGAGTAAATTAAACCCCAAAACAAAACCCAAACCAATTACGAAATCTATACTGGCTGAGCAGAGACCTTGAAAGATGTACGTGTCCAGGCCTTTGCTTGCCCTGCCCAGCAATCCTACTTCTCTTAAATCCTTCCTCTGTCAGGAAGCCCTCTTGGATCAGAAAGGCAGGGGTTGACATTGACCCTATAGGAGGCGTGGCTTCATTCAGACATACAAAGGAAGAAATGAGGACATATTAAAGAGATTTGGACCAAGCTGGTCGCTTTCCATGCAAAACTTTATTTGTCTTTGACATCCACCCCTGAAAGGAAGGTTATCAGTCCCGTTTAACAGATGAGGAAATTGAGGCTTAGAGAGAAAACATCACTTGACCAAAGCCAAAAAGCAAGTTTGTGGCAGAGCCGAGCCCAGGTCCCACCTCTCTGGACAGCTCACATGAGCTGCATGTGGGTAAATCCTGGCATGCAGAAATTGCTCAGATATGCACCCAACCAATTTCAGAGAGAGGCACAGGGGTGTGTGTATGTGTATGTGTATGTGTATGTGTATGTGTATGTGTATGTGTATGTGTATGTGTATGTGTATGTGTATGTGCACATGCATATGCCCACCTTCAAGTCTTGTGGGAGGTACATCTGCCTCTCTCTAAGGTATCTCTCCCCACATCCTTGGGTCTGCCTCGGCAAATTCCAGCCTTACCCCAGTCCAGCCCCTCTTTGTCATGCTGTAAAGTAGATCCCTCTCACCTCCTAGGGCATCAGCCAGGTAGATTGTGGTCAGGAGAGCCTTCTGAGGGCACTGAGTTCCTGCCTCTGCCTTTGAAGGTTGGGGTTGGGGGCCTGGTGGGAGAGGACAATCCCTCAGGAGACAAGGGGGATGCCAGTCAGCTGGGTACCTGGTCGATTCCACATGGCCCACAAGGGGCAGAGATGTGGGAAGTCTCCAGGTACAGCATCTGGAGACAGCCCGGACACTCACCCTGGCTTGCCTTCAGGTTGGCGGTGTGACCTTGGACAGGCCCTCACTTGACCCTCTGTCCTATTCAGGCTGGAAATAGGGTGTGAACTCTAAGAAAGAACCCTTCATTTTGGCCCAACCCCTAGACAAGTCCTGGGAGGAAGGAGCCTGTTCCCTTAGGTGTAGGAATGCCGTCCAACGTAGGGCGAGATGGAGACCTTGACAGCATTCCCCAGGCTCCAATCCTGGCTGCCCTGTCCAATATATTCAGATGCAGCAGCAACCAGGCAGGTCTCAAGCCCATGGGTCTTCATTTAGAGGCCATGCCAAGCTTGTCCAAGAGTTCCTCTCAGCCCCAGCTGCCAGGCTAGCTGCCCCTGTGAGGCTTTGGGATCAGAGCAACCAGATGCCCATCACAGCTCCATCACGCACTGGCCTCTCTGGGCCTCAGTTTTCTCTGCTGTACAGTGGGGAGTACTGAAGATGAGCTGAGATGCTGAACCGAGGGCGAGCCCTTGCTAGCACATGGAGGCAGCAGCGATGTGAGGGCACATCTCTGAGGCATAAGCAAGGCGGAGACCATCAGAATGGTCAAATCCCAACGGGAGGCACTTCTGAAGACCAAGTGTAGCCAGCGGGTGACAACGGTGAGCTGATAACAATGATAGTAACAGCAAACTCCACCAGAACCAATGAATAGGTCCTATTATTGGCTCCATTTTAGAGATGAGGAAACTGAGGTCCAGGGAGATTAGAGAACTTGTCCAAAGTCACACAGCTATGGAATAGCAGGGCTAGGATCTGAACCAAGGCAGTCTGGCTCCAGTACCCGTTTTCTTAGATATGACTGGACACTGAACACATGGAATGCACTATAGCAAGCCTGGGGTCTCTCAAGGGGCTCGTGAGAACCCTGGGCTAATGTACAAGAGGGAATGGCTTGGCTAGTGCTGAGTACCGGTTTCTGCTCATACATGCTTAGTGGTCTCAGTATCTAGCCCCTGTCTCCATCTTTAGTCTCCCTTCCATTCCGAGGAGTCAAGCAGATGACCTCTCAGAATCTAGGGCAATTAAGAGCACAATGATTGGGGGGAAAAGACAGGAGCTTTAAAAGTGCTGGAACAAATCTTTGATTGGAACAATAACAGATGGTCTGAGACGGAAAGACCCTAGTAGTTCCTGACGTTCAGCATCTCTTTGCCCCTGTGGGGAGACTGAAGCCCAGAACATGCCCAAGGCCCTGTCACCCCACGACCTTGGCTCATCGCTCCACTACTGAGCGACATATCCCATTTCTGACACTCGTCCTGGAGCCTGTGATGCTTTGCCCCTCTGGATCTCAGAGTGGCAGCCACCGAGTTGAACATATGGCTCCACTTCCATTCCACCTGCTTCCCTCTGTCTAGCTGCTCCTGCTTGTGCATGCCGTGCACGCCCAGCCTGGTCAGCAGCGGGACCTTCCTCCATAGGCCCGAGCTCCTGGCTGCAGTGGGCTGGCCTGAGGCCCAAGCAATGAGCTCGGAGCCCTGCCAGGGTCCCAGCCACGTGGTTTCTCCACTTTCCCAGGTCAGGTTCCCCTGGAGAACTGAACGCCTCATACTTTGAGCAGAAAAAGGCCCAGGAGGAGACAGAACCAAGTGCTGGGACCAGACTATGAATTCTCTCTTGGCTATAGCAATTCAGAGGGACAGACGTGAAGAAAGAGGCAGTCCTCATCACCAAACTGACGGCAGGATGCCGAGGGCTGCGGAGGCCTCTGAGGGCCATCCCACCCATTCCTCTGCCTCCAGACAGTGTCTACCCAAACAGTCTGCTCCAGAAGGTGGGCTGTAGGGTAGAAGGAACATGCAGCCTCCAGGATGAGAAGTCCTGCTAATGTCCTGAAGGCTCATTTGGTTTGCAAAATGGTTGGCCTGCCCAACTCACCTGGCAGAGTTAGGCTGAAGAAGAGGTGAGACATTTGTAATCCAGCCCCTGGCAAACCTGAATGTGCCTTCATACACTGGTGAGGTTTGAGTCAACCATGGGAATACTTAACAATCTCCAGGAAGAGCCCACAGAAGGATTTTGGAGACCTCTTTACCACGCTTAAATTCTTCAAAGTCAGAAATTTCCTGCATTAGTCTAACCTGCATCCTTCCTACTGCACTCAAAGCGGCCCTATCCTCCTCCAGTAGGTGCGTGCACTCCAGGTGCGCTGAGGTGAAAAGATGCCTGGAGGTCTCCAGCACTCCTTCCTTGCACTGCCAAGCACGTTTTCACCCTGCTCTTTTGAAATCTACTAGGGATGCCACCCAAGAATCACCTCAGGGAACAAGAAGGAGATAGGCAAGTAGAGTTCTCACCAGGATTCCAGAGTCACCAGCAGCTGGGACAGCGTAGGTCAAGTCAAGGACAATGGGGACCATATCCCCAGCTCATAGCATAAACACAGCTAAAAAATGTTCATCTGTTTTGGCCTCAGTTTCCCTACTTGGAAATATGAAGTCTCTGTCACTTTGCTCCCTGCTCTTCACAGTCTAAGAACTAGAAAGAGCCTTGAGCTTGAACTCAAAATGAACCGAGTTAGAAGCCTTGTCCCACCCCACACAGGTGTGTGGCCTTGGGCAAGTTCCAGGTGTCCCTGAGCCACACATTGAGGAAGTGGGAGCCAGGGCTGGATCCATCCAGCTCTAAGCTCTAGAGTCTGCCCATCTGACTCACTCCACAAGACCAGCCTTGGCAGACCTCGCCAGAGACCACGAGAGGAGATGCGAGTGGCGAATGGCCTGGCCAGGCATTCCAGCAGCTTGATAGTGAATTCACAGATCACCCAACAAGTGTCTCCCTCACCCCTGTAAGAGACCCTTGGCTGGGAAGCGTGGCCCGGTCCCCAGCTGTGAGTGTCACTGCAGCTTGTCCCGAACAAGCCCAGACAGCTCAGGAGAAAGCCCCTCAGCTCCAGCTAAGTTTGTAACATCTTCTATCCAGACTCTCCCCCAGGAAACCACAACACGTCTGTCTCCCTAGCAGAGGATGTGAGCAGGAGGTGAGAGCTGTAGACTAAGCTTTCCTTTGAAGGCTGAAGATGTGAGCACAGAGAAAGGAGAAGTGATGTGGAGAGCACCCTGAACTAGCCAGCAAGGGTCCTGGGTTCGAGTTCTGACTCTGCCACCAACTTACTGTGTGACTTTGGGCAACTTATTGGCCTCTCTGAGCTATGTCTGCTTATCTGTCTAACAAAGAGTTCGGGTCAGCTCATCACTCATGTTTCTGCAGCTCAGATACGCTCTTAATCTCCACTGTCTCTTTCTCAGTTCCCATCAGTAAGATTCTCACACATTCTCCTTCTAAACCTGACAGTGAGGAGGCCACATGCGTGGGTCTGAGCTTTCGGTTGCTGGAAAGAGATGGACTACAGCAAAATCATTGCCAGGTCCACTAGAAATGAGGCCAACTGCGATCTGGCACGAGGAAACTCAGCTCATTCTCCTGACATTTCCTCTTGTTAATAAGTACCTAGAAATCTCTGGGCATAAAGCTTGGATAAAGGAAACCCCATTTATAGAAGGAGCCCCCAACCCTACCAGCCAGATCAAGGGCTGGGGAACCCTGGCAACAGGGACATGGCCCTAAAGACCACTCGGAGTGTGTGGGCCAAGGGCACAGCAGACTGGAGGCCGAGCAGAGGCAGAGACAAAACTATAGGGACTGGGTGACATGAAGTCCTATCTATACATATTCATCATATCCGATGCAGACCTCGCTCACTTGCTGTCCATGGCAGCTGGACCAGACTCAAGGGGACTTTTGTGACCCTCAGGGGTACTACACAGCTATAAGACTGTTTGGCTGAAGGAAAGGGGTTTTCTTCCACCCACATCTGACACCCCAGTGCCAGGGAACATCCCCATCATGGAGCACTTAATATCAGGAAGTTAAAGGCATGGAGCAAGGAAGCAGATACGAGTTGTCAGCTACAGGCCTCTCAGGTCTCTGAGCAAATGGCTTTGGCTATCTAAGCCTCAGTTTCTGAATCTGAAAAATAGATATAATCACTCTCATTTCAGAGAATCAGTGGGAGAATCACATGTAGTTCAAATACCATGTGAGTAAAAGGGTCTCAATAAATGTTGCTTTTAAAGGGGTCTGTTTTGGATATGGTGCTCTCCCCAGAACCTGGCACATAGTAGGTGCTCAATAAATTTTTATTGGCTAAGAAATGAACAGAGAGGGAAATGGTGAGCATCTCAGACCTGGTGCTGCCTTCCCGGCCATGAGCAGGAGGCTTCAGACCCAAGAAGAAAACAAGAACAGGAGATGGCTGATGAAGGGGCCACTGGAGGTGGACAAGGAGAGGTGGAGAGGCTAAAGGAGGGGGAGGGGGCGGTGGAAGAGGACAGCTGAGGCACAGCCCTGTGGATGTTCCTTGTCGTGGCAGGTGGAGAAGCCGTGGCATGCCGAGGGGTTCCCAGGCCTTGCCTCCTCCATGCTCAGGAAACTACTCTGGAACCAGTGTTCTAAACAGCTACACTCTGGGGCAAGAGGTGAAGTTCTGGCTGCTGCATTCTAACCCAGCTTTGATGCTCAGAAACCACAATCCCTTGGTCAAGGTGTTTACCCCCAACCTCACCTCCGCCAAGCCTCAATCTCCTCATCTATAAAGAGGCAGTGCCTGGCCCACTGAGAGGCTCCCAGGATGGCTTCGGAGCAAGTTCTCCGTGGGTGGCTCTGGAGGTGGCCCCAACCCGGAATGTTCTTCCCCAGAGAGCCACAGAGATCCAATTCTTACCTCATTAAGTTTTCTCAAAAAGAGAGGAGAACTTCCTGGACCAACTAATTCAATAGCTCAAAACTCAAGTACTCACTGTCTGCCTACCCTACTCCATCTTAATACTCAGCACCATCTGACAGTCAATCATTCATTCCTCATTCCCCCATTTGATCATTGTCTGTCTGCCCATGAGAATAGGAACTTTGTCTCTTGTTCTTTGCTCAGCACCAAGCACAGTGCCTGATGCACAGTGTACACTCAGTAGTCATTGAACAAACGAATGAACAAATGAGTAAATGAATAAACTAATGTATCTCCTTGCCCAAGGTCATCTAGCTTGAGGATCATTTCTGAATGCCAACCCAGCCTCAGGGACTCCAGGTCCTTCCTTGCCTGAAGCCAGAAGCATCAGGTACTGCTCCTTGTCCAGATTTAGGTGTCAGCCATTAGACCTCAGGGCACAGTGGGGTTGTCAGCCATAGCGGGGTCTAGGTCTGAGGGTGAGATGCCCCACCCCTGCCAGCTGCTTGCAGCTAGGGCCTGGATCTTGCTTTTCTTTGCATCCCTCACTTGGTCCCCGGAGGACCCAGATCCATACACTGCGACAGGTAAGGCAGGTGCCTGTGAACATGCAGTCAATCCCAGAATCATAGACAACCCCCTTCTGGACACCTGTGAGTGCTCCCAGCTCCCTCCCAGCTGCCTCTCAGCTTCTAACCTTCCCACAGCCCCTTCTCCATCAACCACAAGCAAAGGGAGGCCCAGCCCCAGAGGTGATAACAGTTCCAAGTCTGGGTAGTAACTTGCAAGGCCACAGCAGAGAGCTCTAAGCCACCAACGGGGGCCAGGTCTAAAAGTAAGATGCCTCAGTTACAGTCCTGGGTCTCCCTCAGCCTGGCAGTAGGACCCTGGACAGATCACTCTGCCTCTCAGAGTCTCAGTTTCCCTTGTAAATAATGAGAATGTTGGAATGAATCATTTTCCCCCATGCAAAAATTCTAGGAAATCCACTTTTACAGCATTATCACTAACCAGTGACCTTGAACCAGCACTGAGATCAGATGCCCTAGAGACAGAATTCTGGCTCCACTGTTTATTAATTGTGAAACCATGGGCAAGTTACTTAATCTTTCTGTGCCTTGGGTTTTTCTTCATGCCCCACAGACACCCAAACAACTACCATGATAGAGCCATGGGCAAAGCTGGTGGATTGAGGGTTACCGCTGAGCCTGCTATGGGCCCGCCCAGCACCCCACTGCCCTCTGGCTTATGTATACATGAGTGAAACTGGGGACACCAAGACAACACAGAGAGTGAGTGCTCTCTGAGTTAGGAGCACTGACACCCAGTCTAGCCAAGATCCCGCAGCATGGACACTAAGGAGCCAGACAACAGAAGGCCCCCGACACAGAACTGTATTACAGAGCAACTGTTGCACACGTGCACAGAGAGGCTCCATCCCAGAGAGGCCCGGAGCCCAGGGGAGCCCCAGCCCAGCCAGGAAGCGTCACTCAGTGTTCTGGAAACAGGACACCAGGCCCAGACAGCTTCACATGCCGACCGACACACTCATTGCAGAGTGATGGCCAAACAGAAAGACGCAAGCGGAGAATGCCCAGGCCACAGGTGGACAGGGCAGCATAGCCAGTGGGAGGTCAGCTTCCCCCATAGAGTCTGCGTAATAGACACGGAAAATCTTTACCGGCCTACCCATCTTGCCCCTCTTGCCAGGAACGCCAGGCTGGCCCTGTAGAGGAAGAGACAGGGAAGAGGTCAGGATAGGATTCCCGCAGAGGAAAACCAGCCCCAGAGCTGCCCACAAAAGGAAGTCACAGAGGGCCCAGCATCCAGACCACATATACAGCAGACATCAGTTATGTGCTCAACGGATAGATGGTCCTTGCCCTCTACAGGGTTGGGGTCTGCATGGACCTGAGCTGGGGAGATCCCTAAGAAAAGCACTCAGTGCTCCTAGTATTCAGTAGGTGCTCAATAAATGCTCCTCTGCTTTCATTAGATTCTCTATACTCAGTTTGTTGATGAGGTTACAGCTGAGTTCCCAAATACAGTCTCAGGCTGAGAGGGGATGGAGAGGAAGGTCCACTACCCTGTGGCCCATACAGTCTTGTCATAATTAATCAACTCTATACCAAGAGCACAGCCACAGACACTACATAAATAAATGAGCATGACTGTCCATGTTTAATAAAACTTTACAAAGCCAGATGACTGGGGGATCCAGTCCACAGGCTGTAGTTTGCAGACACTTGATCTGAAACATAAAATAGGCCCATTTCCCATTTGTCGAAAGCCCTTCAGAAGCTCCCAGTGTTCTCAGAATAGAGTCCCTTCCTTGACCTTAGCCCCTGGGTGCTGTGTAACTTCACCCAGGGGCTCCCCCCAGCCTCGTTTCCTACTATTTCCACCTCACACTCAGCTCCTGGACTATGTTGATTGTTAAACTTTCCAAGTTATCATATGTCCCTGACTTTGCACACTCTGTTCCCTATGTCTGGAAGGTATCTGCTTTGCCTTGTCCCCCTAGTGAACTCCTATTCAACTCAAGGGCACCTGTCCAGGAGGGATTCCGTGACTTCTCCAGTCTGGCACCTGGCAGAGGAGGTGAGTTGGGTGGGTAAGAGGTAAACAAAGAAAGCACACTCACTCGCTCTCCATCGGACCCTGGCAGACCGAAGAGCCCTGGGAGTCCAATGTAGCCCTAGGAAAGAGCAGGTGGGGGGGTCAAAGGAACAGAATGGTGGGGTGTGGCTGGCCCAACCCATCCCAGCCCCCTCGCTGCCCTCCCGCATCCCGGCTCCTCTTCCTGGCTGGTTGGTGGCTGTGGCAGCTCCGGTGGCTCCTCGATGACATAGGCCTTGAGGCAAGTGTATATGCCCATGGACTGCATGGTGCTGGCTTCCACGATGTAGTCCAAAGGCACATACCCTCACGCCAGGGAAGGGCGCGGGTGCTCGTGGGGAGAGGCCCGGGACCTGCGGGAAGGAAGCTCTCCGCTGGGTTAGATGCTACAGTGGCACCAGGTCCTACCCACCCTCAGGGATGCTGGCAGGTGCCCATGGCATCTGCAATGACTCCTTCTAGGCCATGAAGGCCCAGGATGTGGGGTTCACATCCACCCCTGGCTGCCTGAGTTCCGGCAATAACAGCAGCTGCCACCCCAGCTGGCTGACATCTTGATAAACACGTGTGTGCCACGGCATTCAACCCTTCCTGGACCCTGCAGATTGGCTGTCAAACCTTCACTAGATAGACGAAGGAAGCTAAGGCTCTGGAGATGAACAGACATGACTATCAGGGCTGGAGTCCACTGCCCTAGAATGCAACTGAGTTTCTGCCTCCCAGCCTTTATTCACACTGTGCCCCACCAGGCATGCCCTTCCCACCCCACGACTGCAGAGCTAACTAATCCTTCCAAGCCCAGCTCTAATGCTCCCCTGGCAGGCAGCCCTGATGCCCCAAGCCAGACGCGATCTCCTACTCCCTCCATCCCAGCACCATGTTTGCACTTCAGTTAATAGGATTTACCACTTTCTCTGCTGCACCTTCACTATCTGTGTCCATGTTTCATGTCCTCATTAGCCTGGGAACTTCTCAAGCGCAGGGATCTAGCTCAGCACTCCTATCACTATCTGCACTCTCTAGGTGTTTGTGGAATGACTTAATAATAACTATAAACAGTTTTTATGTATAAATAATAACTATAACAAAAGCTAGACTGAGCACATCCTCATCACACCCCAGGAAGGAGGTATAATCGGCTCCCTGTAGAGGTGGGAACATTTAGGCTCAGAGAGGTGAAGTGACTCACCCAAGGTCACACAGCTAGAATGTAGTACAAATGATATTTGAATTCAAGTCATCTGATACCTAGACCAGGCTTCTAACCACTCTGCTATACTGCCTCCCACAAACAAGCAACCAATGTAGGCTTACAACCATCTGTCCTTCCTTAGAAGGTCAAGAGGTCACGGAGCCTCCTTCTTGGCACCCAGTGTGATAATAGCCATCATCTTAAAAAGGGACATTTGCTGATCTTCCCAAACAGGGCTTATAACCCAGATTTACAGGTGAGAAAATGGGCTCAGAGAGGTCTAGCAACTTGCCCAAGATCCCACAGCCAGCTAAAGTTCTTAAAGCCAGTCAACCTGACCCCAAAGCCTGAGGTCTGCCTACCTCATAAATATGAGGCTGGTGATGTCAGGGTTGGAAAGGCAGCTGGAGCTGCCCTGGCTCCCCCAGGCTGCTCGGAGCCCTGTGACCCTGAAGAAAGACGTGCCGGGGCCAGACCAACTCTCTCCCCATATACGTGGCCTCAAGATGCCGCCAACATGGCACACACCAAGCATCCCCAGATGTCATTAGCCTATCTCACTCCTCCTGTCCTCCTGGAAAATCAGGAATGCTGCTTGAAACAAGAAAACCTTCTCCCTGGGTTCAAAAGGCCACTCAGGTTATGGGAACAACTGGATTAAGGGAGAGGGGCCCAACATCCTAGGACAGGAGCCTCATCGGCCCCTGCACATCACCATCGTTGTCATCATCATCATTATAACCACCACCATGTCCTGAGGAACTTGCCTGCTCACCCCGTTGCCCACCTCCCAGATGCTCTCCTAACAGCTGCCTGTCAGTTCCTGGGATTAGGGCCGAGACTGTGGCCATAAATAGCTTTGGCTCAGGACTAGAAGACACGTCACACAGACCTGGACTGACCGAGGACTGTGTGACCCATTTGCTGAGCATTCTCTGAGAGGCAGTGGGCCTGGCCCTCAGGTCCACCTTAGCTGTGCAGTGCAAACTGTGGCCACTGGGTCCCCACCATGAACCCATGTAGAAGAGATCATCTCTTAGTCTTCCACACTCCATTTACTTCCTTCCATTCATTTCCCCAGAACCTTCTTCACTACCCCACAGCCCACCAGGTAGCCCCCACCCAGCAAGCCCCTCCTTAGCAAATTCCCAGTATTCCCATAACTATGTTAGAGGTCGGATGGACATCACTCCATTTATAAGGATGGACAAACTGAGGCTGCTGGCTACTCAAGGGTTTGCTCCAGAGGCCTTGAAGGGGGAGAACAGCAGATGCTCCATCCGTCTCCAGGCCTGGGCAGCATTTACCCACCAGGCACCCCTGAGGATTCTATTGACAAAGTGGCCCAGCACTTGGGATGTACTGGGGAACATGGCAAGCAAATGCCTGATTGTAGCAGCTAGACCATGGCCAAACCCCTAGCAGACTCTTTGCTGCCCAGTCTGTCCGGCCATGGGAACCGAGCCTGACTCTTGAGTACCCATCACCCGGCCCTTCTGCTGCCCCTCTGTCTCCAGGGAGTGCTCAGGTGGGAGGGTCTTGGCAGCAGCTTCCTGACAGACACTAGGTGGAGGCCTTCCAGCCCTGATTTCTCTCAGGCCCACTGGAGGGACTGGTAATGCCCACCCAGGGCCCCACCTGCATGGCATTTGCCAAGGCCCACTTACCCGACTGCCTTTGGGACCAGGATCTCCTACAGGTCCAGGTAATCCCTGAAACATAAAAGACAAGGGCAAGGACATATGGAGACGTTCTACCTGCTGCCAACAACCCAGAGTGAGTCCTGTCTCCTTTGGGTCTCAGCTGCCTCCTGTGTTGAATGGGAGTGGGTTAGACTCACGGTCTTTGAACTGAGCCCCCAGCCACCCCGAGGTCTCAGGAGGTAGCTTAGGGGAGAGACTGGGTGGGAGGAGCTTCTGGAGCCCCGCCCCTACAGCACCAAAACTCCTTTCTTCTGTTCTCTTACTGAGCATCCTTTCCCTGCTGCCTTGGTCCAGCCCCCCGAACAGCCCTCTCTTCAGGGCCCACCCGGCAGGTGTAGCTCCTTGGCCCCCAGCCCGCTGCCTCCCTCTCCCTGGGGGCACCCGTGGCCATCTCCACACCACCATGGCCACAGAGCTTCCAGAAGCCATATACTGCACCTGCCTGCCAGGGTAACCTTTGGCCCCTGGGCTGCCCTCTGGTCCCGGCTGCCCCTGCAAAGGAACAAAGGAAAACATGAGGAGAGCAGAGACCCTGCCCAGCTCCAAGTCCAGGGACAGCAGGGGGACTAGGGCTTACAATGGACAAAGAGAAGGGCAATGGACAAAGAAACTGGGGAGGGGGGAATGTGAGATGAAACAGGAGGAAGGGAAGGCACTGGCTTGCCGGGCCCCTAAACCCACCCCTCTGTGAAACTGGTCAGACCAGCTCAGAGGACAAAACCCCCGTGCTGGCAGCCCAGGAATAAGAAAGCACTGAGGCGGCTCGGCTGGCTCTCCCACGCTGGCAGCCACTGCTGTTTGATTTGGGCCAGGGCAGCCAAAATTCCTGCAAACCCCGTGGCGGCGTGTATAATATCCCCTAACATCGCCTGGAACAGGCCAGCTATTCATGGCTCTAACCGGAGTTGAGCAGCTCATGCCAACGCTGGGCCGGCGTGCGCTTCAGCTCCTTCAGGCAGATGTGGCTGGAGGAGAGGTGGGGTGTGGTGGGGGCCCCAGCAGGATGAGAGGCAGAACTGCCTGGCTCTGGGGCTCGCTGATGGAGCAGGGCCCGGGGAGGAGGCCAGGGAGAGGCAGGCGCTGGAGTGTGGGACAGTAAGCAGGGTGGGGCTGAGGCCTTCGCCCTCACCTGTTCTCCGGGGTGCCCCGCCGGTCCAGGATAGCCCTTGTGTCCCTGTGGGGGAAGAAATCTCATCAAGCCAGGAAAGCACATCTGGGCCTGTGGATTGCAGGGGCCCAGCATCCCTGCCTGCCTTTTCAGGAAGGCATGCGCCACTGTAGCCATGTAATATATTTCAATAAATACTTTCCAAATGGCTATATTGTACATGTCAGGGTAAGCAGGTTCCTATGGTTTCCTCTCTGCTACTAATGGTTCTTAGACCAGAAGCATCAGAGGTGCTGTTCATTCCTTGGGCAAGGTTTGTGATCTGAACTGAGACCCAGTGACTATGACAGAGTGATGCTGTACCCCAACTGCTCTTTCCAAATCAGAGAGCTAGTGAGACCATCAAAAGCTAGCATAGAGGGATTTCTCAGTGGGTGGGTGGGCCAATTAGGACCTTAAGGTCTGGAATATGCTCAATCACCCCGTGATGCTGAAACCTTCTGTAATTCTCAGTAATTCCTTATCAGAGAAGATCTCACACATACTGGCCAAATACATTAACCAAAATAGCTGCCCCCCTTCTCATTGGTCCCAGCAACTATCACGAGGGGACAGAAGCCACGCAAATGCCTAATAGAGGAGTCAGGCAACATCCCACCAACCTTGACCCTCTGTCCCCAGGGCCCAGCTACCATTGTCAAAGGCCAGGTCTCTAGGCTGAGAGAATCAAAATGAGTGTATGGTTGCAGGTGGCACTGGGGACGACCTCTGAGCCATTTCATAAGAGCTAGGAGCCCTCCGAAGGGGAATCCCAGACTTCAAGCTTCCATCAGCTTAGGGCTGTTATGAAATAGGATGGAGCAGAGGGCTTCCATGTCTGACGGGGTGGCTGCTCTAATCTCCGTTAGAGCCCCTCACACAGGGAGCCCTGGGCCTGGCTCAGACACCGTGTCTAAATTACTGAGCAACTCTGGGTAGGTTACTACCCTTCTTTCTCTGGACCTCAAACGAGGGAGTCAGAACTCTGAGCCCCTACAGCTCTGTTTGAGAACTAGAGTTCTAAGGCTTCCCCAGAGGGTGATAAACAAGACTCAAGAGTACACACACCTGATGCCTGCAGGCCACTCTATGCACGGTTGTTTGCCCGGGACAATACCTACATGACCTCCTCTAGCCCTTACGACAGCCAGATAACAGGGGGATAGGAATTATCGTCTCCATTTTACAAAGAAGAAAACTGAGTCTCAGATAACTGAAGCCACTCACCCCAAGTCCCACTGCTAAGGACCAAAAGGTTCACAATCACCATGGGGTCCTTCTGACACCTGAGGCCACATGGAGAGCCTTGCAGACATCTTGGGCCTGTACAGACCATGCACATACACACACAAACACACAGGCACACATGCTCACCCCTATAAACCCCCAGGAAGCAGGACTTTTAATTATAAACAGCAGAGTCGGTTTGACCTAGGAGGTTTGGGAAGTTTACGAGCATTCCTTCTGCACCTACTCATGCCTCAGACTGCTCAGCAATATGTTTGCATCTCAATCCTGGACCTGTGAGATGGATTCAACGTGGCTAAATGAGATTCTTTGACGTGAGGTGTGTGCTTTTTACCCCAGTGAGCAAACTGAGGTACAGGCCACAGTCAGCAGCAGGCATGCAGTATAGTTAAAACCTTATTTCAGATTGTTCTGGATCCCTCTCATTTCACTGCTGGCTGGCCGTGTGACCTGAGGCCACCGATGTCATCTCTCTGAGCCTCAGTTTCTGCTTTTGTAAGCTGGGGATATAAGAGGTGGTGCATGGAGTGCAGGATATGATGTGTGTAAAGCACTCAGCACAGTGTCTGACACTGAATTTCAGGGCCCTGTAAAGACTAGCTGCTATTATCATCACGATCTTCCCATTTCATTCATTCATTCGACAAACGTTTACTGAAATTTTATGTACCAGCACCATTCTACACATGGAATGAAGGAGAAGACAATGTCCTTTGCCTTAGTTGAAACTCATAGTCCAATTAAAGAGATATATAAACAAGTAACTATAAAGGATAATGTCTGAAGGAGTGGGAAATAGGGAGCAGTTGTTTTCATAGGTATAGAGTTTCAGATTTACAAGATGAAAAAATTCTGGAGATTGGTTGCACAACAATGTGAATATACTTAACATGACTGAACTGTATACACCTAAACATGGTAAAGATGGTAAATTTTACGTTTTTTTTTTACCATAACTCAAAAATAAAATTTTTAACTGAGATAATATGTGGTAGTGACCAGTGCCAGGAAGAAAAGTGAGCAGAGTTAGAAGACGGAGAATGGCAGTGTTGGGGAGGGTGTGACTGCAGGGAAGGCTGCTCTGGGGAGATGAATGAGGTAAGGAAGCTAGACAGACAGCTGGCTCCTTGGGGAAACACATTCCAGTAGAGGGAACAGCAGGTGTAAAAGTCCTGAGGCAAGAACGCTCTGAGATGGGTTCAAGAAAGAATGAGGCCAACGTGATGAGCAGAAAGAGTAAAGGACGAGGGGTAGATGGCCAGGGGTGGTCAGAGAAGAAGCAGGAAGCCAGATGTGTCCGGTGGTAATATGATGGAAAGCCACAGAGGCCTCTGAGCGGGCATGTGTCAGGGTATGATGCATATAATCACCATTATTATCTTTCTCCACTTGGAGCTTGCAGATAAGGAAGAAGAAGCAAAGTCTTTTTCCATGAAGAGCTGAACTGAGCCTTGAGCTCTAGGCTGTGTGACTTGGCACACGTCATTGCCCTCCCTGAGCCCACCCTGCCATCCTCTGCCTGCTTCCAGGGGTTGCAACAAAGAGTCAGTGAAATAATGGGTGAGGGTCCCAAGAGAAGTGTGGGAGGTGACCAGGGAGCCCCTGAGTATCACCTGCTCCTTGGGCTTCTTCTGCAGCCATAAAGAAACCTGCTGGAAACCAGTGCTTTAGAGGAGACTTGCGGCCAGTGAAATCCCAGGAGGAGATTTCAAGTAAACCCTTTATTCAGAACGCAGCTAAAAGGAAACAAATGATCATCAGGGACATGAACAGTGGCCTGCCCTATGTCTGGCTCAGCACTAAAGCCTTAGATACATCAGCTCATCAATTCCTTGCAATCACCCCTGAGAGGTAGGAATTACTATGCACACTTGCCAGTTGAAGCTCAGAGAGGTAAAGTGATTTTCCTGAGGCCACACAGCTTCCCAAGGGCAGTGCCAGACTATGAGACTCCAATCCCCGTAT
Organism: Eidolon dupreanum; assembly: GCA_028627145.1. NCBI lineage: Eukaryota > Metazoa > Chordata > Mammalia > Chiroptera > Pteropodidae > Eidolon > Eidolon dupreanum. The sequence continues at coordinate 148,120,141 of CM053509.1, read as the reverse complement.
CCTTAACCACCAAATCATGGAATGAGACATACTTACTGAGGCCTGAGGCCCACAGGGCCACCCAGGGAAAGACCTCCTTACAGACCAACCTCCCCAGGACAGATCACGGCAACATTTTGGGGGCAGAAGACAGTTACGAAACCCTGGAGCATCTGAGTTGGAAGAGACCTTAGCCATCAATTTGACAACTTCTTTTCTCATTGGACAGACTGAGAAACCGAGGCTCAGAGAGGGGAAAGGACTTACCCAAGGTTATTTAGCAAGTCGTAGCATTCCCCAGGACTTTAGACCTGCTGGACTGTGCTATGTCCAGAAGGTTACAGTTCCTAGGTCTTTCTCAATTAGTGTACACAGAAGGGCCTTGAACATCGCCATGAACACCCGTTTCTCCTGCTGGACAAGAACAGCAGACTGAGCACAGCCACGGCATGGGGTGCTGTTGGTGGGAGGTTCATATGCTTCTTGGAAGTATCTTAACAGTGTTTACCATGCTAAGGTCAGCCAAATAGCTTCAAATAACAGAGCCCCAGGACTTGGAAAAATCTAAACCATTATCTTCTCCATGGCCCCAGCAATTATGGGGCAGGCACTGACCGCAAGGTGGACCCACGGACAGTGATTTCCGTGTGCGTGATCAGTGCCTGACTGGCACTAGGGGAGAACAGATGCTTCAGGAGAGCGCCGAAGACCATGGAGTCTGCAAGGGACCTCCAGCTGCCCGGGAGGCGGGTCTCCACAGGACCCGTGTTTATAATAGAGCTCGGTCTATATTTTGGTTTGGAAGCCAGATTAATCATTGCTTACAATGCACAAGGAGAAACCAGACATCACCTCACTGTTGCTGCAGACAGTCTCCCTGTCGGCTGGGATGCTATTTAGGTTTTGGGCAGGGAAGGAAGGGAGGTCTTGTCCTTGCCTGAGGGTCGCGGGGACCAACATGTTCGTCCAGGCTCTACCTCAGCCCATATGAGGTTCTGGCTTTTCCTGCAGTCAAATGGAACTCACTACACGTGTTTAGTATTCCTCGAGACTTCCGTACCACCTTGCAGCTGCATGTCACATGGGGCAGTCAACAGGACAGAGAGCCCCATTTAACGAAAAGGATCAGTGAAGAAGAAACACATGCCAAGAGGTAGAGTGACCCATTACATGATACTGGGCAAGTCCCTGCCCCTCCTGGGCCTCTGTTTTCCTAGCCGTCCTCTCAAAGCATCCTTCCTGTTGGCTTAGAAATGATAGGATTTTGAATGTGTGGCTTATCCAAAAGCACAGTCTATCATAGCATAGCCAGGCATCTGACGCCAGACTCTGCTCAGTGGGTGCCTGAGACAGGTCAGGGCAGGAAGGTACAATTTCTAGATGGCTCATTCACTCATCCAGTCATTCATTCAACAAAGATTTGCTGAGCCCCGAAGATGAGCCAGACCCTGTGTTAGGCACTAAGAATACTCTTGTGAACGAAACAAACTCACTCCCCACCTTCTGGAAGAGGTTATAGATACTAAATACATGTTGAGCGGAATGAAGGAGAAGTACTGAGTGCTGGGAGAGTGAAGGCAGTCAATCAAAGCAGGCGGCATTGTCGACCGAGGCCTGAAAGAGGAGCCGAGTTGGAGAGCACAGGCGAACTGGACCTCAGAAATGGCAGGGGGTGTGGACCCCAGAAGCCCACACAGAGGAGAGCCTAGAGAAGAGGCTCTGCATGGAACTGGGGGTGCTACATGTGAGGTCATCTCAGGCAGCCTCAACCATGTTCCCCCAAAATATTCCCAGATGACCCCTCTGCCCTCCCATTTCATCACAGCTTTTCACTGATGGTGGCCCACTTGGGGGGCAAGGGAAGGCACCTGGGCAGGGTGAGGGCAGCAGGAGGGAGCTGGCGGATGAGTGCCAATGGGCACGCAGGCCTGGCTGGAGTGAGGCTTTCTGCACAGCAGTTTCTCAGCCTCGGCCCCGCTGCACTGTAGGGTGGATAAGTGTGTGGTGCAGTGGCTGTCCCTGCATTGCAGGATGTTTAACAGCATCTCTGGCTTCCACCTGTTACAAGTTAGTGGCACCCCCCCCACCCCGCTCCCAGCTGTGACAACTAATGTCTCCAGACAGTGCTTACTGTTCCCTGGGACGCAAAATCACTCCTGGGTGAGAAGCACTTCTCTACAGGAGAGAAGGCAGGAGGGTCAGACGGGGGATATCGCCAGACTCCGCCTTCCCAAGGTGCAGATGAGGTTCTGGTAAACTTGTTGGCTGGTGGAGGGTGGTTAACTGCTAACTAAGCAAGACTTAGTTAGGACCAGGCAGGGAAGACCTCAGTGCCTCTCCTTCAGGATAGCATGATTATTCATTTATTCAACAACTGCGTAAGCAGTGCCCACCGTGTGCTAGCCCCGTGTTAGGTCCTGGGAATGTAGCATCTCATTTAACCCTCCTAACCACTCTATGAGGCAGCTCAGGGTCAGTGAGGTGAGGAGGCCACTGGCCCCAGCTCACACGGCAGGAGAGGAATAGGGCTGGATTCCATCCAGGTCCGTTTGGCCGGCTCTACGTGCTTGCCCAAACCTCAGAAGTCAGCTCAGCAAAGCCCCTCAGCAAACGTTGCAGGTGGATGCAGAGAACTGAAACTTCTCATGCAAGAGCCTCTTTTTTACTTGATGGGCCTACTCTTATTTGAGAAACTGTTTCGATCAGTGCTTTGGAGAGAGAAAGGGCCTGAGGGTCAGAGACCAGGGTTCAAACCCCAGCTCTGCCACTTAGTGACCCTGGAAGGTACTTCCATTTAAGCCAGTAGCTCTTTGTCTTGGCCGCATATGAGAATCTTGTGCCTGGGTCTCACTCAGACCAACTGAACCAGGATCTCTGGGGTGGGGCTTGAGCTCCCCAGCTGGTTCTACTGCACAGCGGGGCTGGGAACTACTGCTGCAGATTTCAACCACTGCGAGGCCCCTCGATGACTTCATTTGCATTAGCACCAGTGTGGGCTCACAGCCTGGTATACAGGTACGTAGTCGCTCAATGACTGGTAGATTGAATGAATAAATGTGTGAGACCTATTTGGGCCTTGGCTTTCTCAGCCGTCAAGTGGGCATGATATTGCCTTGCCCCTTGGAGGCTGTTGTGAGGAAACAGTGTAATGAGGGACAGTAACGCTTTATGCCACCTCTAATTCGCCTCACTATTTAATATGGAAACCTCCCGACCTGAACTCCCTTTCTCTGCCTGTTTTCCCACAGCCATTTTCATCTTCTAACATATCTTATATTTTTGCTAATTTTCTTTTTATTGTCTATCTCTTTCCACAAGAATAAAAGTTCCAGGGAGATGAGGGGACAGGAATTTTGTCTATTTATTCAGCTCAGTGCCTTGCGCAGTACCTGGCACATAGCAGGCATTTAACTGATTCTGTTGAATAAAAGAATAAACAGGATTATTGGTGTCACTCTGAAGTGACACCAAAATTCAACACGCTAGTGAGAATGCTGACCTCACCTTTCACCCACCGATGTCTCCTTTTTCCCAAGGCTCCCAACATGAGATGAGGCAGAAAAGCCACCCAACAGGACCAGGGCAAAGTGGCCACTGATGTCACCAAAGACAGTTGTGGAAGAGAGACTGCTTACAAAACAGTGATGATCCCAGGCACAGTTGCCCACCCTGTCAGTCCTCCTTCTTGGCCCCGATCACTGGGAACCTGAGCTTCCCCATGCTCTGCCCACCACCCTCTGTGAGCAGGTGACACTGGCCTGTCATAGACCAAACTCATATCTGCCTGGACCAGAGCTGAGGGACTCACTGTAAATAGCTTTGCCAAATAGTTTTCTAGCCACATGGAGGCTCTTCTTTAATTTAGAAAAGATGTCCTTCCCGGCTCAGGTGAACTGATCCCTCTTGGCTGGGGGCTCTTGGCCTCCCTGGACATCTGCCGAGACCAGGGAGCCCTGGAACCCAGGCAGGAGCCGGTCCAATCTGTTTTCCCACCTCCTGCCACCTCTGCTAAACTCCCACCACCATGCAGAGCAAGACCACCACCAGCTGCTTTATGAGCCAAGACTGGAAGGAGACTTTCCACTCACACCTCATCCATCAGAAAATGCTGGAGCCCAGAGGGGAAGTGAGTAGAGAGAGAGAGAGTCCCTCTGTGTTCTCCGAGCCAGAAAATTCCATGTTTCTCCAGCTCACAGGCAGCTGCAGATTCCGGTCTGGCTCTGGCCTCTTCAGATTCGAGGTTTGGCCTGTGTTAGCCATGGAGGGTGGAGGAGAAAGGGATGAGGAGGATGTGACGCTCCAAGTATCCTGTGCCATGGGGAGCAAGGACAGGACGAAGCCAGGAGGCACCACAGCTGTCCAGATGAGAACCAGATGGCCCAGAGAGATGGCAGCTGTGGCTACAGCTGGGAGCCAGGGTAGAAGCTTAAGACATGGCCCTATGCTGATGTATCTACTGGAAAACCCATCAGCAGAGGGAGATTTCCCTGCAAAAAGCAGTTGATCCTTGGCCTGCATTGTCCTCCCCATTTCCCAAACACCTACTGTGTGCAGGCCCTGTGCTAGCCTCAGTAGGGAAGGTAACAAACCGGATTCGCAGGGCCTGGTTGGTGAGGCTGGACTCGGGATAAGAATAACTCAGCTAAGATGGGCTGCGGGTTCTTGAGCACAGTGGAGGTTCCTGGCCTGAAGGCTGAGGATCCAGGAGGTCTTCCTAGCGTGGGCACCACTAGAGTTGAATGGGAGCCTGGCTGGGAAGCTGGGGAGAAATCTAGGGGCACTGTAAGTCAGAAACACACCATCTAGGAAAATGGCAGACTTTCCTCCAAGGATGTTTAGAGAAGTAACTCCCCCAGCATGGCCATAGCTCAGAAGGTATAGAGAACTCACTGCCTCTGTAGCACATTCCCCTTCCCATGAAGCATACCGGCATACCAGGGAGAGATGAATATTAGATTCAGAGAGGTTATTGATTTTCCCAAGCTCACACAACTAGGAAACAGTGGAGCTGGGGGTAGAACCCAGGTCTAACTGACCCCAGAGCCCACTTTCCCAGTTTCTTTGCTCTAGGTCTTACTCCAGGCTGACAGCCCAGGCAGTAAGAGGTCAAGTGTGGGGGGGCTGTTGTCTCCATCCCCAGTAGGAGGAAGCTGAGGCTCAGGAAGGAAATATGCAAGCCCAAGGCCACTCCATCAATTGGAGATAGAGCCGAGCCAATGCCGGCCCTCCTGGTTCTGACAATATTCCTGCCACCACCACGGGAAGGCCTCCCAGGAGCAGCTGGACCCCTAGAGGAAGGACAGCGAATCAAGGCCACTTCTCTTCACACCTCATTATGCATGGCTAGGGAAACCTACTCCAAGCCAAGGTGCTGCCCACCCCCAGATAAGCATAGATCCCCATAAACCTCTCACCCCCAAAATATTCCCCGCGCCCAAGGGAGCCAGGGAGAGGCAGACAGGAGGAAGGAAGCTCACAGGGCTCCTGTCTGATGACCCTGCATGCTAGGCAGCCCACTGGCAAGGCGAAGCATTGAAACCAACATGTACCTTTCGTCCAAGAGGTCCTGGATACCCAGGGAGCCCAGGCAAGCCCATGTCGCCCTGTAAAACACAGACAAGGTGGTAAGCTGGGGGAATGGGAGAAGAGGCACTCCTTAAATTGAACGTATGACTTCATATGGCCAATTGTAAACAGGACTCATGGAGGCCCAGAAGACTCAGAGGACATTGGGGGCCTCTGACTAGAGTGAAGGCAGCCGAGTAGGCAGGGTACCCAGCCTCTTCCCACTCAACCCAGTCTCTCCATTGGGTCTATTTTCTATACTGGACTTCAGCATAGGATATCATTTGGGAAATTGATCCTGCTGCTAAATATTTGAGAACCACTATATGAAAACCACTGTCCCCAGGAAACATGCAATTCATGTCTCATTCCAATCAGCTCACTCTGTCTCTCTGTCTCTCTCTGTCTCTCTCTCTCTATCTCTGTCTCTCACTTTCTTTGTATTCTTCATCTTTGCTGGGCATGGTGGTCATAAATAGGAGGCATTTCTGCCACCACCGTGAGACCTGAGAACAGACAACCCAGGGCAAGAGAGAAGCCTGGGCCCCTGGACTCCATCAGACCTGGGTACCAGTCCTGCTCTGCACTGACTAGCTATGTGACCTCCGCAAGCCACCCACCTCTAGGGCCTCTGTTTACTCATTTGCAAGCTGGGCCCATTTGCCCTGGCTTATAAGGTTCCAATGAGGAGCAGAAGGGAATATATGTAAACATTTCCCCCCAGTAATGAATGAAAAAACTTATCAGTAAGGATGTGAAGGAATGAGCTACCCGTGTCTTGGGGAAATCAAAGGGAGCTGCCACTTCTATGCACCCAAGCACAGGAGGCTGTGTCGAGAAGCAGTGTTCTGCCTGTCAGGAGGGCCCTTACGCTGTGCCCAGAGGAAGCCAGACAGACTGGAGCATTCCTTCCAGGATATGAAGGTCTGAAACACTGGGGACCTCACTTGGATTTCTCAGTTCCCCTGTTCCCACCTGTCCTGCACTCCCTCCAGGCCCCTTGATCCATTTATGGGGTGGACGCTTCAGGAATGGATGAAGTCCTTTGGCCTAAGTGTATTCTCTTCCATGGGAGAAGTTTCTAGTCTCACAGCCCTTCAGAGTTAGGGAGCCCTGAATCTCTGGCCTGTTCCCATCCCTCCTCCTAGAAATGTACAGATATGTCTCCTGGAATTAACAACCTCAGAGGGGACTTTGAACGTCTTCTGGAAGCTTCCCGGGTATGTGCTACCAAGAAGCTTCTGGATGCCAAGGGTCACCTAGTGGGCCCTAGAGAAAGCTATGCAGGGCGTGAGGCAAAATGACATTCACCAAGAGCATGTCCATAAGCAAAATCTGTTGGTTTTACTGGTTGCAGCCCAAGAAGAAGACAGCAGGAAATGGCTTTGGCTTTAGTGTGGGAAAAGGCAGAAGAACTTCGAGGAAAAATCCAAACCACATGCTGGCCTTCCCAGACTTTCCTGCCTCCCTGCCTTTGCCACACAGTGGCCTCTGCCAGAACGGTTCACCCCAGAGCATGGCAGTTTCTCTACTGTCCACTCCCCCACTTCGCTGAGCTCTGGGGTCCCTGGAAACCTACCTTTGTCCCATCGTGCGCCTTTCCTGGCGAGAGCCCTGGGTCCCCTTTCTGTCCCTGAAACAAAAATAATTCCACTTTGGCAGCCGAGTCATCTAGAGAGGATGTCTCCCCACAGACTGTGCTCTAAGCCCTGTCTTCTACTTAAATTCCCTTCCATCCATCCCCACTCGTCCAGCTCCATTACTCCCTACTCTAACACCTTCCACAGCTACCCACTGATTGCATGACGACAAAGTCCAAACCCTTTGGTGTTCCAAGTCTTTGGTCATCTGGTCCCAGCCATCCTTACCAGACTTTGCTCTCCTTCCACCAGCCAAACACATAGACAGGGTCGCCTCTGCCCCTTCCCCAGACCACAGCCCATTCCTCAGCCGTGCCTTGCACTTTCCTGCTGCCAGGCCCTTGCTCAGGCAGTCACTCCCACCTAGAAAACCATTCCCCAGTCATCATTAGCCAAATCATAACATTCTTCCAGATGCAGCTTGAACGTGTCCTCCCCAAGCTGGGTCCACACACAGGTGACGAGACCTTGCATGTGAGCATTGCTAGGGCTGCCTCCAGGCTTGCTCCCCTGAGGCTCTCAGAGAGCTTCCAAGAAACACTTACGAGAGGTATGCCCAATTCTTTTCCATTTTTCCAATGTTCACCTCACCACTCTGATCATCTAGGGTCACTGCAATAACACCCACTTATATCTGTGCACAGCTCTTCACAGTTTGCAATATTCCTCACTTCACTAGATTCTCACAACAGCTCACTGAAGTGGGCAAGGGAAGTGTTATTAGCCCACCACATAGTTGGGAAAACTGAGGCTGGAGAAGGAAAGGGACTGTTTGAGGTCCAAGACGAGGCATTGGCAGAGCTAAGACTAGAACCCTGAATATGAGTTAGAACAGGCAGTTTTCTCTAGAAACCAACACGCAGCAGGTTCACAGTCAGATATAAATCCCTAGCATTTGGGAGTGTCCCCAAAGCAAGGATTCTAGCTCCTAAGAGAATGGGGCTTGAGAAAAGACCCACAGACAGTTTACCAGCTGCATCTCCTGCAGGGCTGAAGAGAGTGCTCCTGGCTGCAGGCCCGCTCATTTGGTCTAATCTGGTTAAAATACTCTGAAAACAGCCCTTTGGAAAGTAGATCCATCCTGATGTCACCTTTCAAGAGCTCCTGATCCCTGTCCTTCACCCTCACTCCCATGCTCCCCCCCAGCTGGATAGATCCTGAGTCAGAAGTCCTGGGGTGAAGCCAGGGACTTGCAGTGGGACCTCAAGCAAGTCATTTCACTTCCCTGAGCCCCATTTCCTCATCTTTAAAATGGGAGCTGTGCAGCACACACACACATGCACACAGATGCATGCACACACATGCTCATACACATGCATTTGGATGCATGCACACTCACATATACACACAGCATTTGCATACACATTCACATGTGCACACGGGTGCATACGTACACAGTCATACCCATGCACACGTATCATCAGCTTCCCAGATTTCTTGGCAAGGAGCCAGTGAGATAATGGACATGACACATGGAGGTGTGGTTTGGCCAACTTTAATTAATTCCCACTTGGTTCTTTTCTTCTTTTAAATTCTGACTCAGTTACTCTTCACAAGAAATCATTACATTAAAGAGAGAAGGAAACAGCCTTCCACTGCCCACCTACTCTGCACCCAGTACTGGGCCAGGCCCATTCTACACAGCAACTCCTTATTCCTCTTAACATCCACTTGATGCAACTCAGAACCCACACCGGAATGCAGAGAGGCTGAGTCACAGCCTGGGGTGACACGCAGGTAAGAGGCAAGGTCTTACTAGGTCTGACTCATCCCTGGTCTATCTGAGTTCACAGCTCTCATTTCCAAATGGGAAAGCTGGGTACTTCTCCCACACCCTCCAGCTGCCCCAGGCTGAAGGGTAGCCCCTCCCTGCTAGGACACCAATTCTCTGTCCACCAGAGCCACTTCTGCAGAACCCGTCCTCTGGGATCTCACACTGCGGCTGCCCCTCACACACTGTCCCACCCTCAGCTGCTCACATACCCAGTTCCACTGCCTTTTATGTCCATGGTGCAAGGCCAGACCCAGGGCTACCCAGGATTCCAATGGCCAAAAAAGGACAGCAGCTCTCCCCATCCTGCACTTGCCCACCTCAGTCTAAAGTTGGTAAAGGAGCTTGGCTTAAAAAGCTTTCATGGGTGGGCTTCCACATATCCTTGTCATTTTATAAAAGGGAAACGGAGACCTAAAGAGATGATGGACTTGCTTGCTTGCCTGGGGTCCTTACCCAGGGCATTTTAGTTATTTATGGGTTATCTCTCTGCAGCCTCAGTTGCAGCAAAGTGCTTTGGATGTAATCCTGGTCCAAGGACAATACCCACAAGTACAGATCCTTACTGACCATCTACTATGACCCAAGTCTCACCACGACTACAGGAAATACCACAGCGGGGAACGAGACACAGGTCTTGCCCATGGGGAACTCTCAAGGGAGAAGCCAGAGAAACATGTGATGATAATAAGCACTAGAATTTACTGAGTGCCCTTCTAAGCTCTCCACATATAAATCTATGAGGTAGCAACTATCATTATTCCCATTTTACAGATGAAGAAACTAAGGCACGGAGAGGATAAGTAACTTGCCTAAGGTCATACAGTTAGTAAATGGGATTTAGACTAAGGTACTCTGGTTCCAGAGTCCAAGCTCTTTACATTTCAATACACTGCAGATGACAAGTGGAGTCCAGGAGAAAGTCAAGAGAACTTGACCCAGACTGAGGGTAAATCCCTAACTTGACTTACAGTTAAGGCTGGAGGGAAGACAAGGAGAGAATCAATGAAGTTAAAGCTCAAGGAATGCTCTAGGCACCCTGGTTAAGTGACAGTGTGACTTCTGGGATGGAAAAGATTATATGTCTCCTCAGCCAGACTCCTGTAAATTCCCCAGTAAGAGATATAAGGAATACATAAACTCTAATTAATTGTTTATACCTTGGCAAGGACAGAATCTGGTCACCAGGCCTAGCTCTCCAGCCATGAGCCTGTATGACCTTGGACAAGCCCCCTTTTCTCTCTGTATAGGGAAAAGTAGACTGGACTTAGTTAAAAGAGCCTTGTGGAACTAGAAGATATATGGGAAGGTATATTTTAACTATAAATGCTGCAAATATAGTGAGAACAAGAACTGTAAGCTCCTTTCTTATAGTACTTATAGTTAACTACAGTTCTTACAGTTAAAGGTAGCATTGGGCAGTGGAGGGAATGGGGGGCTCTGGGTAAATGAAGCCCAGAGAGAGGCTGAGAAATTGAGAAACAAATCACAAAGGACTGGGAAATTCTGGGCTGCAAGTCTCTGTACAAGTCATTGCTGATTCTGAGTACCCAGCACAGGGCCTGGCCCAGAGGAGGCATCAAAAAAATATTTCACAAATGAGCAAATGAATGAATGGAGTCACAAGAGACAATGCTAGGGCTGGGATTGGGTCAGCTCTTGGCCCTAGGCCTGAAACGTCCTCTGAAGATTCGATGGGCCTCTTAGTATCACTACTGCTATTTCATGTGTTTAGAAGTTCTGGCCAATGCAATCAGGAAGGAAAAACAAATAAGACTACTAACTTTTGAGGAAAAGGAGAGAAAAGTATGTCCTTTGCAAACAATGAGTGTCTAGAAAATCAAAGAGAACTAACTAAAATACTATTAGAATTAATAAGATAATTCACTAAATGGCATGGTTATAAAGTACACACAAAAAGTACGAAAAGACAAAAGTCAACAGTCTCTTTAAAAGCTGAGAGCCAGCTAGAAAATATAATGAAGAAAATATTCCCTCCATTTATAACAGCAACGATAAAATTTCTAAGTATAAACTTAAGAACCGTGCAGGGCTTATGTAACAGAAACTATAAAAGTTTACTAAAAGACATTTAAAAAACTCAACCAAATGGGAAAACTTAATATTTTAAAGATGTTAATTTTTCACAAATTAATATACACATTTAATACAATTCCAATAAAAACCCCAAGAGGGCTTTTTAAGGAAATTATTAAGATGGGCATAAAGTATATCTGACAGAATAAATAGCCAGAAATATTTTAAAAGAACAAGGGTGAGAAGACACATAGTATAAAGGTAGTAAATGTCATAATATAAAGTAGTATTTTGCTAACATAAAAAAATACAAAGGGCAATAAAATATATTTGAATGGCCTGAAATAGACCCTGCTCTATCACATAGTAATCAGTGGAGAAAAGGTTATTTAATAAATGGTTAATTATTGGAAGGGAAATAAAGTTAGAGCCTACCTCATATCACCCTTCCCATTGAAGATTAATTCCAGATGGTTTAAATTTTTTTAGTACAAATGATATTATAAAATGACTAGAAATATAAGTGAATACCTATCTGATCTTAGGATGGGAAAGAAATGTCTAATTATAAAAGTAAATAACCATACATTTTACATATGGGTGGAGCTCTCTCTAAACTGTCTGACATTACCATAAGTTCCTAATCTGTATTAGCTATTATTTTTAGCTCCCCCCGTCACCCTGCCAAAGCGATAACATTTCCAGTTGTGAAAATCATCACAAATACTCTTAACAGGCAAACGATAAACTGGAAAATATTTGTAAGGTAGATGAAATCTTCATAACCTTAATATACAAACAAATAATTTTTACAAATCAAGAACAAAAGACAACACTCCAACCCCCAAAATAAGCAAACTCATACATGGTGAAATACAAATGGAAAACAGAGAAGAAAAGCCTCTCATAGACGATCAATGAAGTAAAGCAAAAACAATAATGAATTATCTTTTAAAAATCTCCTCTAATGTCAACAGTAGCATGAACTGGTTCAATATTTCTAGTCAGCAATTGTTAATAAAATAACAGCTAAATACTTATAACAGCACTTATGTGCAAAGCATATTTTAAATTACTCTTATACGCACACACATGCATATATATAGATGCACATATCTAGATATCCAGATATCTATATATCTATATCTATGTTGACTTATATATTGCTTAATCCACAGAGGAAGATCTGAGAGCTATGGAGCTGCATTGCCTTATATCTAAAAGTACAGGCTTTAGAGTCAAGTGATAGAAGGTTCAAATCCTGTTTCTGCCACTTACTTGTTAGACATGTGATCCTGGGCAAACTACTTAGCCATCATTTGGACCTTAGTTTTCTCATCTGTAAAATGAGGGTAATGACACCTGCTCTGCGAAGTTCCACACAGGATGCTCGAAATGCACACAGTACTGATCGCTTGGCAGCGCCACTGCAGGAGGCTAGATTTCTTCTTGATACTTTCTAGACTTTTCCACATTTCCCTTAATAAGCATGCCTTACCTCAAGTCATGAGAAGAAAAGGAAAGGTAGGCTGGAGGCAGAGGCCTAAGAACCTTGTCAGGCTGTCTCCACCTCAGCTCCCACCAGCTTTGCTAGCAGTCACGTAGGTCACCCAGCATGTCCTGTCCCACCTGCCTATCCTCCCTTGGTGCCCAAGGGCCCCGAGTAATCCTAAATAATTCAATGCAAGCCAAGTGGACCACACCAGGATGGAGCAGCCAGCTGACAAGAAGAGTGAGGCCAGGGCCCTCATCACCTGGTAGGGGCAGCACTGTCTTTCCTGCCCAGCTGGAGCCCCGCCTGCCTCTGGCCCACAGCTCCTCACCTGCACCAGGGCCCTGCATCCCACCTGCCTTCACCAGGGACCAGCATCAGCATCCGCATCAGTGCAGCCCCAGGCCTCCCCACTGATCAGCCCTCACCCCACTGGCCACTGGCCAGGTCCTGCTTCTCAAGCTACCTGAGTGGCCTTCCCTAACCTCATCTGATCATGTTGCCTCTGCTGAAAACCTTTGCCTGTCTTCCTGCTGCTCTTTGAATAAAGTTCAAAAGTCTTACCACCACCTACGGGACTGCTGCCCTTCCCAGCCTCCTCTTGTCCTTTTGCTCAGTCACCTATAGCACTTCAGACCTTAGTTCAACCCTCGAGGAAGACCTGCCTCACCTCCCAGACCAGAAAGGTGTGCTCCTGAGTGAACCTGGCCATTCAAAGCAGCGGCTTGTCCTCAGCATCTTGCTGTACCCCATGACCTGGGAGACTGAGGCCTCTACAAAGCAGAAGTCTCCAAAGGAGGTCCCTTCTAGAAAAGAGGAACAGGTCCTCCCAGGGGACAGGTCCTGCTGCCATCTCCCAGACAGTGCCTCAATCCGCCGGAGCCTCAGTTTTCCCATCTGTAAATGAATAGAGTATCTCTACCCATATCTTAGGTCTTTGTGGGGATGGAAAAAGACAAGCTATATTAAGTGTGTGCATAGTGCCCAGCACAGAGCACGGGCACAATAGATGGTGGCCATTATCATCAGTGTCTGCCTTGTTAAAACCCAGAGCACTTCCAGGCAGCTGCTGGGCACCAGGCACCTGAAGCCTCTGTGCTCGCTTTCCGAGGAAGGAAGCCCAGCCCAGCCCTGGCCGTGGAGTTACGGACCTGCAGCGGCTGAGGCCTGTGCTCTGCACCAGCCTCTAGTGCCCTATAGTCATATAGCCAGGGCTCCCTGACAAGCTGATGGGCTGCAGCGGCTCTGTTCTGGGAGTTAGCACTGACCTTTGGAGGCTGTACAGCTGTCACTCACTGCCTGACCTGGGGCCAGTCATCAATGGCTTTACTTAAGTCTCTGGACCTTTGCAGTTGAGCTAACAAAGAATGACCCGGGGCCTGGGCCACCAAAGCCCAGGGGTCTTCACCTGGTTACCCCACAGATGACAGGCTTAGGCTGAGTGGCCTGACCAGGAGTCCCCCTGCCCTTGCTGGCCTGCCCCCATGCTCCTTCATCGTAGTCACTGAGCCCTTGGCTTCCCTGACTTTCATATTCCTTTCACTCCTATTTCTCCAGCCATTCTGTAAGATTTCCCCCCATGACCTAAATGTTGCTGGCCTGGCACTCCTTTGCACTCTTGCTTCTCACTCCACATACCACTCTGAACAACCCTGTTCCCTGCCCAAGCCCCAGGAGCAGACAGGAACTCTGGGGCTGGAGGTCCTCGCAGTCATCAGAGCACTGGTCACTTAGTGCTCTCATTTAAAAGTTAACTGGGGCCTTCTAAGAAGGGTGGGAAGGTGGCATCTCTGTGTCAGCCACCCCTCAAAGGCTCTATCTCCAGCTCAGAGCTCTTCTGAGTTTCAGAATGTCTCTCCACGAATCATCTCTACCTAGCCGGGCTACAAGTTCCCAAACCAATGTCATCTCATTCCTTCTCCTGGGTTCCCAGGTTCAGTCACCCAGGCTAACACTGGGAAGTCACGACCTGGCACCTCTAGTCCATTACCAAGTCCTCTCTATCCCACCTCCACATCGTTGTGAATGCACCAACGTTTCCTCCTCCCACAGCCTGAGTTGGCCCAGGCGAGCCTCATCTCTGCCCTGCTCACCCGGGTCTCCCTGCCTCCGCTCTGGTCGCCACCCCCAGTCCATCCTCCCTTTGGCATCCAGTGATAGAGACACACAAAATCTTTCCACGTCCCCTCTCAGCTCAAAACTCGACATGTCTCCTCAAGTTGCATCTTAAGACCCAGTAAACCTCACATTCCTAGTCAGACGTTCAAGGCCTTCCCTAGTGAGCATTAAATGACCTTTTGTCCCACTTCTTTTGAGGGCTCCAGTTTCCAGCTGCCCTTCCCCACAATCGCTCCCAACTAGAAGCTAAGCTCCTAATGCCTCGCTGTGTCCCCAGCCCAGCATGGGGCCTGGCACTCAAGAGACATTCAGGCCGTGCCTGGGACCCAGTGTGGATCCTCTGCAATGATCCTGAGGACCTCCCACCAGGAGATCCTCAGAAACACCCAAAACATGGCCCTAATTTCAGCATCCGCTCCATGGCCCTATCTCCAGACTCCATAATAAATACTCACTTTGGCTCCGGGAGCGCCAGGGAGGCCTGGATTTCCATAAGGCCCAGGAGGACCCTGAAAGGGAAAAGAAACAAAAAAGTGAGGGAAAACAGGGCCGTTCCACTTCCTACAGCAGTGCCAGCATGTTCCTGCACATGCTCAGTCTTCTTCCCTGGCCAAATCTTAGCAGTATTGCGATGGTGACTCTCTTTTAGGAAGGCCCCCCGGATGCTGGCACTGCGCTAAGCACTATTCATACATCATCTCATTTTATCCATTAACCCACGAGGTAGGTACTGTCACGATTCCTGTTTTGAATAGGAAGAAGCTAGTGTTTCAAGAGGTTTTTGATTTTTTAGGTCATGCAGCTGCTGAGGGGCAGAGCTAGATCTCAGCCTCAGATGTGTGATTTCAGAGCACAAGCCCTTAACAGCTGAATTTTACTGCCTTTCCACACTCTCCCCAGTTGGCCCCATCAACCCTACCCAGCTGGCTTCCTTAGGCTCAAATCACACTCAGCCGTTTGCTTCCCTGCTCCACGCCTGGCACTTTCTCCTTTCAGCACCTTTGCCATGCTGTTCCCATCATCTGTCATGCCTTTCCCATCCATTCCCTCCAGCTGAAACCCAACCCATCCTACAAGGTCTGGCTCAAATGCCACCTCCTCCAGGGAACCTCTGGGGACTCGTCCTACCTAAAGGAACCTCTCCACCCTTCAAGACTTCAGACGGACTGTTGTCCGAGCCTTTGGAGTTAAGAGTTCAATGAAGGGAATACTTAGCCTTTTCTGAACAAAGGCATAGCCCTGCTGTGACCATGATACGTAGTCATTTCTCTCCCTCGGATTCCTACAGGCTCTGAGCTTATGGCATCCTCCAGGGTCCTTGGAGCAGCTGCGAAGAATGGGCCCAGAGAGTCAAAAAGTCTTGGCCAGTATCACACAGCAGACTAGTGGCTAAGCAAAGGCCAGAAATGGGAACTGTTGGCTTCAAGTCCAGGGCTTATTCATGGCACTAGATCTTCCCAGGCCTTTTCTGAATCTGCTGCAACAGCTGGGTCCAGTTATGTCCACTTTATCCAGCAAGCACCCTGAACTACAGCCTTGCAGACCAGTAGTATAAAAAGAGCCCCAAGAGTCAAGCAATTCCTGGTGGTCTTTGTCCAGTAGGAATAATCTGGGGCATTGGGGTTGGGGAGAGAAACCTCAAAAGGCCCCACAGTGCCCCCCACCACGCCAGCCTCCAGACACACTGCCCTTGTCCCTGACCCCTCTTGACCCATCTGGCTAGCTCTGTATGAACTTGCTGCCTTTCTTTCTCTTGGAAGCCAACTTCCCAGCTGCAGTCTGT
This sequence comes from Eidolon dupreanum, assembly GCA_028627145.1. Taxonomy (NCBI): domain Eukaryota; kingdom Metazoa; phylum Chordata; class Mammalia; order Chiroptera; family Pteropodidae; genus Eidolon; species Eidolon dupreanum. Next base: position 148,103,756 of record CM053509.1, on the reverse strand, counting down.
CACATTCTGACCAAGGCACCTCCCTCTTCCTCGATGCCTGAACTGGGGCCCTCCGCTTCTCCGAAAACATCTAGAAAGAACAGTGTTCAGAAGCTCGCTCAGCCTGGGGGATTTATAATGGTGTCATGGGTGATCGTCCCTCTAAAACAATCAGCCTTCCGGCCCCTCCCAACATCCCACCAAACACTGTCTGTTGGCACAGGGCTGTAACTAGGAAGTGTCAAGACCTGGAATCGCTCCTGAGCCTTCCCTCCCCCAGTCTGAGTCTCTCTGTCTTACAAATGGCTGGGACCCAGTGGTCTCTAAGGAATCTAGAAGACCTCAGATGTTTACCCCAGCCCAGACTTCTGGGGTCTAACCTTAGAGCTCAGCCTGAATTGGGCAAAGGTTGGGTGGGGGTGACCGAGGAGGGGCACCTGATCACACCCCAGAACGAGGCATGGGCTGTACAAGGTCAAGGGTGGCCATGTCTCTCCAGTTGTGCCCCCACAGCTGTCCCAAAGACGATGGGCTGGAGCATTTGGCTACCGCATCTGCAGCTCATGAAGGTGGGGGTTTCCTGCTTTCCCACCCCCACCTTCCCACCTCTCTCCAGCCACTGCCTTGCAGAGAAACGAAGCACATAGTTGAGTGGGAGCCAAGCAGACCAATTCTATAAATGCTGCAGCCCAGAAAGGCGGATGGGGGCAGGGCCAAGGGATTCCCCAACATCCCTCGATGAATGACAGGAGTATATGGAGGTGGGAAGGACATGCCACTGACCTCAGGTGAGGCCCTGCCTCTCCTTGAGTACCAGAGCTGCCATCTATGCAGAGAGAAGCTGACATTGTGTAATCCCAGCGTTCTATTATCTTTGGAATTTTATGATCTATGGAATTTCCAGTCCAGAAACAGGATGATGGGCGGGGGGTGCACAGAGAGACTGTGATGGATGTCAGGAGAGTCATTTACTCACTTGTGGAATGTCAGAGCTGGGAGGAACCTTGGGAATGCCTTATCATGCTCCCATGTTTTATAGATGGGGAAATTGAGGCCCAGAGAAGGGAAGGAACTGGGTTGAGATAACACAGCTTCTTGGTGGACGTGTTCCTGACTCCCAGACTAGAACTCATCAGTGACCATTTGCCCAACACCTGCCACACACAGTGTACTCTGCTAGGCATCGTGTAAGAAAAAGCAGCAAGCGGGGCCTGTCTCTAGCCCAGTGGGGCTCAGCCAAGCAGATGGAAACATTAGCACACAGATGGTTAAGACCATAGGCTCTAGAGTCAGACCGTTTTGTTTCAGTCCTGGCTCTGATATTTAATCTGTTTGACTTTACCCAAAGTAACCAAAATGTTCTGAGCCTCAGTTTCCTCACTTATAAAATGGGGAGATTGGAACCAATTTCTCACGACGGCTGGGAAGATAGAATGAGATCACGCACATGCAGCTCCGGAAACAGAGTTCAGAGGTCAATATGAGTTTTAGAAAGTGATCCATGCCATCCAGAGAGGCAGATAAAATGCTGCAGGAGCTCCAAGAAGGGGCTGGTCATCGGAAAAGGAGCTGGCACTTGATCTGAGCCATGGAAGGAGGAGGAGTTTGCAGAAGAGGGTGTGCCATGTCAAGGAGACAGCCTGAGCAACGTTGCAGAGGCTGGAGGGCTCGGGAGTGTAGAGTGGGGGCACAGGCAGACTGCCTGGGCCTGCAATGCTAGGTCAAAGGGCCTCATCCTGGCCCCAGACTGCAAGGTCCCGTGGCCGGCAGTGTCAATGGCACTTCTGTGGTCCCCAGCTCTGGGCATGTGCTCCATGGAGACTTCAAAGCCAGGAGGAAATACCGCTGCATGAAGCAGATTCCACAGCCCTGGGCCTGGGGAGCACAGGGCCAGGTCTGGAGGGAACTAGGGCTCGAGTAATTGCATAACCAGAACCATCCGCTGGGCTCGGAGCTAAAAATATGCCCCAGGCAGCTATCTCTGCCAGGGCCTCACCAGGCACCCAGCGTGGGAAAGGCTGATTCAGCCTGGGCACATATGCCAGGCGCCGTGGGTCTGAGTCCTCTTGGGAAGGGGGCGGATTTCCCTCCAAGAGGGAGGGGTCCCAGCATATGGTTAGGAGCCTTGGTTCCAGTCCTGGCTCTGCCATCTACTGGATGCTTAATTTCTTCATCCCCAAAATGAGAATGATCATACTGACCCATGAGGATTCTGGGGGAGAGGGGATCAAATAAGGCAGCATTAAGTGACATGGGAGGCATAACACATAGGAGCTGTTCTTCATCCAGAGGCTTGAGCTAGTTCATATCGGCTGCTGCAGCGCTGCCAAGCCATCTTTCAGCCTCCAGTTGAACTTTTCAGCACAGGGAGCTCACCTCTTCCGTGATGGCCTGTCTAATTGCCTATGTCAGCATCCCTACCCCAGGATTGTCCTACAGAGGTGGGAAGAGGGGTACGAGGGTCATGTCCTCCAAAGTCAGTTTTTTTTTTTTTCCTGAACAAGCACCAGAGCCCATAAGCTCAGGGATGCGATCTGCAGACACCCCTTCTCAGCCCCAGGTGGCAAGGACAACTGAGACCCTGCAAGAGGTTATCGCTGTCCCATGACATATCTGTCCACACGGTGCCCTTAAGAGCCCTAAGTCCACTCCAATGGACAAAGTGGAAAATGAATGCCAGAGAGGGGCAGGGAACAGTTTGAGGACACAAAGCAAAGCTGGGACTTCATCAGCAGTGGGACGCAGGCCAGAGAGCCAACCAGTGCTCCGAAGGATGGTGTATGATCACTTACCCGAGGCCCCCGTGCACCGGGGGCTCCAGGGAGCCCGGGCAGCCCAGGGGGACCCTGAAAAGAAAGCAAAACAGCATTAGTGCCAAGTAGTAGTAGAGAATGAGTTCAAGCATTCATTCAACAAACCTGTCCAGAGCTCTGGGCATGGAAACCCCATGGCTGAAAAGAGGGGTTTCCTGAGGTCCCTGCCTGGGGAACTCATGCTCTTGGGAGTTTTCGGGCCTTTGCAGCTGCTATTTCTCAGTCTTTAAAGCTCTCATCTTTTATTGCTCAGCTAACTTAGTTGCAGTGCCACCTCCTCCAGGAAACCTTCCATGATTCCTCTTCCAATTTGGGCCAAGTCCCCCTCTTTCTCTCTACTTTAAAGGCCACTATATTATTCATGGAATTGTCTGCTTAGAAGCCTGCTTCTCCCACCAGACCATAGTCTCCTCAAAGGAACTAATAGGATATGAGTCATCTCTCTCTCCCCAGGGTTCAGCCAAATGTTTGATAAAGTAAAACAGCAAAAGACCTCAGAGCTCAGCCAAGCTCTCTGCAGAGCCAGAGCAGAGAAGGGACTTGTCCAAGGTGACACCGAGCATTTTTGCACTGTGGAGATATAGTATAGCATAAAGAGCACAAGCATCAAACAGGCTTGGGTTCGAATCCCAGTGCTACCACTTCCCAGCTGGGTTTGGACAAGTTCCTTAACCAGCTTGATCTATAAAATGGGGATAATAATATCCTCTTTACAGTATTACCAAAACAAGAGACCATAGATGTATAACACAATGCCTTGTATGTAATCGTCATTCAAATGTTTCATCTATTCCAATGGCCTCAGCCTGGCCCATCCTTCATCACTGCTCCCCAAGAATCTACAACAGCCCCTTTGTTTGTCTCCCCACCTCTGCCCTCTTCCCTCTCTAGTCCTCCACACAGCCTGGTTCACCTTCCCAGGGTACTCCCCTGCTCATCAACATTTGATGGCTCCCCATTTCCCACAAGATAACAGCCTAACCCTGCAACATGGCATTCAGGGAGCACCTGTCTGGCCTCACGGCTCCTCCCTACACACAGGAAGGGAGGCAGACAAGCAGACATACTAAACTGTGGGCTGACCTTTGTTCAAATCCCGGTTTTGCACTTTGTGCAAGCCCTTTAGCCTGTCTGTTTTCTGCTCCTCCCCTTTACAATAGGTTCAGTAGCCACCGTCCCATCTACCCCAAGGAGTGCATGATGATTAACCAAGCGCCTGATCTGAAGAACTGAACACGGAGTCTTCGAAGGAATCCAGGCTTTCGAGGATGTGTGAGGCCTGGGGAATTCATTTGTTTCAAATAACCATCAATGAGATTCCAGGTTTCCTGCCCAGAGTTAAAATCAGTGTTGAAAACCCAGTACGGTTTGGCTGGTAATTAATCCAGACCTCACGCTGGGCAGCCTTGGTTCACAGTTCTGGCCTGTGAACACCACGTGCTTGCTCGTCCATGAATAAAAATCAGAAGAGAGATCCAGACAGGCAGATATGGGTACCAAAGCCCCAGGGTCACTGGAAAAGGCCCCCGGATGGAGGGGGGAGCTGCTGCATGACCTCAGGCCAAGTCCCAGCGGCCACCTCCGAGCCTCTGGCGCTGCTGGCCAAATTGGCAGCAGTCTTCCATCCAGAGCCTGGGGGCCTGGGGGTACAGTCTCTAGTCCTACGTCCAGTTCTGCAGGTTTGGGATCCAGGGCCAGCCTACTTTCTGCTCGTCCCCAGGGACCAGTTGACTACGGTGTAAGACTGGGGCCCTGGCTTCACACTGGGCCCCCCCACCTACTAGCTCTGTGGCTTTAGGCAAGTAACCTCCAGTCTCCAAGGCTTCGTTCTTTAACTACAAAATGAGGATATAATAGCACCTAGCTGACAGATAACCTATAAAAAGTGCTAATCCTGCTGCCTGGCACACAGCGAATGCCCAAAAAGTTAGCTGTTGTTTCTGTTAAGCAAGCTGCTGGAACTTCCCCAGCTTGAAATTTTAAGCCACCCTCCTCACATCTGTTTTTCAGGAAGAGCAAAAAATTTCCTTTCCTAGAAGGCTCTCCCTGGCCTTATTCTTTCATGTTACCTAGAATGAAAGGGAAATGTAGAGGCTAAGGCTAAGCGTTACTGTAGGTACTGAGCCCTTTCAACAGATAAGAAACCAGAGAGAGGCTTGGAAAGGCAAAGCGATTCGTCCAAGGTTGCACAGCTAATAAATAGGCAGAGCCTCAATTCAACCCAAGACCATTTGACTTGTTCTCCTACCCTAGGCCACTTCCACACAGAAAATCTTGACCAGCTGTATTCTGACTGGCTGTGCAATGTTGGTTAACTCCCCTCTCTTCCGTGGGCATCTTTGAAATGAACATTCTAGATGTTCTCAACATTAGCACTTCCTGAATTGCAGGCTGGTGGTGATTTCCTCCTCTAGGCTATCTGGCAGGAGAAGAAAAGTGAGATCATACCCATCTCACAGAGCAGGCCAGGCCCGAAGGGGCAACGAGCTTATACAGGGCTCCAGGGACACTCCCTCGTGGACCTTGGTAGGGCCACAACTACAGAGGCCTGGACACTCCCTCTTGGCATTTCTTCTGCCCCAGAAACGGGGACATCCAAGCTGAGGTCTGACCTCATCCACAACATCTGCAGAGCAGACTCTCAGTGCCAGCTGGGACCCACAGCCCGGCCGGGTGATGTCAGTCTACAGCCTGACTCCTCGCCATGGCAGCCCAGCCCCTAGCTGCAGGTCAGGCCGACCCTCCTTTACCGACCTGGGACCGGGATGCCCAGCGCCCAGCTGCAGCCACAGGCCTGGCCCTTCCCTTCACAGTGCTCTTTGTTAGCGGGTGAGGATGGGCGCCCCCTCTCCCCAGATCTGAGACCCTGCCTGTTCTCCATGCAGTGGAAAAACGCTGCCATTTCTTTCCAGGGCCCAAAGCCTGAGCGGGTGACTCTGGGATGATTCACAAGGCCGGGGTGGGATTTTCCACTCCACGCTGCAAACAACAGGGCCTCTGAGAGGGCCCAGAGCTGAGGGGGAGGGGAGCAGGGGCCTCAGGCCTGTCTGGGGGAGGTGGACAGAGGCCTGGGCTCAGGGCTCATGCAAATAGAACCATGGAAACAACCAAGCCCCAACTCTGGGTTTTCCCCAAGGGTCCTGGCCTCCAACAGCCAAACCTAGAGAACCTCATCCCATGAAACAAGTCCACCCTTGTGTCCAACTGCAAAAGCCCGCCTGCCAAGCCTTGTAGAAAGAAGTAAGTCTTGGCTAGCATGGTCCCTGGCAGCAGGCAAGAAGTTTCACAGGCCTGGGATCTGGGAGACCCGAGTCCAATCCTGAGTGTGCTGCTAACTGCCAGGTGACCCTTCACAATGAACTTTCAGTCTCTGGACCTCTGCTCAGTGCCTGTAGCCTGCAGAGGGGGAGGCAGGAGACCTCAAAGGGTCCTCCCCTCTCTGACCACCTGAGCTTATGATTATTCCCAAGGATAGCCCACAGGGTGCTATGCCTTCCCCTGACTCTGTCCCAGGGAAGGGCTTACTGGGACAGAGCTTCTTCATATGGCTCTGAGCAAGTCACTTCATCTCCTTGTGCTTTGGGGCATCAGTTTGTCCAGCTGTAAAATAGGTATATAATTCTCATCTTCCAAGATAACATGTATGCTGGTTATTCTCCATTTGTCCCCTAGATCCACCCTGTGCCCTGGGAAGCTGAACCTCCCAGGCTTCCTTGCTCTCTGCTTCTGGCTGGGTTTGGCCAGTGGAAGGCCACTGCAGAAGGAAAGTGGGCAGGGTATTTCTCTCCCTGCCCCCTCCCTGCTGTGCTGTAGTTTGGCCCCAGCTCCCGTAAGAGACCCCTGGTCATGTTTTAACTCTCCCGGGTTCTGGTAACACCTTCCCTTCCCCTCACACATTAAGGTCAGACCCATGTGGTCCTCTGATGCTGCCCACAGCTCTGTAAACAGTCCATCCCTTCCTTAAACTCTCAATTACCCTGTTCCCCACCTCGAGCCATAAGATACAGCATGCAAACTGCCTAGCACAGAGCCTGGCACACAGTAGAAGCTCAAAAACAATAGGCTAAGAGCAGAACAAACTATCCCTCCATTCTCTTGGGTTCTAGGTGATACTAGTGTAAGGAGTGAATTTCTCAAGATCTAGTCCCAATTCGAAACTACCAACAGTATGAAGGTGCCCGTGTCCAAACCCTCCTGCTTTTCTTAATGCAATGATGCTCCCACCTCAACCATCGGCCACGACAATCCACTGGCACCCAGGTTCTAGTGCTGGGTGCTTTATCACCCTCATTTCACTCAATCTATACAACAACCCTGGAAAGGTAGATGGTACCGCGTCCCCATTTTACAGAGGCAGAAACTGAAGCTCAGAGAGGTTAAATGACTTGCCAAAGGTCACATGGCATCTGGTACCGAGAAGGCGATCAACATTTGCTGAAAGAAGGGGCAGACGGCTGGATAAGGGAACAGTTCAAACCCAGGTCATTCCAAATCTAAAGTCTGTGGGCTTTTACATTCTATGTGGCCTCCTTATCCCACCAGCAGCAGAGATCTGTGTAACCTCAAGGAGACTGGCCTGGGAGTCAGAACAACCTGGTTTTGTAAGGATCAGATTCTTTCATTCACAGATAGTCATGGAGCATCTGCTGTGGGCCAGGCCCTCGGCTGGGTCTCCCCGAGGTGACGCCTGCAAACAGTACAAGTGCAAATGCCAACAGCCTGATCATGAATAAATAAGGCCTTGACTCGCCTCCTCCCAGGCGTGGGGCTTCTGTGCAGCTTCTGTGCAGCCTCTGTGAACCGCAGCCTCCCTGCCCCTCCCCAGCCCAGGCCCAGCTCAGCTTTTCCATGCTCCCCCCGCTCCTGGGGCTCCCACAGAGTTCCCTCACTCAGTGGCTACAACTCCTGGCAGGCCCGGGCCCAGAGCTCTATCTCAGCCTCTGCCAGTCTGTTTCGTGCCCCTCGAGAACCATGCAGAACAAGTCAGACACAGCCATGGCACCCCTCTCAGGTTCTGAAAGGCCCCGCAGTCATTTCTAAGGAGGGAGCTCTTCCAAAGGCATGTCACAGAGGGGAGGCAGCCCCAGGGAGAGGAAAGAAGCTCCCAAGTCACCCAGCAAACTAGATCTCCAAGGTAGCCTTGGAGATAACTCAACTTGCTGTTATTATCTTTCATTCTACAGAAACTGAGGCTGAGAGTGAATTAGGGCCACAGAGCTAGGTAGGGGTGGGGCCGGGATGAACCCAGGTCTGCATGTCTCCAGCCTGGGGACAATTAATTCCTGTGCCCCACGCAACAGAGCCTCTGCTCTGCTGGGATTAGATTCTGAATGCTTTATGAGGGTTGGAGGCGGATAAGAGAGGACAAAAGAAACATGAGTTCTTATCACCGATCAAAGATACCACTTTGATTACATAATTTCTGGTATCTAGTGAAATATAAATGACCAGTTGGCCCCCTGCCACACAGAGGACTGGACGAAGCTTCTGGAAGCTTCTGAGTTCCTACTGGAGTGAGTCTAGGTTCCAAGCTGGGGGAGGGTGGGATGAGGGGAAAGGACGGTGCAAGAGGGAGAATGCCACCTCCTCCCTCTTGCCCTCAGAGCTGGAAGAGCAGGAAGAACCGTGGCCCTCCTGGAAGTCAGGGGTCTGGAGTTGCATCCCAGCCTTTGCAAGAAAATACTGGATGCCCCTGACCAAGTCTTTTGTTCCTCTAACCTTTGTGCCCTTTTCTGTAGAGCAGGGATTAACACACACATCCTGTCCCTCCTGAACCAGTTCCTGCGAGGTCCTAAAGGGAAATGCCACGCACGTGGAAGTAATTCATAAACATAATGGGGATAGACACAGAAGATTCTAGATATTCAGCTCTTCCTCTGAGGCCAAGGAGAAGGGCCTGACACATCTCTGAAACCCTCCAGACTCCCAGCTCTGAGTCCACTCGCCCTGAGTTTCAGAGTGAACATTCAGATGCGCGGGATGGAATATGCCGAAGTCTGGAGCAGGGCTGTAAACTTCAACTCTGCCTCCTACATGCTGTGTGCCCTTGGGCAAGACCTGGCCCTCTCTGCGCACAATGGGCGAGCTCCTCACCTGCCCACTGAGGAGGGTTGGACTGAACAATGCCTACGCACCCAATCACTGCACAGGACTCCAGTCACAGGGAAGCTCAAGGAGGATATCTGGACGGAGGCTTCCTCTCTTGCTCACCTGCATCACCAAACCCTGGAGGGGAGTATGTGGCTCGGGCATCTGCCAGGCCCAAAGTAGATTCTACACCCTAAAACACCGTTCCTGCTTCAGTTCTGGCAGCTCAGACACAGCCATCCCCTCTCTCCATACCGCACACAACTTGGGAGGCAAGGTTGGTTTCCTCCACTGGGCAGAACGGAGACCCCGAACCTCACCACCCTCCTCACCCCCTTTCAACCTCACAGCCAGTGAGCCAACGCCCACACAGCTTGGGAAGCTGCACCGTCAAGGCCTGAGGTGCCTGATGGCTGAGTGGAGTTTGTAGCCTGGAGGGGTACAAAAGGTTCTTCCGTCTTTCCTCAGCTCTCAACTCTCTACCCTGCCAACTGCAGAACACGGGACTTGAGCGGAACGTTGACATAATTGCAAAGCAATGCATACAATTTCCATAAGTTCTACAATATGGTTATAATAAAAACCGGCTCTCGGTCCCCTTGGAGGTGGGCTGAATAAAAATTATTCCTAATGATTATTAAAACTTATTAAGTGTGTTTGTAAGGTCCGGAATCCCCAGCATCTGCCACTGTCTCCCCATTGTAGGGAGCCTAACGTCAAACATTAAGCCGAGGAGGAGGAAACCACACAGCGGTCAGCGTCAAGGCAGGAGAAGAGAGCGGAGGCCCTAGCTTTTGCAAACTGCAGCCCATCATTCCCCGCCCAGAAGAATTGGCCTCCAGCTGCAGAAGGGTCGTTGCCCCTGGAGACAGTCCCAGGCAAGCCAGAGGCATTGACCCGAGAATGTTTCCTACACGTGGAATGTTCCTTCTTTCCTTGATTACTCGGGTCCATCCTGACCCTCCTCACCCTAAACTCCTCTACCAGGGGCCATGAATCAAAGGTCTACAGGAGCCAGGCAGATAATATCAACAAGTGAAAAGACCGGGTTAGAAGACCCAATCGGGACTTTTGACGTGGGGACTGTCTAAAGGGGCGGCACTGACCTGGCCACAGCCCGCGAGCCGTTGCACCTCTCGCCTTCCAAGAAAAGCTAATCACCGAGTCTTTCATAAGAAATCTCTCACATTTTTAAAATGTTAGTAACTTATTTAAATATTTTTAAACAACGCTGCATGTGCCAAACCAAACATTCAGGACTATCCATGTGCGACCTTTGTCCGAAACTGCCAGACAAGCTGCTGGGCTGAGGGAGCTCAGTTCCAGGAGTTAGGAGCTGGACCCAGACAGTTCATGGTTTTCCTTTAGCCACTTGACCTTTACAGTTAGGTTAGCAAAGAATGACCTGGGGCCTGGGCCAACCAAAGCCCAAGGGTACTTTTCACCTGCAGGCGGCCACCAGACCAGTCTGGCTCACTGGACCATGAATCCAGAGCAGGATGCACAGTCATGAACTCAGTACAGGTGGGGAGTGAGGGACCTGGGTTCAACTCAAGACTCTGCCCATAACCAGCTCCCTGCTCTAAGTTGCTTCTCTTCCTCCCCCCTAACCAGGAGCAACCACTTGACCTCACTAGCCCCGTCACCCATTCAAACTCCAAGCAACACGCACACCTCACCCAGTCTTACCGGCAAACCACAGTCTCCCTTGGGCCCTGGAGGTCCCATCAGCAGCGGGAAAGGCGTAGATCCCACCAGGTGGAAGAATGAATAGCCACTGCTCGTGGGCTGGGGGCTGGAGGACAGGAATTGCGCTGGGGCCAATGCCGGGGCCAGGGTGGTCTGCTGGCCAGGCCGGGGTTGTCTGGGGCTGGGCCCTGTTGTCGGTTCACTGAACGGGACACCCCTGGCTGCCTTCCCGGGTCTGAGGGGGACGGGCTTCTGGGGGCTGCTCTTGGGTCTGTCTTTCTTTGTGGCTTCTGATCCAGTGGGTTTCTTGCTTCCAGTGGGGAGTGAACCAGGAATGAGGGTGGGAGGCATCGCTGTGGCTGGAAGCCGAGTAGTCCTGGTAGACCCGGGACCGGGGGCAGGTGATGGGGGCGAAACAGTGGGTTGGGGAGGTCTATGCGTGCTGGTGCGGGCAGGGGCCGGCTCACTGGCATGACTGCTCATCTTGGCCTCAGTCTGGGCCAGTCGGGGAAAGGGCTTTTTAGAGGCACCAGTGGCGGGGGGTAGGTGCCGCGCGCTGGGTGGCGGGGGTCTGGGCGTCACGGGGTTCCTTTGGATTGGCTTCACTGTAGGATGGGAGACTCTGGCAAGAACTGGGTGGGAAGCGGGTGGCACCGACTTCTTGTTAGGCGGGGCTGACTTTGTGAAGGAGGGTGGAGCTGCCTTCTGGGTGGGGCGGGGGCTTTTGACAGGGACAGTTGAAGGAGAAGGGGCTGAAGGCTTGGTTGGCCGACTTTTAGGGATTCTGGTGACTGTGCTCTTTTGCAGTGGCTGAACAGGTGTGGTGGAGCTGGCAGGAGAGGCTGGGGGCATGGGAGAAAGCACCTCACTGGCTGACAGCTTGGCAGGTAGCAGTGGGGTATGGGCTGGGTCTCCCACTGGGACACGCTTGTGAGGGTCTGTGGTGCTAGTCCTTTGAGGCTTGGTGGGTGTGGTGGGCACTACAGTCACCCTGGGGCCCCTGCCTGCTGGCCGTGACCCCAGGGCTGGCAGGGCAGTGGTCAGGTTCTCCAGGCCCAGCAGGGCAAGGCTGGTCTGGAAGGCGAAGGACGCGCCAGAGTCTCGGGGGAGGAGGGGTCCCAGCCGGGGCCGGTACGTGTCGGCCTGTCCACACTCCTTTCTCAGGTGGGTACAGTAATTGTGAGCGACCTGCGTCACAGGGTAGATACTGAACTGGCACACAGCACCTTCAAACTGGACCGCATGTGGGCTCATCTTTCCAAAAAGGAAGGAGCCTTCAGGGTCAAGCACTGGGTCCCTGTGGAAAGCCAGTGGGACAAGCACCCGGCGCTGCCCACAGGCCGTCACCAGGGTGACTGTGCGGCCACGAAGCTCCAGAGCTAGGTGGTGCCAGCGCCCATCGTGCACGTCGAGGTCCAAGGCCACGGAGCGCCGGGGCCCCAGGTGGACGACTGTCTTGCCGGGGAGGAACTGCAGGCCCAGCTGCAGCTTGTGCTTCCGGCTGCGGACAGCGAAGAGGAAGGCATGATTCACCCGGTGGGAGCAGAGGCTCAGCACCAGCGCTAGCTCTGTGCCCAGGGCGGCAGGGATGACAGCAGTCGTGGGGGCCTGGAGCCGGGCCCGCTGCGTAACGATGAAGCCTGACTGGAACGGAATGACCCCTGGGGGTGGGGGACTCCGGCCCCCCACTGCCTTGGCCCAGCTGAGGCCCAGCCGCTGGAGGACATCCACATCTGGAGAGGGAAGGCAAAGGGGGAGAGGGCACGGTCAGGGCCTAGTCCAGCCCCAGACCCCCTGTAGGAGCACAGGCGGTGAGGACGGTCCACCTGCTGCTATCTGCGGCCTCGGGGTTTTAGCTGAGAGCACAGAGCTGGAAGAAATCCTTTGGCTGGCTGCGTGATCTTTGCATATAGTGGTAAAAATCACAGACTCTGGAGCCAAACTTCCTGAGTTCAAATTCCAGCACCACCACTTACTAGCCTCCTGGCTTCAGTGCCTTGGTTTTCCCATCTAATAAATGGGATAACAGTAGTATCAAACTCAGGATGATATGAGGATTAAATGAGCTAATACACTTGGAAAAAGGGGCCTGGCACAAAAAAAAAAAAAAAAAATTCAAACAATAGCTATTAATACTAAAAAAATGATAATTACCAAATGCTAATGCTAAGAGGATGAGAGGCTGCCCAGTACGATTTGTTTCCCCTTCTCTCTGCCTCAAAAGCCACCTCCTCCAAGAAGCAGTTCAATAGTGAAGGAGCAGGGTGACAGGAATGGACATGTCACTGGAGGTTCCACCTTTAGGAACCTACCCAGCCCCCTTCCCATCCCTGAGGTCTGTCTGGCCGGACTCCTCCGAGGAGCTTCTATCTGCACATAAAGGAGAGGACACTTCCAATGACTCCCCCTCCCTGTGTGGCTTTGGAGAGAGCAGAGGAAGTCATTAAGGCACCCCTGCAACCTCTGTCCTCTGGCAGACCATGGCCTGGGCAGGTCATATCCGCCCAGTAATTACAGCAGGGGGGCTAGCCAGAGCAAGGGGAGGGCTTCCAGGGTGTTTATGGAAAGGCATCCTGACCTTGCCTCATGGGCCATTCGACCTCCTTTGGGCGGCTAAGCTACTGGTGTCTGCAGAAGCTGACTCTAAGCTCCACCTCAGCAGGCAAGCAGAGGCTGCCTTCAGGACTGGGGCCTGGGTCAGGTCCTTAGGCCCCTTTCCCTGAGCTCAGCACCCCAACCCCTCATTGTGGAATGTTCTCTCTCTCTCATCATGCAGCGCGAAGGATGTTTATTGGGCTGAATGCAGCCTGGAGCCCTTAGTAGGCCTTCAGTCGACAACTGTCAGATGGATGAACAGATGGCTAGAGGGACAGCTACATGGGCTAGAAGAAACTGAGAACCTGGGCACTGGCAACACGGCAACATAACGGTTCCCTAGCAGGCTCTAGAGTCAGAAGGCCGGACTTTAGAGCCAGACAAGGCCACTTGAGTCTGGACTCTGAGGCTCAGCTCTTCGCAGCGTAAAACGGGGTTATGATAGTGCCTATATCATAGGCTTGTCGGGAGATGAAATGGTGGTTTCATCTCCTCACCCACATCCTGCACCAAGAACCTCTGCCCAAGTTTCTTTCTGACCCTGGGGCCTCAGTTTCCCTGCCTGTAAGACAAGGGAAACCAGACCTGGAGTTGGCCAAAGTGTTAACACCATCCTAAGAATTCTATAGCTGCAGGCTGCTGTTTTAGTTGCTTGGATTGAAGACCGTATTTCTCCCTAAGGCCCAAAGGCCTTCATTTCCCTTCAGATTCCTCCTTTCCCCCACCTATCTAACCCCAGGTCTTATGCTAACGTAAACCATTGCTTAAAATTTCTCTTAGTAGTGTATTTTGTTTTAATCACTGAAAACCCCTATATTATCACAAAGTGCTACTCACTACAAACAACTTAAAAAGGAGGAACCACTTGTTAGGGAAGAGGTAAGGGCAGGAAGCTGCCTTTCCCCTCCTTTTGTCCTACCTCAGCAGCCCTGGAGAGGCCCCCAGCCTGCACACCTCTCTCCCTGCATACAGCAGCTTCTAGCCACTTGCAGTCACCGAGGGGAAGTGACAACTGGCCAGGCCAGGGAGCACCGATGAGGTTTCCCTTATCATCCTCTTCAAGCCTGTTTCAAAGCTGACACCGGCCAGTCTCCAGATCTCCTCTGCAGACTGTCATAAGTTCAGGGGCAAAGCTCCAGTTTCTGAGATCTGGGGCTGGCTGAGGTGGTCATCACTGAGCTTCTAGAAGCCTCTGTCTGACCATTGTGGGCTCCACAGTAGACAGAGAAGGGCTGCTCTTGCCCAAACTTTTCAGGTAAATAATATAATTAACAATAATAAATAACATTTATTGAACACTTACTATGTACCAAGTGCTTCATGTGCATTTTTTTTTGCTTGATTCTCTTAACCCTCTATGAAGCAGGTACTATATATTATCCTCACTTTCTAAACAAGGGTGAGAAAAGTAAGCTATAATAATGTGCCCAAGGTCACATGGCTTATAATAAAGGGCACAGCTGGGGTTTGAACCCTGACCGCCTGGCTTCAGGGTCTTTGTTCTTAGCCACTATCCTGTGCTGGAGCCCCTCAGACTCGTTGGAACACAAGGTGGAGGCACAGCCAGAATCCCATCAGGGGTGAGGAGCTAAGGGACAGAAGAATGAATGTACTACAACGCCAAGATGGAAGGACCCAGCCAGCTGGCCACAGCAAGATCCCTTTATTACATAAACCTGGCTCCACACAACTCCGGCCTCTCCCCAACCCCCAGTGCCTGACTCAGGACTCTGGACAGCTGTTCACCTACTTTGTGGGGGAAACAGCAAGCTTGGAAAAAATGACATTTGCACAAAATGTTGACGGGCAGCAGGAGTCTCTTCCGGGCACGACCCTCCCCTCCCAGGGGCCCAATCCCTGCCCGGCAGCCAGGTCAGGCCACATGGGCTCTGGGAGTGCCCGGCTGCCTGCTCCTCACATGGCGGGTGTGGAGGAGGGGGAAGGGCTGCTATTTTAAGAGGCATGTGGCTGCTTGACAAACAGATGTGGGAGAGGTTTCAGTTTCAAGGGGCAGCTGTGTAGCCCGCCCACCGCTGCCCAGGCCCCCTGGACAGCTCCCCAGGGATAGTTAGGAAAAGCAGGATCTCACCAGAGGGGAGGGCACGTCACAGGCTTGGGCAATGATAGTTGTGGACTCCATGACTCCTCTCAACAGTTGTCCCAGGACAAATAGGGACAACTGAGGCTTACCAGCCAAAAGTGACTTACTCATATTGTGCCCCGGAGAGAAACGAAAGAATCACCTTTCCACATTTCTGCACTGAGCCCTTCCTACCCCTTATAAAACATCAAATGTGATTCTTTCAAGCCCAGGGAGAATTTGCCAATGACTGACTCCATTCTACTGATGAGAAAACAGAGGCATTGAGTTCCAAATAGGAGCACGGATGTCTCCTACTCCTACATTCTTGGATCCCTTCTGTCCTCCCTTGTTTCCCCCTCGACAAAGAGAAGAGAAAATTACCTTCAGGAGCTCCTTGGGTGGAGGCCAGGTGACAGGCAAATGAAACTAAGATCCAGGTGAAGAGAAAGCCCCTAGAGACCAGGAGACACAAGCAGAGGTGGCATCAGCTTCCACCCCTCGGCCCAGATCCAGCTGGGGAGTTGGGAGTGGATCACCCAGCCCCAGCCTCACCCCAGTCTTGCCACGAAAGGTGGGAAGCAAGGTGCAGGCTCTAGGACCCCAGCAGAACTGTCCATGCTCCTGGGTCTCTAGGTACAACCTCTTGGGGGCAGGAATTGCTTATAATGGTACAAATACAACCTTGCTTTTTACAGAATAATAAACCAAGGCCTGGGCAGGAAATAGTGGATAGGAAGCCCTGCCTTGAATGTCAGGAGACCCAATGTCCAGCTTAAAATTTGCTGCCAACTCACGGGGCCAAAAGGGGTCAGCTCCTGTCCCTTCCCCACTCTGGGGTTCAGTCTCCCTATCTGTATGGTGGCCTCATGATCTTGAGGCCCAATGGGCAGCAGAGCCAGGGCTGAAAGGTCAGTGGGAAGACTAGTCGGTCTGCTTGGGTGACATGTCCTCAAAGGGCAGGACAGATGAAAACTCACTCTCCAAGCCCAAGGCAGGAAGCAGAAGAAGACCATTTAACCAGGATCAGTGTGTGCTAAGGAAGCTGCTTGGCTGGCTTTATGCAGACGGAAAATGGGAGACGAGAAGAGAGAAAACGATAAAGAGTCAGGCAGAGCCAGATGCAAACCTAGCCCCATTGCTTACCAGTTGTGTGACCCTGGATGAGTCGCTCAGCCTCCCTAAGCCTGTCTCCTCCTCTGCAACATGGCTGACACTCCCTATCTTGCAGACCATTCATGAGGATTAAATAAGCTAATGCATGTCAAGGCTTGGCCTGCTGCCAGCCACACAAGTGCTCCTTAGACTATCCCTGCTGCCCGTGCACTCTGGGGACAGGAAGAGTTAATGCTCTGCTCAGAAGCTCCTGCCAAGATGGGCAGAGGCAGTAATCCGATTTCACCTTCCTGTGGGAGCAGCCACTGGTGACACCCGAAGCTACCTGAGGCACCTGATCCTTGAGTAGGCAAAGGAGAGGGCGGCACATGGCCAGGGATGGCTGGCCAGGATGCAGGCAGAGAGAGCTGTGACGGGTGGGTAGGGAAGGCTAAGGCTGGGACACAAAGGCCCAGGATCTGCTTCTAAGAAAAAAGCTAGGATGGTGTGCCTTTGGGGAATCATGTAATTCATGAAACTTGTCTGCAGAGGTTGATCTCTGGAGCTCCAGGTTCTTCCCAGCTCCCTTGGTGACTTGGAAAACAAGCTCACATCCTCTGATTGACTAGTAGGTACTCCAATTTAATTGCAATTAGAATCAATAGTCATCCTGACCTGGACGCTGTGGAAGACACCAGTGGTTACTTACCCACAGCCCTTCTCCCTTCCTGTTTGTTCAAGGAGACGTGGACTTCAGAGGACATTGGATGAATCTGGATAAGTCTAAGGTAATCCTGGGAATTTCATTTGCCATGGCAGTGACTGGTTTGGGAATGCATATATGACCCAGATGTGGCCAGTGAGATGTGAAGGAGGCCTGTTAGGGCCCTTGGGAAAGTATTTCAAAAGGACAGAGAGGTTTTCATTTAGACTTTGTATGTTACTGAGTGAGGACGTACAGCCATTTTGTGCACATGAGGTAACAAGCCCCATGAGTACGTGAGGATGGCAGAATGAAAAAATAGTGGATGTTTGATGGTACTTGAGATGCTAAATTAGTCAACCCTATTACTGCTTTTCTTTTGACCTCTTGATATGCAAGGTAATAACTCCCCTCCATTGTGTAAGCCATGTGTTGAGTTGGGTCTTCAGTTACTTGCAACATAAGGCAAACTAGCTGAAACAGCCCTCAGATGCTGACGGCGATCCTCAGAAAGTGTTCTTCAGCCTCTAGACCTTTGCACATGCTGCTTCTGTTATCTAGACATCACTCCTTAGCTTGGTCAGTTTCAGCTCGGGTGTCATCTCCCACAGCCTGCCACACATACCTTACCACAGCCGGGATCCAATGTGTGACCACTGTCTATTTTCCTGTTTCCCTTTTGTAGTCCAGGTCCCTGGAGGGCAGGGACCACATCTGTCTTGTTCACTCTTATGTTACCAGCACCTAGCAGGCATGTAGTAAGTATTCAGCATATTTTGCAGCAGGAATGAATATGACCTGGTATAAGACTTTTTTTAAAGTGTCTTCTCAAAGCCTTAACTCTAGCAGATCTCCCCACCTTTTTTTTCCAGGGTTGCTCTTGGATAATCCTGGGTCCCTTCTCATCCTCTCCAAACCTGCTGCCGCTGCTGCGAGAATGCCTTTTGCACGGGGCCAGTCCTCCCTGCCTTCACAGGCCTCACCTCCAGCTCAGCACCAGCAAAGACTAAAGGTCAGAGTGCCTAGCTGCCCTGGGGTTGCCTGGAGAGAATAGCACGGGCTGACCTTCCAGCATGACCTGCCCACCTGAAGCAAATGGCAGCCTCATCAGCCCTGAAAAGAAACAGGCAGTTTTGTTTGATCTGACCAAAACTGAGGCTTAGGGAGGACAGGTACTTCTTCAAGGTCACCCTGGGTAGGCTCTAGGGTCACAGTTCTTCAGTACTATTTCCCAGGTGTACACCAAGTGGACACCACAGGAAACTATAGCCAGATATATTAGAGAAGAGCTATCTCTTATGTCCCAGTCCTGGCAGTTCCCAAAGCACAACTGCACACTAAAGGCTCTGAAAAGTCCTGCAATCAAGAAATTGACTAAACTTTCTCTCATTCAGCAATACCCAAACTTAGAGGACACGGGAACTCATTTCTCCTGAGAATGCCCCCTCAGAAGACACTGCTCCTCACTTTCCAGTGTTCCTGCACCCTCACTAGTTTATGTTCCATTTCCTTCCAGCCCCCTCTCTTCCCAGCCTTTGCCATGCATGAGCCCTCACTCCTTGAGTCTCACTGTGTTGTCACCCGCCCCCCCTTCTTAGAACGTTTCTCAAGATGCTAAAGAGAGGCCAGGTAGAGAGGAGTAGGTGTAAGAACCGCAAATGTTGTTCTCAGTCAATTTTACCCTCTGTGGTTATGTCTAGGTGATTACTATGCAGAAAATAAGAGGGTAAATTAGAGGGAAATATTTTTAATACCCAAAGCTCAGGAGAAAGAAGACTCACAGGGGGAATGGGACCAGAATCTTCTCTTCAATTAAGCTTTCTAACACCATGATTTCCAACAAGATTTTCAGCCCTGAAGGCCTCTTTCAAAAGTATTTGTCTACCCATTCATTCACCTCAAAAAATGCCACTAACCACTTAAGACCTGGATTCTGTGTGTACTTGACCCATAAACTTCCAAAGTATAATAGTGCAGGGGTAGAGTGGGAGAAGGCTCTTTGAGGTCATCTAGAGGCCAGATGCCCCCTCATTGTAGAGATGGGCAACTGAGGCCCAGAGAAGGGAAGTGACTTGCCCAAAGCTACACAGCACATCAGTGACCCACATCATCTGACACCACTACTTAACAGTCCTTTACACTTGACTTGCCTCTCATGGAGAAGAAATCCGAGACTTACAGGGACTTCCTACTTGCCAGAGACCATAGTCCCAGGCTTCACCAACAGGAACGGAGATGCAGCCTGGGGAGCCAACAAGCCATCTAAGCGAGCTCCAGGCCTGGAAAGTTGGCTCCCAGAGGGAGGCCCTGACGATCCTTTTGCTCCCGTTCCAATCCTGTTTAGGCTACTGCTAATAACGTTTAGTGCCTGCGCTGGCTCAGGGCTTTGTTCTTCCAGACTTCTGTTTTCACCACTGACTTGTGGGCCTTGGCTCAGCGAACCCAGGGCTCCAGAATGTCGGGAAGACCAGAGCACAGAGGCCAGAGAGGGCAGGAGGCAGCCGAAACTGGAGCCACGCGTTAGGAGCCTGACCCTGGAGATACAGCCTGGCCACACAGCCCTCCAAGAAGGGAGCCCAAACGTTCCTTTCCCCTGAGGAAGGCCCTCTGCCAGTACACCAAATGTGGCCACTCTTAGACCACGAGGCTGCCAGAATCCGTAGCTGGTTTGCATGGTTTCCCCTCCATCCTTGTTACCTAGGAACACAGAGGATCTCGGAACCCCATACCAACTTGAACATCCACTAAGAGCTCAGAGCTGAGGGCCAGGGTGCTGAAACACACAAGGAAAGTGGCCCTGAGGATTCCAGGTTGGGCCGTGCTCCCATGGGGTAAGCTGAGAAGGAAGTTGTACAGAGGACACAGAACAGCAGTGGGGAATGGACCTGTCCCACCTGCCTCCATGGACTGGCCAGGCCCCATGTGGCCAGACGGTCACACGCAAGCTCCTTTCTTCATACCTTACACCTCTTCCATCGGAACACAGACAGGTCATCTGTCTGGACAGGATGCAGCCCAGAAATTTCCAGTTGACTCACACATCCATTCAAGATGAAGTGAATAATAATATAAATAACAGCTGCCGTTTATTGAACACTTACTACAAGCCAGGCACTGTTCTAAACTCTTTACAAGACGGTCTCATTAATCCTCACAAAACCCTGCTTCCTGGGAATCAAGATGCTCAAACTGTGGATGAGAGAAATGAGAAGCAAAGAGGCGAGAGCTTTGCCCAGGCTCACAGGGCAGAATCAGGATTCACATTTTCTGATGACGAGGCTCTCTCTGCCCTGCAACCTGCCTCCTACTGGTGTGAGTCTCCTACCACTAATTGATAGTGCACTTTAGTGGTCTGGAGAGAGGCGTGGAGGAGCAAAGCTGGAAAGCATGCAGGGGTCAGAGGGCACAGGACCTGGAGCCCCACTGTGGTGAGGGAGGCAGTGGGACAGAAGGGAGAGGCTCACCACCAAGCAGCATAATGCCCACCTACTTGTCCAAAGCTTGGGCCCCACTATGGGGTGCCCACCTGGCACTACTTTTCTACCAACCGCTGGCATCTACCCTGGCACAGGGTCTTCTGGAGAAAATGAGTCAGCAATGTGCTTACTGGTGTGTGTGTGTGTGTGTGTGTGTGTGTGTGTGTGTGTGTGTGTTGCGGTGGGGGTGGGGGGTGGGGGATCTCAGCCAGCCAGCTTTTTCCAAGACATGGGAAAGAAGGAGGGGGTAACATCCCCCATTCCAGCTCAGAGGGGCAGGGCATGGTGGGTGGGGCGGAGCTACAGACAAGACCAGCCTCTTGGGAGTGTCCTCTGGTCCTAGGCGCAGGATGGAAAGCCAGCAAGTTCTGTGAATCCCTGGGCAGTGAGCGTGAGCCACAGTCCATAGGGCCCCCAGGGGCTGCTCTCATCCTTGCTCTCTCCCACACACACCCACACCCACACGCAGTGACTTGCTTTTGCACGCGCGCTCAACTCTGTTACAACTCCTACTCCACACAGGATGGGACTCAGAGCCTCTGGGTCTCAGCTCTGCCGCAGCCCCTCCTTGGAATTCCCTGCCCCTCTCTGGCCCTCGGTCTCTGCATCTGTATGTACAATGCGGGGTTCCACTGGGTGATCTCCCAGGGCCTTTCCGCTCTGACATGCTGGCTCACTTCTTTTTTCTCTCACACGCGGGAAAGCGACAATAACTGAGTCCCTACCCTCCATCCCAGAGAAGCAGGGAAACACTGAGACACACAGACCCAGACAGACAGACACACACACGAAAATTTCCAGAAACCAAGGACGTGCAAGGACACACAGACACTGAGATAGTAGCAAAAGCTGAGTCCTGGAGACCTAGAAACTTGGAGACAGTTTCACAAGAGCCAGAAACGGAGACTTACAGAATCAAGACCTGTGGATACCAACACTGGAACACACCGAGACAGTAAGAAACGGAGACCTCTCCCCCCCTAAGCACCCCCTCTACCCCTCACCCCTCCTCCGGCCGCTCCTGGAGCCACCACCCACCCCCAGTCCCGACCCCGGACTGGCTCTGCAAGGACCCTCCCCAGCTCGGCTCCCGCCCCAGCGCCAAGAAGCAGCCGGGCCAGGCAGGGCAGGGCCAGGAGGGGCAGGGCAGGCAATGCTTGCCAACCCTGGCCGGGCCGGGGGCGCAGCCCGCTTTAACCCTTGGCGGCCTGCCTCACAGGGGCGCAGGAAGGGGTAGGAAGCCGACGTTCCTCTAGAAGCGTCCGGCGCGGCGGGGAACCCCAGCCCTCCCTGAGGCTGGAGCAGCAGGAAGCTGGGGAGGGGGCGTCCCCGAGCTCGTACTCACCCCCCGTGCGCCGCCGCCGCCGCCGCCGCCGCTGTGCCTCGGGCCCCCCACGCCGATCCCGCTCCCATGGCGGGCCCCTACTTCATGCTCCCGAGCCCGGGGGGCAAATGTGGGCGCGCCCCATGGGGCCGCCAGCCCCCCGCCCCGCCGCGCCAGGCCGGCTCAGAGCGCGCGGCCCCCGCACCCCCAGCGCAGCCCCGCGCCCAGGGGTGCCCGAGCAGTCAGGCAGCGCGGCTGGGGCCCCGCGGGCGCCTGTGCCAGGCCCATGGTCCCAGGAGTCCCGGCGCCGCGCTCGCCCCTGCCTCGCTCTTTTTCTGCTTCCACCGAAAAGAAGCAGCAGGAAAAAAAGAGAGATGATCAAACTTTTGGAGGCGGGCTGCTGGCGGTCCCCGGAGACAGAACGAGGCCGGGCGAGGGCGCGCGGAGGGCGGTGGAAGCTGCCTCCCCGCCGGCCTGGGGGAGGAGAGGAAAAGGAAGGATTTGGGGGAAATGAAGGCGATTTAAAGTCTCGGCCCGCGGCGGCTCTCCACCTTCTCTCCTCCCCGCGCTGGGCCGCCCTCTGCTGCCCCCGGCTGCCCCCTGCCGGCCACAGCCGGAGACACATACTCAGTCGGCCTTCGACAACCCTACTGATACACCCCCCACCACTGTAAAAATGGGAAATTGAGTTTACGCAGAGGAACGAGTTGGCCTAGGTAACATAGCGGGATGATCACAGTTTGGAGATTCGGGACTTCTGGCTTGTGAGGTCCCCAAGTTGGGAGGCGGGGATAAAGGGGAAAGGGGACAGATGCTACCGCTGAAAGGAGCCCGGAATTCCAGGACAGATCTGGGTCCAGGATCAGTGTCCAGACTCCTAAGACGACAGCCAGTGTCCTACCACACACACACACACACACACACACACACACACACACACAGGCATGCACCTATTTTCCTCCCAGATTCAGAGTGCCCTCAAGAACAGACTCTGGGCACATAGTGGGATGGGGAGGGGAAGCATGTGAAATATTGAGCACCCTCCTCACTTTGCCCTCTCCAGTCCAGGGGAAATGGGAGCTTAACAACCTCCACCTTCACCCCCGCAAGAGTCGACCAAAGAGACTCTGAGACCCCACACTGGAGCACAGAACTGCACACTTTGATCCAGCCGCAAACACCCAGCAAACTAGCACACCCACAACCCCAGTTGGCATTAGAAGCCCCTCTCTGCCTCAGCCTCCACAACTTGTTCACTGGTGCACACACACACTCCCACACACATGCACACATACCCCAAACTCAGACACAGGCTCCCACTCATTCACATGCAAGCACAGCCACGCACTCCTCCTGGGTTCAAACAAACACACACCCTAGGATGTTTGGACTTGGCAGCACACTGGACTCCATACACACAGACACATGCACACTAGTGCTTACACGCGCACAAACGCACACTAGCCTAGCCAGGTCCCCCCAACGCACACCTCTCATACCACCTTCACGTGCACACACCCATGTACACACCCCCAAGTACACACACTCACATATGCACACATCCCCACTTACAGTTCTCCACAAGAACGAGGGCACAAACTGTACTCACTCCCCGCATGTGCACCCTCCTCCCCATACCCGCGCACCTTTACGCACACACACTGGTACCCCCAGTGCTCCAGGAGCTCCGGGGCACTTACTGGGTCCCTAGGTGCGAGGCTGGACGGTCGGTCCTTCCTCGGGCGCCTAACGGCATTTGTATTCATGGGTCCCCGCAGCCCCGCGCGCGGGCGCGGGGGCGGGGGTGCGGAGTCCCCTTCCCTAAACTGGGCGCGGGCGCTCGGAGCGCAGCGGCACCGGGAGGGGCATGAGCGCGCGGGGCTGCGCCGCCGGCCCGGTCCGCCTGCGCTCGAACTTCGGCCGCTCTGCGTCCTCTGACTCCCGCGCAGGCTCCGGGTGCGGGGGGCGGCTCATAGGTGCTGGGGCCGCGGCGCCCGCCGGGCCTTTTGAAGTCTCCGCTGGGGGCGGGGAGGGGGCGCTGAAGGCGGCCTTTTAAACTGTGGCTGCACGCGGGCTCAGTGGAGCAAGGTGTCTGGTTTCAGCAAACTTTAGGAAAAGTCCCAAGCTGAAACGGGGCCGGGGTGAGGAGGTGGGGGGGAGCCAAGCTAGAAAGAAAAAAAGCTGCATAGCTGTGCTTTGCTTCCTGCAGGGGGCAGAGCACCCACAGTTGCCAGGAGGGAGGCCTCGCGTGGTGCTGGGGAACCCACAGGCAGCTGGATAGCGTGAGGAATCACGTCCACCTTGAACCAGAGTTCTTAACCACCCCGTGAATGAGCCCCAGAGAGTGCAGGAACACCCCAAAACTTTACAAATTGTGCATGTTTAAGCATTCTTCTGGGTGAAGGGGGGGCCACAGGTTTTCCTCAGGTTTTCAGAAGCCCACGGGTCTGGAAGGTTGAGAATTCCCAGTCCAGTCATAGCTGACATTTTTTGAGCTGCATGCTTTGTGCTAGGCGGATCTTGTCCTCACTTACTTTTTTTTTTTTTTTTTTGATATTTTGTTCAGCGAGGACTTTCTTGCATTAATTTTGACATTTTTAGAGTATTGCGTTAAAATATTATGTGCCTCGATTAGTTAGGATTTTTGGCACTCCCTTAAATGTAAAACATCATCGCATACTGAGGTTCTTTTGGAATTCCCTAATATTTTGCATCCTCACCAACCTTACCCTAGCCAGGTGCGCCACTTGTTAAGTATCACCATTTATGGAAGGCCTATTATCTCCACTTACAGATGAGAAAGCCAAGATTTTGAAAGATTTCCTGAGATCACTAACTGGCAAGCGGTGAAGGTGGGATGGGAACTCAGGTAGTCTGATCCCTGTCTTCTGCAGCTGAGCATGAAGATCTAAATCAGCCTTTAAGAGGTTCTGAGCCGATCCTGCCAGCCAACCCAGCTTCATGTCCTGTCTCTAAGCTCTTCTCTATCTGATGCCTGGATCCAGGCTCTGGACTAGCTGGGATACTTCAAGGCCTTGTCTATGCTATTTATTCCCTTTCCCCCAACCCTGTTTTTTGTTTGTTTGTTTGTTTTTTGTTTTTTGGTGCTTTTTTTTTTTTTGCTTGTTCACAGCCTCTCTGTCCTTCTAGGTAGCACGCATTACATGGTATTTTCATTATCAGATCCATCTCTGTGTCCTCATACCCAGCATGGAGCCTAGGACACAATAGAGACTCAAACCATTAATAATTTAAATTAATTTCTTTTAATTCCTACAGTGTGCAAACCCCTGTACAAAGCTGGGGGAGGAAGGTCTGCTACTATGGGAGTAAAGACAAAGAAATTTGCATATGGTGCTGTTTTCTGAGCACACAAGCATTTGTAATGTGGACAAAAGACATGCAACTTGGGGCAAGGAAGAGAGCCTGGATGGAAGACATCAGACATAGCCATGTCACAGAGAACCTCCTACAATCACATAAAGATAATACAAGGAGAAGGTAACAGATGTTATCGGAGAGATACAAATGAATCAAATTGTTAAGCAGACCAAGGCATCAAGAGAAACCAGAGAAGGCTCCCGGGAGGAGGTGGCCTTTGGCTCCTAAAGGGTGTGTTGGATACGCATGCAGCTATGGAGGAAGACAGCTCAAGTGGAAAAGTCACAAAAAAGCCAGGATAGTGGGAGTAGATTTCAGGTATGTTCTGAAGGAGGAGTGAGGCGAGCCCAGCGGAGAAGCAATTTAATTCTCCCCTTTGTACCATGTGAGTGATGTCCCATGACTCACTAGCCACAAAGTCATTTCCAGGCAAGGGGTTGCATTTCCTCAAAGGTCAGGCAGCAGGTCAGTGGATGAGCACAAACTCCTTTCTAAATCTCACTTCCAGATCTGAGTATGCACTGGTGAGCCCCAGGGAGCTCTGCTCCACTAAAGACAGCCCAAAAGACTCTTGGGAAACCCTCGGAGCCCATAAAGATTAATGATGTCCTCTTCCAGAGCCTTGTTCTCTTCATCTGTAAAATAAGTGCACCAAACATGATAATCTGCATGGGACCTTTGAGCCTGGGAGGATAGGACTGTTGTTCAACAATAAATCTAATTCAGTAGATGATTATTGAGGGCTAGC
>CM053509.1:148025986-148077286 GCA_028627145.1 Eidolon dupreanum | reverse complement strand
ACCATAGTCTCCTTCTTCTGGTCAATGAGTAGTTCGAGTGTGGACATAAGGTACAGTCCAGCCTCTGAGATATGAGAGAAGTATATATCCTAAGGCCTTCTGAGAAAATTTTCCTCACTTTTATAAGTGTACACAGACCAGTGGCATACCCCTTTCTTCTCTTTAAACATTGTTGGGAGAGGATGTGATTCTTGGAGAGGCTGCAGCCATCTTGCCACAATGAGATCTATGGTCAACAGAATGAGGATGGCAAAGAGGAAAAGCAGAAAGAAACTGGGTCCTTCAAGATGTTACTGAAATGCTGAATCAGGCACAACTAGACTGCCCTTTCTCAAAACAATACTGTCCCTCAATGTTGACACCACTTTTAGTTGGGTTTTCTCTCACTGGCAGCTGAAAGCATCCTAGTGAATGTGGCAGAGGAATAGGAAGTGGCTCTGTAACAGACAGATCAGGGGATGGCGGTGACAATAGGATAGAGGGCGTCCCCTCCCCCCAGATAGCACAAAACAACTTTACTGTCCACACGACAACCCTACAAGACAGGATGGATGATCTCTAGTTTAGAGATGAAGAACCAAATTCCAAAAGGGAAGGAAGGGTCTTGTCCAAGTTCACCCAGCAGCAAGGTAACAGAACTGGGGCTAAAACCGTGGTCTTAAGTGCTTATTACAGTATAACCTCACAGTCATGTCAGGGTCAGAGGGAGGTCCCTTAACAGCCCAAGGAGTGGTCAGTCAGAGCCAGCTGGTAGGTAGATTTCAAAGACAGAAAATTTGTCCAGTCCAGTGTCCATTTTCATGATGTCCTCAGCAAACTCCTAGGTGGAGAGACAGCTGTGTTAGGAAGTCATCATTCCTTCTCCATCAGCTGAAATCCACACCCCAAGGTCGTGGCCACCTCATTTGCAACTCACCTCATGGTCCAAACCGTGTGATGAGATACATTTCTGCTTGTGGGGAGTTCCAGGAAAAGTTGGCCAATGCAAATGCCTTTAGATGCTTCTCCTTGTCATTAAATGAGGTCAGAGGAGCCACACATACACCACTCTGCACTCTGCCTCCCCATCCAAGAAACCAGTTCTGCAAAGAGCTCTTCACATGCATCTACAGCCATCATTGCACGAAAACCCCTTTACAATGGCTGTTGAGAACAGCATCTCTAAAGTCAGCTAAAGCCTAACTCTAAGGCTGAGCTTGCTCTGAAAGTAACAATCCTATGCCCCTAAATCATCCTTTTCCCAGACCTAGAATTTTTATTTCCTTTATGCACTACTCACCTGGCATCAGTTTCACATCCCCCCGCATTATCTCTTCCAAAGGCATTGTGGTTTTTTGGTACCCAACTGCTGCCAAGTGACCACAGCAAAGCTCAAGAGTGTGCATGGCATCTGACTAGCATGGAGATGAACAGGACTATCACCTCCTCCTACATAAATTTTATGCTCCTGTTAATACAATACAACCCGAGTGCATATTAGCTTTTTTTTTTTTTTTTTTTTTTTTTTTATTTTTTTGGCAATCACACCACAACTAAGCTGATGACCATTAAGAATTCCTAAGATTTTCTTATATGCCTCCTCTGGTGCAGTAAATTTGTGTCCCTCTGAGTGAAGCCCTTATTAAGTATGGTCTATCCTTTAAGGTTATCTAAATTGTTGCTACTTAAATATGCTTAACTTCTCTTTGCTTAAGGACCTTTGATGGCAAGACACTGACTGACTACTTGTCATACTGCTGAATAGTGTTGCTTTGTATCCATGAGTCTGAGGCATTTCAGCATGATTAGTACCAACTTATCAGCATTGTTTATTGATAATAGTGAGACTTATGATTTATACCTGGTCTTGGTGAAACCCCCCAAAAGGCTCTTCCATTGGGGCTGGCTTCCTAGCAAGATTATGCCTATGTGGCCAGGTGGGGATAAGAAAACTCACGTGAGACTCCATTTGGAGCTCCCTGGTTTTGAGGTGTTCCATGCATAAGTCCATAGTCCCCAATCTGAGAGAGAACATGCAACCTTGTGTGGCCCTTCAAAGGGAGGACAATTGGAGTTCACTGGCCTCTCCCTCCCCTTGCTTTGAGGCAGCCTTTGGCTGAGAAGGAGATTCTGACCTAAGTGAGGTTGTTATACTGCACCATTTTCCTGCAAAGAACTATTAGATGTGTAAGCACTGTCATGTGGAGTCTTGTGAGTCTTCTTTAGCAATGGAGCCCTAACTCCTGTCACTCACGCAGAACAGTGCCGCAGGCACAGGTAGAAGGGAGATGATAGGGCTCTGAGAAGTCATTGAAGATGGGAAGTTACCACTCTTTTCTCCCAGGGATGAGCAATTTATTCATTGAGGGGTATTTTTCCACATTTTCTGTAGTTTTTCAAACAGACTCTACCTGGGAATGGTTGTAATTTTATATAAACTCCAAGCCTGCCCAGTACCTGAGGCTGGCTGCAGAGTATGGCCTAGCTGACACCCATGAGCTCATGTCACAGCTCATGGGCCTCTCTTTTCCCTTCTGAGCCTGTTTCCTCATCTGTGAACTTGGGGTAACTAACATGTGCATCTGTGGTGCGCCGCTGCCGGCTCTTACCTGAGCCGGTAGTCTGGACACTGCAGAAGCAGGGTGTGTCCTTCTCCCCTGGATCTGCAGTCTTGTCTTAGAGCAAAGACCCAGATCTTGTTCAATCTCAGGGCATCACTTGGTGATGTAAACTTCTCTGCCTTCTTGAAACTCCCTCCTTCTGCAACATCACACATTCCAGTTACACTCAGCTCCTTGCAGTTTCCTGAAAACAACACAGTAAGTCCTCACTTAGCGTCGTCAATAGATTCTACGACTTTAAGTGAAATGACATATAACAAAACCAATTTTGCCATAGGCTGATTGATATAAACAAGAATTAAGTTCCTACGGCATCTCAACATTATAACAAAATGACGTTGAACAAAGCAGTGTCATTCAAGCATCTGATGTACACTTTTCCTCGTTCCTCTGGTGCTATGCACTTCGAGTTGCTTCTTTGGAGGGATGTTCTCTCTCTTGTTTTTCTAGACTCTTATTCTGCAAAATTAAGAAGGTATCTCCTTATCTGAGAAAACTTTCTTGTCCCCTCACCCCTGGTGCAGTCTGGATATAGTGGTGTGCTGGTGAATATTTAACAACCAGTTCTCCAAAAAAGGAGGGGAAAGCCCTGATTTTTAGCAGTTGCCAGTGTCCATGGTGTAACTATCTCCATCGTGACTTGTGTTAAGTTACCAACATACTATCCCTAAGTGTGAAGTTGGGAAGGGTTGTGCAAACTGATGTGAGTCAATTACAGCCACCACGAGCTAAATCAGATGCCTGCCTCTTCTGTGCCACAGCAGCCCCCCAAAATACAATGCCATGCTGAGCCGATTGGAGCCTGAGGCAACAGGAAAAATCTGTAATGTTGTTCCTGTCTTTATTTAAAAGTTTTATCTTTTGTTCATCCATTACTTTTTTGTGTTAATTTTGATTTTCTAAAATATTGCAATAAATTGTCATTTGTCTTGATTACTGAGTTTCTTTTTTTTTTCGTTGTCTTTTTCTTTCTTTCTTTTTTTTGGGGGCACCACATTAAATTTTATTCCTGAGATGAGTGCCTCACTCACCTCATCTTGTTTCTGGCCTTGACATAATAGCCCATGTCACACTGTAATAATTACCATTGATATAGCTGTCTCCCCTACCTGGCTGTGAATCTTGGGGAAAGGAATTAATTTCTGTATTCCTAGGACTTGGCACAAGGTAGGTGCTCAATAACTATGGTCCAGTGAGAGAGTAGATAAATAGATGGATGGACCATTTGCTCAGTTCATTTGCCCACAAAATGACATGCTGATGAAATGCATCCTCTTGGTTAGGGGAAGATTTTGAATTTTTTATTTTCAGCTCTTCCAACTCAACAAAGGTTAACCCTACCCTTAACCTGGGGTGATCCAGCCCCTGCACTAGGCATCTTCACCAGGGCCAGTCTGCAGATGACTCCAGCCTGGGGCAGCGATGGAAGGAAATTGAATCTGGAAAGTGGAAACTGTGCTAGGACCAAGGGTTGGAAGCCACAGAGAGGCAGCCATCCCTTAGATCCCAGAAAGACTTTCTATCAGTTTTCATCACCTACTTCAAGAGGTAATAGGGTTCTATCTCTAGATGGGTTCCAGGAGACTGCCATTTGACAGGGTCAATGGAAAGGAGATGTAAGCAGTAAATAATTCAGGATGACTTCCAGCTCTACAATTTGATGGGTCATCTGTTATCTGAGGGCAGCAGAACTTGCTCCCATGCCTAACCCTTTCCTCACCCTGAGGACCACCAAAAAAGAGGTCTTTTGGGGATGTCTCTCTTTGACTTCTCAGGCATCCATCCCACTGTATTCTTTTTGGGGTGGGGGTAGGAGTTAAAGGGTTCTGTTTCTATAAGATTAGCATGGCTTCCATTTTTTATGCATATGATACATGCTGTGCCCACTGCAAAGAACTTCACACACATTAGCTCATTGATTACCCACAAAACCCTCAGTTAATCTACCCATTTTACAGATGAGAAACAGAGAGTTTGGCAATTTAACCAGTCACCTAGCTGGTAACTCATGGAACTGAAATTCTAACCTAGAATCATCTGATTCTAAGACTCTATGCAGAGAAAGGGCATTTATAAGATAGACCCTCTTTGAGCACTGGTGTCTGTGATAGTCAAAAATGAGGGTGGGAATGGACAGATGTAGTCAGTTTCATCCTTCTTCTGACTCAGCCTTGTCATCTACTTCAGACAGGCTCTCTGCTCCCAGCCCACGCACTACCACATCTCCAAAGAGGAGTGGCATGTTCCACATTCAAGGGGGCAGGAGGTGAGGAGGAAGTGAACAAGCAGTGGGCATCTATTACGTGTCAGGCTTTACATCCATGTTATCCATCTTTCTCACCCAGGACTAGGAGTAGGTGCTTTTCCCATCTCCTTTTTAAAGACCTGCATTGTCCAATATGGTAGCCACTAGCCACATGTGGCTTTTAAATTTAAATTCCTTAAAATTTGTAAGAAAATTAAAAATTAAGTTTCTCAGTCACACTAGCCACACTTCCAGTGTTCAGTAGCCATATGTAGCTAGTGGTTACTCTATTGGACAATGCAAAAACAGAACATTTCCATCCTCAAAGAAAGTTCTATTGGACAGTACTGCAATGAGGAAAAATGGGACTCTGAAAATGACTTGCTTGGAGCCACATAGTGAGTTGCAAACAGACTGGGATGGGACCCATATTTCTCTCTTCCAAAGCCTCTACTCCCAAAGCCCAGAATAAATTTGCCACTGCCTGGCCCCAGAACAAGGAGGATTGTTTGCCTGGTATGGTAGGTTGACTTGGGAAACCAAATAACAGATCAGAAGACTGTGGGTGAATACCAAAGTGGAGAAAAGGAGCCAGCTGTTCTTGAGGGATATTTTTATCCTGCCCAGATATCCTGGGGAGCTGCCCCACTCCTCTTACAGCTATTTTTATCTGAAGAGTTGGAATCAGAATACTGTCTCCCATGGATGGATGGAAGAATCCCCTGATACCTCAGAATTCCAGCATCAGGACCTCCATCCTGCTCAACAATTTTTAATGCAGCTTCATATTCATTCTCTGATGCCATTCTATGCCAGTTTGGGAGGCCAGCACAGTCAATGGGGAGGGCAAGCCCCAAATGATAGATGGGGAAACTGAGGCTTGGATGCGTTTTAACAGTTTATACGTGGTAGAGCTGGGATTTAAAGCCAGGCAGAGACAGTTCCCTCTTTTCTGAGCTGGGTGGCTCTTATATGAGGAGTATATGCCAAATGGTAGAAAAACAGCCACAATCTGTTGCTGACTGCAGCTTGCCCCTTTCTAGATGAGTGGGAAAGTTGCTCACCATCTTTGAGCTTCTCTTCCCTGGTCCATTACAGGGAGCTCTAATTTTTTTCTGCCACCTCCATGGACTTGCTGGGAATCTGGCTAGTAGGAAAGATTTTGGTAAATTGGAAACCACCCAATGCCCAGAAAAGATGATTTATTATTATTATTATCATCATTACCATTGTTATCATCATCAACATCATCTTTATAAGCTATGAAATCTACTATTATATGCAGCCTCCATCCTTTCCCTCTCTCTCAGCCTCAGTTTCCCTGCCTGAAACCTGAGCAATTTGGCCCAGAGGATCTCCGTGGGGCCTTCCTTCCAGCTCTGGCTTGCCATTTCTATGACCCATTCATTCAGTCAACAAGTGTTTATTGAGTTCGAGCAGTCTGACACAGTGGGGAAATGAAGGACCGGCTTCTCCAGAAGGCTCTCTGCCCAGGTCGTTTCAACCACATACGCAAATTTCCTTGTGTTTTCAAAAGGCAAATTATGGGAAACATGTTATTCACCATAACATACTCACCCCATCTCTCAGGAAAAAAAAAAATCTCTTCAACCTCACCAAGAACTAAGCTAACAGAGGACAGAAACCCACCCTTGTTCCTTTGGGCAACTTTCCAGAAGTTCACATCCTTGTTGAAAAAGGGGAAACTGTATGCGGCTGTGTCTCTCCGAGGCCACTATGGACCTCGTAAACAACCTGTGTTTGTCCCAGCTCCCTCCATCCTGAGGGTCAGCCATAGCCAAGGAAAAAAAAAAAAAAACAGCCCTGTTTTGTGCCTGGCCGTCCCCATAGGGAGGAAAATTGTCCATAAATATTTTTATCTTCATGGTCACCAAGGGAGCTGAGAGGAAAGCTTTGATTCTCCAAGCCCCTGGACCACTCCCTTCCTCTGGGGACCCGGTGGTCAAAGCTGACCTGGGCGTCCCATCTCCCACCACCAAATTACAGGCTGCTGCCCCTGCCGCCTGCCCCCAGGAGGCGGTGGGATTAGAGGCGGGACCACAGTGTACATGATGGCTGGACTCAGGGCTGTTGGAATCGCCTCTCCCAGCCAGCTGGTTTCCTGCTGGGAGCTGGGTGGTCAAGGCAAAGGAAGGGAGGACCCAGAGATGATATTGGGGGTGGGGAGAGGGCCTCAGGGCTGGGGCAGAGAGAGGCCCAAGGTCGCCATCTGGATCTTGAGCTGCCTTGCTCAACAGGGCTCATGTAGAGGAGGGCCTGTGAGAATTACTGACCAAGAAGTCATTTATAGCAAAGCAGATGCTTAGAGGTCAAAGAATTTTCAAGATCAAGGAAAGAAAAGGCTTATGATGAAATTTCAGACTCTGTGACAGCCACTGACAAAAGCATTCGGGCTCAGGAATCTCAACCCAGAATTCCTAACCTCATCACACACACGCACGCACGCACGCACGCACAAACTGTCCTGTCCTTCTGTGCTGTAAACTTCTTGCCTATCCAAAGAAGACTACTACTTTCTGGAACTTTCCAGAAGGGAACACTGCATCGGGAAGTATATCAGACATGAGGACCTCAAAGGGTCATCCAAGTGCAAGGTTCTATGATTCTGAGGTTCCTAGATCACTTGAGCCATAAAATTTTGTGTCCAAAGCACTAGACTCCTAATGCCTTTGGATGCCAGGACTCTGAGGCTCTGAAATCCTGGAATCCTACCTGGCACCGACTTTCAGCTTCTATGATGCCATGCTTCTGAGACTGAGATTTCTGTGATCCTTTGACTCTGTGACCTACTTCACAGCAGACAAGGACCTTGCACAAGGGGGCATTCATTCCCAGCAGGGATTATGTGCAGAGGAGCCTTGTGGGGCCAGCTGACCGCTCTTCTGTCTGTGATGGGCACCATTCCATGGCCCAGAGGCTCCCTGAGCCCACTTTGCCTACTGACCTTTTCCTGGTCATATCCTCACTTAGCCCCCACTTTATCCCACCCAGCCCCTCCCAGCCCACATCACCAGGTATGGGCAAGGACACCGAAGCAGCCAGCTCCAATGCCCTGTCCCACCTCCCGCAACGGCATCTATTATTGTAGGGCAGAGAAAAAGGGAGGCAATAAATATGTTTCCTTAGGCAGTATTTCCCCCAGGGATTCAGAATTGGAGAAATCAGAGAAGGTGTGCTGGACCCAGGACTAATATGTTTCATCTTGATTTACCTGACCAGTGCCAGAATGGCCGTTTCTGGGTGATTGAATGGTCCCATTGGCCTCAAAATATATTCTTCCAAGGCCTGCTCTTCTTGGAAATCCCAGATGTAGGAGATGCTCTTTTAGATGAAGATATCTGGAAAGACCGTTAGCTGGAAGGAAATGGGGACCCTTCGTTCCTCTTTCATTGTTTTACTCATTTATTCAGCATGCAGAAAGGCTAAATATTAGTTAACAACTCAGGGCACAAAAATGTGACCTTCCTTTATTTTCTTTGGATAAACTAAAATCCAGCTTTGGGTCCATGTATCACTGTGCTGGTAGGAAATTCAGTGTTGGTCATTACTGAGGCTCTCTTACATCCCCCTATCCTGGTTCTGGTAATGCATAGGTCCTGGGGTCTTATGTAGAATAACACATTCCAAGAGGTCTCTTTTGTCCTTCTGCTTCCACCTTTGGCCACTTGGATGCTCATTGTCTATGCCAGATGGCCCTTTCCATCCAGTGACCTGATGGTACATTTTGGACATAGGGAGCTGGGACACCAATGTGTTGGGTTCAGTCTCCATAGGGACACAACAGACCATCCCTTTTGGGGATTTCCCTTGTTTCTCACCAAGCTAAGGACCCACCTGCACCAACTTTCACCTCTCCTCTGCCTTCACAGGCACTACCTCTTCCCTTCTCCTCTGGGACCCAAAGACTCATCTCCTCACTGAGCTCACATAAGACTTAAGTCCAAGCAGGCCCAGCTTTCATTTCTTTCAAAATCCAGTTGACCAGGACTTCTTGAAGGCTGACCATCTGCTTGAACTGGGGACAAAGGAATAAGAACATAAACCATAGTTCAAATTAATACCTCTGAATTCATCGCCCCACACACATTTATTTGTACATGATCTTGGAAGATTTATTGGAGCAGCTGTCTGGTCCCTTGCTAACAAAGACAAGAGTGGAACCCTGAAAAACTAGAGTACATTATGAGTATGGTTTGCAGGGTCAGTGAAGAGGAGAGTTCTTAGCACTGAGGTCCTCTGGGAAATTAAAACTAGGTGAGGCAATGTAGGGAGGGAAGGGTTTGGAAAGGGGAGGGAGCATTTGCAGAAGCCTGATTGCCTCAGTGTTCCCATGGCCCTGCCTGCAGCCCTGGGAAGAGTTTGGGAGACAGAATAGCCATATCTTACGAGGAGGCGACTGGCACCCATGTAAAAAACACTGGGGTTGGAGTCCGGATCCCTGACTTCCACCCCTGGATCTGCCACAATTCTCTGTGACTCCTTGAACAAGTCCATTTCCCTGCCTGCATCCCCGGGCCTTTGTTCTCCATCTGAAAATATTAGCATTGGGCTTCCCCTCCTGTGGGATCAGGTCCTCATTACCTGATGCTTATGACTGCATGGGGAACTGGGGGTCTAGCATCATCCTATCTTTAGTCTCCACTGACTCTCTCCCACCATCTTGAATAGAGCTGGCCAAGGACTGTTATCTAAGTGGAATCTGGTTTGGAATCGTAGGTCAAGGATGACTGAGATGGGCAGGAGCACAAGCCCATCAGAAGTGGCTGCATCTCCATATACAATGGAATATTACTTCACCATGTAAAGAAGGAAGTATTGCCAAAAAGAAGGAAGTATTGCCATTTGTGACCACACGAATGAATACTAAGGGCATTGTGCTAAATGAAATAAGTTGGATAGAGAAAGACAAACAATGGATGATCTCACTTATATACAGAATCTAAAAGAGACGAACTCACAGAAACAGTGAACAGATTGGTGGTTGCCAGAGGCAGGAGGTGAGGTGTGGGGGAACTGGGGGTGAAGGTGGTCAAAAGGTACAAACTTCCAGTTATAAGATGAGTAAGGTCTGGGGAGGTAATGTCCAGCAGAGAGATCATAGTTAATAATATTATATTGCATACTTGAAAGTTACAAAAAAAGTAAATTTTAAAAGTTTTCATCACAAAAAGTATTGTAATTATGTGAGATGATAGATATGTTAATCATTGATAATCACTTATCAATATAAGCATATATCAAGTCATTATGTTCTATATCTTAAATTTATATAATGTTATATGTCAATTATATCTCAATAAAGATAGAACAAAAAAGTAGTTGCATCTCCTGGCTCCTTTTTCCCTAGCTGTAGGAGCCAGGCTGGCAGCACCCCCTGGCCCCCCACCATATACACACATGTAAATCCACACGAACACTCATGTACACATAGCTTGGCTTCCTGGAGGAAACTGAGCACTCACTGCCTGGCAAAGAGGTCAGCCAAGGAGACAATGCTGCAGAGCCTTGAAGGTCACCCTCAAGGCATCATGCTCCCCAACAGAGAACAAGACCCTTGCAGTCTTGCCTATCACACCTTTGCAGCCCTATCAGTAGTCCTGTCTACACCCCAAGTGGCCCAGCCACACAGAATCAGGCCCAGCTATGAGCAGCGGCAAGAGAGAAAGGAGAGAGAGAGGCAGAGACACTGAGAGATGGAGGTAGAAAAAGACAGAGACAGAATTCGAGAGCGGCAGAAAGAAAAGAAACCGGAAAGCGAAAGAGGAG
Source organism: Eidolon dupreanum (assembly GCA_028627145.1). Lineage (NCBI taxonomy): Eukaryota > Metazoa > Chordata > Mammalia > Chiroptera > Pteropodidae > Eidolon > Eidolon dupreanum. The sequence continues at coordinate 148,066,654 of CM053509.1, read as the reverse complement.
AAAGAAAAGACAGAGAGAAGACAGAGTCATACAGGAGAGAGAGATAGACAGAGAAAGATAGAAAAAGAGCAAGACAGATGGCACTGAGAGAAAGACATGTTTTAAAGGGAGGAGAGACAGATCACAAGAAGATAGCAAGAGAAGGGTCAGAAATACTGAGATATAGGTAGAGAGACTGAAGGAGAAATGGAGAGAGATATGGGCCAATTAGAGAGAGAGGAGGAGAATATGCGGATGCGGACACATACAGTCATACACACAGTCACACATACATGCACATGAGCGCACAGTCACACAGTCACACACAGTCACACACAGTCACACACATGCACATGCCCACACAGATACACTCGTCACACATAGTCACACACACCAAGGACAGGCCAGGAGAGGAGCTGGAGGACATGGGGACCGAATCTCTAGCCAGGAGGGCCCTTCACACTCAGCCAGAGCCTCAGTGACTCCCGGAGGCCCTTCAGAAGCCCAAAGATGCTATAGAGCCCCATTCGCCCACATCACCTCACTAGTGTGCCGCTCCCCTGTACCTTCTGTGTGCCCATCTTAGAGCAATGCAAATCTGGTGGCCTCTCCAGAGAATTGCCTTTGGAGGTCACGGTCTGGGACAAAAACCTGCCTGTGGCTGTGGTGCCATCTATGCCTCAGAGCCCGAATCCTCCTTCCCCTTCTCTATCCCACTCCGCCAGCTGCCCTCACTCCTTTCCAGGTTTTGTCAACAAATCACACACGTTCGATTCTCTCTCTCTAAGATTTGTTCCTAGGGCAGGGGTCCTCAACCCCCGAGCCTCGGACCTACCAGTCGGCGACCTGTTAGGATCTGGGCTGCACAGCAGAAGGTGAGTGGCTGGAGAGGGAGCGAAGCTTCATCTGTATTTGCAGCCGCTTCCCAGCGCTAGCATCACCAGCTCAGCTCCACCTCAGCTCCACCTCAGATCATCACGCATTAGATTCTCATAGGAGCACTGGTCTCTGGTGCCAGAAAGTTTGGGGATCGCTGATCTAGGGAACCTGGCCAAAGACATTCATCTCTCAGCTTCAATTCTTTCTGAAAATAAGGATAATCAGACTTACTCCTCAGGGCTATTCGAATAATTAAATAAAAGGAGATATGCAAATAACTTGATATGGGGCCTGCAGGCATTGAGTAAGCTCTTAATAAATGCTTCTTGTAGTCACCATTCTCATCATCATCGTCTGCATTACCACCACGATCATCATCATTACTATCACCATCATTGTCACCATCATCATCATCAACACCGTGACCATCGACGTCACTGTTATTAGCATCATTGTCATCATTACTGTCATCGTCATCATCATCATCACAGAGGAGGCTGGGGTAGTGGAGAAACAGAGGCCAGGCAAGTCCTTCTTCTTTTCAGTGCTGTGTCTCTAGCGCAATTGTCTCCTGTGAGCTTCAGGCCTATCTATCCAACTCTCTGTAGGTCCTCCCCATGTTGGGTGCTCCCATGGATACCACAAGCTCCACCTGTCTAAAACTAAACTGTCACCTCTTCATACCCCAACTTATTCCCCATCCAGTGTTTCTCTCACGTTTGCTGCTCCCAAGGATGGTGAACACTTTATCATTTATTGATCTTTCTAATAATGAGGATAGAGCCTGGAATAGAGGGGATACTCAATACATGTTTGCTGAATGAATGAATGAGTGAATGAATGCGAAACATCAATAAGGAAGGAAATAACTTGCCCAAGAATGGCAAAAATGAACCCAGACCCAGGGCTCTTCTCTCACAGCCTGCCTCAGGTAGAGCAGGCAGCAGGATCTGCTGTGGGCCAGCTGGAGGCAGCGTCTGCCCCTATTCCAGGCCCTTTGAGTCTCTTGGAGCGGCACCTTCCTGCCAAATCCCAGCCTCCCGAACTATGGAAATACTGAGCAACTCCAGCAGTGGCCCAAGGACACTCTCAGGCTCTCCTAGGAAGCCGGCGACAGGCCATGGGGAGCTTCCAGACACTTCTGAGTGGTATGCCCAGGCACTGGACACACAGGTAGGTGCCCTGCAGGAGGGAGGCATCACCTTCTGTCCTGCCAACACTTACCTGACTAGGATCCAGGACTGGAGGGCCCTGGGCTACTTCCCATTACCTAAATAGGAAGATGGAGGTACAGTGGGTTTGCCCAAGATGACCCCGCGGGTTGATGCAGCGTTTTGTCCACCACATCTTCTGACGTCAAAAACAACAGTCACTGTGATAACTGCTATTTGTTCAGCCCTTTCTTTACCTCAGGCACCCTGCTGGTGCTCTGGCCATAGCATCAATTCCTACATGTAGGTCTTATTACCCCATTTTAAATACAGGGGCAATTTCGCCTAGAAAGGCGAGCAACTCACTCAAGGTCACACAGATTCCTTTTGCGGGGTCTTGGCTACTCACAGAGTTAGCTGTGACACGCCCCTTGATCCCTGTGGATTTCTCTTGCCCCAGGGGCCTGGGCACAGGTACCCAGCTGGTGCTGAGTGCAGAAGCTTTCCATTCCATGGCCCTCACCCACTGGCCCTCAAAGCCCCTTTCATGGGCCTGCTCCACACCCCACTGGGGAGGCCAGACAAAACTGCTAGTGTTGGGATTATTTTTCTATTTCCAGATGGATCTGTTTGCTGGCTCCATCCAGGGCCTCCCATCACTGCGTGGGGGCCAGGGGCCCAGCGCCAGGTTAATATTAGGAGGCAGCAGGAAAAAAAGGCAGCCCAATGCAGCTTCTCACAGACCTCTGGGCTGTTCCGCTAGGGCAGCCTCTGAGGAATATTCCTGGGGCATTTAAGGGGGCCTGGCAGCCAGGCAGGCCACGAGGAAGAAAGACTATTCTTTATTTTCTTTAAAGATTTTCAAGGAAGCTCTTGAGTGTCTCATTTTGGGCTAGGGACCAACACGAAGTCCCCAGGTGATCTGTGGAGCTGAGCTGGGCTCTCTACTCACGAGGATGGTATTTTAAAATTCAATCAGGCAGTCCTTCATTTTACCAACGTTTACTGAGAGCCTCCTATTGTCGGATGGTGTACCACAGCCAGAGAAAACAAAAGTTTCTACCCTGGTGAAGCCCAGGGTCTAGCAGGAGGACGGCAGTAAATATGATAATCACACATGCGTAAGGACACATAACCACTGTGACAAAGTGTTGTGGAAAAAAGGCCCAGCTACAGATGATGACAGACTTCAGCATTTTTTTTTTTAAACCCTCCAATCTAAACACCTCATTTCAAAATAAAAGTGGTCCCAGAGAAGGACAGAGACTCTTAGGTACCCAAAAAGGGTACCAAAGCTAAAGCTATACTCACTCGCTTGGGCTGGGCCACGACAGAACAGTATGCACAATAATGGGATTCTGGCAGCCTTGCCCTTGATCTTGGGGGATTATGTGGAGAAGACTGGGGTATAGCGAACTCACCGATCACCATTGATCAAAGCCAAGTGTATGAGGAAGTTGTCTCCAAAGCTCATTAAATCTGTCTGTTAATGGAAACATGACTTGGTTACTATTACAAAAACCCAACCCAGCCCAAGGCAGGAAGTGTCCTATCCTCCTTCTTGGTCTCCCTGCCTAGGAACAAAATCAACAGATGTGACAAACAAGTGTGCGTCTAGGTGCAACGTTGGGGCGGGGAGAGATGGGAGGTCTTCTGAAGCCCAGGCAAAGTGCCAAGGGAGTATGACCTGAAGCAGAGCCATCTCAGCGAGGGAGACAGCTTCGTGAAGGGCTGTCCTGTGTAAGACAGTTCAGGCGGTGTAGGTGGCCTCAGGGGAAAGCTCCAGAGGGAGATTTCAGCTCACACTGAAAAGAAACTTGTGGAGTTTCAAACAAAGAATGGAGTGAGAATGGGAAGTGGTTAACAATCAGCGCTGGGACAGAGGGGACGGGAGAGGGGCAGGGGCAGCAACAAGCAGAAATCAGTGACTCCTTGGCAGAAGCTAAAGGGGAAACTTCTGGCCTGATCGGGGGATTGGATCAGAATCCAGGGCCAAATGAGGTCTACAGATGTTGTCACACTCAGAATCTTGCCATGAGGCAGCACACACTTAAAGGGGTCAACTGAGAGAGCATTTAATGCTCTGGGCATTAGACCAAGTAGCTTATAAATAATGATACCACCACTACTGATAACGACTTTTAAAAAGATTGGAATAGAAGTTCGTTCTCAGTGGAAATATTCAAAGCAAGGCATCCATGGAGGAGTGGGCAGGGTTATGGGAACTAGCTCGGATGGGTGAAGCTCCTTGGGGCTGGTGGCCATGAGGACCCGTTGTCATTCCAGCTTGAAGGGGCAAGTGAAGAAATGGGATGGTAGGAGCCAGGTAGGATCTGCAGCCTTAGGAAAGCAGCCATCTCCAGAGCTACAGGCAGGGCAGAGAGGGAGCAGACACCCCAGCCTCTCTTCCCTCCTGGCCTCCAATCAGCCGGTGCCTTCCACAGACTAAACCCATTCAGAAGACAGGAGGTGAGGGAGCCAAGGCAAGGCCATCCAGCCTGTAGAGGTCAGCCTCCTGTGACATGGACAGGGAAGGCAGAGAGCAGATGGAGGAGCCCGAGAGGGGAAAAAGAATAAGAGAAGATGTGTTGTGATTGGTTGTCCAAATCTGTCCACCTTTTCAAAATATGCCTTGGGTGATAGGGCATGTAATTTCCACTTGGCCACAGGCCTCGGCGCTCCCAACTACCTTGTAGTTAAAATGGCCCAGTTTGTACACATGTTCCCGCTGGCTTCTGTGGGCGTTTGAGCTTGTGACCCCTTGGAAAGATGAACTCAGAGGTGCCTTCTAAGGCCCCTCGGACTTTGTAATTCTCAGGGGTTTAGATGAAAAGAAAAAGGTCACTTGTTCAACACATACTGAGCCCTTGCTCTGTGTTGGGGCCCAGCTGGGGTTCTGGAGAACTGGTGATTGTCAAGACAGACCTGTTTTTAACCTCAGGGAACTTACAGTCTGGTGGAGGAGACATAAATTTATTTGAACAAATATCTAATAGACAAGCATTGATCCCTCTGACCTTATATTCCAGTTAGAGGAGACAGAAAACAAACAAGGAAACCCATACAGGTATGATATAATTCTGTAAGTACTGTGTAGAAAAACAAAGCCTGCTAAGTGGTATGATTATGAGGAAATGAGGCTTGTTAAAGTTATCAATTGCTGTATAAAAGATAACTGCAAGCTTAGTGGTATAACACAACCACCATTTTTCTGCTCATAGATTCTGTGGGTCAGGAATGTGGGCAGACTATGGCAGAGAAGGCTTGTCACAGCCCCATGAGCCCTGGGGCCTCATCTGGGAAAACTCAAATGGCTGTGGGTGACTCCAGCTAAGAGCTGAAATCATCTGGAAGTATCTTCATTCATGTGTGGTAGATAGCATAATGCCCCCAGAGTCTACATCCTAATCCCCAGGACCTGTGCATATCCTCTCTTAAATGGTAAAAAGGATTTGCTGGTGTGATTAAATTAAAGATTTTGAAATGGATTATCCAGATGGGACCAATGTATTCATGAGAATCTTTATGAGAAAGAGGGAGGCACGGAAGTCAGAGAAAGAGACGTGATAATAGAAGAGAGATTAGAAGTGACTCTTCTGTTGACTTTGAAGATGGAGAAAGGCGCCAGGAGCCAAGGAATGTGGGTGGTCTCCAGAAGTTGGAAAAGGTGAGGAAACGGATTCTCCTCTAGAGCTTCCAGAAGGACGGTAGCCTGCCAGCACCTTGATTTTAGCCCAAAGAGACCCATTTTGGACTTGACCTCCAGAAATGTAAGAGAATAAACTTGTATTGTTTTCAGCCACTGACATTGTGGTAATTTGCTACAGCAGCGATGGGAAACTCACATAACATGACTGATGCCTTGGCAGAGATAACTAGAAAGCAGGCTCAGTCAGGAGAGCTGACCAGAGCACCCACGCGCGACCTCTCCACGTGACTGGGGCTTCTCACAGTATGAGCCCTCGGAGTAGTCACACTTTCCACAGAGGTTCAGGGCTCCCAAACAAGTATCCCAGCAAAACTGGAAGAAGCCTCATGGCTTTTTACAACCCAGCCTCAGAAGTCCCATGGTGTCACTTCTGCTGTATGCTATTTATTACTCAAAACAGTCACAAATCCACTCAGATTCAAAGAGGAGGGACAGAGACCCCACCTCCTGCTAGGAGGAAGGTCAGAAAATTTGCAGCCATGTTTTTAAAAGCACCACTAGGCTAGTTTAGATAAGGTGTTCAGAGAAGGCCCGCTGAGGAGAGAACACTTGCAGAGAGCCCGGATGAGGAGAGCAAGCAGAGCAGGGCCAGAGAGTTCCCGGGAGGGGGAACAGAAGTGCCAAACCCAGAGGTGAGAATGAGGCAGGTGGATAACCAGGCAGTTCTGGTCCATGCGATGATCCACAGGGGCTCACAGGGCTGTGGGAATCCGGCTGTGGCCTCTGAACCCAGCCTGATAATGGTCCAGAAGGAAGGGATGCATGAGCAGAGGGCTGATGACTAGAGCTGAGATGGCTCATGTTGGAGGATCTGGCAACGGCTCTCATATAGGCCCCGCCTCACAGAGAAATGAGGACTGGTCCCTGCATCTCTTACTCTGGCCCTGCTGAGCATTGGGAGCCCCTGAACCCAAGCAGACCTTGGTAAAGCTTCTGCTTCCTGGGCCTCAGGTCAGCTCCCTTTCTGAGTCCCCTGTGGCCCACCCTTTCCTGGCAGACTTCCTTTCACAGGCTTCATTAGATGAAGTCTTACCTAATTAACCGAGGGCTGACAAGTGCACTTTCTCAAGAAGATAAAAAGAACCAGTGGAAACAGGGAAGCAGTGTGTTTGCAGGGCGCCGGCCTCTGGAGCCAGAGCAGGATACCCACCAGGCCTACTCAGCCACCCACCTTTCTGGGCCCAGTGAAAGCTTTCTTCCCTGTGCAGATGAAGGTGGGGAAGTGGGAGGGGGCCCCAGGTCCAGACAGTCAAGAGGCAGCAGAGGAAAATTTTTCTATGGACCCCTGGATCAACACAAGGATTCCAGTCCTGGTATAAGAGCTGGTATATAGAAGATGCTCAATAAATATTTCTTAAATAAAGGAAGGAAGGAGAGAGAGAGAGAGAGAGAAGAGAGAGAGAGAAAGAAAGAGAGAGAGAGAAAGTAGGTTTTTTTCTCTGACACACAACAAAGATGACTAAAAGTACAGGCTCATATTTCTATGGTGTTGGGTCCAAATCTTGGTTCAGCCTTTTACTAATTTACTGCAAGCCATTTTTACCTTTCTGAGCCTCAGTTTCCTCATCTGTAAAATGGGATACTCATACCAACCTTATAGAATTATTGAGTCAATTGAGTAAGATGGTCTCCAAAGTGGGTTGATGAGGAAGATGATATTGATTGACAGTAGGTTAACATGTCTAACTAAGTCTGAAAGCACATACCAAGCATGATTCTGAGACCACTCTAAGAATCAGTGTTTTTCACCCTCACAGCAGCTCAAGGAAGCATTATACAGATGGGGAAACTGAGGCACAGAGACTCTAGTTAAGTAACTTGCCGAAGGTCACATAGTTGATACGCCATATAGTACAAATTCAAATCCAGGCAATATGGTGCCAAGCATACACTCTGCAGAGCCTGGCATGTAGCAGGAGATCCTTAAGGGGCATGGCCTCTGGCCACTGGGAACTGTCTTCTCTCCACTCGGTGGTGAGCGCCTTGATGGTGGGGCTGCTTGTTCCTGCCTCTGGGCCCCTAGCACTGAGCTGGGCCCCTAGGACTATTGCCTGGATGGGTGTGGCACCCACAAAAGTGTCACTCTTGTCATGCCCTTTAATAGGATAGGAGTGCTCTGAGGTCAGGCTACCTGGAGTTGAATCCTGTCCTTGAGCCTCTGTCAGGTAGGAGAATCAGAGTGCCCATGTCACATGGTCTTGTGGCTGAGATCAAGTTGTACAAAGCTGAGCCGAGTAGTAAGTGACAGCTCAATGGATGTTCACCTCATTACCAATGTTATTTTTATTCTCCTTCCACACTCCAGCCAGGTTTTCCTATAGGACCCTGGCTTTGCAAGGACCTGACCAGCCTCCCAGGCAAAGAACAGTTAACTGGGCTCTTTCTATTGACAGGTAACTTAACTCCCATCTCAGATGCAGAGGTGGAGGCCAATGCAGAGGTGAGGCTGGAATGTGAGATTGGCCCTGGACCGTGTGCTCCCTAGCGACATGGCCAGAGCTTTCACCCCAACTCTTTCTTCTCCCGCCTTCCAGAGCAGCGGTCATAGATATGGCGAAACAAGATCAGCCTCAGGTGGGACTGCAGTTGGGAGGGTGTTGGGAGTGGGCTGGTGGAGGAGGTGTAACACAAGCCCTCTCCATGGCCCTCCCAGACAACACTGGATCTGCCCTTTGACTTCCCCAGAGGCCCAGAGATGTTAAGGTCCTGAGCTGGTATCTCACGGCTTATCTGGCAGCCAGTTGGACTTTCTAATCCTGGAGGTCCTCATTCTAAAACTCTGTGACACCCTAACCCCAGCTCAACCCAAGGTTACTTCTTGGGGAATGGGGGACAATGATGGGGCTTCCTGGAGCTTTTTACATGGCTGTTGGACAGGGAACCAGGCCAGAGTCTCCGGTGTGGGGAGGGCGGGGAGCCATCAGGCAGCAGGATCAGGTACCAGGTTCTGCTCCTTCTCTCCCCTAGGAGGATCAGTTGCTTGGAGGAGAGGTGGAGGGCCAGGACTCCAGGGACGGAAGGCACTGGTAAGCCATTTCTCTAGTGCAGGCCCAGGCTCTCCCAGCCTCGTCTCCTTTTCTCTCTCTGCCTTCCTTCTCCCTGGCCCTCTCTGTCTCGTGGTCTACTTTTCTGCCTCTCTCTGTCTCTTTCTGTTTCCTCCTCTCTAGAGTTCCCTTTGTTTCTATATCCTGTCTCTCTGTTTCGCCTGCTTTCTTTTCTTGTCAGTCTCTCCCCATATATCTCTGTTTCTGCCTGTCCTTTGCTCTGACTAGGCATTTCTCTCTCCTGTCTACGTCTCTCCTTTCCTGCTTTCCCCTTGTTTCTGCCTCTCCTCCTCTGCCTTCTACTCTGTCTCCCCTCTGTCCGATTATCCAACTCACCTGGAAAGAGATAATGGATCTAGGGTAAGAGAGTGACATGGCAGGGCTGGGATGTCAGCCAAGAGGCCTAGAGGAAGAGAGAGCAGGGCAGATGGACAAGACTACTGCAAAGGTCCAGGGAGGAGATGCAAGATCTGAGCCCCATGAAAGCTATGAGGTGGAGAGGAGGGGGCAGCCGTGAGAAAGGCTGCAAAGGACAGAGCCTCAATATTGCTGTGGGCTTGGGAGAAGGGTCAGAAGTTGGAAAAACTTCCAGGAGAAAGAGGATAAGGGGATCTCAGCAGGAGCATGCATGAGGGGACCACTCAGGCTGAATGACAGGTCTAGTAGGAAGGATGAGGGGGCAAGAAAGGACAGATGCTGATACCTGGAGTCTGGACTGGGGCCACTTACAGAAAGCCTTGAATGCCAACCAAGAGCTTGGACTTTAGTCCATGGAGTGGTGGTTTTTATGTGAATCTGATGAAACTCTGGAATTCTCTCCTGATAAATGTATATGCCCAATGTTTGGCACCCACATCAAGGCTTCTGGGACTCTCTGAACTTCTTCTATGAGCTACAGACACCTCAGGATATGCAGCTGGTTCTAGGCCCTAGGGAGCTATTGAGGGTTTCTGAGCCGAGGAGATGGCAGACTTGGAGCTGCACTGTAGGAAGTGAATCTGAAGAGTTGTGGCCTTATTTGTTGCTGAGAGACCTCTAGCATCCTGGCCCAGCAAGCCCAGGGCCTCTCAGAGGGTCCCTGCAGGGCTCCAGGAAGGCAGAGGGGTAAGTCTGAGCCATGAACCAGTGTGGCTGATGCCCAGGATGCCCAGGCTCAGAAGGAGGGTCTAAGACCTCTCTCCTTGATGCTGCAAAGGACACTGAGTCTCGAGTGCCTGGACCTGGCTGGAGAGGACTGGGCCTTCATAGCCTTTCATATGATCAGCCTCGGGGCGTGAGACAGTAAACCTGCCCTGCCAGGCCCAGCCTAGTGTAGTCCCTCCTTCCCCTCAATCCACTCACCCACCTCCTGTTTTGTTTGCCTTGCATTGAGTCTCGACCTCCACAGAGAATGTTCTTTTAGGCAGCATGGGTTCTGCCCTCGTCCTGCCAGCTGGGCTAGCCTGGGTCCTCTAGTTCAGCACCCACTGGGCAGATGGGGAACCTGAAACCTAGAGAGGGGTGAGACTTGCCCAATTATTCTCCAGCAAGTTGGCAGCTTGGGCAAGCCACCAGGATTTCAGTTCCAGGGCTCTTCTGCCTGAGCTTAAAGGATGGTCCTCCAGCTCCTGTACATCACTCTGGTGCTCTATTACCTAAAATACCTGGGTCCTGTCCTGGTCACACCTTCCACACAGACTGCCCTAGCCAGTTGAAAGCAGAACTCATTACTGTTGTAATAATACTAATTATTAAGTACCTACTATGTGCCAGGCCCTTGATATTGTGCAGTCCTCCCAGTGACTCATCATGAAGGTGACGATGTTACCCCACTGTGTGGACAAGGAAGCTGAGGCTCAGAGGGGTTAAGTAACTTGCCTGTGATCACCCTGTTAGTAACTGACAGAGCCAAGGTTAGGACGTAGGTGTGCCCAGCTGCAAAGCCTGGGCCTTTTTCCTATATCACAACCCTTTCCCTTCTTGTCATATAAAAGGAGCATCAAACTGGCTTGCCTAGAAGCTGGGGAGACCCAGGAAGCTGTCCTTAAAACCAGATGTCCAGGCATTCACCTGGCTCCCAGAAGACCAGTCAGAGGTCAGCTTCAGCAGCCAAGGGACCCTCGGATGCTCCCTTTCATTTAGCAGAAGCAGCACAGGGGTCCATGAGAGGTCCATGAACCTGGTTTCCAGGGTTCTAGCTCTGTCATTGGCTTGCTGTGTGACTTTGGTCTTGTTAATTCCCCCCTCTGGCTGCATCTCTGTTTCTCCCTCTCAACCTGCAGAAGTTGGGCTCCTGGCTCCTGGAAGACCATGCCAGCCCACTACTTGCAATTCCTAGGCTGGAAGGAGATGCCTTAGTGCCCTTTGGGCAGAAGCTTTTCCAAGCTAAGGGTTTGGCATGCCATCTTTGCCTGCTCTGTTTGAGGGTGACTGTCTTATTCCAATAAGGAGCCACCCCAAGGGTGGCCCACTCCAAACCCCAGTGACTCACTTTTAGAGTGAGGGGCAGGCGGGCGGGAGCTGTCTCTGTGGCTCTTGGCGTCCGGCAGAGCCCACGGGCCCACGAGCCCACGCCGGGCGGGAACTTGTGTCAACCACTGGCTCCTATAAGTCGTAGGGCTAGGACAAGGTGGGACAGTCAGTGGCCCTCAGAGAGAAAGCTCGGCCTGTGTGCTCTGGGGAGGTGACCCGGGGGGACCCTGGGCCGCTGCTCGGGGGCGTTAATGAGCACTCCATCTGGTGCCATCCTCAACCACTAGCTGACGCTGACGCAGCATTTCGGCAGGGAGAGAGAGCGTGCGTGTTCCAAGGCTAGCAAAGGCTCAGTTTTTCCGATCCGGAAAAATCCGTTCAAAGAGAGGAAAATTGAGGATGAGGAGCCGAAAACTGCCTGATTTATGTTGCCTTAGTCTGTGACTTGAATGGTTCACAGAAGACTATCTCCCTTGATGTCTAACCGGGAAGACCCAGGCTCTAAAAAGGCCGGGCCCCATGGAATGGGCTATGGCAGGACCAGAATAGAAATGTGACCTTTCACCTCCCAGCCCAAAGGTCCAACCATTCCCCCATCCTGTCTCTCTCAGCCAGAGGCCAGCTCTGCCTTTGGCCCCAGTGGAATGTGAACCCTGATTCTCTGACCCTGACTTGGACTCAAAGTCATTCCATCTGGAGACCACAGCACCAACAGATATTTTTTCTAAGAGGCATCCCAGGCAGAGAAGCTGGAGCCCTGCCTTCAGAGGGTTTATTATCCTCTTTAGGAGACAGGAGGGTGTTTAGAAGTGAAACCAGAAAAATAATAACGACCAATGCTTACTTGGTACTTATTGCACACCCGTCAGTTCTGTTCTAAGAGCTTTTCATGTATTAACTCATTTAATCCTCACAACAACCGATAAAATATTGTCAGCCTTGTTTTACAGATGAGGAAACTGAGGCACCCTAAGGTTAAGTAACTTCCCCTCAGTCTTACAGCTAGAAAGTTGTGTTGAAAGGCAGTATAGTCCTTGAGTCCATGCCACCAAAGAAGACATGTGAGCAGTTTCAGCTCCTAGAAGACAGGTGTTAGCTCCTCCTCTGTTCTAGGCACCCCCTTCAGTATTGGGGGCCACTGTTGGAAAGAATAGACAAGGAGCCAGACTTCAAGAAACTTGTCATTCTTCCTTCACATACTCATCTATTCATCTATCATCCCTCATCCATCCATCTATCATGCATCGTTCTGTGTCTGGTTTTACTCACTATTGCACCCCCCATACTCAGCACAGTGCCTGGCACATAACAAACCAGTATTTGCTGAAGGAATGAAGAAATGGAGACAACCTTGGGTCCTGTGTAAGAGCTTTGGGTCTGAGTCCCTTACCCTCCTTCGGTCTCTATGCAATGGGTAGTAAACACTGCTTTGCTCGCTTCACAAGATTCTTTGGAGGCTCTGATGGTGAGGAGGCAAGAGCTTTGCAAACTGTAAAGGCCTGTGAAGACACAGTCAGCCCTGGGCTGCCGAGCCGCTGTGTAGGCGCCGAAGCCTGCAGAGCTGCGTCTCTCTCAGGTCTGGCTGGTGAGACCTGTCAGACACTTCCTCTACGCCTGCCAAGAGGCCCAGAAAGGAAAGGAAATTGACATTTAATGAGCATCCACGATGTGCCAGGGCCTTCACACACTTTAACCCTCTCTTCTCTTTTCTTGTATAGATCAAAGAATGGAAGCCCAGAGAGGTCCATCATTTGCCCAAGGTCACACAGCCGGTGAGGAGCAGAGCCCAGGTTGGAAGCCTGGTCTGTGCACCCAAAGCCTGTGGTTGTGACTGTACCCTACACCACCTCCCCTTAAAGGCACACTGTTGACTTCTTACTTTCTAAATCTTAAGTCCCCACTGTTCAAGGTTACGCAGCAAGCTCCTGGCAGAGCCTTTTAAAAAGTGTTTCCATTTAGTTTTTGCATTGATTATTTCCTTTTTGCTTTATAAGAATTTCTCCCCTTTTATTTTCAAAGAAAAGCCAGTATAAATGTTCTCCCCACACACGGGTTAACCCTTGTCTGACAGACGTGGATTCTGAGCATCCATTTGGGGAGGAGACGGAGGGTCGGCTGCTTGCCATAGCTTTCTGCAGGGCCTTTTCGCAGACACACACGATAGTTCACACACCGGTGTGGCTGTGCTGCCTAATGTCATCTGTGGCAGAAGCCCATGCCTCTCGATGACCAGCTTCTTGTGACCCTCAGCACAGGGCAGTGTTCTAGGACCCATGTGGAAGCCACCCCTTGAAACTTAGAGCCCAGGGAACAGGCTTCTTGGAGACACGTTCCTGAGTCACAGACTGGGACAGAAAAAGAAATGCCCATAGCCACTGTTCCTGGGCCACCCACCAAGAGCCTGGCACAGTGCTGGGCACCTCACCAACATCCTCTCACTGAGTCTTCTAAATGGGAGGGGCAGGCCTTGATGACCCCATTTTACAATGGAAGAGAAAGCTGAGGCTCAGAGAGGCAAAATGGCCTGCCCGAGGCCACATGGCTGGCAGCGGCAAACTGGGCATAAGACAGGACCCTTGCTTACTAGTTGCTTTAGGTCCAGAGCTAAAAGTAAGACCATTGTACATGTGAAATGACAAAGCACCTCTGCTGTGCCGGGCACTATGCTCAGTCCTGGGGACCTGATCCAGTAAGGAACTGCTAGAAACCAGTCGCAATTCTGCTAGACTTGCTGAGTGACCTTGAGTTGGTCGCTCTCTTTCTCTGAGCCCAGAATTTGCCCCGTGCGAAAGGGGCTGGTTGAGTGTCTCAGTCCTTTATGTTCTTTCTTATGTCTTATATGGGCGACAATTTGCAAAGTAGAACGTAGCGGGTGAGAGAAGATGGTGGAAGTTTGTGGAGCAGCACTACATTATGGCTGAGAGTTACTAAAAAGACACCCCTTTACCAACATCCCAAGGGGCAAAATTCCCGGAGGAGTTCAAGTACACGGAGGTTGAGATGCCCCCGCAGCCTTGCCCCTCTCCTGACCTGCACCACCGTGTGGGGGTCTGAACCAAGGAGCTGCGAACCCTGGGCAAGACACCACCGGGGGGACGGGTGGCACCAGGCTTTCCACGCCAGCACACAGGATTCTGTCTGAGCCCGCTTCTTCGGCGGCTCCTCCCCCAGCCCTTGTCCCTGGGCAGCCCCTCACCCCAAGACCCAGTGCTCCCGGCCCCGGCCCCCTCAGCAAAGGCTCCTCCTGTAGTTGGTTCTAGCGCCAGCAGGCTGGCCATTTAAGGCTCCACCTCACCCCTTTAAATTCTATTTTTTCAAACCACATTCTTGAACTTGGCAGATAACGTGGCAGCCCGACAAGAGCCCTATTTACTCGGAGAGCCGTGAATGGGCCCTTTATAACAAGCTTCATTAATATTTCTACCTATTGGCCAGCTCTCCGTTTCCTCCCCCTATACAAACAGATTCTCCACACAGAAAGACTTTTCAAATGCTCTTGTTGACTTTCCCCAAACAGGGAGGGCAGCCGGGCCGGCAGGGGTATGTGAGTGTGTGTGAGTGTGCGTGCAGGGGAGGGGGTGGCCATGGGTGCACACTCGCCTGGCCTGGTGCAGGAAGGAAAGAGGCCCGCTATTCATGGGCAGGGGCGGGCAGCCTGGGTGAGTTCAGGTATGCCGCCTCACAAAGGCACACTGAGCCCGGCCTGTGCTGTGAATTCCAGAGTCCTGGCCAGTGGAGTCGGGCGGTCCCTCCTCAGCCCTTGCTGCATGGCCAGATGACCCTGGGCAAGTCCCTTATTCACTCTGGGCCTCACTATCCCCCTTTGTCAGCTGGGTCTACACCCTGCTCCTCAAAGCGTGGCCCACGCACCAGTAATAGCAGCATCGCTGGGAGACGGTAGGGCATGTAGACTCTCCGTCCAGGTTTGCCGCACCTGAATCTGTGTCTTAAGATCCTGGGTGATGCCTGGGCACAAGAAAGTTCCAGAAACGGCAGACCTATAGCACGTGTCCCTCCACCAGCACCAGGACTGTCCTACGGCTCAAAGGCCATCACAGACCGTAAACGTGGAAAAGGCAGCCACCAAGACTGTTTTGCTCTCTACTTTGTGACCACAGGCCTTGCCCAGGGTTGGCACTCAAGAAATAAACAAACAGAAAAGGGAATTGTCAAAATCTGAAGACTTGTGCTAACGACAGAAATTCTTTCTCTTCAGCACATGAGGAATTGTGAAGAACAGCCTATTCCGTCGTCTGGAAGGACGCATGGCATCGAAAAGGAACTTTATCACAATGGATGGAGTGAGCTCCTTGTCCTTCTGATATATGCAAACTGAAGCTGGAGGACCAATGAGAGAAGCTGGAAAAAGCGCTGAGCCCCATTTGTGCCTCTGGGCTGAGGAAGGAACAGTGCAGGGAGTGTGGCATCATCATTGAGCACGCTCAAAGGTGGCACAGTGGCGCCTTTGGAGAGAGGCAGAGCTGAGTTCGAATGCTGTAATGCCCTCTAGAAGTGAAAACAAGGGCAAGAGCCTTCACTTCCCTTCCTCGCTCATGTGCTGTTTATTCTAGGTGTCAGGCCCTCTGCTGGACCTTGGGGGACATAATGGTCAATAAAATAGGCTTTGTCTTTGCCCCCTCAGGGGAGAGAGAAAAGCAACAACAGTAAATAACTACAAATGCTGGGGAGGAAGCTGAGGAGGGTGACAAATTAGTCAGGGGAGTCAGGAAAGATATCACTGAAAGATGGCTTTTTCAATTCAAGCCTGGAAAAGGAGGAGCCAACCATGTGAGAAGCTAAAGGAAGGGTACTCCCAGCAGCGGGAGCAGCATGCACAAAGGTCCTGAGGCAGGAAGTGCTTGGTGCTTTGAAAGGAGGTCAGTGCGGCGATAGTAGTCCTTGTATGTGGGGGAGGGGCTGGTAATTTCCACCTTACAGCTCTGTTGGGGAGGAGGACTACACAAAAGGGGTGCTCAGAGGGTAGTGCATTTGCTCTTATCTGATCTTCAGGCCACTGTGGCTGCGTCAGGCCCCTATAGGGACTGCTGCCTGCTCTTTCGGTCTCTCGGGAAGAACAGGGGCAGTGCCTCTGCCTGGGCTACAGCCCAGAACAGGGTCAGCTGAGCTGGAGGGGGTTGAATGAGCTGCCTGTGTGCGTCTTGGCTACCTACATCTTACCTTTCAGGGGAGGGGGCGGCCTGCCCTCTCCTGGGACACCAGCCCAGCTTTGGCTAGCCTAGGTGGCTTGGACAGAAATCCCTGACCCCCTGCCTAGGTCTCAGCAGCCAAAGGCCAGACCCTTCTGAGAGCACGGAGCCCTCTGGCCAGCCCACACCTCATTCCCTGGCCAGCCTTTAAGTACCAGGCTAGAAATAACCAGTTGTCTCCGCCCCTTGGGGCTGTGGGCTCACCCACCACAGGGGCTGAGGTGGCTGGGCAGAGTGGGGCTGGAGGGCTGTCCCGAGAGAGGCCTCTTGGATTCTTCCAGCTGGGAGGCCCCTACCCTCAGACTTCAAGAAGTAGGGAATAGAGTTCAAATTTTGGATTTGCCACTGACTCCCAGGAGCCCTTTAAAAGCTGCCTTAACAATTTGAGCCTCAGTTTCCTTATCTACACGACAGAGTTGATCACTCCCTCTAAATGTCGTCATGAATGAATTAACACAATAGACTTGAGAGCTTTGTGAACTGTAAAGTACAACGCATACAGAAGAGTTCGTGGCTGGGGTGAACAGTTCACATCATATTCAGGTCACGAAAAGACAGTACAAGGGTATAGTCCCGATTCTACCTCTGGGTAGATCACAACACTTACAGCGTCTCAACTTCCCCAAATGTAACATCTGAATCCTCCTCCATACCTTAAAGGGTGGTTATTAGAATCCAATTAATTCAAACAATGTAAGTACCGTGTGTCTACTGCGTGCATTGCTCACTCTATTCTAGACATCTTGCAAAAAGGTAGGTCCCCTTCTTCAACTTCAGGGAGTACTTTTCTGAGGACTCGAGATAAGCCAAGTATGTACTCAAGAACCCAGACAAAGGACAGAGGAAGGGCAGGATTCTAGATCCCAGACTTGCCCCATAATCGGATTGCTGGTCAAGATCTTGCTTCACGCTTACTGCCCTTGAGACTTTGGGCAAATTACTTCACTTCTGCAAGCCTCAGTTTCCCCATCCATAAAGTGGGGAGAATATTAATACCATAGAGGGCTATCGTTATGACTAAATTATATCACTTGATAGACAGATAGTGCTTAGCTCAGTCCCTGGCCCACTGTGTATAATCAAATAATGTTTTCTGTTATGAGAAGTAGCAGTAAATAGTAGTTCATTGTAGTAGTAGTAGTAGTAGTAGTAGTAGTAGTAGTAAAATACTAGTAGTATAAATACCAGTAGTAGCAGTAGTGGCAATGGTATTAGTAGTCTAAGTAACAGTAGTTATAGCAGTAGAAGTACTAGTAGAAATACTTACTACTGGCGGTGGTAGCGGTAATAAGAAGTACTGGTAGTAATAGAATAATAGAAGTACTAGTGGTAGTAGTAGTAGAAGTACTAGAATTAGTAGACAGTGGTAGCCATACTAGTAATACCAGACATACTACTGTGATAGTAGTAACAGTGGTGCCAAAGTGGGCATCATGCCAGGGGAGAAGTAAGACTGAGAGAATCACCTTTTTCAATTCTGGGGAGGGGTGACAGGGTCCAGTTGATGGAAACTGGAAGGGAGAGGGGCCCAGATAGATGGGGTTGGTAAGAAGAAATGAAGGGTGCAGAGCCCTAGAAATGGGTGCTAATCAAATCCTTATTGGCTTGGTGAGAAAAATGACTCTGTCCCTGAAACAGAATTGGGGTTGTGGGGGGCTGCATCTCCCCTTCAACCTCTCCCAGGGGGGCAAGGATGGTGTTTGCTGCCAGAAATCCCAGAATCCCGGAGCAGGCAGGCTCTTAGTGCCTCTGGTCCCCCGTGCCCCTCATTCGCATATGGGATCACTGAGGCTCCAGGCATGGCTGGGGGTCTCCCTTGGGTAACAGAGCAGGGAATGATGACTCTGGCTGGGTGACGTGCTTCCTGCTGCTCCTGTGGGACCTGCTCTGGGGGCTTGGGCTGTCGGGGAAGCACCGACTCTGCGTTCCAGGTCCTTAGCTGCCAGAGGGGCGAGTCAGCAGTGGGGCCTGGCACCCACCCAGGCCCTAGGAACTCAGTGTCCTCTGTGCTGATAAGACGGGTGGGGCTTCCTAGGAAGAGCCTAAATAACCACAAGGAGGGGGCATCAGGACACCTTTGGCCTCACAAAGCTCTTTGTTGAGCAGGAGGCCTGGCATGGCTGCCAGTACCCAGAGACACAGCAGAGAAGCCTCATGAGGCTGCAGATGAGAGGAGCTGGGTGTTTCGGGGAAAGAGTAGCCCAGAGGCACCAATAGGTTACTATGACTCTCCATCTCCTCCTGAAATCACTGATCTTCACTACCAAGGCAAGTGCTGCTCCAGGCTCTGCTCCTCCAGAAGAGTGAGAGAAGACAAGCTCCTAGCCAGGACCCTTCCAGGGCTTCCATGAAAGCTTCTGGCTTTTGGCAGTTTGGAGTATGATTTCACCAGTCTTCCTGACCTTCGATCCCACAAGGCAACAGTTTACTCTTCAACTTGTCCCACCTCTAGGCCTTTGCTCATGCTGTCCCCTTTGCCTAAAATGCTTTTCTCCCTTCTGCCCGCCTCAATGTCTAGCCATCTTTTCAAGTCTGTCCCAATGCCACCTCCTCTAGGAAGCCGTCCCAGATTCCCCAGCCCTTGCTCTTTGGCCAAGATTCCCTTTTCTCGCCTGTGATGACATTTGGTTCCAGTTGCTATGACTAGTTCATTTTGACATGCCTTGAATCACTGACCAGTCTCTGCCCTCGGAGAGCTTACTTAGAGTTCTCTGAGGCAGACAGATGTCGATGCACCACACCACTCCTGCCATATGGGTTAAGGTCATGGAGTTGGTAGGTGTGGGAGGGAGTGGGTCCTCAGAGGAGGGCTCCCATCCCAATCCAGGAGGGCTTCCTGAAAGAGGATGCAGCTACTCTGTGTTCAAAACCAAATGATACAGTGCATTGTTAGCACCTAGTTTGTGACCCAGTGCATAGTGGGTTCTTTGGGGGTGCTTACCATTCCAACAGAATGTGCAGCTGCACCTCCCACATTGGACAGCTTCCTGTCACCTATGTGGAGGAAACCTAGAAGGGAAAAAAAATCTGCAAAACTCTGAATAGATCCCATGGTCCTTACAGGCAGGGCCTGTGGGCAGTTCTGCTGTGTTCAGCCCATGTTTCTCAGTGGATCCCAAGCTAGAAATGAAAAGAGAGACTCTGGGGACTAGAGTAAGATGGATCGTCAGGAAGTTTG
This sequence comes from Eidolon dupreanum, assembly GCA_028627145.1. NCBI lineage: Eukaryota > Metazoa > Chordata > Mammalia > Chiroptera > Pteropodidae > Eidolon > Eidolon dupreanum. The sequence continues at coordinate 148,047,056 of CM053509.1, read as the reverse complement.
ATCCCAACAGAAAGGTTGGTAGACTAGAAAATGCAGACAGAAGGTCTCAAAATGCCCATCGGGATCCAAGAGATCACTCTATAAGAATATAGCCCAAGTCACACGCTGGATGGGATGGTCATCAAGAAAAATTGAAAGCTGCAGTTGTCAACCCTGGCTGTGCATTAGATCCATTTGGGGAGCTTTAAAAACACTGATGCCCTGGCCCAACCCCACAAACTAATTAATCAGAATCCTGAGGGTGGGGCCTGGAATCCTCAGGTGATTCAAAGGCCAGGGTTAGTACTCCACTGCCTTAAAACATTCCCCAGGGGAGAGGCAGGGCAGTGCAGAAGCCAATATGGGAACATGTTTCAACAGAGATGGTTAAACTAAGGCAAGTCGTGTACTTAAAAGGTCATCTTCAGTTATCCAAGTTCAGCTTTGCAGAACAGCTCACAGAAAGGGCTGGAGAATGTAGAGAATGGAATACAAGCATTGGTGACAGTCAGATGCTCACACCACTTAGTGCAAGTTACTGGGCGAATTACCGAACATCTCTGAGTCTCATCTGTAAAAGGCAACGATCATAGTTCCAGTCCCAGAGGGTTGCTTTGAAAATTAATTAAAATGAAGTAGAAAAAGTGCCCAGTGTTCAATAAATATTGATTCCCATCCCTCTGACTCAGAAGGTTCCAGACACATGAGGCATCATTGTGCAAGAGAGGGTCCTTAATGCCCCTTAACATTCTTACACATTAACATTATTGTTTTTAAAGGAAAATATCCAGCTCATAGACAAGTCATCCCTGGGTGAACAGTGGGTAAACTGACTCAGGGGAAAGCTGGTTATGTTTCTAGGAAGAAGAGCGGAGACCCTAGAAACAAGAGGGGGTTTCAACAATCCTGGGTCCCTTTATTTCACAACCACCGTAGAGGCTTATCCTCACCAAAAGGCGAAGCTTGGCTTCAGGGCATCTCATTTCTTCTGGCTGGACCTTCATGACTTCATCAGACAGACAGTAGGTATGCCTCTGTGCTGGACCCTGAGCTGGGCGCTGGGAGGTGATCTCTAGCCTCACAAAACTCCTTGTTGAGTGGGAAGCCTGGCAAGGCTGCCAGTACCTACCAGACACAGCAGAGAAGCCTCCTGAGGCTGCAGAGGAGAGGGGCTGGGCATTCAGGGGGAAGAGTAGCCCAGAGGCACCCATGGGTTACAGTGACTCTCTCCATCCCCTCCTAAAATCACTGCTCTTCTACCAGTGCAAGTGCTGCTCTACCCTGCGCTAGTCCCCCTTCAGTTTTCCCATCTGTAAAATGGGGATAAGGGACCAGAGAGGTTAATTCAATGATTCCCTAAGGCCCCTGCTCCAGAGGATTTTGTGAAATGAGTCCTATGGCCTACATTCACATTTTAATTAAAGATTACAGCAAGCTCTGTTCGGAAAATTTCACAACTGGCCTTGGATCCATCTGGCCTTTCGTCTGGGGTGGGTGTAGGGGGGACAAGTGGAACAATGAATGATGGGTGCCATGTGATAAAGGAAGAATTTCCTTTCTCTTCTATCTTCTTTCTTATTTCAGTCCCACCTCAGTCCAATGCAAAGCTGTCTAGCACGGTGAGCCCCAGACTCATCTGGGAGCTTGGATGGGGCTGGGAGACGGTCACCCAGCTTCTGGCCACATTTAAGAGCAGCTTTGTGACAGGAGCTGATGATCTCCATGATAAATGAGTCCCTGAAGAAATCCTTGCATCATGAAGTTGAGTGTTTGCAGTTAGTCTTGAGAGGAGGAAGGGAGGAGAGGTGGCCGTTGGGGAGAGATGCGCAAGGCATCCAGCAGCCTTCTCATCAGCCTCCCTTCCTCTTTCCTGCCTCCTTCTCTTCCCACGGACAGTTGCTGAGCTCCTACTGTGTGCAGGCCCCTACGCTGGCTCTGAGACCACAGGCATGAAGCCAACACAGTCCCTGATCCCAACAGACAGGAAGACGAACCTAGTGTGTTTAGTAGCAAACAGTACCGAACACAGTATCAGCATTACTGCAACAGAGGGAAGCCCAGGAGGCTGCTGGGGCGGACACAACTCTGACCTGACCTGGTAGGGAGGGGATGACCGGCAGAGCTTTCTACAGGAAGGCTTGCAGAACAAGCCCATGGGGTCGCAGGGAGAACTCCTGGCAGAGGGAACAGCAGGAACAAAGGTCTAGAGAAATCAGACAGAAGTGTAGGAAAGTTTTGGGGCTGGAGCACAGGATGAGGGTGAGCAGTGGGTAGTGGAGAGGGACAGCCACAGAGAGCAGCAGGAGATAAAAGTCTGAATAACTCTGAGTGTCAGTGGGGTAGCTCAGACTTTATTCTGAGGCCCCAGGGAGACAGGGCAGGCTTTGCCCACAGAGAATGGCTGGGATTGAAGGGAGGAGTGAATTGAAGAAGCTTGAACCCAGAACAGGGGTGTGCATGGGAGGGCCCCTGATTGCTCAATGTTGCTTTTATTCACTCCCTCAAGGAGCACTTCTTGAGGGCCTGCTCATCCCTTTGCACAACACTAGGCTGGTCAGCACCCCTGCACACTGCTCAGGCTCAGGAGAAAAATGTATATGGAAAGAGCATGCCTGCACTGGACAAAGCCTCCTTTGTGATGAGCTGTGGTGGCATGGTGCTCTGCTGCCCTCTAGCGAGGCCTGGGGATATACACCCCAGCGGGGGGCTAGCTGGCTTCCAAGATGCTCCAAGTCTCCTGCATGTCTTCTTCCCCCTGTCCCTCCCTCAACCACCCAGGTTCTGCTGTTCCTAATGAAAAGGTACAGTTCAGGAATAGAGGACAGGCTTGGAATATCCAGTACTTGGAACATCTGACCTAGGTTGGGCCCCTACGAACCTCTCATCACACCCCAATATGCGCATAGCCCTTGTCTCTGCACTTATCTCAAAATCCCTTTGGTGTGGCTCATCTCAGTCCAGTCTGAGGTGGACAGCAGTCTGATTAACTCAATACACACTAGGAGGTGAATAACTCATAGTCCTTAACCATTTTAAGGGAATTTAAAGGAGCCACTTGTTCACTTACTGGGTTTACAGCTGAAAAAGGCAATCTGGAATAGCAAATAGCACGAGGAGTTAGCTCATAGTTGTGGGTTTAAACCTCTCAGTTTCACCTTCTCCTTAGACAGCCTCCCCTGCCTACTTGTTTTCTTATTTTTCATCTAAAAAACAGGAAGAGTAATCTTTGTCCTATCCACTTCAAGGATTAAAATATATATAATAGATTAGGGAATTTCAGAGTAGAAAGGAATCTTGGAGATTATCTAGGGATTTTTATTTTGGCTTTTAGATAATTCTGTACAATTTATGACTCTCAATTACAGATGATCCTTGACTTACAGTAATAAGCCCATAGAAAGCTGAAAATACATTAAGTTTAAATGCATTTAATTCTACACTGTAGCGTATCAGCTGTTTACCCTCGTGAAAGTGTGGCTGAGTAGGAGCTGTGCTCACTGCCACTGCCCAGCATCATGAGAAAGTATCGCACCACATATCACTAGCCCAAGAAAAAATTCAAAATGCAAAATTTGAATTACAGTTTGTATGAAATGCTTATTGCTTTTGCACTATCATATTCAAAAAAACTCATAAGTTAAACCATTTTAAGTCAGAAACCATCTGTACACTGTTTTATTGAAATCTCAGAGCAACTCTGTAAAATCATTAATTTCTTTTTACAATAAAGGAACAGGTTAAGAAAGGGGAAAATGACTTGCCCAAAGCTCTCTGGGATGTTAGCGGCAGAGCTGGGGACAGTGGCTCTTTGCTATACCTAACTCTCCCTATAGATCCTGCTAGAAGACCCTATAACCCTCACCTAAGACCCTTACTTCCCTGCCCCTACAGGCCTCTGAACACTCCTCCAACCCCCTGCATACTAGATAGCACACTCCGCAGTAAGACTGAGATTTCTCCACCTGGTCCCCAGCAAGGAGTCTGGCTCTGAAATGCCCCACCCCAACACAATCTATACCCATCTCTGCTACTCACATCGGCCAGACCAGGAGAGGGTTAAACAACAGTCCTGACCTTGGCACTGGAGAAGCAGGTGGCCAATGTTTACCTAGAGGCTTCCGGGACTGCTGTCAACTAAAGTCAAAAACTCAATCCAGCCATGGTCTTCCTAGAGCTGAGACCTAGCCCCTTCCCACCCCGCTAGGTTTCTCCCCTCCCTGGTCCCTGGACTGTGAAGTAGCTGGAGCTGCCAGGGACCGGGAAGGGGAGGTGCTGGGGGTGTGAAGATTACAAAACTGGAAGAATATGTGGATAGAGCAGGAACAGCTTTGTGCATACTCTGCCCAGGCTTGCTGTGTGGCCTTGGCTGTGTCCTTCCCACCCCTGCCTTGTATTCCCATCTGTGCACAGAGGAGGCTGGTATGGGTGGTCCCTCCTGATGGCACTAGGCAAGAGCAAGGGCTCCTCAGACTCCGCAACTCCCTAGCTAGGGGTCCTCTAGCTTGGGAGAGACTTTCTCTACCACAACGGTGGGGGTGGGTAAATCTTTAACTAGCTGGCCCTGGGCAGGCCCAGGCCTTTCCAGATGGATGGCTGCCTGAGAAGGGGGGACAGGGGTGGGGGATGTAAGGTGTGTAGCCAGTCCTAGTGTGGTGGAGAAGGGAGGGTAGTGGAGAGGGAAAGGAACGAGGCGGAGCTAACTCCGTGTGCAAAGCAGGACATGGAGGAACTTGGGTCCCCCGATGGGTAAGCAGAGAATTTGGGAGGTTCGAGGAGCCCCTTGGCGCAGGGATGGTTTAACTCACCTTGCTGCTACAGGGACCCCGCACAGAGCCTGGAGCGGGGGCCAGAGGGGCCGGAAACGCCCATCCAGGTAGTCCTCAGGTGAGTATAGGTTGGCTAGGAGGTGCCCGAGAGAAGAAGGGAAGAGGCTGATGGAAACATCGGGATGGACCATTCACTCTTCCGTCGGACTCCAGGGTGCGTCCCATGAGCGCGGCCGAGCTGCGTCGAGGGGAACAGAGCGCTCTGCATTGCTCAGGGACCAGGACTCTGCAGGTGAGGAACCTCCCTACCCCCTTACCCCGCAAAAAACCTATCTAGGGGACGCCTCGTTCGTTCCTTACCCCAGACAACTTTGCCCAGACCCCGCCCTCCGCAGGCCCCGCCCCTTCTCCACTGCCCCTTCCCCTAGGTGAGCCCCCCAGGCGGGGGCCCAGACGTAGCGTTCCGCTTCGGCGCAGTGTTGGACGGGGCGTGCACGCAGGAGGACGTGTTCCGGGCATGCGGTGTGCGGCGCCTAGGGGAGCTGGCCCTGCGCGGGTGAGTGAGGCCCCGGGGATGCTCCGCACCCCCGCGCTGTCCTTACACTGCTGTCGAGCCCGGACCCCCAACCTCAGCCTGGGTCCAGCCGCACCCCTGCTACCTGCAGCTTCTCCTGCACCGTCTTCACCTTCGGCCAGACTGGCTCCGGGAAGACCTACACCCTGACCGGGCCTCCTCCCCAGGTGGGCCAAGCGTAAGAGGAGCCCCCAGGGTTCAGGGGTTGGTGAGCTGGAAGCTCTGGGGAGCCGGTGGCTGTGCAGACTCCCAGAAGGTAGGGCCTCGGATAGTGTAGCCCAACTCCATGTATTTGCAGATAAGGAAACTGAGGCCCAGGGAGATGAAGGGACCTGCCCGATATGGAGTTCAAATTTTTTCCCCTTCAGTTACTAGCTCTCTGTTTCTTCGTCCGTAAAATGGAAGTGATATTGCTGACTGTGAGAATTAAATGAGAACTCATATGGGAACGTGGCCTAGTTCCTGGGGCAGAGTAAAGGCTCTCCAAAGCACAGCTGTTACTGTGGTGGTGGTGACCCAGCCTCAGGCTCAGCTGTCTCTGCCTCCAGGGAGAGGGGGTACCCATACCCCCCAACCTGGGTGGCATCATGCAGAGGACCTTCGCCTGGCTGTTAGACCGCGTGCAGCACCTGGGTGCCCCTGTCACCCTCCGCGCCTCCTATCTGGAGATCTACAATGAGCAGGTGGGGGACTAAGATGAATAGAAAGACAGCCCACAGTTGAAAGAAGGCATTTCTTCCCAAGGAGCCTGGGTCAAGGGACAGAATAGGTGTGTGTTGGGGGAGGAGGGGGACTGTGGTCAGTAAGGTCTGGGATGGATGGAACATGGACTTGGGGATCCTTCCCTCACCCTCCACCCTCATCACCCAGGTTCGAGACTTGCTGAGCCTGGGATCTTCCCGGCCCCTCCCTGTCCGCTGGAACAAGACCCGGGGCTTCTATGTGGAGCAGCTGCGGGTGGTGGAGTTTGGGAGTCTGGGGGCTCTGATGGAACTTCTGCAAATGGGTTCGTGCTGCTTTAGCGAAGCTTTGGGGTCCAGGGGAGGCCCATCCCTCGACCGTTTCCTGACTGCATTCAGCGCCCCTGGCTGGAGCTGGGGATTCAGAGATGACCCTTGTGGGAGCAAAGGGCCAGCAAACCAACAATTCAGACACAAGGATGGTCCCATCCCACCCCAGCCCTGCTGATCCACCTTCCAAACTCTTTCCAGGTCCACTCTTTCTCCGGGCGAGGGCCTCGGCCTCAGTCAGGCCTCGTTTTTGCTCCCTGGAGAGGTCATCTCACCTCAGAGCTCCCCCGCTCCAGTTCTGCTCTTCCATGCAGCAAACCACATCCCTCTTCCTCTCCAGATCCTCCAGACCCTAGGCAAAGGTCATACCTCCTTAACTGAGCCTATAGGGCCTCTCCATTCCAGTCTCATTCATTCATTCATCAAATATTTATTGAGCATCCCCCTGTGGCAGCCATTGGGGATACTGAAACTCTGGGTTTCTGCCCCAGCATTGTGCCACACCTTCCAGGTGATCTTTCTGCTCCCTCTCCCTCCCTCCACACAACAGTAGGAGGGACGTTTATCAGATATGAATCTGACATTCTTCTGTTCACTTCCCTCCATCCTTCTCTCACCTGTCTGTGCTAGAACCGTACCCCACCTCCCATCATTCCCCCTTCCTGCCCCTGTGCCTTCACACAGGCTGGCCCCTTTACCAGTATGCTTTTCCTCCTTTTCCTTCATTGGTGACCATCTGCTTTTCCTACTAGGTTCAGCTCCTGATGCTTTTTTCCCTTCAGGTCTTACTCGTCGAAGGAGCTCAGCTCATACCCTGAACCAGGCCTCCAGCCGAAGCCATGCCTTGCTCACACTCTATATCAGCCGCCAAACTGTGAGTGCTCCAGCCTGGGGAAGGAGCTGGCCCAGGGCCACCCAGCAGGGGCCTCCCTCTGGGTGTATAAACCAACTTGGCATGCAACGGGGTCCTAGTGGAAACCTTGGCTTTGTGACTTTGACGGGGACAGTTCCTCCCAATTCCCATCAAGCTGCAACCCCCAGTCCCAGCAGGTGTCTCCTGTGGATCCTGGGGAACACCCTGTAGGTGGGAAGCTATGCTTTGTAGACCTGGCCGGCAGTGAGAAGGTGGCAGCCACAGGATCCCGTGGGGAGCTGATGCTCGAGGCCAATAGCATCAACCGTAGCCTGCTGGCCCTGGGTAAGATCTGGGGGCCAAGTCTGACATCCTGTGTCCTCCCTCTTGCCTGACCAGTAGCTGTCCATGGGGAAGGAGTGGTGAGGAGGTGGAACCAGTGAAGTTGTAGTACATGGAAGAGAGTTAAAGAGCTGTGAGCCAGGAGCCACAGGCCTCCTTCTGACCTCAGCTTGCTGTTGACTCATGCCTCCCCTCTTAGGACTTTGTTGATAACTTTCTAAACCCTATAAACTTTATTCTATTAAAATAAAGCTACATTCCAATTTGGGAGGTAGATACACTCAGGGGCAGAGTATGAGCCCTCAGGCTTTCAGCTGGTCCCTTGTGCAGTTGGGAAGACTGAGGTCCAGTGAGAGGGAGAGAACTGGCCTGTCTTCCCATCCCCACTCCAAGTCATCGGCCCTTCCTCTGCACACGCGTGGGGAGACACTCAGGGAGCTCCTCTTCAATTAATTTGGCAGACATTTCCTGAGCCCCTGCTGAGCGCCAAACCCTTTGTTGGGTATTGGGAATCTAGGCTGGACAGAGCCATCTTTGCCCTGAAGAGCCCCAGTCTGGTGGCAGAGGCCAGTTTGAAAGAGGAATAAGATCGTTTGGCAAGAGGGATTTTAGAGCTGCACAGGCCTGGGTGAAGATTCCTGCTCTGCATGGACCAGCTGGGTGGTCTTGGGCAAGGGGAGTAACATTGCTGGGCCTTGCTCTCCCCACCTAGGTCACTGCATCTCCCTGCTGCTGGACCCACAGCGGAAGCAAAGCCACATCCCCTTTCGAGACAGCAAGCTCACCAAGCTGCTGGCGGACTCACTGGGGGGGCGTGGGGTCACCCTCATGGTACCTGAGGGGGGCTGGCAGGGAGGGCCAGGGCCTGATGGAGGGGCCCCCAGAGAAGAACACTCAGGCCATCTTCCCCAGGTGGCTTGCGTGTCCCCCTCAGCCCAGTGCCTTCCTGAGACTCTTAGTACCCTGCGATATGCCAGCCGAGCTCAGCGGGTCACCACTCGGCCACAGGCCCCCAAGGTGAATGGAGGAAGACACAGGCAGAGGGACAGCATGGCAATGGTTGGGGATCAGGCAGAAGTTGGAGCCTGAGTTGGCGTCATGGTTGAAGTCCGAGACTGAGTCAGAGTTAGGATTAGAGCTGGAATCCTGATGATGGCGGTCATGATTGGGTAGGGTGCGGTCGGTATCAGGGTCATGGTCAGTGTTATGGCAGGTCTAAGGTTGGAGTCTGATCTCGGATATGATCCAAGGTCTAGCCTGGATCCCAATTGGTATTATTAAGTCTGAGTTGAGTTGGGTCCTGATGTAGGAGTCAGAATCTGGGCCAAGGTTTGAACAGAACTGAGTTTATGGTGTGACATGGAGCAGGGTCCAGCTTAGAGCGGGCTCTCCAGCCATGCAACTAAGGCCATAGGCACTTTGATGCAATTAGGACAAGGTGTCCTCTCCAAGTGGATGTAGTCCTGTGCCAGGATGCAAGGCTGATGAGTGAAGCATGGGCTGGTTTTGAGGCCACACTCACTCCCCACTCCCAGAAGCCCTGTGCAGTGCACAACTTGTACAACTATAAATGGCAGCTCTGGGCTTCTTTCTCTGCAGTCTCCTATGGCAAAGCAGCCTCCGCGCTTGGAGACTGAGATGTTGCAGCTGCAGGAGGAAAACCGTCTCTTGCGGTCCCAACTGGGCCAAAGGGATGTCAAAGGTATGCGCTCCCTGGGGGCCGGATGAGGTGTGGAGAGGGTCTGGGGCTCCCATGGATCCAGCCACCTCCCGGTTCCCTGCAGCCTCCGGATTCAGTGGGAGCCGGGTGGCCTGGGCCCAGCAGAACCTCTACGGGATGCTCCAGGAGTTCATGCTAGAGAATGAGAGGCTCAGGTAGGGCTCAGCCCCAGCCAGGGGACTCTGCCCACCCCTCAGTGCTGGGCTGCTTCTGGCAAATCGCACTCCGCCCCCTTCCCCCACCCCCAGCTCCCTTCTGTCCCCACCTGCCTTTTGGAGCTAGTACTACAAGCAGTGAGAGGCTGATTGATACTCTCACCAGCCCTGCCTCCTGTCACCTTCCTGGTACCTGTTCTTCCCAGGAAAGAAAAGATCCAGCTGCAGAGTAGCCGGGACCTGGCCCGGGATGAGCAGCGCGTCCTGATACAGCAGGTCCATGAGCTGGAGCGGTGAGCGTGGCCACCGGCCCAGTGACGGGCCCTGGGACTCAGGGCAGGTGGGAAAAACGGGTGGTTTGAGGAAAAGGTTAAGAGTCTGACCTCTGGACCCAGACCACTTGAGTTCAAATTCCAGCTCTGGCACCTACTGGCTGTGTGACCTTGGGCGAGTCATGTAACCTCTCACTGTATGGGTTTCCTCATGTGTAAAATGGGGATACTACAGTACCCACCTTACAGGGTGTTTAAAGACGGGATAAAATGAGTTCATTTGTAAAGCATTACGAACAGTGCCTGGCACTAAGTGCTCCAGGAGTGTTTGTGAAAAGAGAGGACATGGGGGCCAGCCCGGTGGTGCGACCCCTGAAGGCACAGACCCCATTGTTCTTTTTTAGCCGCCTCCTCTCTGTCTGCTGCCGTCACCAGCCAGGCCTTGGCCCAGCCCCACCTTGTCCCTGTGTGATGGTGCCAGCTCCCTCCTGCCATGTGAGTCTCTGCCCAGCCTGAAGTGGGAAGGAGCAAGGAGGATAGGAAGCCTCTGACATGCCCTCTTGCAGGCCCTGCCACCCCTCTGCTCCTGCCCCTGCTGTCATCTCTGCCCCCTGTGCCGAGCACCACTGGCCCACTGGGCCTGTCCACAGAGGGAGCTCCACCTGCCCCAGGTAGGAGAGACCAAGGTAGGGAAGAAGGAGATCTGGGAGAGCTGGAGACCTCGATCTAGGTGGTCAGTGCAGGAGGCTCCAGAGCTCCAAGGTCTCTAGGGTCTCAGGCTGAGTCACTGGGGTGAGTGGCTGGTTTGGGGCTCCCTCTGCCCAAGGTTCAGAATAGGTGTTTGCCTTGCCTCCCCTTCCTCCTCATCCCGCCTTCTTTTATAGGAACTCACTCTGCCATTCACTCACTCATTCATTCACTCACCTATTACTCATTTATGCATTTGCTTATTCCTTTGTTCACTCGCTTGTTCACTGACTCTCCCTTAAGCTCCTTGCTTTGTCTTATACCTGCTCTGGGCACTGAGGATTCAGGTATAGACCAGACAGGGTTCCTGCCCTCTGAGAGGACATTACAAGGGCCACCCACTGCCCACAGAAAGAGCAACCAAGACCTTGCCTCTTTATGCCCACCTGACGTTCTTGGTATCCTGTGGGGCAGGTGTGGCAGGGATGGTGGCGTCGTGGTCAGCACTAGAGAAGCAGGGCACAGAGAGGCAGGGCTGAGGTCCCCCAGCGTGGGCTCTGGTCTTGCCTGCAGGTGTGTGTCCCTAAGGCCCCAAATGGCATGTCCCCCTCTGTCCAGCCCTCACCCTGGGCACCCCCGTGCAGCCCTGGCTCTGCCAAGTGCCAGAGAGAGAGGTAGGCTGGGAGCTGGAGCACTGGGCTGGGGGAGGAGGAGGCCTGGGAATTTTGAAAGCTCATCTCCCACCACCCAACTCACGCCGCCCAGGAGTCACAGCGACTGGCCTCAGACCCGAGTCCTGGCGGAAATGCTGACTGAGGCGGAGGTGGTACCCTCTGCACCTCCCCTGCCCATGGGGCCCCCGAACACATCACCGGTGCTGAAAGGTGAAGAAAGAAAGAGGGAGGAGCCCCTACTGCTTTCTGTGGTCTTGGGCCTGAACCCACCCTTTCCAGACCTTATTCTTTCCATCTTAGAAATAGGGTGCATGTTGAGAGGTGATTTCTAAGACTTTTCTAGTTTCCAAACTTGGAATTCTCTTCCTAGGGCCACCTACAGATGGGCATCAGAGCCCCTGGTGTCTGTGGAGGAGGGGGGTGGGGGGAGGGGAGTGGGTACCACCTGAGGCTTCCCCAGAGGATGTTGGGACCCTGATGGGCCTGGGCAAGGAGGGGCCCAGGTAGGGAGGGGCCTAGGGTAGTAGTGCAGGCCTCGAGTCTCACCGTGCCCCTTAGGTGGGGCCACGGTTCCAAACCTGGCCCGGAGGCTGGAGGCTCTCAGAGACCAGATTGGCAGCTCTCTGAGACGTGGCCGGAACCACCCACCCCCGCAGTGAGAGCGCACGGAGCCCCAGCTGAGTCCTGCCTCCCTGCTGAGGGCAAACCGGAAACCCAGGAGACCATCGTGTGACCTTGGGCTGTGCTCTGAACGCCAGGGTTCCCGTCTCCCCATCTGTCCAATGGGGATAGCAGCTGCTGCTCCACTCCACAGCAGGCCTGGGCAAGGACAGTTCCTGAGGGCCAGGGGGTGGGGGCTGGAGAATAATTTGGGAGAGTAAAGGGAGGGTGCCACCCCAGACTACAAGAAATGAGACCGGATTCAGGAGAAACCAGGCAGCAGGTGATGAAATATTTGTATCAATAAAGAGAGGCCTCAGCTCCAAGTCTGGTTATGGTTAGTCCTGTCCTCCAGGTAGTCAGTCACTTCCCATGGGGACATCCTGGGGGGTTGGGGGCGCGGCTCAAGAGAGTTTGAAGAAGAGGAGGCAAAGACACTGATGGAGGTGTGTGTCCCCTTCTGGTCAGAAATAGTCCAGGTTCCCGTCTCATGTATTATGCAAGTTTTAGTTGAACAACTGCTGTGTCCCATTGGGCAAGTGTGGGGAATCAAAGGGTGAGCACCCCCAGGAAGGAGGCCTGATGGAAACTGATGAGGCCTCAAGCTGGGGCAGGTGGCAGACTAAGGGGCTCGCTTCTCTGTGCCAGCTGCATGTGGCCTGGTGCTGCAGGGGTCACGAGACCTGAGTTGTGACGCCACAGACCTGCTCTGAGATCCCGGGGAAGCCCTGCACCCTCCCTGGACCACTTTCTGGTTTTCAGTCACATGGGGGACATGGCTCCCAGGCCTGTTGCCCTCTAATGAAGGTCAAAGAGGTGAGCAGTCTCATAATTCCTGGTATAGTGCCCGGGGGATGCAGTGGGTCTATCATTATGGGGAAGTCTAAGCCTGACATGAGAAATTGGGGGTGCTAGTAGGAGAACCTCATTACAAAAAGCCATCAGGCTAATCTAACTCTCCCATTTTGTGGTTAGGGAGACTGAGACCCAGATGGCTTATTTCTTCATTGGCTCATAAAATCATTCGTTCAAAAACACCACTGGCATCAACTGCAGATCCAGGTGGTAAACAGGACCAACAAGGAGTAAGCTGGCTTTGCACAGGGGGCTCCCAGTCAGGGGCAGGGGGACAGACAGGCTGACACTTAACCTCACACATGTGCTTTGACGGGGAAACCCAGGGGACTGGAGGCACGGAGGAGGGTCACCCAAGGAAAATTGTCAAGGGGGTCAGGGAAGGTTAACCGAAGAGAGTTATGATTAAGGCTCCAAGGGTGAACAGCAGCTGGCCCAGGGCAGGATGAGGCTGTGGAGTCAAAGGTCTAGAGACCTCTGGGGTCCCGAAGGTGGCCAGCGCCAGGAAGTGCATGGCCTTGTGGGCCGCATGCAGAGTTTAGGCTTGTCCTGAGGGCAGAGGGAGCCACCGAAGGGTCTTGAGGAGTCACCAGCTTAGATTTGCTCTCAGGTCACACTGGCCACTGTGGCAGGTGGACCGACTGGTGAGGATGAGCTGGAGGCAGGGGGACCAGTGAAACCAGCAGTGTGGGGAGGGACATGACTAACCAGAAGTGCCCGAGCCAGGCCTCAAGTTGGGGCTCTCTTAAAATGGGGCCCTGGCTTCGAGCAAGGCCCTCAACCACAGGCATGGGGAGCACTGGAGAAGGAGCAAGCCAAGGCCAGAGGCAAGCCAGGGGGACAGCTGGGAGTAGCAGGGAGCCTGAGGATGGCCCTGGGGTCTTAGCCATTATCTGGACAGTGCTCAGACTTGCCCACAGGCCTGGCCTAAAGAAATCAAGTCCCATTGTTCCTGCCCCACTACCTCATGCAAGACCAAGAAAGAAAAGACCCAGCATTCACCTACTCACCACTGCTCTGGAAAACAGCACGGGGAATGTTCTCTCATGCCCCAGAGGAGTGAGGACCCACAGAGAAAAGCAGAGTGCCTCAGGGGTACAATCAAGCATGCTCTGTGACTCGGGGCAGGCTATGAGCCTTTCTGAGTCTTCCCCACTGCAGGACCTCTGACTCCTGGGGTCTCTCTCTGCAGGGCTGGTCCCTGAAGCTGAGGCCAGCAGGGTCAGCCCAGGTTGGAGCCCCCAGCAGCCAGGAATTGAAAGGCAAGACTTTGTGGAAGACCAGTGTCCACAGAGGCAGAGCCCAAGGACGTGGGTTAACAGCAGATAATACAGGCAGCTGGACCAGGCCAAGGTGACCGTGGTTAAGTCCACAGACTGTGCCACACAAGTTCAAATCCCAGCATTGTCATTTATCCGTGAGTGGTCCTGGGCAGGTGACTTAACTGCCCTGAGTCCGAGTGTCCTCATCTGCAGAATGGACACAATAATAGTAACCCCTCATGGAACAGTCATGGGGATTAAATCCTCTGATACATGGAGAGAGGATAGCACGAGGCTCTGCCTGTTGCAGACAGTTTGGCCAAAAGCAATTTGCAGTCGACATGGCAATTTGATGAAATTGACAATTTGGGTTTAAAAAAATAATAACCCAACAAATATTTACTGAGAACCCACTTTGGTCCAGCATTGAAGAAAGCATAAAAATCTTTACCCTCACAGAACACAGATAAGAAACAAGAAATGGACAAAATACGTGGGAAGTTAGTGATAAATGCTATGGAGCAAAATAGAAGGTCCACCTGCCAGGGCAGGTGCAGTTCTACATCAGGGGGTCAGGAAAGGTGACATTTGTGCAGAGACCTGAAGAAAGGGAGGAGGAATGGGCCGTAAAGTCACTTATTTCTACTCTAGGTAACTTAATGCCACATCAGCTTGGATGGCTCCGCAGGTTTGAGCCTGGGTTCCTCTTCTCCCAGATCCCTTATCTCACTCACTGTATCCCGGCCCTGCTTTGCTGGGAGGTCTCCAGCCTCAGGCAGGGGAGGCCTCTGGCATTGTGTGTGAGAGCTTTCCTTAGCTGTCTTGAGAGACTGGACAGGGACCACCCAGGGGGACCCCGGCTGTTGCTGGTTCATTGGTGTTTGGATGATCCCTTCTCCCACTAGAGTCAGCCACGATTTTCCAGTTTCCTAGTTTCAGCTCAGCAAAACTCCCACTTACATTCCTAGGGATAGACACAGAACTCAAGGGGATTAGTCTCCACTACTCCCACCTCATAAGCCCGGTGTCCATCTCCCAGTCAGCATCCTCACTCTAGAACTGCCACTTGTCCAGAATCCCTAAACCCTGGAGGAATTCGATAGGACCCAGGAACATATCAAGATTCTTCAAATTCAGTGGTCCTTACTGAGAACTCGCAGATTCCAGAGGATGCTTCTGGAACCCTGAAAGCTGCAGGCCTCCAGAATGCTGGAATTTGGGGGCAGATTTCTGGCCCCAAGAAATAGAGTAGTAGTTCTCCAGAACTGTCAAACTTAGAAGAAGGTCTTTGGTACCTCAGAACATTAGAATTGGGAGCAGCTCTTGGAAGTCCTGAAATTCATTTTTCTCCAATGCCAAATACCTAAAAGACCTCTCTGAAATGTTGAAACATTGTATAGAAGTTGGGGGGGGGGTCCTCTGGAATCTTTGGCTGGAGGTAGAAATGTTCACCAGAGCTCGGAGTTTCTATCCATGAGTTTCTAGAATGCTGGCAAATCTAGAGAGCAACCTAGATGTCTGGCAGCCTGGCTGAGTTCTCTGGATCCTTGGGGATGCCGGATCTCAGTCCGTGCAGATGGATGGGCAGAAAGCACAGGCTTCAGGAAGAGCACTCCTGTGGGTGCTTGTCTTTAAAAGGCTTTGAAGTCTCATCTGGGCAACCAATCCTGAGATAGACCGTAAGAGGTGAAGTCAGTGAGATCCTACTGCCAGGAACATCTCACTTCCATCTCTGTCTACTTCAGCCACACCAACCTTCTCACGCATCCCAGAATTGCCCTGCTTTCTCTTGCTCAGGGTATTTCTTCCCTTTGTCTAATGATGTATTTGCCTCAAATTCATGTTTATTCAATTTTATACACAACACGTTGCTTTCAACTGCTTTGAAGGATATTTTGTGTCCTCTTAGATGTCGTTTTCCATTTCTGTCTCCTTGTTGAGCTTCCAGACTTGCCTTTTTTTTTTTTTTTTTTTTTAAGCAAACAAACATGGTGGAACAAGGGTGGGCAGGTAGAGGTGGTCTTGCTATGAAACAAGGAGCAGCAGCTACTGGTACTTGTGGACGGGTCGGGGCTGGGGCTGGAGACCAGGATTGGATTCGGAAGACCCAGGTTCTAAGCATGCTGTGTAGACCTACAATGCAAGCCAGACAAGCCCTCTGACCATCACTGACGTCTACAGCAGCTGGCCATCAAGTAAGACCTTGGGAAGTTAGCCAGAGGTGTCTTCCTCCAGAACCTTCATTTGACTCATGGCTCTGATCACGCTCTCTCTCACCCATCACACACTTACTAAGCCTCTGCTGGGAGGCCACGTCTGCCCTACAAGGCGTGGGGGACACTGGCCTGACCTTAACCCACTGCCCTCCTCTCAAGGAGCTTCCAATCAAGTGGGGGGAAAGGACAATAAAGGGAGTTGCTAGCACTGGAATAAATAACAATCAGCAAATTTCCCAGTACTTGGTATGTATTAACTCATTCATTTCTCATAACTTCTGTGAAGCAGGTGCTATTATTATCCTCATCTTGCAGTGAACTTGCCCAAAGTCACACAGCTAGTAGGCAGCAGAAGTGGCATTGTTTACCAGAGTGGTCTGGCTCCTGAGTAGGTGCTCTCAACCACCATGCCAAGTGCCACCTAGTAGGACCACAGGGGAAGGGCAAATAGAGGGGCAGTTCCCATCCCACTCAGGAGCTGCTGAGCACCTGAGGCAGCCTCCCTGGAGAAGCTGGTCTCCAGCAAAGCCCAGCAAAGCCCAGCACAACCCAGCAAGGCCAGACCATGCAAACGTCTTCGGTAAGTCTGAGGAAGGGGCTCCCCAAGCTCTTTTCCCTTTGCAGAGGCGCCCTTACCACCCCCAAATAGAAAGGAATTCTTTACAAACTACCCAATGAAGCGGGATTCTAGGCAGTCTGAGCTGGAACCAAGAGAATTAGAAATGGACCCCTGAAGTGCAGCCGCTGTGTGGGGGGCAGGGCCCTGGGTGGAGAGCTGGGTGATCTCCATGCTACAAAACCTTGGGCAAACCCACTCCCAAGCTCAGCCTCGATCTGCCCGACTCACAGCCGTGGAAGCCTGGGTAAGATAGCTAAGGTCTCTGAACCTCAGTCTTCTCCTCTGTAAAATGGGGATGTGGTTGGTTTACCCTTTGAGAAGTTAGTAAGTGCTCATAGGGGCTGATGTAAGGATTGAAAGAGTGGATCCATAAAAGCTGTTTAGGACAGAGCCTGGCACGTGGTCAGTGCTAAATAAACCATAGTTGTTATTACCATTTTTTATTACTGGCGGAGACTGTCAGCACAAACGTTCTGCCATTCCTGAACCCTCGGGAGAGGAATTGCATCAACGTCTGGGCTCTGGCTAAACCGACTCATGGACTCGTTGACATCCAGCTCTGCAGCTCCTTCCTACAAGAATTCTTTCACAGAGGGACATGTCCATTCGGGACTCTTGCTCAACCCAGGAGCCAGGGCAGCTAATTGAGAGACATTCATTTGTCTTCCTTGAAGAAAAGCCAGTGAGACTTTCCGCAGAGTCCAGCTTGCCACGTGGTTTCAGAAAAGAGCTATTTTATTTTTAATTTTTATTTTTATTATGCCTACAGTACCTGGCCTTCTTAGGTTGTCTCCCATCCAAGTACTAACCAGGCCCGACCCTGCTTAGCTTCTGAGATCAGATGGGATCGTGCTTGTTCAGGGTGGCATGGCCGTAGAGAAAGGAGCTATTTTAGTCCCTTCGAAGACATCGGGTGATGTCGACTCGGTCAGCCAAGAGTCAGGCAGATCCCTGGAGGTGCTACTCTAGTGGACAGATAAGACGGGCCTGTGAAGAGCAGGAAATGCCTGTGTCCTCTTCCTGGATGCTGACAGACCTTTGGAAGTTTATTTTTTTGGGATCCCTTTCTTCAAGAGTGCAAAAAGAACCAGACCCTGAACCACAAGTTTTGTCCCCGGGGCAGCTACCTCTCAAGGAAACTCAACTCCAAAGAGGCTCACTTTTGCTTCTCCAGGCTAAGCAACCCACTCCATGGTCAGGAAGCT
Organism: Eidolon dupreanum; assembly: GCA_028627145.1. NCBI lineage: Eukaryota > Metazoa > Chordata > Mammalia > Chiroptera > Pteropodidae > Eidolon > Eidolon dupreanum. The sequence continues at coordinate 148,029,207 of CM053509.1, read as the reverse complement.
AAACTGACAACACCTAAGGGCACCTTCCACCCAGGGCACCTCCACCCATTAGCATTTACTATTTGCTAAGCTCTCTCCAAAGAGCAAGAACATGACCTGTTTCTCATCGTTTAGTACGTCTACATGCTTATGAGCTCTCATTAACCCCATTTAACAGAGGAGAAGACTCAGATTCAGAAAGGTGGAGTCAGTTAAGATCAAACAGGCAAGAAGGGGTCATGGCCATGACTGGAACCCAGGTTTGCCTGGGTGCAAAGTTCAGCTGTTTAGCATCACTCTGCTGGATGAAGCCCTAGTAATCCTCCCTGTCATGATATACAGATCAATTCAAAATTGGTAACACAAGGAAAAGCCACCACAGAGCAAGGGCTTTTTGCTTTCTAAAATGTACCATTGAGTGTCCCAGTCACTCATTCACTGGTCATTATTCAAGGACTTGGGACATGGTGATTTCTACTTCCCAGTCTTCCTCAGCTGCCTTCTAGTTGGGTGGTGTTTTGGGGGTCTGATCTACACTTCTCATCACAATTCTAAGTAAGTCACTTCGCCTGTGTTCACTGAGTACCTGCTAAGTGCCCAGCACAGTACTGAGCCCTAAGAAAGAACAGAAGGGTCAGTTCTCAGTGGGGCAGACATTGAACATGATCTTGGCCGTGGAAGGGAGAGCCAGACTCACGTCAGCCTGACTCCAGCTGTGAGGAATCCAGTGGCAAGAGATAGCCCACCTGTCTGCCCCAGGTGTCTGAAAGAACATGGCCAAGGTCCCATTGTTTATCAGGGACAAGGTCTGGAAGGTCAGTAGAGCGACTCGGGTATCAGGGAGATGCATCTGGGATTCGGTCATTACTCACTATCTGGGTACCCTTCGACACTGGATCACCTGATCTCTCAGCCCCATTTCTCCATCTGCAAAAGATGGCTCCCGTCATAGTAAAATGATGGAACCTTAACGAAAAGATTCTGTAAGATGCGGTTGTGGAGTACTCATCCTGGGGCCTGGCACATGGAAAATTGTAGGACCTTAATCAAGTGATTACTCAGGCACAGCATCCTCGTGGTCTATATAAGCCATACCCCCTTCTGGCTTACCAGGAGGACCTCCCAGGGAATTCTTTTTAAAAGGCTTCACCCAAGTGTCCAACTCTGTAGCCCAGGTGCAGATAGGCAAGTAGAAGTGGGATGTTTTACACTCACCAGGGAATTTTAAGCAGTCTCTGCCAAGGGAGGCTGGTTCTAGCCCTGGTCAGACCAGTTCTATGTGACTTTGCCCTAGCTTCTGTTTCCTGGTCTCAACCATGCCATCTGTGAGCAAACCTGTGGCCTTTCTAGAAGACCTCTGCTGCCCTCTAGTGGAAATGGGCTGCTCACGCTCTTTTGCAGCCTGTATGGGGAGCCCTTGCCTGGTACCAGACAGGGTTCAAAGTGTCTGTGATGATATTGGTCCCTCCAGTGTGTACACTTGAAGTGCACTTCCACAAATGTCTCTTATTCGGTTCTTATTTCAGCCCTGTCAATTAAGTTATTATTACCCTCAGTTTGAAGTCTAGATGAAGAAGGTGAGGCCAGGGAGGGAGGACTGCCCCACGGTCACCCCGCCAGTCACAGAGACTGGGACCCAAGTTTCTGGGTAGCCTAGCTCTTTAAGACAGGTGGGGGGAATGAGTAGCAAAACTCATAAATCACAGAGCAATGAGAACATCTCTTCTCCTGTTGCTCGTCGTGGAATCCTGGGCGCTGCTCACCTCCAGCTTTGGACAGGCTTTGGCTTCGAGTCCACAGGAGCTGGGCGGGGTCAGGCATTTGGGGTGAGGCCCGCAGATGTATGCCTCCTCGTTGGGAGGGAAGGCCACCTGCCATCCCTTTCCATCATTACCAGAGGAACCTTGACCCTGGCCTTAGTTCCGAGTTCTGCCCAATGTCCTCAATGTCCCTGCTTGTCCAGTCACCAGGTCCCAGTGCCCCAGGTCCTTCCTTCTTCTTGGAAAACCTCCTAGGGAGTTGCTTTCTTGGGCCTCCCACTGCGACTGCCTCCTCACTGATCCCTCCTGTACACTCCAGGTAACGAGCAAGCCCCTGGGCCTGGCATCACAGGTTTTACCTGCTGGGCTTTGGCCGTACTCCTCAGCCTCGTCTTGCCACGGCCCTCTGTCCAATCTCCAGACCTATGTGTTTTTGGTTTTTCATTTTGCATTTCAAATACATTTCTCTCTCTTCATCTTTCTCTTCTAAGCCTTTGCAGTTGCTGCTCCCTCTGTCTAGAACACCCTCTTTCCCTACCACCATAGGCACTTTTGTCTGGCTAACTCCTGCTCATTCGGTTAGATTCCCTCCCCCTGGCCTCTGCTTCCCCGTCACTGCAGCGACTATCTTATTCATCTTCTCTTCATTCCTTCCCATCCTGCCCTCACCAGCAGTGAGCTCCGGGGAGTCTGTCATATTCTCCATCCTATCGCCACCACCAAGGACAGAGTACGTATTTGGTGAATGAATGAGTGGACAAATGAATAAAAGATGGGGGAAGCCTGGACTCCAGCTTGACCACAGCTGGGTGACCTTAAACAAGTCCCATTCCTTCCCTGAGCCTCTGTTTTCATCTGAAAATGAGCCTTCTATTCCCTACTGCTCAGGATACCTCTGAGGCTCTGAGGCCTCCTGCATGGGGCAGGCCCTTCCTCACCCCTAGAAATGATTCTGGAACCTGGCCAGTTCCTGTGGACTCTTGGACCCCTGACTGCCCTGGGAGAGCAGGGTCCCCAGAGCCTCCATCCTCCCACCCCAATGGTGAGAGAGGAAAGAGAGGTCAGCACCTCTTGACCACTGCTGGCTGTGCATCCTTGAGGCCCAGGGTTAATTTTTAAAAAGCAGCTCAAAGTCCAGTGGCCCTTGGCAGAGTTTGCTCCCTCTGTTTGCACTGGTTAATAATCTCAAGAGAGCAAACATCCCTGGAGGCAGGAGGAGCGATCAACATCCTGGGACCAGCCTCCAGCCTCTCCCCTCCCCCAAGAGAGGCTGTGTGGTTGAAAGAACAGCCCTGGCCAATGAAGCCCAGATTCTTCCTCACTCCATATGCCTTGGGCTTCCCATGAGCCAGTGGGGTTGACAACCCTAATAATACAGACCTGCTGGGAAAATCAGAGGAGCCATCATGGTATACTGTAGACAACCTTAATAGGGCAGCTCTATTCCTATTAATAACTCATTGTGTGTTTTTTTTTTTTTTT
>CM053509.1:148005088-148025486 GCA_028627145.1 Eidolon dupreanum | reverse complement strand
GGATGGGGCAGAGCGGGAGGCCCATCGGCCCTCTGCAGCGACGTGAGGGTTCTCTCAACTTGGATGCGCAGTCAGGAGAAAGAAGTGGCAGCCTCGTCCCGCGTCAGCTCAAGGAAAGGATATACTTTCTAACACAGCGCTATGGGCTGTTTGCCAGGGAGTGAGTGCCCTGTCCCCAGAGGGGTAAAAGGCAGAACTCCGCTCTTGGGAAGCGGTGGTTGATGATGACCTTAGGGCACAGGGATTTGGACCATCTCCAAGGAATCTTGAATCTCAGCAGAATAAGGCCTTCTGCCGGGTGGGTGGGATCCCATCTTGCCTCGATGCCTGAAGTTCCACCATTAGGGTTCCATCTTCCCTTGAAGCCCTGTGGCTTCCAATTAGTTACAGGACTTTACCACTTAAAAGGATTAGCCATTGAGAAGAGGGAGGGGGAGCAGATGTCTGCCAAGTGTTCTTCAAGGTCTGAGGCAAATCCAGATCCTCAGCACTGTGCTGCCTCCTAGTTCTATGGGAAATGGTTCCACGTGGCCATGGGCTCCACCTGCCCATGGCTGATGAAGTTCAAGGACAGGCTGACCATGAGCACACTGGTGCTGAAAGGAGGACCGACAGAGAGGCAGATCAGCACGACCAGCACCCGTTGGAGGTGAGCTTGGGGATGGAGTGGGAGGGGCAAGAGGGACAAAGGACCAGGTCGGGCATGCCCACCAACCCACCCTGGTTTCAGTCACCACCCTGTCCTGGAAAGTTACAGACCTCTACTTCCAGGCAGGCCTTCCCCTCTGAGCTTCGGATCTCTGCTCCGCTCCAGTAGGGCTTCCCTTTCTAATCATCCCATCGCATCTAGAGGGCAATGCCCCCAACACTATGCCTGTTTTCCAAGCTTCTCCTTGGTGCTCCTTGGGCATCCTTTAGCTCAATAAGGGCACTTCTACATGCCAGGGACCCAACCGGTAAACCTGGGCAAAAGTAGGGGGCCGGCCTAGAATCCTCTGTTGCCTTGAGCCATTCAATCCATCCCCAAGCCCCATCCACTCCCTTTCCAAATCCCTCCAATCTATTCACTTCTCCTCTCTTCCCTGCCGCCACCTTGGTCCAAGCCACTTTCTTTCTTTCCTGGTTGTCTACAGTAGCCTCCCTACATTTCTCTACAAACCTCCTATTGAATCCATTCTTCACCCCGCAACCAGAAAGAGCTTTGGAAAATTCTAATGTTTAAACCTTTCCATAGCTCCCTATTGCCCTTGGAAATAAAGTCCAACCCCTTCGATGTGGCCTCCTAGGCCCCTCCCAGAACTCACCATTCCCTGCCCCCCTCTCTCCCATGCCGTCTGCGACCCACCCAAGTGGACCTTCTTTCAGTTCCACGAACACTCCATCTTCTTGTACCTCTTGGCCTTTGTACTGTATGTTCCTTCTACTGGGAAAACTCCTCCCCGCCTCTCTAGGCTAGTTCCTATGGATCCTTCGGGACTCATGTTTTATGTCACTTCTTCCAGGAAGCCCTCTCTGACCCTCCCCCACCCCGAGTTCAGGTTATGTGCCTTCCTTTGTGCTCTCAGAGCACCATGTGCTCCTCTCAACACGGTACACTGACCACCATCCGCCTCTGGCCTGCCCATCCATTCCACTCAATTGTCAGTTCCATGAAGGAACAGGGTCTGTCTTGCCCTCCTCTGATCCCTAACATGTAGCACAGTGCCTGGCACATAGAGGTTGCTCAGTACATGTTCATAACATCAATAATCATCATTATCACAACAATAGCTAAAATATGCATAGCGCTTATTCTAAGCTCTTTACAGGTGATATCTCATTTAACCCTCACAGCCACCATGTGAGGTAGAAACTGTCATTATCTCCATTTCACAGATGAAGGAACTGGCAAGAGACACAGAGTAATAAGTGAATTAACACGTTAACTCGTCACTCTGATTCCCCAGTACATCAGTATAACATGCAGATTTGGTTAAAGAAGCTGATTTTTAGTGCTGGATTTGTCAAGGATGGCATAGCTTAGTCCCTTTTTTCTCTGTCCCTCTGTTCCCTCATATGTGAAATGGGTGTCTCCCGGGGCTGATGTGAGGCTTAAAAAAGATATTTAAAATTGTTACTTTCCAAATTAAAACAAACAAACAAGCAAACAAGACATTTGGGAAGGACCGAGAGAGAGAGTGGGGTGTCAGGACCAGAATTTCACTTTCTTTTGGTTTGTTCATTTCCAGAAAAGGCGTCTGTGAGGAGATCTCTGGAACTTATGAGAAAACAGACACCGATGGAAAGTTCCTCTATCACAAATCTAGTAAGTTAAGTCGAAGAAGACATCCACAGTTCTCTCCTTTGCTAAAAAATACCTTTATGTCTTAAGCTTTCTCTCTGTCTAGCTCTCTCTGCCTGTATAACTTTCCTCCCATTTTTTTTCCGATGTCCTTTAGCCTTCCTCCAAAATTCCTCCTCTTTTTCCTCCTACGCATCCTCCTTATTCTTTCTCTCCCTCCCACCCCCATGTGCTCATGCTCGTGCACATCCAGAATTATAGTGATGGTATGAATGCTGAGGATAACATCAAGATTTCATTTGTCTTCATGTTACACATCTGTAATCAGCTGATAAAAACTTGCTAAGCATCTACTATGTACAGTGTGTATGGTGCTAAGCGATAGAAGGACGTGGGCATGAATTTATTCACTTATCCAGCAAATGTTTGTTGAATATGCTCTATATGTCAAATAATTGTGTTAGGAGTTGAATATATGGATGCTTGGGTAGATGAATGGTTGGATAAATTATTGAGAGAATAAACAAATGATCGATAAATGAATACATGTATGGATGGCAGATAAGTGAGTTCATCAATCATCTATTAGATAAATTGATGGTTTAATGAATAGAAGAAATAAAGGAGTGAAAGAAGGAAGAAAGGAGGGAAAGAAAGGGAGGGAGAGAGGATGGAAATGGATGAATTTATGGATTGATATATGGGGAAGATGGATAGATAGAATGATAGTGGACAAATTAATGATGACTATATGGAGGAGATAGATGGATGGAGAGAGAGATAGACTGAAGATGGATGAATAGATAAATGAATGTAGAGAGGGATATGTAAATAGAGGATGGCTGAATAGATGATGTGTGGGCGAACAGGTGAAGGATCTCGGGCTAGAAGAACATTATGACCACTTAGCCTTTGTCTTCCTGAATCTCCCGTGCAGAATGGAACGTCACCATTGAGTCCTATGTGGTCCACACCAACTATGATGAGTATGCCATTATTCTGAGCAAGAAATTCAGTCGTCACCATGGGCCCACCATTACTGCCAAGCTCTTCGGTAAAGGCCTGGAACTAGATAAGCTCACTGGAGTTGGGGGTGGGAGGAGACCTGTGTTTTAGGGATAGTGGACTGGGGAGGAGCAGGGAGCTTTGCTTTTTCCTTCTGACAAAACTTCAGTTAAGGGAAAGATAAGATCATTTACTCTCCCTGAAGAAGGTAGAGCTCAGTCTCCCATTGGAGGTAGAATCCTCTTCTTTGGATCTCTTAAATTCCAGACCCAGAGAATTCTGGAGCCTCCAGGATTTAAAGGAACCAGTGGACAGAGCCATGTGTGGGGAATTGGGCGATGTGGGTAGGGGCCCAGGAGGGACACTTCTTCCTCTCCTAGAGCTGATCTTTCCATAAGTGTATCGAAGAGACCAAATTGGACCAAGGGTTTTCAAACTTACCCAAAATGAAAAAGATTGGGCAAAATAATCTCAGGCCCTGTCAGCTGAGATGCCTGTGGTTCTAAGCATCTTCTCTGCCTCTCACTGGCAGGGCGGGAGCAGCAGCTTCGGGAAAGCCTGCTAGAGGAGTTCCGGCAGACCGCCCTGGGTGTGGGCATCCCTGAGGACTCTATCTTCACCATGGCTGACAGAGGTAAATGGAACCCCCTCCCCCCTCACATTCCTGTTCCCTTCTCATGCTTATGACCCTAGAGAACATCTTCCCTATGAGAGGGCCTTTCTCATAACCCTCTGAGATCAGCAGGGCTACAGTCCCCCTTCCTCCTTGAAAGAGAATGAAGCTGGGGCTCCTGGATTTGCTCCAAGCCACATAGCATGTACCCGGCAAAGCCCAGGCTAGAATGAATCCAGTGTTCACTCTGCTGTCATGTGTCTAAATGAGGTTATACTCGGAATCCATAGGCACCCCTTAGGAGGCAATAGAGTGTTGAAGTTAAGAGCATGGGCTCCAGACTTACAGCACCTAGGTTCAAATTGAGCTGTGTGGTTTCTGGCTGGTCAGCCTTCCAGAGCCTCATTTTCCTCATCTGTAAAATGGGGACAATAATTCCTCCCTTGCAAGTTGCTGTTAGGAGCCAATGAGATATAACTGTTAAATACAATAGCTCTGTGCCTCGTGTCTGGTACGTGCTCAACAAATGTTAGCCATTACTGTTCTTGGGATGGTGCTAATGAAACGGTGGGGCAGAAATGGCACAGATGGCGATGATGGTGCAGCCACCAGTCTGTCTAATGAATGACCTTCAGCAAGCCATGTGGGTGGAACCATTCATGAAGTAGGATAACCCACAAGACAGTCCCCAGGGAGGTGATGCTCACCTGGCACATAGTCATTAGCGCTATGCAAGCAGCAAAGCCCTCTCTAGTCTAGGATGCCTCTCCGCACCCCACCCCCCAATGCTAAGCATGGCCCTCTTATTCACCTGTCTCCTGTCCTCTGACCTAGGAGAGTGTGTCCCTGGGGAGCAGGAACCAGAGCCCACTTCACTCCCGGTAAGTACCATTTCCCCCCACTCCATCCTCTCCCTGCCCTCTTGGTTTCTGCTGCCCTTACTTAGGTCCTGCTGTGGTGGTCGGTGGAGTTGCTGAGAAGGGTTGAGGGAATGCAGTGAGGGGTATGGATTTGAAGTCAGACCCACTTGGGCTCAATCTGGGTTCTGAGATTTAGACTAGTTTTGCTCCATCTGGACCTCACTTTCCTCATCTGTGAAATGGGGCAATTACACTTCCCTTCCAAGTACTAGACTTCAATGACATAATGGAAAAGGTCTTAGCATGGTGCCTAAAAGAAGTAAAATACTAAATGAAATAACTATACTCAATAAATAAAAATAAAATTAACTGATCTTTCTAAAAAACAGCAAACCTGAAGAGCAAGCAACTTCTCAAACTATGTCTTCTCCCATGCTGCCATTTGATTTTTTTGTTTCCTTACTCTTGTTTTATTTTCCTGCTTTTTGCCATACTGATTAAGCTTTAGTCATTCTTTTTTTCTCTGTTTTCTCTGATGGGAAAATTATATATCCTAACTTATTCTATTGATGTGTGTATATATCTATATATGTGTGTATAACTATATATAATATTTATTTAGAAACATATTCTTGAAAATTGAAAAAAATACAAGAAATCAAAAAAGTCCTTATTCCTGCATAGAATTAATACTGTTAACATATTATTTGTTTGCTTCTACATTGAAAAAAATCTCCCCTTCCCTCCCCCTCACTAATATATGCTCATTATAAAGAATTAAAACAAAGCAGAAAAACATAAAAAAAATAGAAGTTTTTTTAAAAATTCCACCCCAAAACCACCAGCATTCACATCATTCCAGGAATCTTGACATGCATACACGTGGATAGAAGGACAGAACAGGTTTTGGATATTTCTTCACCATAAGTGATTTACTTCCTCAAGAATGCTCTAAGTAAATTCAAGGTTATGAAAAAAAAAACATTTACTAGGCTAGCATCACTGGATACACTTTTAGAGGATATCTATTGTCTCATGATTTGAAAGACAAATGCTGGTACTCTCAAACTTTGTTCCATCTTCCATCCTCGTTATCTTTTACGTTGTCCAGATTGCTACTGTCCTCATTCTGCTCTGTCATAACTACCAGTTGTTTAGCAGTAGTTTTATGTTTTAATGATTCTGTGCTCACCCTTAGTGAATATGGCCACAGCGTCTCCATTCCTGAGATTTATTTCTATTAATCTTTTTAATTAATGACATTTCTTTACCCAGGGGTGTTTCTGAGGAGGGTTCATGAGTGTTTTAATGCCTGAATTCTTCCCTGCTTGAGAATGTCTGCCAGTGTCCTTCATACTTGAATGATGTTTTGCCATCATATTCTTGGGTCATGTTTTCTTTCCCCCAGAAAAAGCTTTGAATGCATTGCTCCATTATTCTCAAGCACAGGTTATTGCTGTGGAAAGCTGAAGGCAAGCCTGGTATTTCTTCTCCTTGTAATTACTTTGTTTCTTCTGCCCAGATGCCTGAACAGTTTATCCTTGAAGTCAACATCTTAACAAAGACATGTCTGGGTGCTGAGAACTCCGTATCAAAACTTCTTGGAATACAACATGCTCTTTCCATCCACAGATCATATATCCTCTGTATTTCAGGGAACTCTCTTGCACATTATGGAATCCATCCTCCATTCCCTTTGTTGGGTTTCAACACCTTGGAAACACTTGTTCTTTATCCTGGAGCTTCTTTGTCTTCCATATGCACTAGCTTCTCCCAGATTACATTCATCTGTTTTAACTGAGATCATCACCAACCTTCCTTCTATGACAACCATTCCATTTAGCAGCATGCATTCTGTTAATTACAATTTCTAATTTATTCACTAGCTCTGAATTTTTGTTGTATTGGTTCTCAATTTGTGTATCTAGGCCTGGGTTCTCTCTTTTCATCTTATTCTGTTGCTTACCATTTTATCTTTGAGTTTTGCTTTAGTCAACGCATGCTCTTTTTAGGTCCTTCTATAGCTTGAGACCATTGAGGATCTTCCTTCTGCTACTTGAGTTTCTTCTAAGTTGGTGTTACAAATGGGGTGCCCTAGATTAACACCTGTGGAAGGGAAGGGAGGATTGGGCAGAGGGAGAAGTAAAGATGTGATGCAGTCACAATGCCTCAGTCTGATTCTTTAGGGAGCTCTGGAACCAGGAGGTTTGTTCTGAGTTGTCCCATGATGGCACCAAGGGACGGGGCCTTGTTCAGCTGTCTGGGAAGAAGACATGACCTTGAGCAAGAGGCTTCCTTTAGCTGAACAGTCTCCAACAGAGGCTGACAGCTGAGGGCTGTTGACAGCAGCATTTCTAGCCTCTGGGAATGTTAAGTCCATTCCTGAGAGGAAGTCTAGGCAGTTCACGACAGGCTCTTTCTCTAGGTCAGGCTGTTTAGTCATTTATTTCTAAAGTGGGTAGTTTCTGTACCATTTCCTTTTACCTTGCTCCTGCTTAGTCAGTTTTAGCCAGACTTTCTGATGTGGTGAGGTGGGTGGTTTCATTACTTCTTGGCCCTTTCCCACTAAATTTGAGCCTGGTGGGAAATTTGGTGTAAGGTCTGGGTATTTTGTGTTCCATCCACTTTTCCAAAGTCCAAAGTTGGTTGCAATACCCTCGTATTGCTCTCTCTTTTGAAGGACTGCTAAATACCCTATGTGGGCTTCGTTCCACCTGGTAGGGCTGGCAATGATGCACAGGTGTCCCATGTGACAGACACACTCTGAGCATTAGATTGTGTAGCTCCAGAACCTCCACTTAGAGCTTCTAGTCTATTTTCCTCTTTTCTTCCCACTAGTCATTTTCACTGCTGCTCTACTAGAAGAGGGGAAAAAATAGGGTTCCCCTTGATTTTCTTCTCTCAGGATTTGGCGATTAGGGAATTTGATGACTTTCCAGGGCTGGGAGTTGGAGGGCAGGGTTAGGAGGCGAACCTTGCTGACCATCCCATTTAGCTCCAGAATATCTCATTTCTTTCTTTAGTCGACAGTTTTACTTTTTGCTTTAAATTGTTCCCCTCTCCTTGTTTGATGAAGATTTGGGGGGTGGTATTTCTGAATTCACATTTTGCTAATTGTTAGGTATTGGAGAGGGCAATTTTGAGGGGCATTTTAGTCTGCCATCTTAATCCATATCTCAGTGTAATCTATGTCTTTATCAATGTCAAGAATGAAACGATTTCTAATGACACCCTTGCAAAAGAGAGAAATCTAGTACATTTCCATTTCTTCTTTCCACGCTTCCCACGTCCTTGTTTTTGTGAATATGTTCTGAGACTGATGTTTCTATTTTCTGCCTTTTGCTTTGAGAATTCTTTTAAACATTTACATTAAACTGTATGACCATTTTAACAATAATGTAATCTACCTCTATATTTTATTGGCTTTATAGTTTATCATCATTTCTTTGCCATTGCGTCATCCATTTTCTTATATTTAGATTCTCTTCTTAATTGGTAGGAATATTTCAGTAAGTAATTTTTTTCTAGAAAGATTCATGGGTGGAAAACTGGATCTTTGCATGTCTGAGACTATCTGTTTATATATCACATGGTCAACAGCTTGGATGGGTGAAAAATCCCTTGGTTACCACTTTTTTCCTCTTATAACCTAAGATATTGCTTTGCAGCTTCTGTCATTAAATGTCATAATTTACTCCAAGGGACTTTTAATTCTTTGTCTCTAGGAAATGTCTAGGTAGGGTTCTTCATTAATTTTGCCTCATTCCTTTTGAGCTCTTATAATTGGACAACTCAAGTCTTTCAATAACTGAGAAAAGTTTTCTTCTACTGTTTCTATATTGATTGCCTCTCCTTTTAGAATTTTTATTATATGAATTTATTTCTTCTAATCTCTAAACTGCAATTGATTGTCTCTACTGTGTTGTTAAATTCAACAAAATCTTTTCCATCTCCAGTAACTTTCTACTTCTCTTGTATTATTCATTTCCATAACTGTTGGCATCTGTTATACTGATACAAAGTCATCTTGAATTTCACTGATGGTTTAAGTTTTCTCTTGTTTCTTACTATAATTCCGTGTTTAGTGGAGCTATTTCTCCAGCTCAGTCTGATTTTTTTGAGCATGATTTTTCTCTTTTCCTTCATTTTAAGGAAGGCCTGTATGCGATCAGCTTGAGATGAGTTCTGGCAGACAATGGAGTCCCTGATCACAGCTTTCACTTACACCTTAAAAGGAGAAGAGAAAGTTGAAAGTTAACATAGTTTTACTTTTGCAGATTCCAGGTCTCACTTGCAGGCAGGAGGACTACCTGGTGGCCAGTATTCCCCTTCTTATCTCTTCTTTAATTGCCTTGGGATCTTACTTCAGGGGGCTCTATATTCAGAGACCCCTTCAACAGCTTAAGCATCCTGCTCTGCTCTGCAGACCCCAGCACCACAGCTAGGAGTGTCAGGGGCAGTCTTAGGGTCCTTCTCCTTACTCTCTAGATGGCTTTTCCTTTGCAAGCAACTGCCTTTGTAGGCAGCCCTTCCTGCAAACCAGTCACACCCATACTCCATTGTGCAGAAATGCCTTTAAGTTTCTGGTATGGGAATGTTGCCCTTCCCTGGTTTCCAACTTTAAGGTAGATTTTTCTCCCATTCTTTTATTCTTTGGGCATTTCAACTGGAAGTTGGATATGTAAGTACTGTTATACCTTGAGGTTCTGATTTTTCCTTCCATACCCAAAATCTGCCCTGTGATGCCCATTCTGGAATTCAGGTTGATGCATTTGGGGAAACAGTCCATTAACCAGTATAGTAGTTGTGCTTCTGCCTATACCCTGATTCCCAAAGTAGATGGTTTGTTTATGTATTCCAGGGGTACAGGTGAGCAATAGTGGCAAGGTCCCTGCAACAACTTCTTTTTCTTCCCCCCAGAGAGCCAGGCGGGCTGTGCTGCCTCGCGAAGAGGAAGGGTCAGGGGCTGAGCAACTAGCAACTGATTTCAGCAAGAAAGAAGGTAATGATCACTCGCCTTTTCACCCCCTTCTGCCATACTACAGAAAGGGCCCATGGCTGCCTTGCCCTAGCTGCCCTCACAACCATGAAGTCTCTTATTTTTCTGCTAGACTCAAGGAATGAGCCTAGAAAAGGCAAATCAAGTGCTCTGCCTTGTGCCAGTGTTTGTGGGGGGAGAAAGGAGATGAGGCACACTCTCTGAGCTGAGGAACTCTCAACTACACAGTGAGAAGCTAGTTCTTGCCCTTTCCGCATCGCCAAATGGCCTCCTAGCCTCATCTATACAACGAGATAACAGCCTGCTGAGCTGACCATCAGGACTCTTGTGGGAGCAGGTGGAAGGACGTGAGGATACTTTGTATAGTTGACAGTGTTTACGAACAACTCATTCAGCATACACTTAACCCTGCTCCTGCCTAGACCCTGTGCTGGGCACTGGGGTCATGAAGACAAACCACCTACATCTTTTTGCAACTTCTAGTCTAGTAGGAGAGGTAGTCAAGGAAGAAAGTGATGGATCCAAAAGGGAGGGTCGGCTAAGAGGGTGGGGGAACTCAGTGGACAGAGGGTTAAGGGGATCAGGGAAGACCTCATAGACGAAGAATTCCTGCTGTGTCCAGGTACCAGGTAGGATTTTATGGAGGGAGGTATTCCAGGGACAGGAACAGTGATAGCAAAGTCATGGTGGTGGGACCTCAGTGAAGAGGTCAACCTGGCCAGCATGGGTGCTGATGAACGTATCATCAACTACTATTATTACAGAGTCTTTGGGCAGACAAAATCAGCAGGTGGGATGGTGGGTCTGTGGGTCGCTGGTAACTCCCATGTTATGGAGTGGAGTGAGCATTGATTTTAGAGTCCAACAGACATGGCTTTGAACCACAGCTGTGTGTGACCCTGGGCAAGTCACTTAACCTTTCAGAGAGTCAGTTTCCTCATCTATAAAATGAGTTGATAAGCTTTCCTCTGAGTGCAGAGATGAACAATAAATGACACAATGCATGGTAAACGTCCAGCCCAGTGACAGGTACACAGGAAGTACTCAGTGAAAACTGACGTTCTGTCCCTCCCCAGATTCCTGCCAGCTGGGCTATGCAGAAGGTCCTTGCCTGGGGATGGTCAGGAGGTATTTCTATAATGGCTCGTCCATGGCCTGTGAGACCTTCCAATATGGCGGGTGCCTGGGCAATGGCAACAACTTTGCTTCAGAGAAGGAATGTCTGCAGACCTGCCGAACTGTGGGTGAGTGCAGGCCCTTTGCCTCTGTGCATGCCACACCCCACAGCACTGTCCTCTCAACAAAGCACCTGCCAACCGAACAGGTAGCGTGGAATTCCAGGTCAAGGTTCCTTACGTCATAGGAATGGCACATTTGGATATGGGCGACCTTAGGCAAATTTTTCTTCTCATGGGCCTGAGTTTCCATCTAGAAGAGAGGGACAAGGTGGTCTAGATGAGCAGGTCCCCTAGTTCAGGCCCGTTGCCTCAGGTCAGCCAGTCCTAAGGATCACTAACGCTGTGTGCCTCCCTCCCACTCCACAGCGGCCTGCAATCTCCCCATAGTTCGTGGCCCCTGCCACGGCCACAACGAGCTTTGGGCATTTGATGCTGTCCAGGGGAAGTGCGTCCTCTTCACCTATGGGGGCTGCCAAGGCAATGGCAACAAGTTCTACTCGGAGAAGGAGTGCAAGGAGTACTGTGGTGTCCCTGGTGATGGTAGGAGGCCCTGCGGGTGCCAAGCTGGGCCAGGGGGTTGTTGGGGTCCTGGGGGAGAGCCCTGGTAGGGAGGGGATGCCTAGAGAGCCGAGTTCTGAACTCCATACCAGGTAACCAGCCTATTCACTCTCTGGGCTTCAGCTTCCTATCTATAAAATGGGGCCACAGCCTTAGCCTTACCCCAGGTGGGATGGGGCACCTGAGAGGCGCTGGCCAGGCGCAGGCTGACGGTGTGCAGGGCAGACCAAGGAGCCCAGCTCTGCAGGTCTCTGACTCTGGTGCTGCCACATTCAGGCTGGCCACACGGGGCAAGAGCCGATTTGAGCCTCAGTTTTCTCTTTTGTAAAATGGGACAAAGTATGTACTTCCCAGACTTCACAGTGCCCAGCACAGTTAGGACTCAGCTAACAGCAGCTGTTACTGATAATGATGGTGAGGCTACAGCGAGACCACTAATAGCGTTCCAGGGCACAGCAGCCATTTAAGATGTCTGTGCCTTATCTCCCAACTGGGAAATGACACCAAAAGTAAATCAGAAGAGGAGAAACATCAGATCATTCTGTAGGATGCACTTTGGAGATATCAAGTTATTGGGCAAGTAGAAGCTTCTGGAAGGCCTCAGGCTCAGGCCTCAACTCAGCCCAAGCTGCCGTTCCTCCTCCATGAGGCACCCCCTCCCCCACCCAGCCCCTCAGGCAAGCCCCTCCCCTGCTCCCTGAGCCTCTCTCTGTGTCCACAGGGGATGAGGAGCTGCTGCGCTTCTCCAACTGACCAGTCCAAGGCCAGAATCCACAGGCCAGAGGGCAGCAGGGAGGCTGTGGCCAGTGTCTGTCCCAGGGCCCCACGTTGGGCGGCTGGCCCAAGAGACATGGGTTCAAATAAAAACCAAATTGTAGACTCCTGAAATTCCATGTCTTGGCTGTTCATTGACCTCATGAGTATAGCATGGAGGCGAGAGGGGCAAGTGGGACCGTGAGTGACCCAGCTTTCCCCAGAAGTGAAAAATGTGTTGGAAATACAATAGAACTATCTTCGGACATTGAGATTGGCTATGCAAATTATAAGTCACAGTTCTATTTACTCCATAATGCTATAAAGATGAGATTGTT
This sequence comes from Eidolon dupreanum, assembly GCA_028627145.1. NCBI lineage: Eukaryota > Metazoa > Chordata > Mammalia > Chiroptera > Pteropodidae > Eidolon > Eidolon dupreanum. Next base: position 148,012,901 of record CM053509.1, on the reverse strand, counting down.
TTGCTTTCAAAAAGCTAGAAAAGAGGCAAAAACCGAGTACTTGTTTCTGGGAGGGGTTTGACGGGTCATCAGCAACCCAGGGACAGAATAATTATACTCTAGTGTGCCTACGCAGCTCAGTGCCTGAAACAATTCGTTTTTTTGTTGCATGGACCCCCCTCCAACATTTTACTTTGGCCAAAGCCATGTCCCCAGCACCAGCTGCCAGGGGCTGAAAATCTCAGCTGTTTCTCCACCAGGCCTTCTACTTCCCATTTCCTGAGATCTTTACTCTGGCCCTTTGCCCCAGAGGCAGAATGTTCACTGACCTTCACATTGTGTCTTGACAACGAGCAGGGCCCTTGACCAGACCCAGTAGCCCTTGGTCTGGCCTGGTTTCTCCTCCCTTGAGAACAGGTAGGCCAGGCCATCCGGGGTGGCTCGGGCACCAACTTGGCCCAAGAACATGACTCAGGGAGCCTCCAGTTTAGACACCCTGGATAAAAACATGTAGTTCATAAATCTCTTGCTAGCTCCATCTACCCAGAGCCCCGTGGATGCGGTTGCTGCTGAGGGAGCGAAACCTCAACTTTGGGTGTCCTGGAAGTGTAAAGCTGACCCAGCAGCAGAAATCCAAGCAGAGCCAGTGCCTCTTCTCCGTGGGGTGACCAGCCTGCTAAGAGCTGGGGGTTCAGTCAAGGCTCATCCTCATGTCATTAGCCCATTTGCTGAAGACACCCAGCAAGAAAAAAGGAGGGAATTCTACTTCTTGTTGAGGGGATAAACCCAGGGGCAAGGATTTGGGTGTACAAAGCTTTGCACACACCTTGGTCAGACCACATAAAGTCTCCCCTCCTGCTTGGGGCTCCTGAGTTCCAATAGAGAGGACAGTCCTGAGGGACACAGTCTTTGTGGTCATGGCCAAGACTCTCTGGGCAGAAGTAGGTGTAGTCAAGGAAGTGGGTTCAGGAAGTGACAGGCAGGCTCTCCACCCTGGAAGTAACGAATGTCATCACATCCTGCATCCATATCTCCAGTCATGCCTCATACATCAGGGATGGCCACCTACGGCAGATTGAAGGTGCGACTCTGAACAGGAAAATTTTGAAGTGACCTGAAGAATAAATGTTTAAACCACAGGGTGCAAGCCACAGGTGCGTGGGCCAGCTGGTGGATGGGGTGTGTAGATGATTTTTACAGTTTTGAATTCACCCTTTAAAAACTGAGCTTCCATATAAAAATCTGGGTTTCTCAATTCTCTAGAAAAATAAGTTCCAGCAGCCCCTATCCTGCATTCTGCATGCCAAGGGCTGGAAGCTGAGCTGAGTCAGCCCCTGTAGATAGTACCTACCCTGCAGTTCACCAGCCCTGCCTGGTCCCGCAGGCATCTGTTTCCATGACATTGACTAAAGCCTTTGCAACAGAAAGTTCCACTGGATCCTTATGTTATCCCTTAGGGGTGGAGTGGGGTCGAAGCACATCTGCAACTTAAGTCAGGAGTCCGTGATGCTCATCTCAGAGGCTCTGCAGTCATCCTCAGCAAAGTGTTGTCCTGAAAACTCACGATTCTTAGTCACTCCTTTCCATTAAAAAACAGATATGCCTGCTTAATAAAGAAACATGTCCTTTTTTGAACTTTAAAATCCAGCCATCGTAATGCTCTGGGCCAGGCTCTGGCCTTACTGGATCACAAAATTCCAGAGTGTGGGGAACATGCTTTCAGCTACAGTAGGACTCCCAAGTTTTGTTTTAGACTGCATAGAAACTCGATTAAACCTCAATTGCTTGCTCAGGAATGTCTACACAGTTCACGTCACAGCAGAAAACTCCCACGTGATGGTTCGCAGGGCAGAGCTGATGCCCTTTGGGAGGCTGGTCCAGCTTACAGCCAATATGTTGTTACATGTGCAATTTGATGGAATTTGTTCAGCTGATCCAAGGAGAGCACCCTGCATGTGGCTGAGGACAAAGATAGAGCTGGGTGCTGGGGTGTCTGGCATCCCATCAACTTGGTAGCAAGATGGTGGTTTTACCTTTGAGTGGGCATTCCAGCAGCAGTAGGCCAGCTTTAGGAGGACCTGTCGCCCCTCCCCACCCACTCAGGCCACAGTTTGTCTTCCGGTGGCACCTTTTCTCAGGCTCATTTAAGTAGAGCACTGATGTACATTTGTCTGTAACGTGAAGCTCTGGGTGAGGCCTGCAGTGAGGCAAGTTCACCCAGGCTGGAGGGTGCTCATAGATGCCATCAGGAATTTGGCAAAGCCACAGACACTTTTCCCCAGAAAATGAACGATACACACAACACATAACATCATACATACCACTTGAGAAGTCAAGGTCAAAGGGTACAGGGTCACAAGCGGCACACGAATGACCACTGGGCAAAGCAGACTTGGGTGTGTCCCTCAGGCATTGGGTCTATAGGTTTCCAATGCAATCCATTCATTCTTCCATGGGGTAATGCTCCATAAGCAAGGTCCACAGGGACGTCTCCTGTTGGCTGTGTCCCTTCCCCATTTATCCAACAGTGGCTGAGCTGGGTCTGGTGCCGGAGGTGAACAATGAGCTCAGATAAAGGGCTGACAGCACTGATCTCACAGTATCCCCCTTGGGATGGACTCCAGCTGTCACGCCCAGGTGCCCTGCCTCTGGTCCATCTCTACTCACCAGCAGATGCTCTTAGGTGGATGACATGGCCCAACCCCAAATCCAAGAAATAAAGCCACACACTGCCATCTTCCTAAAGGTTGTTTTATTGTAAAACCATAAATACAACACTGACATGAAATCATTTAAGCAACTGATCCTCTAACCATTAAAAGGATGTCTTTTTGCCTTGGTATCAACCAACTGGGAAATAATGTTGCAAGAATTCATGGAGTAGAGGGGTTCTGAATTCTGGGCTGGGGCTTTTGGCGATTTAAGGAACCAAGTGGAACATTCCTCTTCTCCCTGGGAATGTCCCACTTTCAGACAAGAACAGACAGGTAAAAACAGCAACATTTAAACAGCTCAGTTTTAAATTTTATTATTTTGTAAAATTCTTTTTCTTTCTCTGTTCCTTTCCTCCATTTGACATCAGTATATGTTTTAAACATCACAAAACTGATTTGGCTGTAAATGGAGAAACGGTACCAAAACAAAATGAAACAAAAAACCAAAGGACAAACAGAAAACCCTTAAATAAACCCTCAAGTTTGGTCTCGGGGGCTTACGTATCACACAAGAACCGTCAACTCAACCCCCATGCAATGTGACTCCTTGTAGAATTGTTGGATCCACAGGTTGTTGGATCCACACTGACACAGGAGACTGCAAACAACATCTTTTGTTAATTAACACAGCAAAGGTGACACTAGGTAACTTTTTTTTTTTTTTTTTTAAATACAGTACATGGTACACAGAGTCCCAAGATGGCCCTGCATAAACCCCTCGTGGAGACTTGAGCCAAGCACTGGCTGTTTATAAAAATATTGTGTTGCTACAAAAGTATAAATTAATGCTACCGGTATTAAGAAATATTAAACACATAAAACTTATAAGGATTAAGAAAAATATTCATTAATACCTGTAGAAAACTCTGGCCTAAAAAAGATATTTTTTTGTGTTTGTTTTTTTGTAAATTTTTTTTTGTATTTTTTAAAGATGATTTGAGTTTCTTGCACTCGAAGAGAGAGACACAGTCCGATGTGCCTATGGTATTGCCTAGAACATCTTAACTACTGAGAAAGGATGCGGGGTGCACACACGTGGTTACTGCATGGGGCGTGGGAGGGAGGGGCACCAAGGCTTTCTCAAGGTTTACCTGATGTGAAAGAATCACCGATGTGAAGTTGTGGGGAAAAGAAAAAGGTAGGATCAGAAGAGAACTGAAAATAATTTATACTTTTTAAAAAATATCTCTGCTTCAGGTGTTTGTACAAAATTATTTCCTGATGCTCGGGATCTGAATGGCCCTGGACGTGTTGCCTGGTGGGTTTGAGAGCCTCCAGCCCCGCAGGTCCCTCTGTCTCCTGGCTGGTGAGTTCCAGCCCCACGCCAATCCACGAGCTTGCTCACTGTTGGGGAACCCAGCCACCCTAGCTGGGTGGGAGGGAGGGTCCCAGGTAGGAGACTGGCTGGCGCCTGGGTTGTGGGAGGAGCCCCTCCTTCTGACCAGTCTCAGACCCAAAGGTCTCTGCCAACCTGGACTTCAGGAAGTGCCACAGGGATCCCAGGCTCCTGAGGTTGCAGTCAAGGCTGGGCTGTGCCCCTATAAGGAACTTTGGTTTGAAGAGTCAAGGTGCCCGATGGGACGCATGGGTGGATAGGATCCTCATGGATTCTGATGGTGACGCCCAACTACAAACCTAGCAGATCCTTCTCTGTACAGGAATTGAATCTTTAAAGTGACACTGTGGTTGCGTCAATACACCAACAGCAACCTAAGGATCTTCACTCTTATCAAAACGGAAGCAGGAACCTTTTCACACAGAAACCACAGGGCCCCTTTAAGGAAAGGCCGACCTCTATCGACTACGACCCTCAAACCCTATGAGACACAATGCAAAACAACGACGAAACCCTCCAGAAAACTCTGAAAAGTGGAAACCAGGAGGGCAACATAAGAGGGAAAAACACTGTTATCATTGGTTCACCATAACTGGCCTAGCAAACATTAGCCACAGTGACGAGAGGGGCAGGCCCCATCCCAGTTCTCCCGCTGGCCCAGATGGATACAGGTGGCTGGGGCAGGGATGGCAGGGCTGAGACAGGGGCCCCCCACCTACTGTCTCCAAGGGACAGCATGAGCCTTACGTAGCCTCTTGGTTCTGTCTAAAGCAGCAGCCTTTCTAGGAGCCTTTCCTCAGGTACATCTCAGGGGCATAGGCATTGCCCTGTTCCCAAGGCAAGGGCAAAGCTATGAACTTGATCCAACTCAGTGTGGCAGGAGGCTGCCCACCATGCACAGTGCACCTCCTGTTCCTGTCTCTGCAAGCACGTCCATCATGACAATATCCATGTACTGGCCCCTTCTAGGCCATTTCTCATGGGACCTCCCTTCTCCATCTGCATCTCAGCTTCATTTCAACCTTTCTTGTGAACCTGTGGATCCCACAGAGTGTATGGTGTATCTGACATCTCTCCAGGTGCTCACTCTCCAAGGAGTCTAGTCCAAGTCCAGGTGGGAGCATGTGGCATCCTGCAAGCATAGCGGACTCCTAAAGACGTGAGTTTGGCTTACTAGTAGAAACTATGGTTTGCGGAGCTTTTCTCTGGTGTTTCTCAAAAGTGCAGGAGATAAAGGAGCAAACCAAAGGAGAGAACACCTGCCAGTCTATGGACCTGATTTAAAAAAACAAAATGTCCTTCCGTGAATCCTGGAAACCCATAAGTTCTCAATTGTGTCATCACACCCTTTTTGCAACCAAGAGCCAATCTCTGCCAAGCATGAGGCTGTCAGGCAGGCTGGATGCAGACTCAGGTGGCCCTTTCATTTTATTTCTCAGTTCCTAACTCCCATCAGGAAGGAGGCCGGGCTGCTTGACCTAGGCACAGGGAAGGGAGAACAATGTCAGGACAAGAGCATCCACTCACGATGACTGGGGTGGCATCACTGCTCTTGGTGCAGCCAAGGCCCCCGGGCTACTCCAAATCTGAGGTGTGGTCCTCAGCTTGGGCTTTGGTGGTGAAGCTAACTGACCTTAGATGAAGGGCAAGACCCCTGCAGAGTCTCCTCTGGGGTCTGTGTATATCAAAACAAAGACCAGTTCTGTCCTAGGAATCACATGGCTTGAGGTGAGTTGTGTCCAAGTCAGTAGGTAACTGACTTAGGCTGTCGAAAACATGACAGAAATGGTTCCTGGTCTGCCAGCCCCAAGGGCCAGTGGTGGAAACTCCTACAGCAGTCACAGAAGTGGGAAGCAGAAAAACAAAATCCTTCCAAAGGTCAATACCAGGTTGGATGCCCGGAAGAGCCTACCTCAATCCTTTGGCTGAACTAGAATTTGAACAAGGTGGATATTGCTGGAAATCAGGAGCCCAGTGTGAGATCTTTGGGTTTTGTTAAGCTGTTTGTTGCAGCAGGATTTGCACTATGGGTATTACCTGCATAAGAAAGCAGGCTGAGGGGGCACCTTCGTACAGTCTCTCCTGCTGGTGGCAGCAGTTTCTGGGGAACCAGAGATTGCAAGAAAAAAATGACTACCTGCCACCTTGTTACCACATGCAGGTAAGGCAGCCCCAGGAGACAGCTTTCAGAGTATCCAGTGGCTTTCACATCAAGCCCGCAGAGCAAGTCAAGTCCTAAGGATTGAACTGAGGTGGAAAGGAAGAACAGAACAGGAGGTGACACATATGACTAGATACCTAATGTCTAGTAAGACTTAACTCGAATTTTCATTCTAGAGGGCAGATATCCCATGTTCCAAAAGAGAAGAATGCTGAGTGCTCTAAATGCATATCTGGACTTGGTCTCTGATGGCTTTGCAAGAAAGTGAAATGCCTACCTTCTAACAGCTTGCCCAATAACGGGGCAACGCCAGCACCGCTCTGCTCTAAGGAGGAGGATGGGCTCCATGGCTCTGCTCCCACTGACCACACAAGGTGAGCAGCTATGACTCTCCTTGTGCAGTTAAAGTGCCAGGTCGTGGACCCTTTCCCAGCAGCAAAGCAAAGCTGAAGGGACCTTTAGCTGTAGGCACCTGTTACTCATCAGCAACCCTGCAGCACCTTCTGGAATGTCCCCAAAGGTCCGGTCAAAAAGTCTGCTGATGCTCCCATACTCCCTAGGGAGTGACATTAGACGACTGTCCAGTGTGGGCAGAGGCTCTTCTGATGGCATGACCCCAGTTGGAAATGTTGTGAAGGAAATGCCTAGAACTTCTCCAGGAGAGGAAATGGCATGGTGGTTCCTGAGACCATGGCTTACTGGAGACTGTGGAAACGGGCCACTTGGATGCAATTCAGTATGTCGAGGACTCGGAGGGTCAGTTCTCATGAGGCAAAGTAAGCAGGCTTGGCCCCAGGGACACTGTTTTTAAACCAACTTTACTTCTCCGTCTGCCACGGACCCGGGGGAGAGGGCTGTTGTACAGTGCTTTTGTAGTCGAGGTATCTCGCAGTTGAGTAATGCTTTATTACCAGGAAGGGATGGAGTGGACTAAGCCCCCGCGACGGTGGTCTTTCTCAGCCTGAAGCCGTTGGTGTAACCACCTCCATCTCTCAGCCATGGGTACCGGAAGATGTGAGAGCATTTTATTCACTGAGAGGTGGGGTGGGAGGCTGAGCATTGATCCTGACAGAACCACCTCTTGTGAGGGGACAGGGGCCACACCGTCTCAGCATTTGGACTGAGTGTGTAGAACCTAAACTGCTCATGGAGAGAAAAGCCTAAAAGATATCTTTCACAGCATCGAGTTGGATGTGGCCTAATGCCATTCCACCCTCCAGACATTAATTGTTTGGCCCACAAGGCACCGTGCTCAACTATTGTCCTGGAAGGAGGGCTGTGGGCAATGGAACCGCCGGAACCCCTAGGGTCCTGGTGGGGAGGAGAGGCCGTGTGGGTATGAGGTGTGATGGATGTGAACATGGATCAACTCAGGAGTCCCGGCTGAGCCGGAAGTGTCAGTGATGTGGCGAGTAGTGTAATGCACTCTGGGTATAGAAATCAAACATTCGCAGTACCAGACACAGCGAGCCAGGAGGGCAGGTCTTCCACTTACATTCAGGAAACTCCCAAGCCACATGCTTCCCTATGGCTTCCACCAAACCCCACATCTGTGAAACCTGTGACTCCAACCCCACTCCTGGTTTCCAAACAGCACAGCCAAGTTCATGGTCTTGGCTGTTC
>CM053509.1:147942981-148004988 GCA_028627145.1 Eidolon dupreanum | reverse complement strand
TGTCTCAAAGGCAGCAGCTCAATGCCCTGAAGGTGAACAAGAACAAAGTCCAGTGCAGAAACTGTCCATCTGATGCAGTTTGGAGAATCCACGGCAGGGCAGCTGGGGTGGGGCGGGTGCATTAGGGTCAGGAGGGCTTGGAGGAGGGGATGGAGGAAAAAGGGGGACCATGGGGGTGAAGGACAGAGAGTGTCAAGTCACTTCAGATCTCAGCTGCCTGAACACTTTACGACATCAGCGTTCTACCAATCTGCACACCTGAAAACGGAGTCTTTAAAGCCCCTTACTGAGAAAAGGTGAAGCATCTTCCCTCTTTCCCGAACACTCAGCTTTCCTGACACACCCAGCTTAATGCACACGCGCCCACGAGCAGGCGAGTGTGCATGCACCAGGGTAGTATGTGTGTGCATGTGTGCGTGAGGCTTCTGCAGCCTCACAGATGAGCACAGATCCCCAGGCCGCACCCACGGTATGTGTGCGAGCACACATCCGTACAGGTGTGGGTGTGCGCACCCATGCACACACACACTGAAAAAAGCACTTAAGTTTCCAGGGGGCATTTGTAATGAGGTCCACAGTGTTTAGAACTTAAATTCCTTTTCTTTGTTTGCGACAGTGTTGTGTGTTTTTTTTTTTTCTTTTTACCGTTCTCTTCTCTTTTTATTTTTTTTGTTCCAAACTAAAGTCTTAAAGCATGTTGGATTTCAGAAACATGAGTTTGTTCATATCTTCCGGACTGAGCAGTCGCCTCCTTTTGATTAGAAGTGCCTGTTCACACATATTTACACATCCGCTCCTGGCCCCCACGGCCGGAACCGCGAGGAGCCAGAAGGCGAGCTTGGCGAGTTTCGTGTGCTTTTGGGTAACGCACGACCAGTACTGGAAGAGATCAGGGGTAGCCTGGAAGAGAGGTTCCTGTAGGTAATCGTATACTTCGTTCTTCCCCAGGCGATCGTCTTCCTGAGCTGCGGGGTTCTCGCCGGTGGCAGAGCGGGGCTTCTTGGTGGCAGGCTCAAAGTCAGTCTCCTCTGTCCAGGACTCCTTGACCTCATTGATGAGCTCGCACACCTTGCCGATGATCTCCTCATGCTGGTAGGGCGGGACAGGGCGCAGCTTCTGCTGCGGGTCCAGGATCATGGCTACCTTGTGTGCCGGGTGCACCTTGAAGTTCTCCTTGAGGGCCTCCAGGAAGAGGTGGCACAGCTTGCTGACGGTGCCCGCGTCATTGGCCTTGGCGGTGAACAGCTTCTCCAGCCTGACGTAGGTGGGCAGCACCAGCTGCAGGGTGGGCTGGCTCTCATTGCTCAGCTCAATGACCGCCTGCTTCACTGGCGTCAGGATGGCCGCCAGGTTGCTGAGCAGGTGCTTGTTGAGGCTCTGGATGAGGTTCATCTTCTTGGCCCGGCTGTAAAATTCACAGATCTGCTCATAGCGCTCGTGCACCAGCAGCAGCGAGTCTGTGACCGAGTTCCAGCAGGGTGGTGGCGAGGTTTCCTCCAGCGACCCGAAGGTCTCCTTTGCAAGGCCTGTGGAGCCCGCCAGGTCCTCGCACACGTTCAGCAGCTCGATGACCTCGTGCATGCTGCGGGCCTGCAGCGTCCGCTTGCTCAGCACGCTCTGAACCACCGAGTTCAAGGCACAGGCTGAGCAGCGGAGGCACATGCCGGCCTTGGAAAAGGCGGACGCGCTCACCCGGCAGTCCGTCACGTACACTGTCCGGATCTCTGACATCACAAACTCCGACAGCACATTCTGCACCCAGTGGTGCACCAGGTCGCCACTGTCACGAATGTCCGCGCCCTTCACTCCCAGCACATAGCTCTTGATGTGGTTGCCCTCAGCCTGGTAGGCTGTGAGGATGTAGCAGGAGTCAGGGCCAACGCTCTGTGAGTGGCAGGTAACGCCAATGCCCAGGCAGGCGTTGCTGCCCAAGGCACACGTCACCTTCACCTTCACCTGGTTGTACATGCGCGGCAAGTGTTTCAGCGCCAGCGTGTTGAAGTTGCCTAGGATCTCGGTGACCGAGAAGGCCCCATAGCGGGCACCACTGTCCACCAGCGTCTGGGCCAGTTTCAGGAACTCCTTCCCACTCACCACGCTCAGCGCACCCAGGTCTGCGCACATGACCCGCAGCAGCCGCTCTGCGATGTTCTGCCGCTCTTTCTCAGGGATCACGCTGTTAGGTGTTAAACCACTGGTTGTGGCTGGCAAGGGACACAAGGAGAGATGTCATTAATCCTGGCGTTTGAGGCTCCTTGGTCTGGCAGCAGTTTAATACTCTAAGCATCTATTATTAGGAATTAGGAGCTTTTATTTTGCACACAGGCTGGTGGTGCTGGCTGTCTTTAACATACGAGTCTCGTGGAAATAAAATTTACTGGTATGTGTGAAATACTTGCTACATGTGTCATTCACCTACACTTTTGAAACCAATTAGTCTAACCTCTTCCTCCTCAGTTTAGAAATGGCCTCTAATAAAGGAATATCTAGTAAATAAAATAAATGAGGCCACAATGTCAGAAAAGAACAGCTAAGAGAAATGGTGAGAACAGATTCCAGTTCTGATTCTGTCACTAATTTGTGTTCTGTGAACACAAACGGATCACCTCCTCTCCCCAGGCCTCCTTCTGCCCATCCCGTGAGGCTGTAATTCATAAACGAGGTCTTAGGTGTGAAAGTGCTTTGGAAACTGTTGTGCATGGTCATCTGTCATCATGGGAGGCACAGGTGGTGGGCATGAGGGGCAGAAGGGAACAACTCGTGTGGGGGATGGAGGTGCGTGGGGCAGACCTCCATGAGTCCCCCGGGCTTCCCCCTGGGAGAGACCTACTGTTGTTGGCACTGTTCCTCTGGGCCTGGGGTTTCCACTTCTCTTCCACGACAGCAGGTGGCGATCGCGACTGGTTGGAGGCGATGTTATTTTCATTGTCCGCTGTGGGCACAAAGGGGACAGTGTGTTAACCCGAAAATATAGGGGGCCCATGGACTGACGAGAGCTAGAGCACGGTGGGTACAGGTGAGACACAGCCTTGGGGACTCAGGCCTGGGTCCCAATCCTGGCTCCTTCTTACACAGCTATCTTCTGTTTGTGAAACCTCATTTTTATCATTTGGAAAAATGAAGACAATCACACAGCTGTGACAAAATTGCTGGAAGGACTGAGATAATGCAGCCGACAAGCTGAGCACAGTGCCCGGCAAGGACGTCGTGCTCAGTGAGTGGGAATCGCTGTACCCGAGTCTGGCTGGGAGGCCTCACACCCACACATGACCATGAAGTTCTAGCTTTGAAACAGCCGAGGGGTGCTAGTTACACCCGAAGTGGCCTCAAGTATCTCACACTCACTTCTTCAAAGTGTGTTCTGTCTTTTCAATTTATTTACTAGAAATTCATTTTATGAGGCTTGCATTACTCTGAACCCAAACTGAAGGAAAACATTACAAGAAAAGAAACCACAGACCACTATCCGTCATAAACATACACACAAAAATCCTTAACAAAACATTAGCAAACTACAGTGAAAAGAATAATACATCATGATAAGTGAGTTTATCCCAGAAGTGCAAGTTGGGGTTAATAACTGAAAACCAATCAGCGTAATTCCCTATGCTAAGAGAAAAAAAAGAAGAAAAATGATCTCCATAAATATAAATGCACATTAAAATGTGACAAAATTCAAGATCCACTCATGACACGAACTCTCAGCAAACTAAGAGAAGGAAACTTCTTCAACTTGATAAAGGGCATCAAAACAAAACAAGTTTACTAACTTGATAGCAATGAAAAGAATTATAAGGAAATACTATGAACCATAGTATTCCAATAAATTAAATAACCTGAATGAAATAGAAAAATTCTTAGAAAGACATAAACTCCCAAAACTGATTCAAGAAACAGAAAATCTGGAGAAAAAAAAAAAGAATCAGTAATCAAAATACTTCCTACACAAACACAAAAAGTCCAGATTCATATGGCTCCATTGGTGAATTCCATCATATATTAAAGGAACTCTTCATAAATTTTTCCCAAAAACAGAAGAGGAAGAAACACTTCTTAATTCATTTAATGAGGCGAGCATTATTATAACACCAAAATCAAACAAGAAATTATAAGAAACTAAAGCTCACTATCCCATATGAATATAGACACAAACATCCTGAATAAAATACAGCAGACCAAATCTGGCTACATATATATAACAGAGAATACACCAGGACCAAGTGAGATTTATTCCAGGCATAAACAGTTGGCTCAACATACAAAAATCAACATAATATACCTTATTAATAGAATGAAGGACAAAAATCACATGATCATCTCAATAGATGTGGAAAAAGTATAACAAAACTCAATACCCTTTTCATGATAAAAAGATTCAGCAAAGTAGGAATCAAAGGGACCTTTTCGACCTGATAATGGACATCTATGAAAAACCCACTGCTAGTACCACACCTAATGGTTAAACATTGAAAGCTTTTCCCCTAAGATGAGGAACAAGAAAAAAAAACTTCCATCTCATCTCTTCTACTCAACATGTATTAGAGGTTCTAGCAAGGGCAATTAGGAAAAAAAAAAAAAAGAATCTATACTGCAATGGAAGAGAAGAAGCAAAATGATCTCTATTTGTAGATGACATGATGTATGTATAGAAAACCTATGCAACACACACACACACACACAACTAATAGAACTAATAAATGAATTCGGCAAGGTTACAGGAAACAAGGTCAATATATATGAAAAAAATCAATTTTATTTCTCTACGATAACAAATGAACACTGAATATTAAATTAAGAAAATAATTTCATTTATAATAGCATCCAAAAGAATAAAATACTGAGGAATAAATTTACAAAAGAAGTGCAAGATTGTACACTGAAAACTAACGACAGTGTTGAAAGAACCCAAAGACATTCCACATTCATGAATTGAAGATAATATTTTTTAAATGGCAATAACCCCAAAACTGATCTAGATTCAATACAATCCCTATCAAAACCCCTGCTGGCTTTTTATAGAAACTGACAAGCTGATCCTAAAATTCATATGGAACTATAAGAGATGCAGAATAGCCAAAACACTCTTGAAAAAGAAGAAAGTTGGGGGGCTCACGCTTTCTGATTTCAAAACTATCACAAAGCTACAGTAATCAAGACTGTAGTATTGGAAGTACGAAGACAGACATATGGATCGATGGAATAGAATTCAGAATCCAGAAATAACTCTCACATATGTGGTTAATTGATTTTCAATAAGTGGGGACCAGGAAAATTCAGTGGGAGTAAGAATAGTCTTTTCAAAAAATGGTGCTGGGACAACTGTATATCCACATGAAAAAGAATGAAATTGGATCCCTACCTCACACCACATAGAAAAATTAACTCAAAATGGAATATAGGCATAAATTTAAGAGCTATAACTATAAAACTTTAAAAGAAAATAAGAGTTAAGTCTTTGTGATCTTGAGTTAGGCAATGGTTTCTTAGAAATCACACCAAAAGTATATACAATAAAAAATAAATAAATGAACTTCATCAAATTCAAAGACTTTTGCTCTTCGGATGATAGTATCAAGAGAGTAAAAAGGCAACCCAAAGAATGAGAGTAAATATTTGCAAATCATACATCTATAGAAGTCTTGCATCTAGAATATGTAAAGAACACAACAATTCAATAATAAAGAGAAAAAAACTCAATTAAAAAATGGGAACGGGATCTAAAAAGACATTTCTCCAAGAAAGATATTCAAATGGCCAATAAACACATTAAAGTATGTTCCATATTATTAGTCACCAAAAATATATACATCAAAATCACAATACCACCTCATGTACACAGGATGACTATAATAAAAAAATCAGATTATAAGGATGTAGAGAAATCAGATCCCTCATATGCTGTTGGCAGGAATGTAAAAATGCCTCTCTAGAAATCACTCTGGCACTACCTCAAATGGTTAACCATAGAGTTACCATATGACCCAGCATGTCTACTCCTAGGAATATACCCACAGAGTTAAAAACATATGTCCACACAAAGACTTGTACTTGAATGTTCATAGCAGGTTTATTCATAGTAGCCCCAAACTAGAGATAACCTAAATATACATCAATTAGTGAAGGGATAAACAAATTGTGGTATATCCAAACAATAGTGCACCACTGAGAAATAAAAAAGGGGCATTGCTGATAAAATGGAACAACATGGTTGAACCTCAAAAGTATGCTAAGTGAAAGAAGTCAGACATGGGAGACTAAATACCATATAATTCTATTTATATAAAATTCTAGTAAAAGAAAAGACTATGGCAAAAGAAAGCAGATAATGGCTGCGAGGGTGAGTGAAGGAAGGGCTGGCCGCCAAGAGGCAGGAGAAAATGTCTTAGGTTGATAGTAATGTTAAATGTTTTGACCGTTATGGTGATTAAATTCTATACATTTGTCAAAACCCATTCAACAGTACTCTTAAAATTGATATATTCTATTTTCATAAATTATCTCAATAAACCTGATTTTAAAAATGACTGAAAAAACACCTATTCAATGAGTAGCAGTGGTTAGCTTTGAGTAGTGAGACTATGGCTGATTCTTCATTTCCTAATTTCTCTGTATTTTCCCAATTTCTTTTAATGAATAGATATTAAATTTAAAAAGAGGAAGCACAATTTTAAAAATGAAAACCAGCAGCCATTCTTATTGACTTTCTTCACTAGAGTACAGGGATTTGAAAGACCTGGGTTTGAATCCAGCTCTGCCATGGCTGTGGGTATGACCTTGAGTTAGTTCCTCCAACTCTCTGGGCCTCAGTTTCCCCTCTTCTCTCCAAAATTCTGGAGCTAGCCAAGCTGCAGGGTGATTCCCTCATTCTCTGGCTTTCCACAAGACTGGAAATAGAGATTATTCGACCTAGCAGTATAAAACAATGTCTAGTACTGGTTGATTAAAAAACGGGTGAGGTACTCAGTAAATGCTCTGTGAAAAAGCTTGATTTACAGCTTGAGCAGGAAATAAGATGTACTCAGTGTGGCTATCGCTATGCACCACAGATAAACACACACATGCACACAGACACACACATATGCATGTAGGCAGGCATGTATACACATCTGTAAACGATTGGATGCAAAGCTGGAATAAAGGCTATCCCCCAGGGAGGGACCAGTGCAGGAAGGAGAAAGCAGTAATTTCTAGCAGGGGATGGAAAAATAGACTCCTGTTGCTGTTCGGTCTTAGAATGTCCCACAGCCCTAAATACTTCACATGTTATCTTTAGAACATTCACCCAGCTTGTGGAAAGCACTGGTTAGCTCACTTTACAGATGAGAAGACTGAGGCCCAGAGAGGTGAAGGGGCTCAAAGGAATTAGAAATCAAGTGTTTTCAAATCCTAAGACTGCAGCCACTGACCTGTCTGCCACCTGGGCGAGTCCCCACGCCTCTCCTGGCTGTGGTCCTCCTCAATGTACTTTAATAAGAGGCTGGCAGGAGTGATCTCCGAGGGGGCTTTGCCTCTGCTAACCCTCCGCCCTGTCCACCTGGCTGAAGAGGGTGGTGCTTAGGAGCACAGGCTCTGGAGTTCACTGAGGGTTGGAATCCTGGTCTGACACTGTGACTGCATAGCCTTGGACAAATTAGACATTCTGTGCCTCAATTTACTTATTATCTATAAAGTAGAGCTATTGTGGACACAACTCAGAGGGCTGTTCTGAGGGTTAAAAATGACCTAACATGTACAAAACTCTCAGAACAAGTTCTGGCACCTAGTAAGAGCTCAAATCATGTTAGCAGCTGTGCAACTCTGTGCCAGTGATTATGTTCTCTGAGCCTCCCCTGGTGTGGTTCTCTCAGTTTCTGTACAATGAGATGATAATGTCAGCGAGCTAACAGGCTTGTTCAGGAGATATGATGAAAATAACCAGATCTGACACACAGTAATCAGTCACTAAATGTTAGCTATCTTTAGTATTATTACTACGAAAACGTGCTCCTGAACTGTTAGAGGAGGCAAGACAGGTTTCTCTACAGCACAGGAAGGAAGTTTATTAGCGGGAATTACCGTGTGCCATTCAGCAGCCTCTTAATGAGATTGGTGTTATTCGAGGCTGATCCCCCTTATCAGCAGCACTGTGAACTGCACAGATCATGACGCTTAATTTCTCTCTATGGAGTCAATCCTTTAATCCCGACTCAGCCTGGCTGGGATTCTGTCTGGCTTTGCACTGGACTGCCTCCTGCATTCTCTGCTAGCGCTGGACCAGAACAAAGCAGCCCAAAGCTCGTTGTAGAAAACAAGTTGAGATGCTTGGGGGAGGTGGGGCCACCACAAGGTGCAGCCTTGATTTGCATTTTAATGGCCTCTGCCCAAGAGCCTGAGGAATGGGGAAGTACAGGTACCCAGACTTTTCCCTAAGTAGCCTGGCTTCCAGAAGCTGGTAGAGGTGCAGGTGGAGGGTTGGGGTTTCAGAGCAGGAGGAGTGAGGAGCTGGGACGTGGGAGTCTCAGTGTGCTCAGGCTTTGGTCCTTGAGCAGCCTTCCAACTGCTGTCACTGTTCCCCATAAGGTCAAGTCTAAATGCCCTGGGCTGGCATTCAAGGCATTCCCTAGCACAGGATGATTGACAGCAAAGGCAAGGAGGAGGTGTGAGACACGTGTAGATGGAGCCTTGGTGTGAGGACAGCATCTGGAGATCGCAGGTTTATGTGCCCTTGTATTACAGATGGAGACTCTCAGGGAGGGGGACAAAGTTTCCTGCCCAAAGTCACAGGGCTTGGAGGCACACCAGAGGATGGAACTCACATGTCTTGACTGCCAATCCAACTCTGTCCTGTTTTAACGAGCCCATTAGAATAAATAATAGGCTTCCCAAAAGATCATGTGAATTAGTATAGAGCAGATACCCAATAAACACATCCTGAATGAATGAATGAAAAAATGAATGAAGGTCACCCTAACAGTACCTAGCCTAAAAGAGAGTCTAATCCTGTACTAGTCAGGCCAGACCTAGAAGATTATATGAAAAACCTGAAAACCTAAAAGAGATACAAGCAATAATAATATAAACAGTAGAAATAACAACAGCTCCTATTACTGAACCTTTCTCTCATCACTTCCGATGCCTCCAGAGGATTACTCTGAGGAAGGGGTGGCAGGGACAGGACAGCTAGCTGCCTCCCCAGATTCCTGTTTCCCTTTGCAGTGTGTTGGGCTGTCCCTGGGCAGTGGCTCTGGACATTTTTCCTGCCCCTGGAATTTGAGCTTATATGACATGTATCACTTGCCATCTAAAGAGGTAAAAAATAAAGCGCGCTCCTTTCCCTACCCGCCAGTCACAGAGTGTTCCAAAGACCCAGGGGAGGATGAAGCCACACAAAGGAAGGACCCTGGGGGGTCCCTGAATCACCATGTGGAAGGCCACTCAACCAGGCCACTTGTATGAGGCTGTGATGTGACTGAGAAATGATTATGTTAAACCACTGAGAAGTTTGGATTTATCTGTTATGGCAAACAGTGCTTCCCTGACTAAAACAGAAATTAGACCAGAAGTGGGATGCTACTGCGACAAAACCTAAAACTGGACGTTATCTGCTGGAAGGCTGAGTGGTCTGGAGTAACTGATGCTGTCAGCTGGAAAGATGGCAAAACAGAGGACAAAAAGGTCATCTGGACAGCAGGCTACGAGCCTGTACCTCGAGCAGTGGTTCTCAAAGCATGGTCCCAGGACTAGCAGCAGGGCACGGCCGAGGACTAGTCAGACAGGCAAATCCTAGGCCATATCCTAGACCTATGGAATCTGAAATTCAGGGCGGAGCCTAGAAATTTGTGCTTTAACAAGCCTTCCTGGTGAGTGATGTTTGCTCAAGTTTAAGGACAGTTGCATTGTGGGCCAGAGCGTCACAGTGAATGCAACTGCGCTGAGATGGGGCTTAGGCATAGGCTGCCCAGGCTGATGCCTCCCCACCCCCAACTCCCGCCTCTGCTCACCCTGACCTCAAACCACACTCAATTTCCACACTGATGTCTCTCTCCTGGCCAGCTTCTACTTGGCCTTTAGGCTTAGTACTGGAGCCACAACCTTCCAGAAGCCTTCAGATCCATGCCTGCTCTCTGTGCTCCCTCCGAGCCTACTGTGCCCCCAGAGCACAGCCCTCCCCATGGCCCCCCGTGTTATAACTGACTACGAGGGCAGGTCCCAAGTCCTGTGACCATTTCCTAGGAAAAATGGTCTTCCCTGGGGGCCTCAGGCTGGCTCTGCTGTGGGCCACTGGGCCCCTTACCTGCGTGGGACTGCATGTGCTCCAACAGGTTGTTATAGAACTGGAACTGGATCCCACAGGCGCCACAGGTGTAAGGTTCTAGGGGGACAAACGAAGCAGCTCTATTAGGGGCAGAACGAAACCAGACACCTTTTTGCAGGGCTTTGGGCATATTTGAAACTAGGAACCCAAACACACACAGGGGCTCTGGGCCCAGCCTGTCTGTCCCCGTCACTAACTAGGTGAGGGAGAGGCTGAGGGGAGGAGGGAGCGATGGAGAGAGGAAGACGTGCAGATAGAGAGACCACCTAGTGCAGTCAGGCAGCAGCTATTTATTGAGTGCTTACTGTGTGCCAGGCACTGTTCTGGGCACTAAGGATGGGCTGCGGGAGGACAGCACTAATGGACCAGGAGCTCTCTTAAGCAGAGACCACGTCTTATTGGTTCCACAGCCCATCTCGCTGCCTGTGGAAGCACATGGATGTCACTGTTTTGCTGAGTGAACAAATGAATGAATGTATGAATGAACCAAAACCAAAACAATGGACACAAAGGGCAGGAAAGGGAAGGGAAGACGAAGCAAGAGAAGAGGGTAAGAAGTAGAGAAAGCCATAGGAAAGCAAGAAAAGACTAAGATGTGAAAAAGGAATAGGAGAGAGGGGGCAGAAGGGAAGGGAGAATGAGAGTATATGCAGCCATGGGAACAAGTCTGCCAGTGAACCTTTAACTTCCATCTCTGTGTTCCAACACTCAAGTCAGTGCCCGGCACAGAGACGAGGGATGAAGAAGAAAGAAAGAAGAGGTGCAAAGGAGGGTGAGGAAAAGAGAGGAGGGGAATGGCTGACATGACGGGAGGTGTCCTGAGGCTGCCACAGTGAGCAGGAAGGAGGAGGTCTGTGTTCCTGCCAGGGTTGGGGGAGCGGAGCAGAGGCAGGCTGCCCACGGTCAGGGCTCTGCCCCGTCCCCGCCCAAACTCCGCCACCCGCCTGGGGCTGAGTCCTCCTCCTGCCTCCACTAGCTGCTTGGTCTGCCTGGGAGGGTGACCCAAGGGTAGATGCTCTGGGGAGGCCCCAAGGGCATGCGGCCAGCTGAGTTCATTCCCTGCCCTGCTCGCCCTCTCCAGCCCACCAATGGGACCATGACTTACTCTGTAGGAGAGGGAAAGTATTGGAAATCAGGGGACTTGCAGTTTCTGCAAAAGAGAAACAGTTTAGCTAAGTCTCTTCCAGTTCTGGTGCTCTGAGACAACTGTCATTCTTTCCATTCTTAATAAGTAGTAAGCCAGATGGAGCTCTCGGAGGAGGGGGAGCGTCTGAGCCAGGTTCACATCCTGCAGCATCGGGGAGGGCAAGATCAGCCAGGGCCATCCCTCTAGGACATGCTCAACTCTCAAAAAGTGAGCTCACAGAATGTAAGAAGAAAATGTCCACGCGTGGCTGCCCACCTTAGAACAGGTAGATGCTTCTAGGTCCTGGCACTGGGATGGGAATGTTTGGCACCAAACACCAGAGCAGCCACAGCGAGGGCTGTGCTTTTGAGGGCTTCTGCCTGCCGGGACGTCCCCCACGCTTCCTGGTGTTGTCAGGTGAGCCTCAGATGCAAGAGGAAGCAGAGTGGGGCCAGATGAACTAGGCTGGGGATCCTGGCTCCACCACTTATAAGCTGGGGACCTGGGGCAACAATTGACCTCTCCTGAGCCTCAGCTTCCTCATCCAAAAAGTGGAGCTAACACTGACCCCCTTGCTCCAATCTCACCCTGGGGTTGTAAGGATGAAAACAGGTAAGACACACACAGCTCTGAACACAGGCCAGGCACACAGTAAGCGCTCAATAAATGGTGACTACACTTTACACCGTCATTCCCAATTCTGAATATCAGCTCAGGTGGCAGGAGAGGCAAGGGATGCAGCCCCGCTGGCTGAGAGCAAAGGCTCCCAGGAGACCATGGTTCTAGTCCTGACCCTGCTACTTATTCCTCTGTGGCCTTGGGCAAAACTTCATCACTTTTAGGCCGACTTCTTGCAGAGGCTGCTGGATTACATTTTTCAAAAGGGCGAAGCAGCTTGGAAAAGCCGATGTGCTCTGTACGGTTTAAGGGATCCTGTCAACATTTTGGGGGCTCTCACAGCATACCTCACTCCCTTGCTCGGGGCACTCACCCAATCACTCGGTTTACTTAAAAACAAAGACAAAAAACCACCAAAACAGCTCACCATGTGAGTGTTTACGTAATCTATGCAGGGCACTCGCTAAATGGTCACCAGTGCAGGAACATGTGTGCGATTCCCACTTTACAGCGGAGAAGGAAGGAAGAGGCTAGCCCAAGTCACCAGCTATAGGTGGGAGAGCTGGGGTTTGAACCTCGGCTGGATTGAACCTCGGCTGGAGACATGAGCTGGAGCTCAGATTACTATGCAGAAGCCTCCATGTTCAAGTCTGTGCTCCTGGCTGTTTCATTAAGGCCCCCGGCGGTCAACCCGCATCTACCATTTATCTACACCCAAGCAGTGCCCAAGACATGCTGGGCACAGGCTGACACCTAATATGGCAAATGAAACTTCAACTGTGCAAGAGAGTGAGTGGTTGCCTTACCTTTATATAACCAAAGTGTTAAGAATTCTTTTCCCTTCCTGACCTGGCTGTCACTATGCAGACCACAGTGCTATGCCTTTCTCGGACAGAGGCTGCTCGTGACCTCCCGTGGCCCTGCAGGCTGACCTGGGTCTGCCTGGAGAGAGTAAGTAGCCTTTGGCTACTGTGTCCAAGGCACTCTAGGATCTGCCAGGGTCCTGCGGGAGAAAGCCACCAGGGGGAGCCAAAACACCACCGGAAACCTCAGGCAAACCTTGGTCTGGTGGGGGCGGGAAGGGAACCTTTGGATAGCCCTGGTCCAAAGTGGGGCCAGAACTCAGGGCCCTGGCTATTAGGCCACAGCTCTCACTACTACACCCCCTGTGCTTCTCCTGGGAAGAAACTGGCCGCAGTGTTTACCTTAAAAACATAGCAATGGCTCTTTCAGGCCCAACCCTCTGGGTCCATGTGAGTGGATGCTGTGGGCTACTGGGAGAGGGGAATTCCTCTCTTACGGACAAGAGACAAAGAGGGGCCACAGCCCCTGAGACGCCCTGAGGCCCAGAGGGATGCCCCTGGAAGAAAAGGTTCCTGGGCTTCTGTCCGACCCTGGCCTCCTTCTAATTCCCAAACCCCCACGTCCTCCCAACACCACCACCATTAACCACGAAGACCCAGGCCTGCAAAGCACCTGCCACCACCACGACTGGGAGCAAATGGAGGCGGCAGCCACAGGACAGGACAGCTGTCACGGGGTACACTCACCGCTGGAGTTTTGGGAACTGCTATTCGTCTCTTCAAAGTGGTTTTGTGCTTTGCTTTCTACTCTCCGACTGAAAGCGCTTTCTGCTGGGTGGGGGACAGGAGAGAGAGAGCAAGAGAAAATGATGGCGATGGGTCAGCACTAGGTCCAGAGGTGGGGCATCCCAGAGGCAGCTCAGAGGCTGGGGTACCTGGGAAGTGTGCTGCCGGCCCCTGGGCTGGGGAGGGCCTGGAGCTCTATGCTGGGAGAACCAGCTCCAGGACCACAAACCAGACTCTCCAGCTCCTCAGGCTCACCTGAATTACCTGATTACTTTGTCAGGGCCCCAAGATACCCTCCTGACAGTGCCCAGAACGCGTGGAGGTCCAGGCATGGGGGGGATGTGTGGGTGACAAGTCCAAGAGCACACATGAAATCCAGCCAAGTGAGCAGATGGCCTGGATCTCCCATCCCTGGCCTCATGAGAGCCGCATTCGTGACACTGAGTAATTTGGACCTGCCCCGCCCTCCCTCCCACTACTCCCTCTGCCAGATTCTGCAGCCATAGGCCTCCCAAAGGAGCAGGGAGGATGACAAGACTGTCTCCTGGTGGCGGCTCTGGCAGAGCAGGAGGGCCAGTTGATCCATTTCCACAAGCTCAGTGGTCAGTGGGTGGCGGGGAGGCACCCTGGGAGGGAAAGCATGACAGGAACAACTGGGGCAGCCCCAAATCCTGGAAGGCCAAAAACCAGGGGAGGTCTGGACAGTGTTCATCCCAGGGAAGGGACTAGCTCCAGGGTGATGTCTGAGGTGTCTCTGCTCACAGGTGGCACTCTCCTGAGTGGCTCAGCCTCTCCTGGGTGCTGTCTGGAAGCCCCGAAGGGCAGAGATAAGGTCCAACAAATGGAAGAACACGAATTTAGTCCTCATTCCCAGCCCCACCTGCAGAAGGTACTGACACAGGACATCTGAGCTGGAAGGTAACCAGGCTCTTCTAAGCTGCTCTTGGCACAGTGGGATGCTGGAGGATCAAGAGGGATAGAGGCTTCTGGGAATAACTCGATTTAGAGTGAGCAGCTGACCCAGTCCCTTTCTTAAGGAGAAACAACTTGCACAAGGATATCGAAGGCTCTGAGAAGTTTGACCAGAATGAGATCCATTTAGCTTTATTTAATGCAGCCTTCTCAAACATATTTGGCCACTAAAACCCATTATTTTAATATCGCATTCCTTAATATCCTTCAAAAACAGTGACGTCAGGCACCCACTTTGGGAAATATCACTGTCACCCAGTCTACACCACGCCAGAATGGCAAGTGTTCATACTGTGGGAGCCAGATCATCAGGGTGATGAAAAGGAAACCAGAGGCGGCTCCTACAGGCCCTGCTCAACGCCCTGTCCCTTGACCTCAACGATACTTCCTGATGCAGCTTCCTTTTTGCAGAGGCTGTCCGCAGCATCGCAAGGATAACCCTCTCTTCCAAATGTGTCCATGGAATGCCTGGGCTGAGAGCTACACATGTGCCTCCTTCAAGATGCCATCTGTAAACTGGCAAAGCCCCCAAATTCTGTCTAGGGGCAAGGGCTCTCATTTACTGAGTACCTACTATGTTCCAGGCACTGGTCCAGACAGAATCTTATACCCACGGTTTCCCTTAATCCTCCTGACAGCTCTGTGAGGCTCAAGTTGTCAATTCCATTTTATAGGTGAAAAAAAAAAGAGGAAAGTGAGATGGTCAAGTTCCTGGGGCTGGACATACTACTAACCTTCTAAGATGGCAGAATAAAAAGACTTCATTCTCGGGCAGATGCTTCCTTTTTAACAAGTGATTCCTTTCTCTGTCTTAATCCTTGTGCATGCAGGGGGATGCTTACCCATCTGTGGAGGATCTTCATGTAGCCTAACCAACACACTGGTAGAACTTAGGATAACTTAAGTTATAATTAGTTTCCTATTACTCAGTTGATGATGCAAATTTTGATCAGCTATCCCTGCCATAGGCACCTCTGGCTGTAAACCAGTGGACAACACCATAGGTGAGGTCCCACGCACAGACCCGTACAACCACACAGGAAGAGCACCTATTCTGGCATGATGAGGGCAGTGACAACTTACAGCTCTAACATGCCAGTTACTGCTCACAACCTGGTGTCCTCTGCCCTGCCCACCTGGTAAACTCAGGTGTGACACCCTTGTCCCCAAGTCTTCCAAGTCACATAAAGGCAGCCAGAGGCAAGTCCCATAGCTTGCCGGATGCTTACTTGGAGACACTGAGTTCTGAGAGCTGCTACAGGCCACACGGCCCCTTGGCAAGCTGGTCTCTAAGGAAACTACAGTCATAAAAACTCCTAGCCACCAGGTCAAGAGTAAAAAGTAAGATCTGAAAGCCATGATCCCATTATCCAGTTGAGCCAACATCTACCACCAATGAGCGCATGATGAACAGTCTAATATGTGAGTACTGTTGCAAAAATACAACAGCTATTGGCTTTTCTCAACACAGTACCTGAAAAACCATTACCTTTATGGTTGATTAATTACTTACTCTCCTTTTGGGAGATCTAAACACAATAAACATATCTTCAGACATTTTTAAGAACCACATCCTTGCCCAAAAGGAGTCTCCTGAACCAAAGGGTAAAGGCAAACACAACTAGTCACTTGGCTATGTCACTGGTCCAATCTACTGGACCAGTAGATTTAACTCTGTTCTCAGTTTGATTGCTTGTGGATTTAATAAATGGCTATGGGCCTCTTGAAAGCAACTGAAAGGTCCACGGTCCCAGAGGGACCACATCATCACTCTACCCTACATGCCACATATCCAGGCAGGAGGCTCAAGGCTCATTCCATCCAGGTATGAATCAGGATTTCTGATAACTGGTACCTAGCACACAGTGCTGCTGTTAACCTGTCATTGCCTGTTCACTCTCCTAGAGTCTGAGCCCCTTTCCGCATGGACTCAGAAAACACAGGAGCTGGTGTCCATCAGTCTCACACTGGGCTATGGTCATGGAGCAATTTCTTGGGTAGTCAGTAGTAGGTAGGGAAAGGCCAAGAGAACAGAGCTCCAGGTCAACCACTCAGCTTCAAGGAAAGCAGCTCTTCGTAGAAATGAGTTTTTAGACTGGATTTTCCAAAAAATGGGGGATGCACTCTCATGCCAAGAGGGTCTAGGCAGGTGACATACATGAATGAATTGGGCTGGATGTAAGACAGACAACAGCGTGATCATGAGAAATGACACCTGCCACATGGCCATTGTGTTGGGTAGGCAGGAAGGAGTGGTGGGGACTGTGGAAAAGTGGAGAGCACATGCTCTATGAAAGGAGGCAGCTGTGGCTCTGTCCCAAGACGATTGTCACCCTGCAGGAAAGTGGGCCCAGAAGTGCCAAAATTGACTTTTCAATGTCAGCTAGAAACCAAATTTTACATAAAATCTAATATTCAAATGTTGATAATTAATTTAAAAACATTTATTTTTAACACTTTAGGCCATGACTTGGGAAAAATATTCTCCTTTCAAAAAAAATTTAAAAAGTGTGCAAACCAAACTCGTACAATTCTCTGATTTAAGGTAAGAAACCCTAAGACTCAGAGAGGTTAGGTGGCTTGCCATGGTTGGAGGGCCAGCCAGAGGCAGAGCCGGGACCCAGATTCATCTCAGAGAACGATGGGACCCCCACTCCTGCTCTTGCAAGGGAACAATGACCTCGGGCACAGCTGTGGCAGGTGGCTGTAGGGCAGGGAGTGGAGGAAGTGTGGGGTGACATAGGCCGTCGGTACCTGCGGTTGCCTTGCTTGCCGGAGATCCTGAATTTGGAGTGCGGAACGTCTGGGTTTGGGTGGCTGGAGGGGTGCGGTGTAAGAGGGTGGCGCATCGGACCACGGAGGCCGAAGCTTTTTTCCCCGACTGGTTCGTCTGGGTCTTCGCCGCCACGAAGCGTGGAGATGGGGAGACCTCTGGATGTGAACACTCAGAGCCCGTGTCTGGATCTTCCGGTGGCTCCCACCCGGGGGCGGTACCTGAGAGGGTCACGCTCTCAGTCCCTGAGGGCCCTCAGAGCTGGCCGAGAAAGTGGCCTCTTGAGCCACAGACCCCCATGCTCGAGGGCTGAAACCTGGTCTCAGTCCACAGAAAGCAAAGACTCTCTCACTCTTACCCAGAGCCTGAGAAAGTCCGAGAGTCTAGAACCTTCCTCTGCTTCTCCTTGAGGTAAGCCTACTTCACATATTATCCTCCCAAAGGCCCCAAGAATATAAGGCAGATGGGGATGCAGAGGCTCAGGGACAGGCACCGCTCCAGGGTTACAGAGCAGGCTGGGGCTGAGTCAGGATCAATTTTCCATGCTCCCAACTCATTTCACTTAATAGTTTACACCATCTGCTGACCTTCTCACATGGAATGTTATCAGGCTAGAATTCCTATCTGGGCTTTCACCGAGAAAAGGAAGAGTTTTAGACAGACAGGCTGATTGCTCTTGTAAGAAACATGATATATTTTCACATAAAGAGATATTTAAAAACAAGAGAACACAGTGGTCTCTTCTTTTTGTGAAGCTGAAAATTTAACCGGAGCAAAACATTTCAGAGAATATAAGGATACAAAAAAAGTAACTGTGGCTGAGTGGGCGGAGAGACTCGGGGGTCTCCTTGAAGCCTTTACTAGATAGAAGGGGGTAAAAATGCATTCAACGCAAACGGGAATAGTGTGCTCAGCTCAGAGGCTGGAAGTAGACATGAATGGGAGACGTGATGCAAGAGAAGTCTAATTTGAGAAACCCTTCTCGTGGATTTTAGTCTTAGAAAGAGAACTTGGAGCTCTTACAGTTTTGGCCATGATGGAGCAATCTGTATAGCACTAGCCTTCCTCCAAATTCAACTGTAAAGCTGGACAAAATACATGAAACAACAGTTGTCAGATCCTGAACAGGAGGAAGCGGAGGACGGTGATTAATGAAAGACCTGTCGTGAGCCCCCTGATCACTCTGCCTGGAGAAACTTTCTGGACCATGGCACAGAGGTGAAGCCCAAAGGAAGCAGAGCAATCTCATTCAACTGAGGAGACAGTGATCAGAGTTCGGGGCT
Source organism: Eidolon dupreanum (assembly GCA_028627145.1). Lineage (NCBI taxonomy): Eukaryota > Metazoa > Chordata > Mammalia > Chiroptera > Pteropodidae > Eidolon > Eidolon dupreanum. Next base: position 147,986,333 of record CM053509.1, on the reverse strand, counting down.
TCTGAGGTGGCTAGAATTTGCAGGACAGAATAACAAAGATGAAAGAACCAGGCAAAAAAAGAACTCCAGAAATATGCATAGGGGGCCCACGAAGTCTTTGGCTGAATGCCAAGCAGATATGTGCAGAGGGAGCCTCTGCAAAGCCTGGTGCCCAACAGGGGCTATGAGCTGAGTAAGGAGTCAGAGGTTACATAAAGGGCATTTGAGCTCCAACCTGCCATACAGGAGAGAACTTGTTGAATACCCTGGGCATGACCCAGAGAAGCAATGCCTTGGAAAGATTACTCTAACCCTAGAATAAAGACTACAGTGATCCCCTTTATCTATAGGGAATACGTTCCAAGACTCCCAGTGGATGCCTAAAAGCATGGATAGTACCAAATCCTAGATACACTATGTTTTTTCCTCTGCACACATATCTATGATAAAGTTTAATTTATAAATTAGGTGCGCTAAGAGATTAACAATAACTAATAATGAAAAAAAAAACAATTATAACAATACAGTGTAATAAAAGTTAAATGAATGGCTTTAGAGCCATTAGTAAGCAAAATAAGGTTTACTTGAACACAAGCACTGTGATACTGTGACAATCAATCTGATAACTGAGACAGCTTTTAAGTGACTAAAGCGTGGGTAGTTATATAGCACGGATATGCTGGACAAAGAGATGATTCATATTCCAGGAGGAATGGAGCAGGATGGTATGAGATTTCATCAAGCTACTCAGAACAGTGCACAATTTAAAACTTATAAATTATTTCTGGAATCTTCCATTTAATATTTTTGAACCGTGGTTGAACACAGGTAACTAAAACCATGCAAAGCAAAACTGCAGATAAGAAGAGACTACTATACTCCAGACTTGCCCTAACACAGCTTAAAAACAAGATCCAGAGAGACTTAACAGGACTTTGAAGTATCAAGCTGATCTGTAAGTAAAATAACTGTCTGCCAGAACAAAATTTAACATTTCAAAGGAAGATAACAAAATCCAGATACTCAATGACATTGTATCCATAATGTACAGTACAAAATAAAAATGTACTTCATCAGGTGAAGAAAAAAAAAAAAAGTAATAGTTCAGAGGGGGGAAAAACAGTCAATAAAAACATACAGGAATGAAAGAAATAATGGAATTTGCAGACAAGAACCTTAAAGCAATGATTATAAATATGCTCAAAGATTTAAAGGATAATAGGAACATAATGAAGAAAGAATGTAAAAAGGAACCAAGTGGTAATTACAGACATGAAAAATATAACAGCTGAAATGAAAAATTCACCTTAGAATATTTCTAACAAAACAAATTAGACACTGTAGAAGAAAAGAACAGTGAACTAGAGGACTGGGCACTTGAAACTATCCAAATTGAAGCACAGAAGGAAAACAAGGATGAAACACTGAACAGAGCTTTAGTTGATCTGTAAACATCATCAAACAACCTAACATATACGTAAATAAAATCATAACAAGAGATGGAAGAGAAATTGGAAAAAATATTTATAAAAATATTAAATGGAAAATTTTCAAATTTGGTGAAAAAATATAAACCTATTGATTCAAGAAGCTCAATGGATCCCAAACAAGATAAATCCAAAGAAAATTACACATTCATAATCAAATTACTAAAACCAGTAATATAGAGATATATAAAATCATCCAAAGAAGATACATTAAATATAGAATAACCACCAGAATAATCTGACTTCACATCGGAAACAACACAAGCGAGAAGAGAAAAGAATGACATTTTTAAAGTGCTGAAAACAGTTTTTTCTCAATCTAGAATTTCATATCTAGAAAATATATCCATCAAAAGAAAAGGTGAAATAAAAACATCCTCAGTTAAGAGAATCTTTTACCAACAGACCTCAAATATAAGAAATGTTAATAGAAGTTTTTCAAGGAATAAAGGAAAATGATAATCGAGGGAATTCGATTTATACAAAGTACAGAAAATGATAAATACATGAGTAAATGTATAAAGCATTTTCTTATTTTTAATTACTTTAACAAATAATTGAATATTTAAAGTAAAATAATTGCTGGGTTTATAACTTATTTGGGCTTATATGTATAAGAATAGCACAAAGGACAGAAGGGAAGTAAATGGAAGTATACAATTACAAGGTTCTCACATTATGTGTGATGTGTTACAATATAAATTCGTAGACTACGAATGGTAGTCTACGTATGGTAGACTACAATACATTAAAGATGTATATTATAAACCATAGAGTAACCACTAAAGAAAGAGAAATATAGCTAGAAAGCTAACAGAGGAGTTTTTAAATTTTTGATTAATATTAAAGAAGGCAAAAAAATAAAACAAAAAAGAACAATGAATAAGAAGAAATGGGGTAAATAGAAATACAACAAGATGGTAAACTTAGATCCAAGCATATTAATAAATTATATTAAATGTAAATGGATTAAACTCTTCATTTAAAAGGCAGAGATTGCCAGACCGGATAAAGGGGTGAGAACCAACTATAAGTACACACTTCAAATATAAAGGCATACATAGATTAAAAGAAAAGGGTGAAAAGATATATACCATGCAAACACTAATTCTTAGAAAGCTCTAGTAACTACATTAATATCAGATAAAGTAGATTTCAGGACAATAGATATTGCTGGAGATAAAGGAGGGCATTGCATGATTTTAAAAGGGTCAATTCATCAAGACATAATGATCCTAAGTGTGTGCATCTAAAAACAAAGTTTCAAAATACATGATCAAAACCTGACACAACTGAAGGGAGAAACAGTGTGCCTATAATTAAAGTTGTAGATTTTCAACATGTCTCACTCAATATAAGCCTGAAAAGGTATAGAGGCTGCATTATCAGTCAGTGCAACCTACCTGACACTCCACTCAGGGATTCTTTCCAAAGCTTTCTATGAGGCCAGCATTACTTTGATACCCAAATTATATAAGAACATTACATGAAGAGAAAAGTACACTGTTGGCTGAAATGTAACATCGTGTAACAGCTTTAAAAAATAATTTGTTTCTTAAAAGTTAAACATACATCTATATAATCCAGCCATTCCACTCCCAGATATTTACCCAAAAGAAATAAAAGCATTTTTTCATATAAAGACATGTACCGGAATGTTCGCTGCAACTTTATTTGTATTAGCTCCAAACCAGAACAACCCAATTGTCCATGCATAAGTAAATAAAGGAAATGGTGGTTTCTATACAATAGGTCCTTGAATACTGTCATTCATTTAATGTTGTTTCATTATAATGTTGATGAGATGTAGGAGGAACTTAACTCTTGTTTATATCAATTAGCCTATGGTAAAACTGGTTTTGCTATGCATCATTTCGCTTAAAGTCACAGAACCTATTAACGTTAAATGAGGACTTACTGTATCTAGACAATGGAATACTATTACCCATCAATTAAAAGGAATGAAGTACTAATACATGCAAACATGAACGAATCTTAGACACAATTACGGCAAGTGAAAAAAGCCAGATCCCCTCATACACACAATAAAAGAGTACATGCTATAAGATCTCATGTACGTAATATTCTAGAAAATGCTAACCAATCTGTAGTAATAGGAAGCAGACCAGTGCCTGCCTAAGGATAAGGAAGTGGCAAGCAAAGGTTTATAAAAGGGCACAAGGAAACTTCTGGGAGTGATGGATATGTTCATAATCTTGTTTGCGATGACAGTTTCATGGCTGCCTACATAGGTCAAAACTTATCCAATTGAACACTTTAAATACAGACCCTTTACTGTATGACAATACACCTCAATAAAGGTGTTTAAAAAACTTCACCAGAAATATTTCCTTGATTATGACCATCATTAACAACCCACTGATTGAATATGGGGCACTGCTAATCCTAGGACTGCAGTTCTCTATCCCTGAAGGGTCAGTTTGGGGAATGATATTAAAGCCAGGTAAAATTCTGGAGAATTTCAGATAGAAATGATCAGAAAATCTGTTCTTGAAAGCAAATTAAATTTACAAACTACTCTAGGTCTTAAACTAATTTAGATACCTAGTCAAGAAAAAAGAAGCTTCAAAAAAAGAAGTCATTCTTCTGATAAAGAAGAGGCATTTCAAGATTGTAACCTTCTTCAATTCATTTCACAGTTTGACTGTCTAATAGTCTTATTTCATTTTAATGAAGTATAGGCATAATGACTTATTTTAAAAAATCAATCCATGTAATGCACCACATTATCAGAATAAAAAAATCATAGAATCATCTCAATAGATGTAGGAAAAACAGGTAACACCAATTTGATGATAAAATAATAAACCTTTTCAGTAAACTAGGAAGTGAAGGTAAATTCCTCAACTGACAAAGGGCATCTATGAAAACCTACTGCAGCTAACATTATACTTAATGATGAAAATCACAATACCTAATGATGAAAAACTGAACCCTATGAGTGGGAACAAGGCAGAGATAACCACTTATTTATTCTATTTAACATTGTACTGGAGGGTCCTAACCAGTACACAAAGAAAAAAAATTAATAAAAAGAATACAGGTTGGAAAGAAAGAAATAAAACTGTCTTTATTAGCAGATGACATCAGTATACAAGGAAAATCCCAAGAATCTAAAAAAAAAAAAAAACTATTAGAACTAATACAAGTTATTTTAGCAAAGTTGTAGGTTACAAATTCAATACTGAAAAGTCAATTGTGTTTGTATGTACTACCAACAATGATTAAAAACACACACACACAAAATCACAGTAATGTCAAAAATATAAAATACTCGGAGGTAATTCAATGAAATATGTGCAAGACCTCTACTCTGAAAAGTACAAACTACTGCTGATAGAAATTAAAAAACTTAAATACCTGGAGAGAGATACCATGTTCATGGATTGGAAGTCTCAGTATTATTATGATGTCTATTCTCCCCAAATCGGTCTATAGATGCAGTATAATCCTAAATAAAATCCCAGTTATATATTTTTGTAGAAACTGACAAAAATACTAACATTTATAAAGAAAAGTGAAGTTCCTAAAATAGACAGATATTATTTAAAAAGGATGTTGAAAAACTGAGAGTACCTGATTTAAGACTTACTATAAAACTCCAGCAAATAAGACCATGTTGGTACAGCAGAGACAAATAAATCAATCGAACAGAAATAAACTCACTTACTTATACATTCAATTGATTTTCAACAAAGGTCCCAATGCAATGTAATGGGGAAAAGGCAATCCTTTCAACAAATCATGCTGGAACAAGTGGATATCTGCTCAGAATGAAATCTATCTCAACTCATGCCTATCATCATTTACAAATATTAAGGTGAAATGGACCACAGACCTACATGCAAAGGCTAAAATTACAAAGCTTCTAAAAGGTAATAAAGGAGAATATCATCACCATCTTGAGGTAGGTTAAGGATATTCTGGTTAGGATCCAGAAAGCACTAACCACAGAAAATGATAATAAATCAGACTTCACCAAAATGAAAAACAACTGCTCATCAAAAGAAAAGATACTGTATGAAAATCAACAGGCATGCCAAAGATTGGGAGAAAATATTCACTGATAAAGGCCCTGATCTAGTATAAGAAACTCCTGTAACTTAATAATAAAAAGACAAACAACCCAACCAAAAAACAGGCAAAAGACTTAGTTTCCAAAGTAAAGTATACAAATGGCCAATAAACAAATGAAAGTGCTCAACATTATTAGTCATCAGAAAAATACAAATTAACAACATAAATACCACTGCACACTACTCCTCAGAACAACTAGAATTAAAGAGCTTATTACCACCAAATGTTGGCAAGAATGTGAAATTAGTTACCAAGGAAAGTGTAATATGCTAGTCATTTTGGAAAATGGTTAGTGAGTTCTTAAACATACTCTCCCCTATGACTTAACAATTCTACTCCTTGTTATTTAGCCAAAAGAAATGATCATGCCTATCCACAAAAAGCTTTGTACAAGCATTTTCATAGCAGCTTTATTCAATAATAGCCTAAAACTGGAAACAACTCAAATTAACAAGCAAAGGGCTAAACAAACCAGTATTTTTTTCCCACAAAAGAATATTGCTCAGCAGTAAAAATGAATAAACTGATATATTTAACAACATGTATAAACTTAAAAACACTTTTGCTGAGTGAAAGCAGCCAGACACAAGAGAGTATATATTATGACTCCATTCGTAATAACTTCTGCAGTCAGTCTAGGTCCCTATGGATAATCTCACCAGACCCAGCATTTTTTCAAGGCCTGGACCTGGGTATACCTGAAGCCGTCAAGTCTGGCCCCTTATTCCATGCAGAACTTTTGGACACACAAACTCTAGAGCCAAAGGTGACCCAAAGGCCACTAGAGGGGCTATTGGTCAACCTTGGAGAATCAGTCATCTGTAGGATCTTGCCTAAATCTCTCATGCTATATTTTAAACACAGATGATCCTAGAGTCACCAGACTTGAGTGAGTAATAGTAAAGAGATTTATTCAACCAATAGATGCAAAAGACAGAGAGTCCGTAACAGAGATAAAAAGAAAATGAGGAACAGAAACAGCAGACAACTCGCTCTTCAGGAAAGAAGTACCTGGAAATTAAGGCGGAAATCAGGGTGCAAGCAGTGCACCCCTTCATGCTGTACCATTTGACACATGATGCAGGACAGCTTCATGGTTACGAGTATGGGCCTGGAGCTCACCTGCAAAGGTCCAAAGCCAAGCTCCCCCTTTTCTTAACTCCATGGCTTTATTTTACTTGTTACAGAAAGCCATTAGCGGGAAGAGCAGAAGCAGCACTGAAGGCATTCTCCAAAGGCTGAAGCGACAGTTGCATGCTGGCCTTGCGACTAACACCTAAGTGCATTCTGGGTAGTATCCCCTCTGGGCATCAGGGCAGGTGCCCACACAGAGCTGCCAGTCCTGGCCCATGGAAAGAAGGATCCCAAGAGGGGTCGAGGCCATGGAGCTCACAGCCAGCCACAGCCCTGACAACTCACACCAATACCATTAGTGAGGCAAATGGATGGGTAGTGCCCACCAAAAGGTTTCTACATGCTGGTAGAAACTGGACAACCGATACATCCCCAGTCTGGGTGGCTGGGTGGGTTTCTCTAGTTGGGTTTCTCTAGTTGGGCCACCAGGGACGCCTGCCTGAGGATCTCTTCGTGCTGGAGATGCCTAGAATCCAGACCCCTGGGCTGGAAAACCTCAAGAGCTTCATAGATGGGAAACCTGAGCCCAGCGAAGGGAAATGACAGGCACGAGGTCACACGGCAGTCAGAGGCTAAGCAGGATGAGAATCCTAGCTCAGTTATCAACCTCAGGATGGAAGCTCTCACGGGTATTCTGCCCAGCAGGGAGGACTCTCTGGAGAAGCTGCCTGCACCATCCTTTAAGCTCTGTATACCTCTCCCTGCCCATCTGAATGCCCTTGGAGGGGTCATCTGCCTGTGCTGCTATCTCCAGGGATCCAGAAGGGTCACGGGCCTCCCAGACCATAAAAGGCAGCTTAAACCCCTGCAGACCTTGTGTAACCCCTCCCTGTCTCTGGACCTAAGTCTTCCCATCCAGAGTCTGTGAAGTAGGACCTGCACAGCTCTGCCCTGAGAAACAAAAGCAAGGACAGTCCTGCATCCACTCCTAAGCATCCTGCCCTGCGGCTCTGGTTAAGCCCTACCCATCAGGATTTTGGCTGAGGACAGAGGGCCCCCTAGCTTACATACTTGAAGTTCTAAGGATGGAGCCCCCTCCGATATCCAGAAGGGAAGACGGGAAATAAGCATCAAGAGAACAAAAAGCCAGGATGTCCCTGTGAAAAGGGCCCTTCGAACCTTTCCCATTCCAGTCCGGGGAGGAAGGAGATATTGGGGGCCGGAAACAGTACAGGGCCTGTCCAAGGTCACATTTAAGTCTACAATCCTCCTGGGATTAACACCCAGGGCTCTGAGTCCCAGCTTAACACTCCCTCTAGCTTCTTATCCTTTTCCACTACTAAGGGCAAAGAGGGAGCTGTCCTGTCTAGCTGGCCTTCCCCTAGCCTGTGTTAGGCCCAGCATAGCTTCAGACTGAGGCTGTATCACATAGCACTAGCTTTGGGGCAAAAGGGGACTTAGGAACCACATGATTTGGAGGACTTATAGGAGGTAGGGACAGGGCCACTGAAGAACTTAGGCAAGAGGTGGCCACGCTCCAAGTCTACCAGGGGAGGACTCAGACTTTCCTGGCTTAAAGGTAGGGCTTTCCCAGCTATTCCAGCTACTGGAGTAAGGTAGCCCCATGTCACACCTGGCCACCTAGAGAATGGCCCAAAACCAAGCTCACCTTTGCTTCCACACTCCCCTGGCAAAGCCCCAGAGAGGGACTGGCCCACCCCTCCCCCAACAACAAAAGGTACTCACTGATGGGGGCATGTAAGGCCACGTGCTCCTGGTAGGGCGTGTAGTACTTGTACTGCTTTCCGCAGAATTCACAGGTGTAATTGCCGGTTTCTGTCCAAGAAGAAGAGGCAAGTGTGGGAACAGGCACCTGGCTCCAATCCAGCAGCAGCAGCAGCGTGCTCCCTCCCCTAAAACTCCTCATTCCGGGACTATCAACTAGAATCAGGAGCCCATTTGCGTTGACTACCTGGGTTCAAATCTCAGCTCTGCTATTTTGAGCTGTGTGACCTAGGGCAAATCTCTTAACCTCTCTGTGCCTCAGTTTTCCTATCTGTAAAATGGGGGTAACAATAGGACCACCTTATAGGATTGCTGCGAGGATTAAATTTATACATTAAGTGCTTAGAACAGTACCTGGCACACACTGTTCTCCTTCATTGCTCCACCCCCAAGCCCCGGTGCTCAGGAAATGTGTGGTGACCTGAGCTGACCTCCAGTGCCAACCTCTAGCAGCCCCTTTGCAAGTCCTGTCCTCTGCAATGGCCATATTTGGGTCCCCTCATCTCTATACCTTCCCTGCCCCCAAGCAACCCCCGCCCTGCCCCCCACAGAAGAGGTCACTTCTTCCTCTCAGATCCCTCCAGACTTTGTCTTTACCTCTCTTTTGGGTCTGCCTAACTTCTTTCTTCTTAAAAATTTCTGATGTAATATTGTTCACTGGGGGAAAATTATAAAATACTGATAAATACAAAATTAAAAAAAAAATAAGAGAAATTTCAATCATCTGTAATCCCCAAACAAAGAGCAGCCACTACCCTTTGGGTAGAACGTGCACCTTGCCACTTGCCCCATACCTCCCCCCTCACTCCCATCTCATCTGGGGCATGCTTCTCACTGACATCATCTGCTGGCTCCTACGGGCCTTGAATTAGCAGCCCTGATCTATATCCTCTTTGTAACCTGGAGCATTCAATCAACGATACTTTGTGGACATCTTGCTTAATCAATAAAGTTCGATCTCTACTGCATTTATTGGCTGCATGGTTCCCACTGGACTCCAGAATTTGCTGAGCCAGTCTCCTATACCAGGGAACATTTGGACTGTTTCAAAAAATTTTTCCATTTATACACACACACACACACACACATACACACACATACATGCTATGATCCACATCCTTGTAGAAATTTTTGTGTTTGGCCATTCTTTCTGCACATCATTGCAAAATAAAGATTATCGTGCATAATCTTTGCACCTTATTTTCACAGGATAAATTAAGCATTTTTAAAGCTTTTGATAACCACAGCACCAAGTATTATCAAAAGGTTGGTCCAATTTTTATCTCAATCAGAAAGATGTGAAAACGACTGTTTCCATACACTATAGCCAGCATTAAGTATTATTACATTCTTAAATTGTGACTGATATGGGGAACTGTATCGCACTGCTGGTTTTATTTTCCACTTCTTTGACTTGTATGGAAATTGACTATTTTTCATGTTTAATTAACTGTAGTTTTTCTTTTGTGACTTTCCCATTTGTGTTTATAGCCAACGTTTCTATAGGTATATTTACCCTTTTGAGATCATTTTGTCCTCTCTGTTAATTGTAAGTATTTTTTTTCCTCAAACTGGCTGCTTCTTCTGTTTATGGCTTTTCTCTCAATATAGAAGCTTTAAAATGTTTTCATAAATAATTTTGTAACTAATTCATGAACATTGAAAAAGATCTATTTGCTATTTGTAGCCTTCAAAGTTGTTAAGGTCAACTGTATTAATTATATTATTTAAACCCTATCCCTATATAATCTTATTTGTCTTTGCTCTCTCAAAGACTAAACGTGATAAACCCTTCCATTTCACTGTCATTCTAAGTTTATTTTGTATATCTGGATACAACGTTGCCTGGTGCATATAGGCTCAAGAAATCAAAATCTTCACTGTGAACTGTACCCTTTATTAACATTACCCTATTTTCTAACACAGTAACTTCTCAAAGTGTGGTCTCTGGGCCAGCAGCATTGGGAACATGGGAACCTGTCAGAAATGCAAATTCTCAGGATCTGCCCAAGACGCACCCAAAAGAAAAATTCTAGGGATGGGATCCAGCAATCTGTGTTTTAATAGAAAATTCTGATGCATGGGGAAGGTGAAGAACCACTGCTCTAACATTTAATTATACAGTTCGTCTGGCATTACTGTTATTAATTCTTGGTAATTACTTTGTCAGATCCTCCTTCCTACTTGTTTGCATATGCCTAAAGACATTTCCCTGAGTTTTCCTGTACTTTCATTCGTTACACAGACGCTGTGCTAAAAATAAATGCCAGCACAAAATATTGAGCAAAAAGACTCATGGTTCCTACCTTCAAGGAACTTAGTCTGGAAAAGAACACAGAAAAATCAAGTAATCAAATAACCACAAAAATTTAAAACTGCAACTATGATGGGTGCTCTTAAGGAGACATTTACTATGCTATGAAAAAATTCTAATAGGGAATTCAATTTAGTTAAGAAAGTACCAAAGAGTTTCCTGAGAAAGAGAAGAGGAAAAGATAAGGAATTAACTTGGTATACCTCTGATAAACCATTAATAATTGAATTATTTTAAATTAACCTGAGAATCTTTGTCTTCTAATAAAGAACAAGCCATTTGCTTTTATTGCTATAATTGACTTGGTTTTACTTGTTTCATGAATTTTTACCCCCATGCTCTACCCTTTCTGGTTTATTCTCTTAGTTTTCAATTGCTTCATATATGAACTCTTTTCTTGCCTTTCCATTATTCTCCAATATTCAGTTATTTCCCAACATTCTTCATTATTTTAAATAGTATATGTTATATTTCTCTAATTGTTATAATCAAGCAAGCAATATTTTCATGGCTATTATTATGGAGAAGGGGAGTTTAATTTGGTGCTTCTCAAATTTTAGCACATATAAGAAACATCTAGAGAGACTGTTACAACACGGGTTCTGGGCGCCACCCCAGAAGTTCTGATTCCACAGGTGTGGCATGGACCTAAGAATTTCTATTTCTAAGCAGTTGCTAGTAGATACTGGGACTGGTTTAACCTACTTTACTGTATTCTTCACCTATTTCTTCCTTCTTGTGTTTTAAAATTCAATTTTAATATTTCAGAGTAATCTTTGTCTTTCGCTTACAATTTTATAATCAGATGTGCAACATTTAAAACTTACTATTAGTTCACCTGGCTTTAGTATTCACCACAAGTGCTCTTGTACTGTGAATTAATTCCTTATAATTGAGCCCTTAAATGTGTTCTACCACTCAGTTCATTGGAGTATAATTTCAAACAATTTCTTAAAGATGAGAACATAGGAGATATAGTTATGTTTTTGAACCCTGGATTTTTTCTTTCCATATAAATCACCATCTGTCTCAACATAAAAGTCTTAGATTACAACTTTTTCTCTTGAAAACTATTTCACTACCTTTGCCATTTAGTATTACTGAGAAGTCTGAGACGTGTCCATCATTTAATTTGTAAATAACTTGCCTTTTTAAATTTCTAGATGGCTATATAAGTTTGTTCTTTATATTTATAATTTTAAAAAAAGTCTCTGTATATTGACTCTACCTGACTTATGATGAGCCCTTAAATCTGCATATGCAAGTATTCCTTTAGCTGAGCAAATTTTTCTTCTGTTGTATCTTTGTAATATTGCTTCAGTTCCACTGACATAACACCATCAATTACCTGACACTGGTTCCCAGTGCTCCACATTTATCATGTTTTCCTCTTACTATCTTCATCTGTTCAAATTTGTCCTTCACATCATTAATTCCATTTCTGCAGATCAACTCTGCTCTTTGCTATCTACAATGGAGGTTTTAGTCCTGTTATATTTTCAGCTTCTCTGCAGTCCTTTCTCATCTCAGTTGTCTCTCTTTGCCTTTTAATCTCATCCTGTTGCTTTTTTTTTGCCATAAAACTACAGGCCCTTTTCACAGGGGTCATCATCCTGTGGACTCAGTTGTATTCCTCTCAAATTCAGATGTTGATGCCTTCCAATGTGATGGTATTTGACTCAAAAGTGATCTCACTGGAACTCAAACATGCCAGCACCCTGATCTCAGACTCCCAGCCTCTAGAATTGAGAGAAAATAAAATTCTGTTGTTTAAGCCACCCATCTGGTATTTTTTTAAGGCAGCCTGAGGGGACTAACACAGGTCATATTTTCTTATAATCCATTGTGGTTGTCAAAGAGAATTTTCTTCTAGATTTTGCAGTAGATCATTTGCAGAGGTATTCTCTTCCTTTGGGTCTCCTAGAGTCTCTTATCATGTTATGGAGAATTTCATAGTGCTGAAGTTTTATTTTTATTTATTTTTATTTTACAAGTCATTCTTCTTTATAAAAATCAAGTAACCTAAAAATGCATCCAGAGTTTTAATCTCTTTCAACAGACATGAATGAGCTACCCTCAATCTTCCCATTATCATAGTAGACCATTACCATTGTAGTGATTCTGAGATCTGCAGCTGGCGAGCAAGCTGACACACAGGGCTCCTTAGGCCAACTCTGTCCTTCTAGCAGGATTCCTTTGCTCTGTCATGGCTTCGGCTCCCTCCTCTGAAAATACTCAGTTCTCTAATTTGCTCACCTGATGTGGATGTGGAAGGTGTACCTCCCAGCATGCACTGCTGCCAAGTTTTTTCCCTCTTACTGGTCCTACAGAGCACTACTTGTAGCAATTCGTCCTTTCAAGTACACCATGCCACTACTGGCTCCCCTTTTTCTACATCTCATCATTTTTAGGGTTCTGTGGCATTGACTTGCTTACAAGAAGTGACAGAACCCCAAGAAGAAGCATTCTTATCTCACAAGGCAGCTCCTGAGTGGTGACACAGGAAAACATCACACTATTCTATCAACCTCACTTACACAGCATCACGCTGGGAGCACGCGAGAAGCCAAACTCAGTTTTGTTTTCTCAATGTGATGTCAATTGAAATAATTCCTCCCAGAACCTAGCATCATTTGTCTGTGAGGCTTAGTTACTGATGAACAGAACAAGTTTCATCTTGTTCTGCACCTTTCTGGGTAATTAATAGGTACCACTTATTTAAGCTTTTCATGTAAGTGTCAAGGACTACCACCTTTACAAATATAATCTCATCTAATCTCCAGGACAATCCTGAGGTGAGTTTTTTGTCATCACTCCATTTCAGAATTAAGGAAACACTAGACTAGAGAATTTGTAGGACGTAACGCAGGGATTAAGTGGAGCGCCGGGATTCATGTTTGGGGTGGCTCTAAAGCTCTCATTCTCAATTATCTCTTAGTGACACTACTCATTTGTGACACCCTGAATACAAACCAGGGGCTGGCTAGACACTTAATGCATTCATTCTGTAGAACAGACCTTCTTGCCCCCAACCTACAGATGAGTCAAAGGATATTCAGAGGGAGTAAGTAGCTAGTAAATTGGTGACGCCAGCGTTCAAACCAGGGCCTGATTCCAAAGCCTTTTTTCATAATTATGATGTCAGAGATAGAAGGGCACTGCTATGCTGGGCTGTTGGAAGAGAGTTAAGTGGGGGTCCTTGGATCCTGCTGTCCCTGTCCTGTATCTGTCCACAAATGTCTGTTATGGAACATGTCTGATTCACATCTGGGTTTTCCCAAGGTCTACTTTCTAACAGTTTTTGTGTTGAGGATTTCATCATTTTATCTTCAAGGTTGTTTTAATGCTACTGTTTATTGAATGTTTACTATGCATATGACAAGCACTGTGCTGACCAGTTCACAGATATTATCACAGCTGCAGTTTTCTGAGTGCTTTAAGAGTAAACAGAAAGCAGAGGACCATCCCCTATGAGAAAAGAGGAAGAAAAAGCATTCAGGGGACCCAGGTGACACCTTCCAAGGGCCTGTGCCCAGCACCAAGCTCCACTCTGAGGAGCATCTCTGGTTTCACTTCTGTAGCTCCCTTGATTTCCTTTCCCTCAGATTTCCACATCCATTCATTCAGTGTTTGTGTGTCTATCTTTGCAAGCTGCCTTAATCCTTACTGTGATGAGGCAGTCAATAAAGGTCTTATCTTACTGGGTAGTAAGATAGGCATGGGAAGTAAAGACAGGAATAAGCAAGTACGTAAATTTATGAAGGGCTGGACCAGATGAATCTCATTTATGAGCACGCCCCCTGCCCCCTAACCCCCACCAACTACTTTCGCAGCAGCCAAAGTGCTCTTACAAAATGCAAATCAGATCAAGTCTCTTCCCCATTTAGGAAACTCTCCAGCTCATTCCCCTTAGGATGAAATCTAAATGTCTTTGTCTGGCATTCCAGGCTCTCTGAGACCTGAACTCAGAACCAATTTGCCTTTTAATCCCTGGAACAAGTGCTGTTCTCCTGCCTTCACATGGGACACAGGGGCTCATTCTCCACCCGGGTCCTCACGTGGAAGCCTCCTGGATTCCAAAGTTGGTCAGGTACCCCCTGGTAGCCAAAGTGAGGTACAAGGAGGCCAGTGGCTCACCGGCCAGTGAGACTGATGCAGGATGAGCAATGTCACTCTTCGAGCGGCGGAATTCACCCTGCTGCCCTCAGACAGCTCGTGTCTGTGGCTGAGCTCTAACTATTGCTTACTGACCTACGCACCTGCCCTCGCCAAGTGCATTACCCAATGGCAGGGCCACACCTGTGTTGCTCACTGCTGTGCTCCCTACAACACTCAATACAAGTTGCTGAAAACAGGCAGGTCCTGTGTGTGGCTCCTGCCCTCAGGGGTTTACTGGGACAAGATGCGTCTGCACATGGCTCCCCTGGACAGCGTCACTGACTGCTAAACCTCTTCAGATGACAATAACAACGAGAATTTTCCGAGCACCTACTATGTACCAGGCACTGTGCTAATTAACAGGCGATTTATATCCATGATCTCATTTAATCCCCCAACAAACCCGCGGGGAAATGTCATCCTCATGCCATACGTGAGGAGCCGAGGCTCAGGACGGCTAACAGACTGCCAGGGCACCAAGCATGTATGTGCTATTGTCATTGCCTTGACCTTATTCACATTGCCTTGACCTTGACCCTGTGTTGTCCTGCTGTTTCTCAAAAGCTAAAGTCCTAACAAGACTGACCCATCTGTCAGGTGGGCAAAGTGAGGTACGAAGAGGCCAGTGGCTCACCGGCCAGCGACACTGATGCGGGAGGAGCAATGCCACTCTTCGAGCAGCAGAATTTACCCTGCTGCCCTTAGACAGCCCCCACCGGTCCCCCGACCCAACCCTTGCCCCAGGGAGAGGCCCGCATACTTGGCCCGATTTTCTGGAATGGTTCCGGTGGTTCCTCCTTCACCTCTTCAGTGGCCACGACACCTTGGTCGAAGGGGTCTGCAGGAGAACACATGGCCCTTAGCACCCTGGTAACCACGTCTCAGGAACCCAGCCGGGGACAGGGGAGGTGAGCAGCCAGCGAGCACTTACCTGCCCGATTCTCGGGGGCCCCTTCCACACTAAACACTGCGCCCAGGCGGGAGGCGGCAGCCGCAGAAGGAAAGAAGCAGACAGGAGCCCTGTTAGTCCCTGCCCACAGCTGCTTCTGCCCACTGCTCCCAGCCTCTGTCCAAGTGAGTTTGCCTTTGGGGACGACGAGAGCTGTCCTGCCAGCATCGATGCCCCAGAAAACCAGGGCCAGAGGGGGGTGCATCCCAACCAGGACATAGCCTATGCCTCTATTCCTTTCCCTCCCACAGCATGAGCCCACCCCTGGGGCAGGCGTATGCTTTGTCTGCCCTGTTTCTGGCACACCAGAGGGGCTGGGGCAGGAGAAAAAAGAGAAATCGGGAGGATAGAAAAAGAGGAGGTGAGAGGAAGGATGAGCCAGCAGCAATAGGTGGTGGGCCCGGTTGTCACAGCTTAAGATGGGCCTGAGATGTGGGGCTAGAGAAGGAGCCCCCAAGATCCTTCCCAGGTCCAAGACCCTATTTCTAGGATTCTTAAGAGTCTAAAAACAAATTACCTAGATTTATTGTTCTAATTTCTAACTCTACAATCTAAGATGCTAAAATACCATCATTCATTTTTAAAAACTGGTTTAATTTCACCAGAGTATGTGAATACTCAATATAAAATTGTATAATGAATCAATATGAAATTGTGGGTATTCGACTGATTCTGATCTACAAAACCAGCAATTTCACTTGGGTTACCCTAATTAGAAGCATATATGGAATATGATGGGGACCTTTATTCTCTCAGGATCCTCAGGGATTGGTCATTCCCATCATGGTCTGGTTGCTAATGACGTTCCTCTGAATGCGGGGGGGAGCTGGGGGTAGGGTGGGGGGACTGATAAGCAGCCTGGGGTCAGAGGGTCTCTTTATGTGACTCTACTCCCAAGGAATGAGGGGCCTGACTCACCATCCACTGCATGCAAGTCTCGGTGCTCTTGGAAACAGCTGTAGTATTTGTACTTCTTCCCGCAGATGTCGCACGTGTACCTGAAATTGTCTGTGGTGGATGGAAAGACACACGTGGTTACCAGGGCTTCAGTCGCTTGGGATAGAGTTTTTGGGGCCAGCTCATCTGCCTCAGGAACTAAAAAAAGGACTAGCCCAGACTGGCCTCAACTGGTGACCCCGTGGAGAATCAGTTCTTGAGCTGTTAAGGGTCCTCTACACAAGGAGACCAGGGAGCTCTGAAGTGACTTTCGAACCAACCCCTAGTCCTACCCTGTGTGTGTGATGAGCTCCTGAGGGCCTGGGCCATAATTGGCCCCACCTCCCTTCGTGAAGTTACACAACATTAACAATCACTGTAGTTATCACTCCCCGGTGCTGTGTGTGCAAGGTGCCAGGCCAGGTGCTCCCCCTGCACTTCTTCCATCATCCTTACAACTGAGGGAGGAAGTAGTAACATGTTGCACACCCAGGGAAACTGAGGATCAGAAGGGACCTTCCCCAAGCCCCACAGCTGGGAGGGCCCATGGTAGGCAGCTTTGGAAATGGTTCACAATGACCCTGGCTCCCTGGCATTCACACTTCGTGCAATCCCTTCCCCTTGAGCCTGAGCTGGACCTAGTGACTTGCTTCTCAAGTCATGGGATAGAGTAAAGTAATGGGATGTCATTTCTGAGATTAGGTCACAAAAGACCATGACTTTCATCTTGCTCATGCCATCTCGATCTTGCCAGCTGCCATGTGTAAGCCACCCCACAGAGATCCACTCGAGTGAACAGCCAGTGGGGATCTGAAGCCCTCAGTCCAAGAGCTTGAGAAGGACCCATCCATCCTGCTAACTACCACATGAGTGAGTATGGAAGCAGCTCCTGCCCTAGCTGAGCCTTAAAACGAGGCCCCAGCCCTGGCCGACACCTTGACTACAGCCTCCAGAGAGATCCAGGGCCAGAGAACCCAGTGAAGCCACATCCAGATTCTGACCACGGAAACAGTGAAATAATCACTGTTTGTTGCTTTTGGTCTTTAAGTTTTAGGGAAACATATTACACAGCAATAGATAATGAATACAGGGCCTGAGTTTGGATGATCCCCTAGGTCTATCCAAAGTCTGAAGCTGGACTCACACAGTACATTACCCTCGCCACACCAGCAACACACTAACATCTGTACTAGCACAAACCTTGAGCATGCATTCTTTGGGCTGATCTAGAGATGGCCCTGCCACCTCATCTTCCTGAGGATGCCCAATACCAGGAGACTGGATGGCTTGCTCAGGCTGCACAGTGGGGCAGGAAACAGCCAGAATTCAATCACTTAACTTCAAGCCATGGCTGAGTCAGGACACATGGCCCTTCTCTGTCTGGATAAGCCACCCTCTACTCCCAGGCTAGGGTACCAGCCCCCTGGTCCCTCCCTCTTCTGCTCCTCAGACCCAAATATAGTATCCATGATATAGGTCTGATGAGACCCCTCCATCCCAAGGTTGCAATGCCAGGCAATTCTGTGGGAAGGTTTCTGGCCCCCCTATGTAGCTGAACTTGGGACACGAATGACATTAGCCATCTCCCTGCCTCAGCCCCTACCTCTTCCACCATACCTGCAGTCTCCGAAAGTGCCTTGGCAGATGCCAGGGCCACGGAGACTAACTGGTCACGGAGTGAGGCACACACAGCTTCAGCACACGCAGACACTCTGAGGGTGTGGGGATAAGGGTGGGTGCAGGCGTGCACCATCCTACCAGGCCCTACTATCACGCCTGAACCAGCCATGGAGTGAGTGGTGGGGAGGAGAGGCCTAGTCTTGCCCTGCTGGCTAACTGGAGAGGAGGGGCGCGTAGCAAATGAGCTGATTCCTGGGGCCTCTCCCAGACTGGTGGTTCTAGATTCTAAGCCTGACTCAGGCTTCATCCTTTTCCATGGCTGGCAATCCAGGTTAGACAACAACCTCCCCTATCCTGTCCCATGTGGACCGTAATCTTTTCTTGGTGCTGGACACCTGGGGAACAGAGGTGGAGAAGTTCAGGCTACCTGGTTCCAGATGGGGCCCTGCTCCTGAAATTCCTCGCCCATACTGTCCAGTGCCGGTCACCCTCCACAGCTGCCCACCCACTTGCCCTGTCTCTGCCCACACAGCCTCTCCTACCAGCCAGGCCACGGCTACCTCTTTCAATAAAACGTGTTCCCCCAGTTCCTGCCACCAAGTGCCCCCACCTTGCTCTGTCGAACACCACACCCCCACTTCTCTTCAACGTGGATGGCAATCACATTGCCAACTGACCGAAGACAGGAGTGAACAGGACAGGAGCGCTACCTCCAAAGGGAAAAAAGGCAAAATGATTTTTTTTTTCAGTGAAACCATGGTTTTGGAACCCCAAGAGAGCTCAGTGTCTCCAGGAATGCCACCACTAATCTGCCTGAGGAGCAGGCTCTGAAGTCAGAGTGCCCGAGCTCAAACTCGAGCCTACTGATTACAAGAGTGACTGACATCAGAAACAGCCCCTAACCTCTGCCCCGCAGTTTTATCTGTAAAATGGGAATGGCATTCCTTCATCTCCCAGAGTTGTAATACATAAGTGAGCACAATGCCTAAGATACAATAAATGTTTGGTAAATGTTACCTAACATTATTGTTTTGCAAAGGGAATCAAGGTGACAGTAACAAGAGAACTGGATGTGGAGTTAATCTTTTATTTTCTTAGTTGAAAGATGAGTAAGTGGATAGATGCCTCTATGTATGACTGCACAATTTTTCTAACAAATAGATGAAAGATTCCTGGACTAAAGGCGTGAGACCTGGTTTCTACGTCCACCCCCACCCCTAACAAGCTGTATGACTTCTCTCTGGGACTCAGTATCCTCATCTGCAAAATGGGTAGGCCGGACTTGCTATTCTCAAGGGGACCCATTAGGTTCCAGGGCTCCATGGCCAGGATTCGGAAACGAGGCTGGGGTGTGAAGACCCCAGTCGTTCTGAGCTGGCACTGCAGCCTGGGTCAGGGCAGGGGTGCAGGACTGGGAATAAAATAAAGCATATAGGCCATGGGGAGAAAATGCCACAGGGAGGAAAGAAAAAGTGATGCAAGGACTAAAAATACCACTAGCTAGAGAGTCTTCAACAATCAGCAAGCCCCTGGGAAGCAAGACAGAGCACAACACATCATTGAGGGGCTGCTGGAGAGGCCAGGGGCCCAGAATAACCAAGGAAGGAAAGATAAATGGGGAAGTTCTTTAAATGTGTGGCTTACCACAGGCAGATCATGGAAGCCAGAAGAGAAGGGAGCTATTGAGGGAGAAGGAGCCCAGGCCAGGCCAGGGCAGGGTGGGGGCTGGGGAGAAGGAACAGGCTTTCGCCTCCTGCCAGCCTTGGGCCCTCCGCAGGTGTCAACCAATCTGAGCCTCAAGAGTCTCCTCCAGAAAACAGAAGAGTAGCTTCAGCGCCCCCTGACTCTCACATGGTATAAGAATCTAAAAAGAGAGAGAGGAAGGAAAAGTGCCCTGGAAGAAATGCTGTTAGGATCCAGCCCATTTAAGGTCTTGCTTTAGCCTCAGGCACCTCTTCGAAATGCTTTATTTTGGATTTGGGGAGGGGTCGTGTTTACTTATATTTTAAGAACTTTTTTATGGTGGTATAACAAACATGTAGAAACACAAGTGACAATCTATGGCCTGCCACTGTCTGTTTTGGTAAGAAATACATTTCCATCTCTCTCTAGCTGTGTTGGTGCTTCATGGTAGAATTGAATAGTTGTGATGGAAATGTCTGGCTTTCAATGTCTAAAATGGATACTCGATGGTCCCCAAAGAAAAAGTCTGCTGATCCCTGATATAGAAAGAAAACAAATCCTAAGTGCTCACCCTGTTCAATTTTTGGAAACCAAAAACACCTGTGTCACCAACACCCAGCTCCAATATCAGAACCTAGAAGCCCCTTTCCAAAGGTGACCAGGATTCTGACTTCTCCAGCATGCCTTTGTGTCCCCTATTCCCAGATCTTAGAGGAGAGACTTCTTTGCTAACAGTCTCTGCGGGTAATCCACAGTGCTGTGTGTAGCCCAAAGCCTTTCCTTCTCACTGCTGTCCTGCGGTCCCCCGTGTGAACACGCCATAACTTATGCCTTCAGCTGGCACTGGGAACTCAGGTGGTTTCTAGTTTGGGCTGTTACGAACAGTGCTGCTAAGAACATTCCAGTTCACGTCTTTTGGTGGACATGTGCACACATTTCTGTTGGGGACACACCTGGGAATGGAGCTGCTGGGTTCTGGAACTCAGGTTTGTTGGGTCTGGGGGAGGTTCTACCCGAGCCTACACCCATCCGGTTGGCCCGTGGGTTTAGAACTGGAGAGAAGGCAAGCAGGGCCTACGAGCGGCAAAGCAGAACACTGTCCCCAGCTGTCAAGACCCGGCACGCCACAGGCTCTGGGATATCTCACCCCAGCAACTGGTGCCCATGAGTGCTCAGGAGACAACTCTCTGAAGGTGGAGTTCCCAAACATCGGCTGTGGAGCCCCAGACCCGTGAGTGGGAGTTAAAATACAGAGGAAACCGCAGACGCTGGACCCCTCTTGGAGATGCACGTGCTTCTCTACCAATGAGGGGCCCTGAGAAGTCTACAGTGAGAAACATGTCCGTTGTGGCAGAACTCAAGGCCTCCCCACGTTATGTCACCTGAAAATCTCGAACAGCAGAACACCTAAGAGCTGCCCCAGAATGAGTATGTCACAGAACACGCTTCTGGAAAGGCTGCTCTTAAGTGCTGTCACAATTTCGTAAGAACCCTCGGGCCCCAAAGTCTGGACCACAGCAACGTGTGTCCCAGAGGCCACTCGATGCGCTCGTGGGGGTGAGGGATAAAAATGTCTCCACCTTCCACCCCTGGCCCTCTTGGCACCCCTGAAGCCCACAAGGAAGGAAAAATACTCACTGCCTTGGGAGGCTCCCTCCCCTGAGGTGGCTTCAGTGTCTGTAACAGAGAGAGAAAGAGAATGAGAAGGTACTGAGTACATGGAACCAATGGTAGGGCTGGTGCCAAAAGAATGAGAGAAGGAGCACCCAGTGGCAAGGGGATCCATTACAGTGTGCCCAGGGAAAGTCTCTCCCCCCACTCAGATGCAGGGAACTGGCCTTACAGTCCTTCCCCCTACCCCCCACTGTCAGTCAGGCCCTGACCTGGCGCCCGTCCTCCCAGTCTGCCAGGTTCAGGGAGGGTCAGGACCAAACTCTCCTGTCCCCTCAGTCCCCACGTCCTCATCTTCAAAATGGAGACGGCCACACGGCCCTCCTCACTCGAGGGCCGTCACGGGAGCACACAAGATGAGACATGAGCACCTTCCCTGCAGGGGCCAATGACGTTGAGAAGCACTGAAGCATTCTGGGAGGAAGCAGGCCTATGCAGAACAGGCAGGGGACACTGGCAGCAGAAGCCTGGTGGCATGTCCTGTTGGCCCCAACCCCTGTGTGCTCTCTCAAGTAGAGGAGGCCTCTCCTCTCCTCCTTAGTCCCCCTCCTGCTGTAGAAAGAGGGAGAAGACTGGGGCTCTGACGGCCCCTGAGATCACCCACGAGGAGCCCAGGTGGAGAGACTGGCAGAGAACACGGAGGCCTGGCCCCTGAACTCTGCCCTCGGGACGCGGTGCTCACCTCGGTGTGCCCGCACGTGGGTCTGGAAACAGTTGTAATACTTGTACTTCTTGCCACAGATTCCACACTCATAGGATCCTAGAAAACAGGAAAGGGACCAGTCAGCCAGCACCCAACGCACGTAGCTCCAAGGCCCTAGGACCCGCGGTGATGCCTCCAGGGACTGTGAACTCTGTGTAAAGGAGGCAAGGCCCCTCCAACGCCTGTCCTGTCCCCAGCAAGCAAAGAGGCAGCAAGCACCAGAGGAAATAATAGAGCTGAACTGGAAGTCAGGAAGCCTGGGTCTAGTTCCAGGTTTGCCTCAACTTTCTGAGTGACCTTGGACAAGTCACTTGCCATCTCTAAGCCTGTTTCCATATCTGTAAGATGGAAAAGGTAACTTCCTTACGTAACTCTCATACTTGTTCCCTGAGGAAAAAGGAGATGGATGTAAAAGTGTTCTTTCACAATAAGGAATAAATTGCATCCAAGTAAGGAAATCATCACTTGAATGCATTAGAGTAATTTCTAGCTACCTTTCCTCCTTGCCAGGATGGGATAGAAGTTAAGAGGACAGGCTTCAAATCAGACGCCTCTGGGTCCCTGTCCCTGTTCTGCCACTTACCAGCAGTGCAACCTTGGTAATTTCTTTAGGCATACTAAGCCTCAGTCTGCTCATCTGTAAAATGGGGCTAAAAAGCACCTACCTCATGGGGTGGCCCTACACTGTCGCAGGAAGTGCCCAGGCCTCCTACAGATGTGCCTGACAAGGAGAACACTGCCCCCGTCTGCTGAGGTGCTGTCTTCAGACGTGCGGACACCGACATGGTGTAAACGCCTGATCCCAGCCCTCTGCCGGGCCCTCAGGTAGACTGAAACGGCCGAGTTTCCAGTGGGCATTTCAGACAGGTCAAAGGTGGAGCCCAACATGCAGAGCACAGGGCAAAGGCCCACGGCAGGAAGCCACACAGAGCCCATGAGGGGCCTCAGGAGGAGAGGCCCTGTCCACCCCTCACATAAGCCTGACACCACCTGGGCCCAGGCCCGTCCTTCCTAACAGAATGGCCAGGGAGCCTGCACAAATACAGAGGCCCTGGCCCTATTCCAGGCTCAATGTGCTAATGGCTGGGGCTAGAGACCTTGGAATCTGCCTTTTTAAAAGGGTCCTCAGGGGATTCTAATGTCCAGCAACCAGGTCTGAGAACCACTGGCTTAGATGGAGTCTCAGCTCTACCACTTACAGGCTGGGCCTCAGTTTCCTCACCCACTCCTGCTGCCTTTGGTCTCACCTGAGGGCAGAGACTCGTTTACCAAGGGTGAACTCCAGGTACTGGGTTAAGGCAGAAGAACAAACAGGCCTATGATTCTTATACCTCATGACCGAGGTCAGGATTAATGAGATACAACATTGAAGTCAGCTGGCATACAGGTGGCATCGCCACCTTTCTACTGTGGGTCACTCAAGGGAACGCTGTCATCCTGACACCAGTGTGGAGCCTAGCAGTCTGTGACCCAATGATTTTATGTGTGTCTTGTCTCACAGGGAAGGATATAAACACGTGGAGGGTAAAGATCAGATTGTGGATTTCTGTGTCTTTAGTCCCGTGATTGGCACACAGCAGGGGTTCAATAAATTCATGGTGTCCTGCTGTGCTACTCATCTGTCACTGAGTAATAATGACCCGATTATCCCAGTTTGGTGCAGTGGGACGCTAAAGGGCTTTCTCAGGGACTCTGGGCTCAGACGGTCCCTACCCCAGCTGCCTAATTCACTGCCCAGAACACTTGCTCACTCTGCTGGGTTCCCCAACTACCTTTCTGTCCTTTGCAATTGTTACTCCCTACTAAGTACCAGGTGCTGTAACTCATTTCATTTCAGTCTTACCGATGTCCCTGCACAAGCCTGACCTCTGACCCCACTGCACAGGTGAGGAAGCAGAAGCTGGCCAAATGTGTAGCAACCTGCCCATGTCATGCAGCCATCTGGTGGGAGTGGGGTCCAGACTCAGGGGCTTCTCACACATCAGCTCAGTTCATCTTCACGAGTGCATAGAAAAACATGATTATTATCCTCATTTTTCAAATAAGAAAACCGAAGATCAAAGGGAAGACACAGTGAGCTAGAGATTGCCCAGGTCTCTCAATCCAGAGCCAATTGTGTACCCACCACACGATCAGCCTCTGAGAGAGCTCCAAGAAGAGATGGTGCCTGTCAACGTTTACCGTTTACCAAGTACAGCCAGGGCTCAATCCTGTCCTCCACCTTCCCAAATGTCCTCAGGTGGTTGGGACAAATCAACACCCACTTCAACAATGAGCTTGAAAGTTCGACGGGCCGAGTGTTCCAAGGCTGGGGCTCCTCAGTTATTGGTTTGCAAGGAATTGGGTTCAAAGCCCATGCCAGGTCACCTCCAGACGCCAAGGGAGCTGTGAGTCCCCTTCGGATGTGGGGCTCGTTCTAATGCTGACAGGCAACAGAACCCCCTACCATGTCTGGGACCATCACAGGGCTCACAGAGTCCCCTGTCAAGAGCCATGGAGAGCTGGCACAGCACTCCAGCACACAGGACCAAGCCTTTTCCTCTCTCCGGTCCTGCTGTCACTAGTGACACAATGAGAATCCACAGGTACTGACTGACAGTGCCTGTCCAGCATGTCCCATCGTTACCTGGCAGAGAACCTGGCTTAGCTCCCTTCCTGAGAGCCCTGGACAGACCAGTGAGGCCAGGTGGGTCTAGTTCTCAAAGCCATGGAAGGGTGAAGCCATGGAAACTGAGGCAGAGGAAGCTGTCTTCTAAGACCAAGGAACATGAGCAGCAATCCTCACCTCTATTATTTGCACCTAGCTAGTTCCACATGAGCTCAGATAACTTTTAGGATACATAAAACCCAACAAGGGAGAAATTCAGAGCAGGAGAAGAAGGGAAGAAAAATGCAAGGTGGGGAGGGGAAAGAGAGATGGCTCCTTACAACAGGCAGTCCTGTATTGAGCTCAGAGCATCACAGTGGCCACTATCTACAGCTCAAACACTGAGGAGCATCCAGCCTGCTTGATTCTAGGATGCAACAGGAGCTGGGCCCAGGGCCTCTTGGGGACAGAGGACCTGGAGAGCTAGGTTGTGGATGAGTGGGTTTCCTGAGGCTCTCTGGGGCTTGGACTCAGACCAAATGTCCTTCGAACCAGGGTCTTCCAAGTAGAGTACAAATCCCCTGGGGATACGTGAACACAGGCAGTTTTAAAATAATCCCTAGTCATTAACTTCCAAAAGTATTCTTCCTAAAATCGACATGACAGAGAACATGGCAGCAGGCAGGGAGGCCCCACTCAGCTGGTTCTCCTTTCTGTCCCTCCTCTCACCTTCACCCTTCTCCCACATCACAAACAAGACAATTCTTTCATCCACCTAATCCACACAGTACCCTCCATGCCAGATGACCATCAGGGGGATCCAAGCAAAGACATGACTGGAAACAGTGGTGTCAGACTTAGAAAGTGGGAGGATGGATCTACTGACTGGGAACAATTCCTTTGGTGAATCGAATGTTTTCCAAGTCGTTCCTCTCAACAAAATTGAAGATCTAATGGAATTGTCCATGGAGAGACCACTGAAAATAATGTCTGATGAGAGATCCTTGTGGGATTTTTGGCAGACAATTTGGAGTTCAAAGAACTGAGTGACACTGCTAATATAAAACTCCACCCCTCCCTGGCTCCTTATTTATGTGACCAAGCTTTCTAAGCACTTACACTTATAAAAACTGAAAAACAGAAATGAAATTAATGCTGAATCTTGCCTCATTCAACATATAAGAAATATTAATTCACAGAAACATGAGCCAATTGAAAAAGAAATAAAGCCCCATCCATTTCATTAAAAGGTGCTTTTTCGGTATTTTTTTTTTTACCTGTACATTTACTATTTCTCTAAATTTGTTTTTGGCAAATTGTATGCTAGTAATAACTCAATCTGAAGAAAAAAATGTTTCAAAACGTAGAGCTTTACGATCCCAACAAATTTTTCAGAAATTCCTATTTCAATTTACGTACATCTTGTTGTGGGAGATGAGTGTGAACAGTCATCAATAAAAGACTCTCAAGCATAAAACATATATTACGTGAGGATAAAAATCCTGTGAGGGCAATGGACTGGAAATATGAATTCAAGGAGAAAAAGGAAAGTTGTAAAATTTCTGACTGTTAAAGACACGCCTGTTCATACATTTCTTAAATGGATGATGGCAGATACCAAATAGCAGTAGTGTTTGGATTATCTTGGATCCATTTAAAAGAGTGGTTCACAGTTTTATTTCCCAAATGCCACATTTTTTTTTACACAATACTCATGAATTATATCCTTTGCAAGTACTTAAACTTTGGATTAAAATGTTAGATGTCAACTCAAAAATGTGAAAGAGAATCTAGTTTCTCAAAATTCTTTTGGGAGATATTGAACAAAAAAAAAACTGTGAAGCCACTGGTCTTTTAGGTTGCTATCACTCCAAAGTAACCCTGGATGTCCATGTCCGAGGCATCACCTAATACCCATGTTATCTGTTTTGTATTTTTGTCCCCCCCCCCTTAAAAACAATTTCATACCTATCACTTCACTCTGCCTCCAAGAATCATCCTAGAAAGACAGGCAGATTTTATTATACTAATAGATCAAGAGAGTATGGCTCAGAGAAGTTAAGGGGCCCGTCTAAGGCCCCAACAGCAGGGTGGACCTTGGATCTTTTAGCTTACAGCCCATGGGCCCTTGCCAATGGGGGCCCTCCAGCGGGGACCCCCTTTCCACTTCAGACCTCCAGATGAAGAGTCATCAGCAGAGACAGGACGTGCCTGGGAGGGTGGCCAATCCCCTCCTTTCCAAGTAGCTGCAGCGGAGAGCTTAGTGTTGGTTCTGGCAGGCTCAGGCACCGAGCCCTGCCAAAAACCTACTGAAACAGGAAACTATCAGCTGGCACTATGAAGCGGGACCTGGCACCTTTGCTATCGAGTTTGTCACAGAGCAAAACCTGCGTGGCCTCGTCTGAATGGCTGTCTGCTCTTCTGCTGCTCCTTCTGGAGCTGTGGCCGAGCCTCTCCCCCTCCTTTTCCTGCCCCTCCTCCCAGGGCAGCCCTGTGTGTGTGGAAACGCCTCCACCCCTCGGTGCTCAAAGTTCACTGCCTAAAAACATCCTTGCAGGTCACCCAGCTTGATCCCTGACTCCCCTTCCTGCACCCAGACCAGTGAGTGACCCTCTCTGCTCACCCATCTCCAGGATAGGAACTCACTCCCTCACAGGCTTATATCCGGTTATGGTTCCCATAATCACAAAGTCTTTCCTTTTAGTGAGTTGAAATCCCACCTGGTAACTTCCCCATATTGCTTGGAGCTATTTGGAATGTGACCACCCCATCCCCTCCCACAAAAATACTCAGTGAATACTGAGATTCCATCATCTCCCCTTCCCACAGCCCATACCTGCTTCTCCCCCACCTTTAGGACAAACAGCCCTTAGCTCTTCCATGACGCCCCTCCCCACACTGAGAGTTAACTCTCTGGAAATAACCTGCTGGTCCACACCCCTCATCTGGGTCCTGGACCATCACCGCGGCAGCCTTGGACCACCAGGTCTCCGGGGGCCTGCGACTCGTCCCTGAGCTCCCTCACATGTAACCTCCTTGGATTAAGGACCACTGGTCTCACAGCACAGGGCAGAGCACCCACTGCTTGGTAGTGCATTCTGACCCCCGGGATGGGACCTGGGCGTTCTTATCTCTTGGACCCAGAAAGTATTCTGTGGGCTGGATGTCCTAATTGTGGTGAACCCAGCTTGCCTTGTCTTCGCCACCTAGGACAAGGAGAACAAGCAGGTTTCCACGTCCGATTTTTCAATTCAAGCTGACTGACAGTGACTTTTAGGTGTCCTGTGTTAAGAAGGCTTGAGGTACACTGTTAGGAGTGTGTGCGGTGATTAATTAGCCATGCTAATTAGCAACGCTGCCATGGACGTGAACCTGGGGAGTAAGTCCATGGTAGCGCCTCGTGTTTAGCACTCATCACTCACGAGGAGCTCCCGAAACCTCAGTGGTCCTGCCATTCCTTGGGACTGCTATGCAGACTTCTGCATGCAGCTTGTCTGGAAAGAAAAGGCAGCTGTTAACTAACTTTAAGTTTTATCCAATAAAGTTGTCAGTCCATATGATCTCTGCTCTCCCTGCTTTAAATAAGGAAGCTCAAGGTCTTGCCCCTAAACCCCACACTGGCTCCAATGGCAGTAATGTTCTTTCTAAGAGTGAGGGACACTCTTTCTCAGCACAAGGAATTTCTGGGCAGTAGGGAGGTAGCAGCAACTACTGCAAGTTTGGCAGCCAGCCTCCTGAGCACTGATGTCCCTCCCGACTCTCCCAGCCTGAGAAGCTGCCAAACGCCATCCATGTGCCCATGACCCAGGCTCCTCCACGGGAAGTGGCTCAGATAATGTTTGTGTCATTGGGAACACTGTTTGTCTGGTGCCTGTTAAAGGGCTAGTGAAGACATGACAAGGGAAAAGGGGGATGGAGCTCAGAGAAAAGGCAAACAGGAGGTCCCCTCACAGTGCAGCACTGGGTGACCAAACAGGACTGCTGTTCTATTCAGCGATAGAGCCCGCTCTGAGCCCTGAGCGTGACACTCAAGAGGCCTCGGCTCTGTAGAACCCCACACCCCCCTGCCAAGTGCCTCAGAACGGGTCAACTCCCCGACACCTGGTCATCAGGGCACAGAGGAACACTGCGGCACAGGCTCATTTAAAGGGATGGTTCTAACCAGCATTCTGCCCCCGGCCAGATCCCTGAGAGTGCGTCCCCTCATTGTGTTACTTCCGGAAGCTATAAGAGAGCTGCTGTGAGGTAGAGTGGGGGGCCTGCGTAAAGTGGAAGAAAATGTCACTGGCCTGCGGTGTGACTCTGGGCAGCTCTCTTCCTCTCTGCAGGCCTTCCTCTCTAGAGGGGTGTCAATCTATAGCATGTGTAGGTAGGCCCACTGCCCATTTCCACATCCATGGTAAACGTCGATAATCAATCGCCACACTTTTGAAGCTTCAACATCGTCTCCGACCAGCCAGCAGCAATTACCTGGACTTGGCCCACAAGATAAAATCTACTTGCCATCTTGTGATTAGATGAGTTCAAAAGGTTCAGTTCTAACATTGATTTCTTTTTCTTTCTATTTTTTTGTTAAATGCTTTTTTTCCCCCCGGTGCTGAGGCCAAGCCAGATTGCCTTAAGCCCTGAACCCTGGCAGAAACTACACCCTCAAAGAGGAGGGTCAGCCTGAGTAGACATGAGACAAGCTGACGTGACCAGCAGGGGGTGCCCTGGGCCTGTCTGGTGCGGGCTCCAAAATGCCGGTTCCACTTCTAACTCATCACTGTGGCTTTTACCCCTTTTTCACAAGGGTCTACCGACAGGTTATTCACAAATTTCACAAGCTCCTCGAAGTTCTAGAATTCTAGGGAGGTGGTACTAGAAGGAACGCCAGGGGCTGGACAACTCTGTCTAGTTCGCAGATGAGAAAACCAAGGCCCCACTGGAACCCACGTCTGCTGACACCTCAGCCAGCGCCAAACTTCTTCTCCACCCAGTGTTTTCTCTATATCACGCTGGCATATTTCTTAAAATTGGGGAAAAAAGCAAAAAATATTACTATTCTTTGCCCTTGAAGAGGTACTTTATGTTAATACTAGTACTGCTAATAATAGATCACTTTTTACTAAGTGCAGCGTTGAGTTCTTTATATACATTATCTTTACTGAATCCTCACATAACCCCATGAACATACGACTGTGAGCACTGAAGTACAAGGGGGTCGAGTAGCTTCAAGGTACAACAGCTACCAAGCCAGAGCCGGGATTCACTCCCCATCCAAGAAACCGAGCTTGTCCTAACACGACAGTCTTCCCTTCCACTGCTCCTTTTGAGTCCCATACCCCTGAGGTAGCCAGGACAGGGAGCATGCCTCTTTTAACAGAAGAGGACACTAAGGCACACGGAGGCTAAGGACCCTGCTGCTGAGTAGCAGCTGAGCTGGAAAGCAGTGTGGTGGCTGGCACAAGGCCAATGGCCCTGGGGCCTCTCACTATGTAGGCAGCTGGCCCAGGGAGGACTCCCAACATTTCCCTAGCATGGCTGATTCAGGCTTTTCCTGCTGAATCTAGACTGCCAGCTCCATCCCGAGATTCAAACTCAAGTACCCTTCTTGGTTTCTACTGGTGAAGGGCGTAAATAACTACTGGATCCAGGGAGTCTTAAATCACACCCCACCCCCAAAGTGAGCAAGGACATGTCTTCTCCTTGGTTAACTAACACATCCACTAGTGGCTAAAAGTCCCCAGCCTTGGAGAGAATACTGAGGGATGGAGGTCAAACACAGGCCCCTGAAAAGAGTCTTTTCTCATCCGCCACTAGGCTAAGTCACTCATACTCTTCACCAACTATTTCTGGTTCATCCCCCTTCTGTTACATGCCAAGATGGCATTTCCCAGCCTCTTTGAGGTTAAGTGGGCCACGTGACTAGTTTTGGCCAATGACTGTGCATGGAATTAACGCCTCTCACTTCTGGGTTCCAGCAGGTAATTGCCAGTGTGAGTCATTCCAGAGCTTTCTTTCCCTTTGTCACACAGATGGCAGCATTCCATGTAATGGCTGCTGCTTTTAGCCTGGGTCCAGAGCAGAGTAGAGTCCCTAAAGGGCCCATGGTCCACAATGGACATGTAGTACGACTTAGAAATAAACTTTTGTGGTTTTGAGCTACCGGATCTCTTTTTACTTTTAGGATCTTTGTTACTGTGGCATAACCTAGCCCCATCCTGACAGTTACATGACCAATGCCAATACTAACTCAGAAGCCAGTACCTCGCTAGGTATTGTGGGATGGGAATGGAGAGAACAGGGATAGACCTGACAGGTTCTGGAGCTCCAGTCTTGTGGCAGAGACAGGCATGGACAGGACAGTAGATAATGGGAAGTGCCCCAGTGAGAAGCAGGGTAGAAACAGACCACTTCTGACCAGAAGAGATCAGAAAGGCTTCTGGGAGGAGTTGGTACTGGAGTTGGCCTTGATGGACAAGTTGGATTTGGGCATGTAGAAATGAGCAAAGGCATACCAGGGAGAGGGAACAGCAAGAGCAAAGGACAGGAAATGCTGCAGAGAGGACTGTACTGGAATGAAAGTTCCGGGAAGATCAGAAATAAGAAATGGGGCTAAAAGGCCCAGGTTATAGAGGTTCTTGATGCTATGGCTTCCATCCTAGACACAGTGGGGAATCCCAAGTTTATAAGCAGAGAATGACATGGCCAGTTTTCTGTGTTCACCAAGGCCCCTTGTTGCCAGAGAAGAAGGCAGGAGAGGGCAGGGAGACACAATAGGCGCATGGCTCTTAGCAGGATGCTGCAATGACCCAGGCAGGGCTAACGGTGGCCACAACCAGCGGAGGAATAACTGGGAAACGGAGTCTGAGGCTGATTCCCAGAAGGTGGGAAGAAAAAGCAACAGGTCTTGAATATAAACTTGGGGAAACAGACACAGAGGAACTTCCCCACACGACCCTAATATGCCACATACACAGGATGTGCACCCAGAAGCCGGGAAGAGGTTAGAGCTTGACAAGGAAGAAGTGATAGAGAGAGGGAGGTGGCAATACTTCTGAGAACATACTGAGCACAGAAAACAAGGAGGAAGACATGGATGAAAATGGAAGTCTGGGACCAAAGTAGGCAAGGCCTTGATACCAGGCAGAGGCATATGGGCTTTATTTTACAGACCAGGGGTTGCAAACTTCTGGCCCACAGAATGACTCTGATCCACAGATGTTCTGTTTGGCAGATTTCAGAACTCGAATTAGCCGCCAATGTTTAAAGCCAAAAGAATTCACATCAAATTCTCATTTCTGGCGTGTGGTGAGTCCGGAGAGCTGGCCATGCTGAGCTGGTCTCCCCACGTAGTTACCTCCCTCTGTAGGTGAGGCGTGGGCTCTCCAGTTGGACATGCTCCCCACCACCTGCCTGTCTGGCTCATCTCTCCTTACACTAAATAAACATATCTTGCTGGGCCATGTGGGCATTTGAATTTGTGAACCTGGCAGGAGTGCAGGCAGCCCATGAGGGGTATCCCCTGGCTCCTGCTGGAAAGTGAGGGGAGAGATGATTTCTAAGAAGCTCGTTTTCACAGAACTCTTCTGAGCCTTGCCTAGACCAGAAGAGGCAAGGAAACATGCCAGTCTGTCACTGAAAAGGACCTGCACTGGGAGCTGCTCCCAGGAGTCCCCAGTCAAGCCGAGGAAGAAGGAATATAGACAGGCATGTGGGACACCAGGTGACATGGGCTGTGCTAGGTCTACCTGGGGCATGGGGTCCCACAGCATGAGGGACTCACCAGGCCTGCAACAGTTCCATGCATCTGACTTGAACAAAGTCTTAAAGGGTGAGTAGGGTTTTGCCTCGTCAGATAGAAAGAGAAGAGCTTTAGACCAGGACGGTGGAGGCAAAGCCAAGTCTAAGGAGCCTAATCTCTCCCAGAGGGCAGAGGGCAGCCACTGAAGGCTCTCAGCCAGGGAGAAACAGGCAGCCCAGTCTCTTCTTCCCAGGACTCTGGGCCCAGCCCCAACCCTCTCGGATGGGCACTCACTCACCGAGGGTCTGCTGGTTGCGGACGCCACCGATCACCACACAGATCTCAGCGGGCACTTCACCGGTCCCATCCTTGCTGACTGCCTTCTTCTCCTCCTTGGCCTCGCCCTGCCAGATCACCTCCTGGATATAGTCGTCGGGCACCTCCGTCTTCACCTTCACCTCCGTCATCGTTCCCTGCTCGGCACTCAGCGAGGCCTCGGCCTGCACGGGCTCTGACCCCTCCACCTTGGTGATCTTCTGGCTGCGCTTCAAGCGCTCCCTGGGAAAAAAAGAGGAGTCTGTTCAGTGTGGACCCCCATATTCACCCCCAGACCTACCTGGGAGCCCACCAGCCCAGGGGGTTGTAAACTGCTTAGCTACAGACCCACCTCTCACATGAACCTCACCTTGAAGCACACAGCTCATGGGTGACCCTGAGGGTTCTCCAAGGAACTCTGGGATTCCAAGAACACAGTTTAAAAACATAGTCTAGTCTGGCTCCAACTCCACCCATTTTACAGATGGGGAAGCTGGGGTCTAAAGAGGTCTAAATGCGCCCGGTAACTTCTGTAACTAGAGTCGTAAGAGACCGACAAGGGAGCTCTGGCTTGTTGAACTCAGTTCTGCTCAGGCTTCAGTGTGCACAGAAATCAGCTGAGAATTGTGGTAAAGTGCAGATTCTGGCTCAGCAAGTGTGGGGTTTGGCCTGAGATTCTGCATTCTATCGAGCGCCCATTGAGGCTGGTCCTGCTAATCCTCCATCTGCACATGGAGCAGCAAGAGTTGAAGTGGTTTGGTGTGTGCAAAGCTGTCTAGTGCTGTTCCCTTGGCTCCTTGGCAGGAGGCCTAGAGATCTCATCCAAGCTCGTCCCTGCTCCAGCTTTGCAGACGGGGAAACTGCAAGCCAAAAGGCTCACTTGTTTGCGATGTCCTAGAGCCAACACTTGGCCCCAGCATGTTGGCCTCTAGGTGGCTCTTCAAATATCAGAAGACAGAGCTCGATACCGAGGTGGGCAGGACACGTGGACACTGGGGCCTGGAGCGGAGCTGTGGCTTGCCCAGGGCCACATGCAAGACTGGTGGTAGGTCAAGGCATGAGGCCAGGTCCCTGCCACCCACTCCTGAATTATCATAAGGGCCCCCTCATCCTTCTGGCAGGGGATTACTCCAGTTTCTGAGGTGGGAAAGCCAAGACATGCACAAACTGGGAAATCAAATTATATTCTAGGCCTGGGGCTGCTGCCCTGGCCATGTCCAGGCTTCTCCACCACTCCAGAGAAGCATCTGTACCGTGACCTCCGGGGCCCAGCCTCGAGGCCCACTCAGGTGAGGCCTGCTCAGGTGAGGCCCCCTGGCACACCAACTGAATGAAGCACAGTGGAAGCACCCAGGCTGGGAGGCAGGGACCTGGGTTCTGATCCTAGATCCACAATGCGTTTGTTGTGTGACTTTGGACAAGACCCTTCTCTCTAGGCTTCAGCTCCATCTACCCCAAGAACATGGGTTTTATCACACCTGCTGTCCCTCCCAGCTCTCAGCTTTCTCTCAGGTGGCAGAGAGAGGCCACTAGGGAGGCTCTCTAGATTGAATTGTGTCCCAATTCATATGGTGAAGACTTAATACCCAATATGACTGTATCTGGAGATAAAGTCTTTAGGAGGTAATTAGGGTTACATAAGGTCATAAGTGGGGGGCCCAATTCTGAAAGGACTGCGGCCTTAGGAGAGCCCTCTCTCTTACTCTGTCACTACCTCATGAGGACACAGAGAGAAGGTGGCTGTGTACAAGCCAGGAAGAGGGTCCTCTCCAGAGCCCATCTCTGCTGATACCCTGATCTCAGACTTCCAGCCTCCAGAACTGTGAGAAAATACCCAGCCTACGGTTTTTTGTCATGGCAGCCGGAGCTGACTAATACAGAGGCCAGGACTCAGATGGACAGGATAGGAGTGAAGAGGTAGGCTGGGGAGATACCAGCCAGCAGCAAGGGCTGTCAAGTCAGCCACTTCCTTCCTGTGTGACTTGAGCCAGCTATCTAACCTCTGAGTTTTAGTTTCGGCATCTGCAAAATAAAGCTAACAGGGTTTTTACATGGATTTCAATCAACTAATGCTTGAAACGCAATTAGCACAGTGCCTGGCCTGTAACAGCTCTCAGGACACAGTTACCATCACGATTATTAATAAGGACAAACTGTTAAGAGCATCTTCAGCACCCAGTGGGCCTGGTGACGCCTCCTCCTAGTGTGCCTGCCATATAAGAGCCACCAGACACTGTCTGACCTTAGGCCCTTCTCCTCAGCAGGAAACGTAAAACTAGATGATTCAATTGCCTCAACATTCATTTCCTTTATTTATTTAAGAAACATTTAAATAGAGCTCTCCATGTGCCAGCCACTGTTCTAACGTACTGGCTCCTCTCATCCTCAGCTAACAACCTGTGAGGTAAGTTCTGGTATTATCTCCATTTTACGGATGAGGAAACTGAGGCAATGCAAAGCAAAATAACTTGTCCAAAGTCCAATGGGTACAAAAAAGTGGAATCAAGGTTTGATGCAGGCATCCCGGCTCTTAGCAGTGATGCACCTAGACTGGAAGAGAGAAGCATGCCCACCCGCACCCATGGCAACCCCATGTCACCCACTCTTGACCTTCAGTACCCAGAACAGTCAGAACCAAGGTGCTAGTGCGCACGCAGGAAGATGGGAGGCTCCTCGTTTTTTTTGGCTGTTGCTGCCTCCACAGCAATATCTGAAGCTAGGGCCCCTCTGCTAAGGTCTGGTACCCTCCTGAGAGGGGAGCATGCCTACCCCATCCCAGCAAAAAAGGCTAAGTTCACAGAGGCCCTAGGACCAACAGGTCTGAGACGTTACCAGAGGACAGCTATGCCTTTGAGGAAGGAGACGATTCCTGCCAGCCAGACAGCCAGCAACAGGAAGCACGTGCTGTGGGTGGGAAGCTCCCTGGCACCGAGGCACAGGCTGGCCGACAGCCCGGTAAGAATGGGATGTGACAAAGTGAGATGGAAAGAGCACAAGGGTTTGAAGTCACATCGTCCCAGGGCCTCGTCTTGGCACAGCCCCTCTTGAGTTGTAGGTTCCCCCATAAGGGACTTCACACACATACTCACCCCCACTCTGAATCTCAGTCTTCACACCCATACAACGGATAAACACAGCACCTACCCCTGGGTGCTGTGATGCAGAGACAGGGCAATGTCTGCAAGGGACCTAGGACAGTGGCCCCAGGGGAAATGTTCCATAGGTATCTACTGTCTTGTAGAGGGGTGGGGGAGGGGAGTGAGCACAGGATGCAGGGGAAGGGTCTTACATGGTGCAGACTTTAGTACAGGGGCTGTGGAGGTCGACCAACAGGAGTGCAAATTCCAACTCCGTAACACTTCCCAGTTGGTGACCGTGAGCGAATCCCTGACCCTCTCTGCTCCAGTTTCTACATCATGAAGTGGGGACCGCCCTCAACTACTCAAAAGGCCTTGTGAGGATCAACTGCAAACATGCAAATCCAGGACCTTGTCTAAAGTGGCTCATAGAGAAGATCATCCTGATAAAAACTGGTGACATAAGTGGCTGAAATTCCCATTCCTTAGCTGAGACCACACAGGTACTAAAGGCCAGCCAGTTCTGCTGGCCCTGAGGTTTACTAGGCACAGAGATGGTGTCCAACCCTCACTGCCAACCCAGCAAGAATGCAGCCCACAGGTCTGGGGGTGGGTGGGGTGCCGGGGAGGCAGGCAGCTGAGGACTGTGCCTGGCCTGGCGCTTGCTGGTCCCACCCTGGCCTCCCTAAGCACAGGGCAGATGTGCTGCCCGGACCAGTGCAGGGGCCCACCGGAGTGGAGGTGTCTAACCTGCCACTGTTCTCACAGCTGAGGCCACAGGAAGGGGAGGAGAGGGGACAGAACGGGCCCTGCCCAGAATACCCTCACCCCTCTTTCTTCACTGCCTACGTTCTCAAGCTCAGCCTGCATCCTTTGAGCACTTGGCTATGCCATCTGAACAGCCTAGTGACCCTTCCTGCTCTCAAAGACCTCACAACTGTCGTAATGTCCTGGTGGGTGGGAGCAGCTGTTGAGAGTCAGAAAGGCTGCGCACCCTGTGACCTTGGGCAAGACTACTCTGGGCCTCAGTTTCCTTGTCTGTTAAAGGGGAACCATGATCGCTGCCAGAGCAGGGGTGGGAGAGGAGCCAGGGAGCTGGCACAGGGTGAATTTCCAGGGATGGCAGCCGCCATTATGAGGATGACATTCCCACCTCTGGGAAGCCTTCCTTGCTCCCTCGAGATGGCGTTAAGCCCTCTCTTTGAATGTCCCTTCTGCCTTGCAGAGGCGATGCTTACGCTGAGAGCCATCCTCTCGCCCACGGGCACAATGGCACATGACATCCACTCTTAAATGTACCACCCCCTGAGCCCCTGCTGCGCCAAGGACACAGGCAACTACTCTTCCCTGGCTTCATGCTTTAGATTTACAAGCCCAAATGTTGCTCTTCTCGGATGCTTTGCATTTAATTAGGTGTCCTAATAACAATGGAATCGCAGAAGTACTTATATCACTTTGAATTAGTGGTGCAGCTCCTTCTAACTTCTTTAAGAATTTTTTTTTCATATATCATATTTTAAAATAGAGCTCATTATTTTAATTATATCCATTTAAATGTACAGCGGAGCCCTTGGATATTCTCAGCACGAATCATTAGGTATATTAGTGAAAAGCACTCGGAATCCATCTACATGCTGACACTCCACAATCTATTCTATTTGTGTCGCTGTAAAATAGATTTATATATAGATAACTAGAAAATAGTTGCTCGAGATATGCTATGAATTTTATATTTAACCCAAGTCACACTTCAACATAAAATCTAAAGTCGGGCACTAAAAGAATATATCTCAGTGAGTACATACTGTCCGCGGTCGCTGGCTACTGCTCATGCTAGAATGCTGGGAGAGGAGCCAGACCAAGTGGGTGCCGGCCCAAGGAATTCCCTAAGAGCCCTGGCCTTTCACTAAGGCAATGGTTCTCAAAGTATGCTCCTTGAAGGCCTAGGGCTTCCACAGGAGTGGCCTCCAAGCACCCATGAGGCCTGAATGAAGAGGGTGGTGCTGAATAGGGCTTCAAAGACCTCTACACTTTGTCTTTGAGTTGCACAGCTTTGCTTTCAGCCTGAGGCGTGTGTGAGTGTGTATATATATACATGTATAGTGTGTATATACATGTATGCACATGTGTGTAAATATACACATCTAAATAAATAAATTATATATAGGGGCTTCTTTCTCAATGTAGTGGGGTAAATGGTGCCCCCACTCCACCATGTCCTAGTCCCCAGAACCTCTGAATGAGACCTATTTGGGCAAAGGCTCCTTGCAGATGTAATTAATTTGAGGATCCTGAGATGAGATCATCCTGGATTATCTGGGTGGGCACCAAAGGGAATGAGAAATCCTTATAAAAGACACATGGGATATTTGGACAGACAGAAGAGGGCATGATATAGCAGAGGCGGTGACAGCAACATGATCAAAAAAGCAGACGAAAGTGATGTGGCCAAAAGTCAAGGAATGCTGCAGCCACCAGAAGTGGGTAGAGGCAAAGAGAAGATTCTCCCCAGAGCCTCCCAGGAGTGTGACCCTGCCAACACCGTGATTTTGGACTTCTGGCCTCTAAAACTATGAAAGAACAAACTTCTGTTGTTTTAAGCTACCCAGTTTGTGGTAACTTGTTACAACAGCTATGTGGAAACTAATATACTTTATGAGACTAAATATGAAGAAATAGCTACGCAGTGGTTAAGTTTGCAAACCACTGCCCTCCAATGCCCTCAGTTTTCTTTTGCTTCACGCTAACTTATCCCTGTTACTGCGCCTGGCCAGTCCAGTGTGCCTGCAGAGCCTGACAGGGGAAGTTTCAGAAGCAAATCTCTTCCTCTGGGTCTTACCAAACAGCTCTCCAAGTGCTCAGACCCAACCCGTCGTATCTGGTGCACATAAAAGCCCTGTGGTGTCCGAAGCAGGCAACAGCCTCCTTCGCGTCCACATCCCACTTTGTGCACAAGGCCTGGTGCACAGCTGGGACTCAGTCAACACAGAGTGAA
The DNA here is from genome assembly GCA_028627145.1 of Eidolon dupreanum. Classification (NCBI taxonomy): domain Eukaryota; kingdom Metazoa; phylum Chordata; class Mammalia; order Chiroptera; family Pteropodidae; genus Eidolon; species Eidolon dupreanum. The sequence goes on along the minus strand of CM053509.1, from coordinate 147,947,176 downwards.
TGGCATGCCTGAGGTCACACAAGTTTCAACTACGAGCTTGGTCTGGACATCATTCTTCCGACTTCCATCCTGGAGCCATTCCACTAAACACTGCAGCTTGAGACAATGCAACCAAATAACGAATCGGTGGCTCTGAGACCCAAAGACAAATGCCATTTCTGGCCATGTTGGAAGAAGAGTCCAAATGATGCCAGGTGCCCAAGAATCAGACAACTCCACCTGCACTTCAAGACTCAGCCTGGGAACCACACCGTCCCCTCCAAAGGCTACTGCTTATTTACGCTGGCTCTTTAGCCACCTGAAACAATGGGAAGGGCAAGGAAAAATCTCTAATCACAGTATGTAATAATGACTTGGTTAACTCCTTATAGAATAAAACTTCATTAAAAGACTCTACTCATTAGGAATGAGGGTTAATGGGCCTCAGGTTGAGCTTAAGTACACTCTCCACGAATGCATGGATGCATGGGGTGTGAAATATATTAATGCACACCCAGCCATGACTTCAGGGGTTGTGTTTACCCTGCTACAGAGGTTGATCACAGAACAAGTCCTCCAGCTCTACCCATCTGCCCACATACCGATGATCTGAGTCAGATGATTCTCATTTATTCAAAGATGGAGGCGGGCCCCTGCTTGGCAATGCTCCCTGGGTCTAAGGAGGCTGTTGCCACCTCAATACTCCTCCACCCGGCCATCCCTTCTTGGTCCTCACTGAACTCGTCCTGTACCAGCATTTTTTGATAAGCTCCTCTCTCCCTTCCATCCAACTCTCTCCCCACTCTGCTCTGTGCTCGCCAGTGGGCCTTCTATCTTGTGGACACTCCCCTACTTTCTGCTGATTCCTCTTCATCAGTCCACCCCCCTTACCCATCGACATGCCCCAAGGATCAGTTCTAGAACCTCTTCTATTTTTACCCACACTCACTTCCTAAGTGATCTCGCCCAGATTCATAATTTTAAATATTAACTATGTGAAGATGAATCCCAAACTCCATCTCTAGCATGGATCTGCCCCCTGAACTCCAAACCTATACCAATAGCTGCGTGCCTGACAAAACTACTGGGATGCTTAACAGGCACCCACATGTACCGGGCCCAAACTGAGCCACTGCCATGTCCCTTCCCCCAAGTCAAGAATAGCTTCTGACTCCTACCTAGTGCTCTTCCCACTAAACTGGCTGCCTGATCCAAGGCCTCCAACATTCCATATCTCCCTTTATGCATTCTGCTCGGTATTTACCTTATGTTTAACTGACATACCTGTTATCTCTCATCCTCTTCAACTGTCTCCCCAACTAGAACATGAGCCACAAGGGGATGGGGACTTTGCCTCATCGGTTCATTGTCTCATCTCAGCACCTACAGCAGTGTCTGGCATGTGAGAAGTGATCAATAAGCACCTGGTCAAGTTAAGATACAAGGCACGAGCCCTGGAAAGGTCAATGCCAGTGCAGCCTTCTAGGCTTCTCCTCCAATCCTCTCCCACCCCCAAAAAACAGTTGGTTTATTTGCTTTAAGTGACATTCAGAACTGAAGACAGCAACATCCCATCCACCCACCCTGCCCTCGGTGTAACACGGGCTGGACACGTTTCACCGGAGTCGATGTACTGAATAAGTGATGCTTATTCCTAAGTATCAAAGTCTTGTCTTTTATCCTTTCCAATGGAAATTTCCTCAAATGTAACATACTCTACTCCCTGAAATGCCAAAATAGACTAGCCTGGTAATGCTCTGGCACCAGCTTTTTTTCCCCTCCAGGTGTATTGAGATACTATCGACATGTAATACATGTACGTTTAAGGTATATCAGGTGATGATTTGATACTACGAAATGACACCAACTCCTGAGGATTCGGGGTTGTGGTTTTATCAGAAATTAGCAGACTTGGACCTTCAGGGCACGGGTAGGGTGCTGAGGTCTCAGGGAGCCTGCAGTCTCACACCAGTGGTTGTGGGAATGTCCCCCCTGCTTCCAATGGGCTCCAAGTCTGCCCCTTAATTCCACACGGTCTGGGAGACCTCCAGAAGGCAAGAGCACCGCTTTCTGTAGAAGTCCTCTCCGTGCCTGGCCTCTGGCAGGCTGTCAGCTACTAACTGCTGAAGGACACAAACAGAAAATGACTGGATGTAAGCAGGATGAAGGAGGTGCTAGTGGTGATGATGGCAATGATTCAAATGACACAAATAACAGGGTGAGTGAAGACAAGGGCAGCTACGGCGTACTGTGTGGCTATGACGTCCCTGACATGGTGCTTCATGCCGTATTCATACACCCTCTCACTGTTCTCCACAATGCTTTATATGGTATATGGTAGGTAGTTTTTTTTTTTTTACAGGTAAGAAAGCCAAGGTTCAGAGACCCAGAGTGACTTTTCCATGGCCACAAAACCCTCTACTGACAGAAGTGGGATTCAACCAGGTCTGCCAAAGTCCAGGCCTAGGCCTTTAAGCTTTTAATTATTTGGATGGTTTCTCTCTTGAAGAGAAATAATAAAAACACTTGTTGAATGAATGAACAAATAAATGACTAAATGACCAGAAGCTCCAAGAGATGAGGAATATATTCCTTTGTCTCCTACTGTACCCTTAGTATCCTGACAAAATGGGGCACATCCCAGATGCTTAAAACAGTAGCATGAAAGTGCAAAAAAAAATTAAGAAATGAGGGGACCCATCTCTGCCACAGAGAAAAGTGCCCAGGCTTCGTGTTCACTGCTGACCTCCAACTCTCCTTGACGTGTTCTAAAATGGCTGCTGTGCTCACACGTGTCCTTTAGACAGAAATGTTTTTAGCCACAAGGACAGAAATCATAATGGGGATAAAGGTCACAGCTTCCACTAGTCAGGAAGGGCCAATAGAGAAGACCTACAGCAAAAGCCCCATTTCCACAAACCCTGGTAACGAGGCCCTGCATCTGTATTTACTATTCCACCCGTGTTTCAAATCTCCACGCCATCACCCAGGCCTTAATAACCCTCAGAATTATCTGCACTTCCATTTCTGTCATGTATCACTGATATATTTTAATAAATAGTCAAGTAGAAAAGATTAGATTAATAGATTAAAACTATTAACCTATTAAACAACTCTTAACAGTCTAGAAATTCAAAATAACCTACAATGCATAAATATATCATTAGTTTGAGGTAATTCTTAAGCACTTAATTTTCGTCAATGTATGGTGTCAGTCAGCCACAACACTGGGTAATACTGCAGCTCAGAAAGACAGCATGAAGATTTAAACATTAAGAGTTAATTCCCTGGTTAATTTAGGCCTAAAATAGAAAAAAGCAGAAGTCTTGAGCAACACCCTCAAGTCACAAACTCTGACATTTGGCATGTGGGGCCCTCCGGGTAAAGCTGGGAACTTTTTTCACGGGTGTCATGGCACATGGAAGGCTGGCCCAGGCCACTGAAAAGAATTACTGCTAACAGCATTTAAACAAACGCACAGGCTTCGTCTTCCAACGGGCCTGGCAATGATGCAATTTGGATCCGTTAGCAACGCACACGGCTGTCTGAAGACCCACCTCGCCATGTCCCCCCTCACATAATTGTCGGGACACTGCAGACTCAAGAATTCTCGCCCAGATACAATCCCCTCGCTGGAAAAGGAGACCGCAGAGGGGAAAGGGAGACCACAGCGTGCCCACTGTCGGGCTTCTTCCTGGGCACCCACTGGTCTAAAGCAGACCCCACAGGGCAGGTAACTCAACCCATGAAGAGTGAGGCAGACCCTAAGCTGGTCCTCATGCTGGATGATGTATACACAGAGAATAAATACACTCCTTCTGCCATCAACATTATTTCCTGCCAAGGCTGTGACTTACTTAGCTGCCACCTCTTTCTCTCATAATTCCTCTGGCCACCTTCCCCTTGGAATGAAAGGTCCTTCCCAATGGGACCACTTCCCTCCAACATCCTGAGCACACTGACAACTGATGCCCACAGCTACCCAGCTGCCACCCCTCCAGTGTGCTCCCCACGTCCTGCCATTACATCCGGCCTCCTCCCCTCCACACTCCACCCACCAGACCTTGAGGCCAGCTGATGACAGAGACTGAGGTTTGCAAACACAGCTAGCTCTGTCCACACACTCTGTGGTAAGGATCCAGGCCTGATCCCTCACTCCCCAGAGGCAAGATGCCCTCAGAAACACAAACGAAACTCCTAACTATATGATATGGTT
>CM053509.1:147859396-147942481 GCA_028627145.1 Eidolon dupreanum | reverse complement strand
AAAAAAAAAAAAAAAAGTGTAATTCTTCATTACGACAAGTCTGTAGCTTCATTTACTCGATTATAAAAACTGCATTTCCTTTAGACTATTCCACAGTTAAGGTACCACAGCCCCCGTGCCTCTTAGAACTGAGGTTTGGCTGCAGTTGTGCTATGTGATTTGTAACCCGCACACCAGGTCGACACTAACCTCAAGTGCTGGGATCACTGGTCTTGTAAAATCGACCCAGGTTGGGTTACAGGGAAGTAAACCAAACCACATTCGGTTGTCTCTTAGGATCAAGAACACCACCTCTCCTTGTCCCCCTCAATTTAACACTAATTCCTTAGCAGCCCATGCTGTTGGTTTTGGGGTTTAGCCAGAGGCCCTCTGGAGAAGTAACAAAATTAGGTGTTCCGGGCCAAAAGGAAGGCGCTGGGACGAAAGCAGACCCTGGTATGTAATACAGCGCGGCCGGGAGCTGGGAATACAGGCCCACGTCAGCGGGGTGTGGGTCCTTCAAGGTCTTTCCTGACCAGGGCCACCCAGCCTAACTCTGACCTCAGGGAACCTCAGTCCTTTGTGTCCTCATCTGACACAGGGACTAAATGAGTCTACTTACTGCTCTATAAAGTATCTATGAGTCTATAGCCCATCTGGCCAATCTAACAGAAGGCCAGGGCCAAATTCACCAGTGGCATCAGCTAAGGCCTACACTGATGTTCTCTTGCTGTTTAATGCATACCTCACTTCTCAGACTGAATGTTGGGTCACTATACAATAATATTGCTTTGGTCTTTCAAAGATGCTCTATTAGCTTTAATGACAGAATCAATCTAAACTTGTGAGCTCCTTCAGACTCCCTGCCTTCCTGACAAGCCCTCTGCCTATGGCACAGCCCTTGGACCCTAAAAGGCTTCTCTAACATCCATTCACTGATCACTTCATACCAAGAAGTGGGAAGACACAGTGGTTAAGCATAAGTATGAAGGACGTGGTTCCATAGTGTAGCGGTTAGCACGTCTGCTTTACATGCAGAAGGTCCTGGGTTCATGCTCCAGTGGAGCCACAGTCCATCGTCTACAGCCATGCTACCCTGAATAAGCCCGATGTCTGATCTCAGAAGCTAAGCAGGGTCAGGCCTAGTTAGTACTTGGATGGGAGATCACCTAGGAAGTCCAGGTGCTGTAGGCATAAATTTAAAAAAAAAAAGGCACGAGTATGAGAGAAGACAAACCTGGGTGGGCATTCTGGCTGTACTGCTCACTTCCAACTGGGCAGCCTAAGTCCTGTAAACCTCTGTGCCTCAGCTTCCTCATCTGCAAAGTGGGAATAATAAGAGCACCTCCCTCTTAGGGTTGTTTTAAAGCATACATAAATTAATAGTAAGTCAATATATGTAAACCACTTCACCCAGATCCCAACACTTGACCACTGACTCACATTAGTCATTATTAGAAATTTCTTCTTTATGCCTCGAGTCACACATGACCATAAGGTTTGGACTGGTCCTTCCTGGTATATATTCTGGCACCATGGTAACATCACTGAGTATATGCAAGCCTAGGCTAGTCAGAAAGGACAAACAGATGGCACACACGCCAGCCACCCACTCTCCTGACTGGGACAGGCATCTCTAATCTATCTCAGCACTTTTCTCCCTCTCCATGCAGCCATGGGCTGATAAGACTCAATACAGAACTTTGGGCAGCCACTAAGACTAGAGGGAAGCCTGCCTGTTGTCCTCTATCAACAGGCAGATGTGCTGATGTGGGAGAGATTCACACTGGAGGGCAAGGACCACATGTGCATGAGAGTCACGAGAAAAAAGTAGAGCTTTGTCTCTTTGTTCACTGCTGTAGACCTAGCATCAGTAGACACTCAAATGTTTGTTGGATGAATAAATTAACAACAAATCCATCTGAGTCCATAGCACAAAGCACTGGCAGGTGCTCAAAGAATGTGGGAGGACAGTGGGAGAGAGGCTGGCTAGACCCTACTTGAGCATAGTATTGCTGAGTAGAGAAAGCACCTGGCTTAGGCAGGTTCAAGATTTGACACAGCCATTCACTCATCACATGACCCTGAGCAGGGCCTATCCTCCCTATGTGTACAGTGTGAAGGAGGGGCTAGACAAGCCCAAGGCCCTTCCAGTCCTGACATTCTGATACAGGAAGCACTTCCAAGCATCACCAGTTTAAGGATTTCCACTGTCCCACAAACCATAGCTTCTTACCCTGCCCTCATGCAAAATCCCACTTCCAGGGTCTCAGAAGAGAAACACAAGGCCGGGCAGCTGCTCGCCATGACATGAGTCACCGCCTGCATTCACAGTCCCAAGCCCGGCCATCTACCCCTCCATTCCAGCCCATACTCCTAATCCCTACATCTTCCCCACACCTCCTTCCTCTCATTCCGAGTACCTAGCTCATTAAACACCAACTGAACACCAGCTACAGGCCAGTCCCCAGCAGTGAACAAGACAAACATAAGCCCTGCCTACAGAGCTAACACTAAAAAGGCAGAGAAAAATACAAATGAGTGAAATAATTAAAAAGCATAAACAGGGCACAGGCCCTTGAAGAAGTGGGTCAGGGAAGGCTTCTCTGGGGGAGAAAGAATAGCACTAATAATGAGAAGATCAGAGAAAAGAACACTCCAGGCAAAGGAACAGCAGTTGCAAAGGCTCTGAGGCCGGGGTCAGCAAACTGTGGCCATTTATATATTTATGTATTATCTCTGGCACTTTTGCATTACACTGGCTGAGCTGAGAAGTTGCCACAGAGACAATGGCCCTCGAAGCATAAAATATTTACTGTCTGACCCTTTACAGGTAAAGGTGGCTGACCCCAAGTTTAGAGTGTTAGATAAATACAGAGAAGGTCAGGGTAGCTAAAACAGACTGAGCAAGGGGGAAAATGACATATGAAGAGATTGGGGAGGTGGGTGGGAGCCACCCTGTGCTGGGTTCATGTGGGTCACAATGACTTCCAGCCTGGTGTCACTGCCTCTGTTCTACCTGCCTCCACTCCACCCTGCAAACAGATGCCAGGGTGAACTCCTCGAAACATAGTCAGACATGTTACTTTTCTGCTCAAAGAACTTTAACAGCTCCTATGGTTTCCCAAAGTGTGTTCCAAAGAACACTTGGTCCATGGGATGAACTTTAATAAAAGGGTTCCACAGTTAAGTAAGTTTGAGAAACATGGCATTTCCTCTCTCCCTCTGATGTTCTTAAGTATACATATTAGCACATGAAAGGCTCTGAAAAGTTTCACAGCAAAGAAATTTGTTCATTTTGTTTAATGCATGTCTAGATTTATCTGACCACAGAACCCCTTTTTTTCCACAAAAATCTATTAATGTTTTAAAGAAAGAGTGTTCCAGGGGCTAAACAGCAAACCCCTAGTTTGGCATTCACAATCTGACCCTAATTCCAGTAGGTAATCCTAGAGCCTGTTCCAGATTTCACGTGCATGGCCTGGGAAGCCATCTCTCTTATCTGCCCCTAGCCTTCTTCTTGCCTTCAGTGTCCCCAAATAAGGATCATGTGGCCACTTCAGCTCTGCTCCACCCAAGGGAACAGCAGCAGCGGCCACACTAACGTTTACCAAGTATCTGCCTGTGCCACTGTGGTGGGTGTCCACTGCATGGGCCTGCCCCGTATCCCTTCCCACCTTCTTTGGTAATGACAGTCCACCTTTCCTTTGCGGACAGCCCCTCCTCCCTACCCTGCCAGTTCCAAGGGTGAGGACACACCCCTGGTCTGGTTTGGCAGAGTACTCTGTCTCCCTGCTTTGGAGTGACTGGTTCAGCAGGATGAGCACAAGACCCAAAGTGGACCAATGGATTCCAGTCTAGGACGAGACTAGCTGCCCCGAAGTTCACAATGCAGCAGCTGAGATGGGGTAGCTCAGGTTTTTCTTTCCAGTCTTATGCTTCACCCCTAAATTCTCTAGTTCCCTGCAACTTAATGGCCAGTTCAGGACTGAGTCATCCTTGGTTCCAATCACAGGTACCCACTTTGGATAACAAGAGGGCTAGAAAGTGCCACCCACTACTGCCCCGGGAAGTATGACACTTCCCAGCAAAGGGAGCCGGCCTAGACCATCCATCCTTGCAGGTGGAAGGGAAGCACCAGGGAGAGGTGGCTGTCAGTGGTGAGACCAGGGCGGGGGGGCATACCTGCTCGCCGTGCTTTTCCTTCCAGCCGCACTGGCTCCGTCAGCCTGCAAAAGAAACCCAAAACACCTGCATCAGCCAAGGGTGATGACACAGATTCTACCCACTGCCATCCCACCAAGCTCCTGCTCAATATCAGCCTTCAGACACAGGGGTGAACTGGTCACAGTCCCCTGCTCCATGCCTCCAGTCTGGAAAAATCTGCCCCCAGTGGTAAAAAGAAGTCAGCACACCCCCAACTCAAGTCTGCTTGGCCCTTTAAATACAACTGAGCACCCATTGCCAACACAAACCCAGCTACCACAGAGCCCTGGGGACTTGGTGAAAAGTAAGTAACCAGCTAAATCTGAGATTGAATTGCACCATTTTTATTTTCAGCTGGGATTTCCAATAAAACAGTAGCCGCAGATTTATTCCTACCAACCAGAGTGGGAAAATCCTATTATGTTAAAATATTCTGTCTCCCAATGCTCCAAGCAGGGGGGAGGCAAGCGAGTACTGGTTCTTAATCTCTTTTATTTGGGGGTGGGAGATGAGGAGATAAGGCTGACCAAATGAAATTTTCAGAAATCATAAAATTCTGGTTCGGATACAGAGACTGATGCCCTGGGCAAGGAGGGAGCTGTCTGAAGTCTCATCAGGACTGAATGACTAATACCCAGGCATCCTGACTCCCAGACCAGTGTAGAGGAACCTTGATGTGGAGGCTGCAGACATGGGGAGAACATCTAGGTTCTCCACCACCTAGGAAGACACATTCCCTAAGCTTTGTCAAAACATTTATCATAATAGTTCAAATACTGCAGGTTCAAAACTGGCACACATGTGTTCCCAAATTCAGAATCCTTTCAATTTTAGAAAGGTAACGTGGTGCATTCTAAATTTGAAAACAACCCTGGCAGGGTATGCAGAGCCCCAAGTACTCAAGCACATTGATGTTTATATAGTAAAACTTATTGCAGCTAGCCCTATGTGGGATAAATGAAGATGGCAACTAGCCTCTTCTCACTTCGGGTCAAGTTCTGCCATCTCATCAGATCTCCAAAATCTTTTTGTTTTCAAGCTTTTCGAATTTCAGGATTTGTGAGGGGTTAGGAACCTAAAATAAACACAGTGGCAGCTACCTTTTAATGAGTGCTTTTGGGAAGTTGCAAACTGGCAAAACCATACGGCAGACTTCTATCCGAAGAATAAATATATAAAAATGAAGGGATTTCACCTCCAAAAAAGGGCCACATCTCAGCTTCCCTTAAAAAACAAAAACAAAAACAAAAACAAAAAACAGATAATTCAGGACGACATAGTCCCACAAGGCCACAGTGTGCTATATATACCTGGTTCTGTAGTCCCCACCTCTCTTGCCTTATACCCAGTCCTCCAGCCTGGCCCCTGTGGGCACCCAGATTCACTCCCCCTGACAAACTTCCCAGCAGGTGCTAATGCATGAACACCAAATGCCTCTTATTTAATCCTCTCGATAGCTCCCCCAACACACATACACAATATTCCCATTTTATAGGCACAGAGGGTCAAAGAATTTAAGTCATTTATCCAACGCCCCAAAGCTACAACTACAGGTCTGGATCACTCTAGGCCCATTTTCCTCAGCTCCGTAATATTTCATCTCCTGCCCATGTTCAGGAGAGCCAATTGGGAAAATGGGGTGAGCCCACGCAGCCCCATTTTTCAGATGAGAGAAATGGAAAGATGAAGGACAAAAAGGGAGGTAGAAATGTGAGGCCTGGGTGGGAGAAATGAATGGGAATGCCAGTGTATCACTTCAATGGAAGAAACAAAGCAGAAAATGGTTTGCATATCATTTCACTAGAAGCAAGAACAGGATCAATTCTAGCCTTTTTCTGACATCCTGCATTCCTCAAATCCTGTCCGTAAAGCAAACGGGAGGACACTGTTTTTAATGTCCATACCATAAGAGGCAGGAGTGGTAGGAGGTGGAAACTGTGCCCCAGAGAGCTTAAAAAAAATTGTAAAATCCAGAATGGCCTCTTGCCTTTCAGACTCAACTCTGGGCATATATTTCTATCATTTCATATATATGTTTAATGTTATCTTTTTTTGTCCTTTTCCTTCATAATTTCACACAGAGTTGACCAGTTCAAGTGCAGTGAACATGTGAGTGGGGAAAAGATCCTATTTTCAGCACACCTAATCTCTACCTATGTTCCCTCTTATGACGTTTTTGATACTTGAGTTTGTTATCACTGGCAGCATCACTCATTTTTGTTTTCCACCCATTTTTATAAAATGAAGACAAAATGCTAAAAACATTCAAGTCGTTGTCTAAACAAATCCTTCTGCAGAGACTAAGGTGGTGGCACTGGGAATATGGAACTGCCAGAGAAAGGAGTGCTACCTCAGCAGGGTATGAAATGTCCATTTATTGGAAGATACAGGAAACTGATAGACAATGGGCACAAGTAAGAGCTGTCCAAGAGAGCATATGTCAATATCATGGCACCTGCCAATCATAACACTTGAGCCTAGCTGAGTCCAGACCCACCATAAGAACAGGAGATAGCCCCTTGGGCCCCCTCAGCCCTAATTGAAGCCCACACTGCTGAAGGCATTGTAGAGATCCATAAGATGCCAAGCCGGCTTGGTCTGTGTCCTCACTAACACATCATAGAGATCCTCACTGTTTGAATTCAGTTGAACCTCTGACATTGCCATTTTCCTAGGTCCAAACCATCTATTATCAGAAAATTCATGTGATTCGATCTAAACCACAAATTCACCTTTACCCATTGTAATCTGACCTGATTCTCAGTTTGAACCGAAGTTTAAGAGCACAGAGTTTAGAGTCAGACAGCCTGAGTTTGAGTCCTGGTTCTGCCATTTTCTAGCTGTATAATCCTAGGCAAGTCACTTGTACTCACAAGGTCTCAGTCTCCTCGTCTGAAAAATGGCTAAACAGTAATCCTAGGACCTAGTCATGGGACTAGCATGAGACTTAAACGAGACAACTGAAATACAGTAAAGCACGTAAAAGTACTTAGCATGGACTCAGCTATAGTAATGATCATCACTAACAACCCTAGATACAGTTACCAAGGCCACCATGTATTGGGTCCAGAAAACTGAGGCACAGAAAAACAGAGTGACTTGCATAAGATTACACAGCAGATGAGTGAGTGGCAGAGCCAGCTTGGACTGTACCAGAGGTCTTCCCAGCCTATCTCTGGCTTGATCTGAAAACCGTCCTGCAAGTCAGCATCTCAGGAGCGTCCACCAGACTCCGCAGCCCCGAGGCCTCGCCCAAAGGTCTGTTCAGAATGACGGTGAATACAGGGATGTAGACAAAGTACTAAGTGCAGGCCAGGTATGTGTAGTCATCACTTAAGTAATGGACACTCTACTTCTGCTGCCGCCATTGGACCATGTGCTCCTAGAAGACGCAGCTTCCTGCCATGGCTGTCTGGGTCTCACTTTGAACCTTGCACAGGCTCTCTTTTCCCTGGACCTGAGGTTCTCCATAGGTTAAAATAAGGACAGGAGACACGACAGTTAAATCCGATCACCTTCGTCCTCTACTTTCATCTCTGTCCTTCTATGTGGAATTGACCCAACCTTAACCAAACCACTCTATGGCAAATTAAATATGATGGGGGACAGTGGGCCCATGAGAGTCCTCCTGCTCACTCTTACCGAGGTGGGGGTAAAGGTATCTAACACCCCCAGCTCTCCGTCAGGGTACCTGCACCCCTTTCTCAGCCCCATCCATTCCCTACATAGCAGCTTCTCCCCAGGACCTGGGCAAGGCTATTTTTGGTTTCATTCAACCCTCCTCTTCCCTCCCAAATGAATGTTAAGTTGTTCTTTTCCATTCTCTTATTAAGGATTTCTTGGAAAGAAAATATTATTCCAAACCCAGAAATTTTATTTCTAAATTTGTGCAAATGTAAGTTGTAATACATTAGCTGCATTTCACATTTTGTGCAAATGGCAGAAACAGGCAATTCGTGTGCTATGGGATGGGGGCTGGCCAACGATTTCGATAAAATAAACCCTTTTTTAATTTAAATGCTAATGCACTGAATTAAAATTTAATAACTGAGGAAATTGAAAAGCCGAGCAGGAATATTGGAAATAAATCCAAGCAGAAACAGCTGAAATTAAAAATTCTAGAGAGTGGGAGGATAGCAGCTAAGCTGTCTTATATGATTACATTTTTTTTTTTCAGAATGAAGCAAAAAAAAAAAAAAATCCTATCTCTCGCTGGCTCTAGGGCAGTAAATCCACAGTGCTGTGATTTATTGCTCAATTTTCCTGAGGGAAAAAGGCTTTCTTTCATGCTGAAATATTTCATAAATTTCAAGCCAGCATAAATTCTTAATTTAAAAGTTATGGAGGTCACATTTAGTGCACTGGTACGGTTCCAAAATCTTAAAGGAATAGCAGCAACCAAAAAAAAAAAAAAAAAAAAAAAAAAAAAGCAAAGAGGAGGGGTAGAATTTGCTTTTCTTTTTTTCTTTTTTTTTTCATTTTGGTTTTAATTCACGACTTGAAATTTCATTATTAAAGATTTCTCCTAGATGGATGAAACCCAAGCACGTGGGGAACTGGTGTGTGTTTAGAAATCTGCTGCAAAAGATGAAGAGATAAAGATTTAATTCAATTATAAAAAGGCATTCTTTTTTTAAGCCACTTGAGGAATTTCTGGTAAAAATTTCCTCTCTTCATTGCCCGGGAAGGGGTGAGGGTGGGGGAGGGTGGCCAATGTAATTGCTTCTCTTAGATCTCCAATCTTTTGTGCACACTGATATATTCATTTGTTATACAGCTGTTCAACGGCGGAAAGAATGCTGGGGCGCCCATAATTCTAAGCAAATCAATCAAAAATTAATGATTTGTCATGCTTGCACAATGGAGGAAAACAGCTCCTTGGGTCCTGGCTGCCTGATCTCGAAGAATGAAATGCCTTTCTTCGATAAGACAGCCGAGCCAGAGGTTCAGGGAGGCTGAGGTGCCACAGCAAATGTGGGGGCTCCCAGCACCCCCAAACTCTGAGGAGAGGGGGCTACCATCTTGGAGGGGGCATCTCCAAGATGGCGCCTCGGCTGGTCAAGCCCGGGACCTGGTGCAGCACATTTCCACGGTAGTATAATTAGGATCTTGTCTTGTCCCTCCCCCACTGAATCTCAAAAATCGCTTCCTCTCTGGGGACTTCGATGACTCCCTCCCTCCCCTACCCGATCTGATTTGTCCTTGTTCATTGTTCTCCAACCCTGCTAATGCACTACCACCAGTGCCTTTCACCAACTCTATGGGCCTGGGATGATGGTTCCTGGAGCACCTGTCTCCCCACAACTGGGCACTCCTCCTGGACAAAGACCACATCCCACATGTGGCCAAGTCTCCAGCACCCAGCTCAGGACCTGGCACAGAGCCAAAACCCAGCAAATATGGTCAAATTCATTAGTTATTACTTCTCAGGAAATATAGATGAGGTTCTTTAGATGAATGATGAACTGCATTGGCAATTAATTATACTTGGATGAAACGTAACCATTGATCTTAAATAATCAATCACTCCTTTATTCATTCAACAGATATTTCCTTGAAAGCCTACTATGTGTCAAATACCGTGCTCAGCTTTGGGTGGACAACTTCAAATCCACTGGGGGACCATTCCAAATCCCCAATGTTCACTGCTTCTGGGGCTTCTCTCCACCGTTGGAAGGGAAGAGTGAATGCGAACCAACCCAAGACGGGAAGTTCTCTCTGCATGCTCAAATGCTTCCTGAAGTCTTATACTCTTCACACTAATTCATGTGAGTGGTATATTTACAAGTATCAAATGCATGTTACTACATAACACATATGTGTGTATTTCATATGTACATATATATGTATGTATGTTAGTTTGAATATATAAATTCTGTTTTAATATACCAATTGGTTCAACTAACTCTGTAAGAAGACTCAGCCCCAGGGGTGAGTGAAACTAAGTACACTCAACTGGGAGGCCCGTAAGAGGTGCTCTACCTATGAGAAGCACCTGCCAGAGCCCCAGGCCCTGCCCAGAGGATGATTCCATGTCTCTTATTTACTGAGGACAGGACAAGTGGATCCAAAAAATCTTAAGTCTCATCAATTATCTCTATCCTTTCTAATAGCTAGTAGGTCCCCAAATTTAACTTCACTTCTCTTCTCTCCCACTGGGGTGCAAGACTCAAATCAGAAATCATTTGCTCATCCAACAATGATTTACTGAGCTCCTTCTACACACCAGACATTATAAGCAGATGGAATATACCCCAATGGCGATTACATTCAAGTAGGGGAGAAAGTAACATTAGGTGTAATAAATTAGTACAACATAGAGTATACTAGAAAGTAATCAGTACTGTGGGAGGGAAATAGAGAAGGGTAGGGGGTAATCAGAAGGCTGGGGACAAGGGACGAGCTGTGGGCTGCAGTTTTAAATAATGTGATCGGAGTAGGCGTTATTGGGTGAACAATGGAAGGAGGTGGGAAAGTTGGTCAGGTGGTGTCTGGGAAGGAGAATGGCCCGTGCAGGGATTCAAGGGCAGGAGTGGGTGGGGACAAGTGCAGGAGAGGTACAGGAGGTTGGCCCAGGGCCTTACAGGTCACTGAAGGGCTCTGGCTTTTACTCTGGAGATCCACTGGAAGGTTTTGGCAAAGTGACATAATCTGACTTTCGGTTTTAAAAGATCGTTCCAGCAGCTGTGTTAAGAACAGACCAAAGGGCAAAGGTAGAAGCAGGTGGGAAGAGGTTACTGCAGCAGCCCAGGTAAAAGATGAGGGCGGCTGGGACCTGGATAGCGGCAGTGAGGGGGTAAAGCAGGCTTGGGTTCTGAATACATTAGAAAGTGGAACCAACAGAACTTGCTGATGAACTGGATGTGGGGTATGAGAGAAGGAGTCAAGAACATCTTTCTCCTCAGCACCAAAAAAAAAAAAAAAAATGGAATTGCGTCTCTCTGGTGTATAAGAATATTAATCACTAGCACAGCACTTTATAGATTGTTACAATGCATCGACTCCCCCCAGTAACCCTGAGACGGAGACATGGCAGTTGAACTATCCCCCCTTTAATCAAGAATTAACCAAGCACCCCAAGGGGCCAAGTGACTTGTTCAAGGTCACAGAGCTGTCAATGGGTTGGCCAGGGCTCACACGTTTTTTTATACACATCTTCATCTCTAGAACCAGGGAATCAAACCTGACCCCAAACTATGTAGAGGAACTGCTTTTCTATATAACCACAGGTCCTTACTTCAAGCAAAAGCACTCCCCACTTTTATTCAACAGGTAATCTTGAAAAACATCTATTAAGGGTGACTGTACCAACACTAAACAATAGCCTTGCAAGTTGTTAAAGAGGATTCCGTGCCCAGGAAAACTACATATATTATAAATTCCCTAATTAGACCCTGCTTCTTAGATCACATTCAGTGATATGTTTCTAGCATGTGGTACCTGGTTTTTAATTTTGTACATTTGTTTTCCCAAATGAACATGGTTACTCAAATACCCTAACTCCCCTGGGTTCCAAGCTTGAGGGATGGATGGAAGATGCCAGAGAAGGCTCTGGGTTAAAAGAACTGGAACTCAGATGCGTGATGCCATTTTTCAATAGCTATATACAGTTCATACTAGACGTGTGATTCTGAGCAAGGCCTTGGGAGACTGATACTAAGATGAATCCGACATGGTTCCTTATTCATTTACCCAACTACTACCTATTAAGTGCCTACAATGTGCTAGGCACCAGGGTAGTTACTGGGGACACAAGAGCAACACGAACAGTGAGGAAGACAAGCAGGGATTGCTTAATTACCTTATACTGTTAATTTATAATTACCACCTGAGACATGTACTCTGCCCAGAAAGGCCTAGATTCCATGAGCATCTCTGACAATAGAAAACAATGAGACTGCAGGGCTGGGAAGGGCTTCCGTGAAGAAGAGAGGCTAGAACAGGGCACATGGAGCTCCTGCTCAACGGGGAAATGTAAAATCTAGATGCAAACGAAGCTAACAGCAGTGGGGTGCCAGGCAGTGAGGAGAAGGGTGCCATCTTGCCAGCTGAGAAGTCTGGGGCACTGAACCCTCATGGCTACAAACTTCACTGAGGGCCTTCGCCTCTGGAGGAAGGGGTCAGCTCATGGACATGCCTGAGCTCAACACAGGGAGCCCCTGACCAGAACCCAGGCCAGAGCCCAGAGGCTATGGGAGGCCCCAGAGATGCCATCAACTGGCCAAAGTTCTAACTACAAGGGAAATCCATGGGAAACAACCAATGGCTTCATTCCTCTTGGTTATGTTGCCCTCTGCCCCTTCCCAAGCCTCTGCTGTCTGAGGTCAAGTGTCAAGGAATAAATTGGGCTTTTCAGGAATGGAAACAGCACAGGCCTTGTCTGTTTCATATGAGTTTCCAGGTATGGGCAGTTTCTTCTCCTCTCATTGGTGGGCAGCCATGCAAACTAGAGCAGGACTCTAACACTGACATTATCATCATCACCACCACCATCATCGTCTTCATTCTTTGTCATCACCATCAACAGCTAGTAATTACTGTACACCAGGCTAAGGAGTTTCTGCTTTACTCCCAGGCTCATGGGCCACCTCAGAAGGCACCTCTGAAAGCAACTACTGGCTGCAGTACGGAGGCAGGGAGCCCAACATAAAGGCCATGGTCATCTCTCCGGGAAGAGATGATAATGGTCTGGGGATGGCAGTAGAGAAGAGAAAGCTTCAGGACTGAGGCTATTGAGAGTGACAAAGATCACCTGAGACAGAGTGCAGACAGCACACTGCAGTGGCTCAATAAATGACCAGTTTAAAAACATATTAAACTGCAGCTGTGCTGTGCCTGCTCTCTGTGCACAGACCTGGGCACCGGGAGGGACGGAAGTAAAAAGATGAATTCACCTCCACACCTGGGACCTGACACGGACCTCAGAAGAAGGGGGAGTCCTGGCCTCAGAGAGGAGGGGCAGTAGCCACCACAGGCTGCCATGCAGGACTCACCACCCAGAACTGGTCACAAGCCTCACTCTCATCCCAAGACACCTGCCTGATGCCACCACAGGTGGAGCTCACAGTCCACACCTGGACCTAAAGGGTCTGTGACACAGTTGCTGGTTGTTTAATGTGTGTAAATTCTATGCGCCCAGCTGGCTGGATCACCAAGGATTCTGAGGCTGCTTCAAAAAGTGTGAGGTTATTCCTGAAGTCAGGCCTGGCGAGGTTGTTGGTTTTACTTTTTTTTTTTTTTAATTTTTATACTGAAATAATTTAACATTTATAGAAGAGTTGCAAAAAAACTACGGGAGTTCCCTTCCACCCTTCACCCAACATGAACAACATGAAGGGCTTTGGACAGGGGCAAAACACAGTCAGAATTCTATCTGCAAAAGGACTGCTAGAGGGGACGATATGGAGACATTAAGACCAGTCAAGGGGCTGATGTCTGCGTTCAGGGAGGGTCAGCTGAGGTCTGATCTCCCTCCCCAGGACTAGCAGTCAAAAAGCCTTCAGGCTCCAAGACTAAACCATGCACTAGGACACAAGCAGCAAGGGTGGCAGTCTCTGGGAGTCAGGTGGGGCACAAGCCCTGCCTCTTGCTAGTGGGACCTCAGGTAAGTGATTTGACATCTCCATGCCTCATTTCCTTCCTCTATGAAACGGGAGTGATGCTAGTGCCCACCTCATAGCTTGTTGTGAGGACTAAGTGAGCTAATCAGTCACATGCTTAAAGCAGGGTCTTTACATCCACACAGTGTACTATTAATCCAGCATAAAAGGGCCTCAGATGGGGATAATACCAATAATCTCAGAGAGAGAGAGAGAGGCATCTACTGAGCGCCTCCTATATGACAGGCCTGGGCTGGGGCACTGCATGCACCCCCTCAACCACCGTAAGTGATGGAGACTGACCCCAATCCCACTGTCCGGACAAAGACTCAGAGGCTTACAGAGTGAAAGGACCAGCTGGGAAGAAGTTCAGATGCTGTGATTCTAAGTCCCTATTCTCAAACTCTATGCCATGTTGCCTCCAAGGTCCAGCAGGGTGACCTTGGCAAGGGACTTTACTCTCCTTTAAGAGTAGACACACTCCTTTGGGTACATAAATGCTGCTGTTTCTTTCTTAAAAAAAGAAAAGTGTCTCAGTTCTTTACAGTCATACACTTAATCTCTCAATTTACAAAAGAGCGAGTCATGTGACCGGATTCCACAAAAATTCTCTCTCCAGGTTTATGATTTTACAGAAAACTCCAGGGAAAACTGCCTGGAGCGAGTTAAAACCAGATCAGCCATAAACCATGTCCTGGTACAGCCTCACCAAGCCAAGACTCAGATTACTCATTAAATACATGATAAATATTCGCCTCAGATCAGCAGGAAGTGGCAGGGGGAGTGTAAAATAAGGAAAACGTTTTTGCTTCATGGGGGGGACCTATTATAAATACAGAGGGTTGCAAGCTCCAAATTAGTGAACCCAGAATTGGGGGACAGGGTTTTTAAGTCAGCCCCGTAAGTATTTTTAAGTAAGGTAGTAAGGGGAAAAGGCAGCTCCTCAAACCTCTTCAAGGAACCAGAGTAAAGGCCTTGAGCTTCCTGTGACATGGCCAAGGTGATGCTGCAAGGTCCAGAAAGCCTCCAGGGAAAAGCGCAGCCCTCCACGCGGGGAGACCCCTTCCTCTGACTGCTGGCACAGGCCATCTCTGGCCCTCATCTGCCCTTCTGTCCAATGAGGCCGCTAGACTGACAGCCTCTCAGAAACCTTCCAACCAAGACATGTGAAGTCAGGCAGACCTGGGTTCAAATTGGACCTCTAGGAGCTCAGCGACCTGGCTCAAGTCACATCACCTCTCTCAGCCTCAGTTTCCTCTGATGAAAAATGAGAGAAAATGCCCCACAAAACACAGCTGCTGAGTAGATAAAAAAAGTTAAAAGTCTATAACATGCTTGGCTAGTGCTAACAATACTACATGAGCCAAAGATCTAATGATGTCATGATTATATTGACAGTAGTGAGTAAAACTCGTACTTAAAAAAAAAAAAAAAAAAAAAAAAAAAAGCATATTCTGATCACTCCAGCAGGATTGACTTGGCACAGTAGTTCCCAACACAGAATCTGAAGCTGGACTGGCCTGGGTTCACACCTTGACTCCACAATTTATAAGCCACGTGATTCTGGCTAAAGTCACTTAACCCTTTGAGACTCAGTTTCCTCATATGTCAAATGGGGATCATAATAGTACTCACCTCACAAGGTTATTACTTAGGACTAAATTAGTTAACATATGCAAAGCTCTCAAAAACAATGGCACATAGCAATTGCTATATAAAAATTACTTATTTAAATGAGTTAGCATTTGTTAAACTTTAGCTATATCATTTATTAAACTTTGGGCAAGTTACTGTTTTCCTCTGAGACTCAGTTTCTCTAGCTATAAACTGGGCAGCAGTGACCAGACAGGCTGTGAGCACCCTCCACGTTCAGAAACTTGCTGATTCTGTTGTTTCTGCCTTTGCTCATGCCATCCCACTGCCTAGACTGCATGCAGTCCACTCTCACCAGCTGGATCCCAGGCCCTGCTCCAGAAAGCCTTCCCTGAACAAAGGAACAACCTCCTAGAGGCCCAAGGGTGTGCCTAAGCACACCTGAGGACATCACCACTCTCTACAGCCTTGCTGCCAACCAAACTGCAAGTTCTAAGAGCATGGCCAGCCTTTTATAAACAGCAACTCTGTGTCTCCATACATAGTACCCAGGGCTGCATTGCATACAGAAAGGGCTTAATAAAGGTAAACTGGTTTTAAAACATAAAGGAATTAACTGTACTGACAATATTTAGGGAACCATGGTAGTAAATGGGGTCTAGGGAATCTTCTACTCCACGAATGGCAAACAGGTTTTATTTTCATTGCCAATTCTAATCAAGCAGTCATGGCTGCCTGGGGCAATGTGTTGAGAAGGATTCTGGGGCCACATCAGAGCTCAGTTAGGAAGAGTGCTGTGATTGATTACTGATATCTGCAGTGAGTATGGTAAAGCTGGGGATGGGGGCTTGCCTGGCTCCCCCTGCAATCCCCTTTTACAGACAGAGAAACTGAGGTCTCCTGACTCTCAAAGTACACTTTTACGCACACACTCTCATTTGCAAAAACATTCCTACATGAAGGAGGAGCCCTGGGCTTTTAAAATTTGGAGTAAAGAGATCTCAGAGAAGAGAGAAGACGAAAGATAAAGAAATGCACACAGAAAAAAACTATGTGTAAAACACAGGGCTCGCTTTGGTTGTGAAAGAGAAATTATTACAGAAGGGCAAAGTAAACATTCTAAGAAAGACTTTTTTCTTTTTTTATAAAAGAAAAGTCTGCCACACATGCTCAAAGTAGAAATCTTACAAATTCCTATTACAAAATAACTCCTGGTCAGCCAACCACAATCTCTATAAATATATCACAAGATCAACAGCCCAGGCAAATAGGGGGAGGGGGAGAATAACTGCATGAATTTTTTAAAAATCAAAATAGTTCCTCTCACAGTTGGAAAGGAAGAAGTCACCCATTTTTCTACAAAATGAGAGGCCTGTGAAGAAAAGAAAGACTGTAATTCTACACAACCCAATGAACACCTGCTGAGAAATCTAGACAGCCAAACTATTTTGAAATTATTTTACAATTCTGCTTTCTTTGCAGGGGTAAAAAAAAACCTGGCACCCTGAATTCATTAGGGCAGCCATGATCTTCCAAAGGCTTCCACGGACCTATTCAGGGTGGGAGCAGCCAAATGCTCTAAGGAGCCTGATCTGGGTGGTAAATCCTATGGGATCTGGACTTGAAAAACAGAAGCCATTCTAAGTCTTTAAAATGCAGGCAATTTCATATAAGGTAGATTTGAGTACACAGGTGATCAACGGGCTGAGAAGTCAAAGAAGGGACAGAAGGGCAACCTGGGATTAACATATGAGGAAGCTGCCACCTCAAGCCCCTGGGGAGAGAAGGGGAAGAGATTGTATCCCCAGAAGTTGTGGCTGTTTGGCAAGGGCTGCCCAATGAGGATGGAACGCAGAGGGAGGGGCTGGAGCTACAAAGAAAACACTGAAAGAGGCAGAGTAAGAGTGGGGAGAAATACCCTGGGCATTTCCCTTCTTCCTACCTTTCCAATCTGCCTGCTGTGCATCCTTCTTGCAAAACTATTCAAAGGCCAGAGAGCAAAGGTGACTGGGAAATGTAGTTCCTTGCAACACAGGGCACAGTAGGGGAAAGTAAGGATGGAGCTGAGTGAGGTCAAACCAACAGCTTAGATCAGGAAATTCCTGGAGGCCTACAGCCACTTGATGACAATGTTCTGCACAGCTCACCAAGGGGTCCACGTGAGTCCAGCATCCCCATATGGTCTGTGACTTCCTCACAGGCAAAGTCTGTCTTCCCTTGACCTGCATGCTCTTCTACACTACCTAGTAGTCACAGCTCAGAATGGAAAGGGCCCTAAAAGTCCAAGAAATGGAAGCCTGGCCATCCAGCTCTCATCCTCCACTATGTGGGGATGCTTGGAAGGCCTGCCAGCATATTTCTGCTTCCAGCCTTTGCTGAAAATCTCCTATTGGCAGAAAACTCATAATGTGGACAGCTAGTTGTCCCCAACCCATCGCTCAGAAGATCCAAGCACCCAGTGGAAACTCTAGAAGCATCTCCTAACCAGATCTAGAACACTATGCTCACTGGGGTCGAAGTAGAGTCTCTGTGATACCAAAGTCTGATGCCAGCCAGGCTGGCTGAGAGGGGAACCCTCCTAAGGCCCCAGAACTTTCCACCTTCAGGGCCATTACTCCAGATTCACACTGGAACTTCATGGTGTTATTTTCTGAATGATATCATAAAAGACAAGCACATCCATGTCTTACAAGGCATAGACTCAACCCTGTGAACTTTGTCCTGACTGTGGCAGAAGGCTTGGATTCAAACTACATTCTGCAAAGAAAGAGGGGGCCCTTCTCCTTCATCGAAAGCGCCGTTCCCCCTCCTCCAAGCCACAGGGCCAATCTCCTTCCTGTTTTCTTCATGCACTTATTGCCTGGGCCATTCAAACAGTATTGATCAATCAGCTGGTACACTCAGTCATCTTTTTATGGCCTATTTTCCCAGCTGGACCATACATCTTCCCCAGGCAGGGGCTGAGCCTCTGGATTCCCTAGTGCCCACCACATGACCCAGCAAACTGAGAGCATCTACACAGTATCCTTAAAGGAGAAGATGACCCAGGTTCCGAGAGCTGAGTGCGGAGTGAGGTAGGAATAACACATTCTATCGACACCCCACATTCGTTTAGTGATTGATGAGACTTTTACATCCATTACTTCATTTAATTCTTTAAAGGCAGGAGACATGATGTCCATCTCAGAAAGGAGGGAGTGGCAGCGAGCAACTTTGCCCAAAGCCACTAGGTACCGGCAGGGCCGAGATTCAAACCCAGGTCTTCCTCTAAGACAAATACTGAGTTCCTTCCCTCTCCTGGCTCCAGTCCCCCTTTCCGAGGCCCCATATCTTGCTTCTCTTTCATGACACGAATTGGTTTAATAAAATCATTAAGTGGTAAAAAGAGTTATACATGTAAGGCACTCAGGAGAGTGCCTGGAACAGACCGAGTGCCACATTAGTAAAGGTGACCACTGCCTTCCTTGTCATCACTGTTGCTTCTCCATCGCTGCAAAACTCATTTTAAAACGTCAACCCACCACACCATCAACAGCAAACTTCGCAGTCAATGCAGCAGATACGGAAGATGCCTATACTTAATTAAAACTGGAAAATTAAAGTCCAATGACTTACAAGTTTTTTAAAAAGAGACATCTGAAGACACTGTATGATTCTAAGAAGTCTGTCCAAACAAAGCACTGACCTTCCCTGTACCAGGCCACAACCAACACCTTATTCCAAACTAGACTAGAATCTCGCTTCCTGACTGATAACTTCATGGACAACACCTTCAGTGCACAAAATACAGTACTTTCAAAAGCAGTAATGACAGAAAGCTAAGCAGAAAGGACAAAAATGATTTGAGCCAGGAAGCCGGCTGTTCAGAGGGAAAATAAAAGCCCACAGCGAAGGTAGCATGTGCAAGGTCACATGTGTTTGAACATGATCTGCAAGTCCCTTTCACAAGGGTTACTTACTGCTCCCTTGTCAGGTTTATGGGAACTAAATATGTGTTTTAGGCCAGACATATAAAAATCAATACTTCGAGACACCAGCTCATTGCTTGGCCCAAAGTCTTTGTGCAAATAAAACAAGTCGGCAGCTACCAACTCCAGCTAAGACGGGATGAGAAGGCAGCATTCTGCTATGTCATCTTTCCCAAATGGGGTTCTTCTACAAGAATTTCCAAAGCAGCTGTGTGCCCTCAGCTGTCACATCCACTGCCGCTTTTCTCTAATTTTAACTTGGCACTGTCACAACAGCCTTACCAACTCTCGTATTCTTTGACCTAGTAATCCACTTTGGAAATATCGTATAAAAGAAAAAGGATTCATGCACAAAGATGTCCATTGCATTATTTATAATAAAAACTGGGAAACAACCTATACGTATGATGTACACAAATAACTTCTTACAAAGCCATTAGAATGGATGCTCATGAACAGCAGAAAGCTATATGAATGCTCAAGTGCTAAGTGAAATGACAAGAACAAAATCAAACTATATATTTAACTTTAAATGAACTAAGCAATACATGCACATACACAGCATTTGGGTAGCTTGAAAACGGGTGATTTTTGTCCTCCTTCCTGCTGAGCTTTCTATCATTACTACTTTTGAGGAAAATCTCACTGTAGTTTACACATGCCACACATCTATAAAGACAGGTATCAGGAACAAGGTGATTTCCTGGGATGACATTCTTCTCCAGACTGAAGACCTCTGTCTCTCCAAGACATGTATTTACAGTCTGTCCTTGAGGATACAGACACTTGAGTAGACTTGGTGGCTGGACCCAGGTACATACCCATCCACTGGGAAGTTCAGCATTCAGGGCATTCGAGTGCCACCTGGGAGCTGAACAAAATGACCCTGAGACTATCTTCAAACACTGAGACTTTCTGAGAGACTCTTGGGAGAGATCATCTTTAAGCCTGTTGCCTTTTGAATACAGTAGACCTGTGAGTGACATTTTTATATAGTATCTAGTCATGACTACAATAACTGTATGACCAATGGAGTGTACCGAGATACATTACATACCAGTGACTCTAAAAGGGTCATTAAATGGCATGTTAGATGAGTTCAAAGACATTAACCAGGGATAATTCACCCACTTTACAACTGGGAAAACTGAGGTCCTGAGTAGCAATGTGACTTGCTGTTTTAAGGAACTGGATCCAAGTGAGGATGCTCAGAGATGAGCAGTTGGACCACATGTGTGAATGTAGGCAGGCATCTTTAGTAAACCATCTCATTTTATCCTCATCACTTCACTGTATGGTAAAGAATACTCTGGGTCTTTCCAAAGTCCCTAATACTATTGTAATTTTATAAAGAAACTGAGGCTCAGAGAGGTAAATTTAGTGGCCCCAAATCACACAGCTATTAAGCAGCAGAGCCAGCATTTTTACCCAAGCTTATATGGCATCAAAGCCCATGCATGCAACCATCGTGCCATACCTAACTCCCCCAAAAGGAAATGAAATGAGAGAGTTATATGGAGTCGGACTACACCACAGTATGAGGAAATATGCTCAGAGGCACAGAGTTTGCCTAGAGGCAGTGAGCTCCCCAGGGGAGACGTGTCATCAAAGGATGCACAGCCATCTGGCAAAAAAAAAAAAATCAGAGGCTGTAAGCAAAAGGCTGGATCAGCTACGAGGGGGGAGGGGAGGGAGAGAGAGGGATAAAAAGTGTGGTGTTTCTTGCCAGTATATTCCAGTTCTGGATCCTTCTGGAAGGTCCCAGACCTTCCTAACACTTCTTCAGACCAAGAATACTTATCCAGCTTTTTCATCCTCTCCATATTTAAAGGCCACCATCTTTTAGTGAAATGTTGCGGACCAAATATTTCATTTCCTTTATTCCCCTCTTCCTGGCTTCACAAGTGTAGTAAAAAGTTAATGAATCTATAAATTGCTCACTGGCTTAAAAAAAAAAAAACAGTTAATGGAAATTTTAATGAAAATGTCCTGCTTGCATAACTGATGGCAAACCCAGGACTGAATACCTGGCACTGCACAGCTAGAACCAGGTGCCATGAAAGCTCGAAAACTTTTACTAAAAGGAAGGGAGGTCCCAAGTTCATGGACAGCCAAGAGATGAAGATGACTCCATTCCAGGCTTCAAGGTGGCGAGTAACATTTACCCTATGGGCAACATCATCAGCACATTCGATCATCAAACTGGGAAACCCCATTTCTCAGAAAAGGAAAATGGCACAGAATCACACTCATTCTGAGGTACAAGGCCAAGGTTTGGGACTTGACACTAAAGATGGGAAAAGTCATGATAACTGAAAAGCTACCATGTACTGCTCGCGTTCCCAAGAGGAGTCCATGGACATCTAAGTACCGTAGTTCCCCTCCTCTGGAAATGCCAGAGTCCACACAAGAGGGGTGTGTGTATTGTGGAAAAAGTGCCCCAGGCCACCCTGGACATGCTCCCTATTCAAAAGTACTTCTTTGATGTCAATTCTGTCAAGTGCTGAGCTAGAACCTTTACAGACTTTATTTCTGATATGCTCCCTGTAACATGGAAAGGTAAACATGACTACCCCACTTCAATTGGAAAGGAAATGGAGGCTCAGAGAAGTTAAGTGCCTACCTCAAAGTAACACAGCCAGTCCAACCCTACCACTGCAGAGAGATACTCAGGCAGTCAGCGCTCATGACAAATCACCCAGGCTTCCTTCAAAAGCCTCCTAGCAGGCTTTCCAGCCTTCATTTGAGGTCCTGCAATCCAACAGCCTACACCTGTAGCCTGTTTGGACTTTCTAAGACACAAATCTGACCCTGTCATTCCACCATTTAAACTCTTCACAGACTACTTTTCCTGCCAAGGTAAAAACCACACTCTTTTCCAGCTGCCACCAACACAATCCTCACACCTAATGTTCTGGCCACACCAGGACTCCTGCACCAGCTCCCTTGCTCACTGCCCAGCTAACTCTCCTCCCCATCCTTCACTCAAGTTTCATCTTAGACATCACTTCCACCAGGAAACTTATCAACATCACTACTTTGCCCTACTCCACCCCCCACCTCCCCGTGGCCACCCAAGGCAGAGCCTGAGCTCCTCTAATATACATTCTTCCCAATGGTCCCACTGCCCAACTACCTACCTGCCTGCCACCTTCCCTGGGCCACAGGCAGCCCTGAGGCAGGGAACAAGGCTTGTTAACTGAGCTCAGGGCCTGATGCAAAGAGACCTGGGAAACGCTGAGAATGGGCTGGGTGGCAGGAGATGTCTTTCTGCGGCATCCTTGTCACACGACAGGCTCAAATCCTTGGACCAGGTCCAGCTCTGCTCAGCCTTCTCCAGCCTCCCCAAGGGAAAATTACATGGACCAGCAGTCCATGGTTATGGGAGATGATGGAGTGTTGACAAGAGCCGGAAGAAATGTAGTTTCCTTTAACACCTTCAACCTCCTCGCCTGTTCATTCTTTTCTCACCAGCTCTAATAGGATAAAAGTGGTTGAAATAGAGTAGGAGAAATAAAAGGACAGGAAACCACATAAGGACAGGAAGAGGCGTGCCACAAGCACATGCTCAGGAGAGTGGCGACAGGCACAAGTTTGTCCTAAGGGTGATCTAGGCCAATTGCAAAGCTACGTGGACACAGACACCATCCCACCGACGACCAGGGCTCTCAAAGAAAAACACGGGAACAAGAAATACCTGGAAATTATAACAGCTGCTTTTAGTTTCGAGATTTTGAAGCCTCTTTCTCTTTGTTTTTCCCCTAAACCAGTTACAATTAGCATTGAGGGATATAATTACATTGTTAGTCTAATTGCCTGTTTGAAGCAGGATCTACGGGGGTTTAATGGAAGATTTGAGGGGGAGGGCAGAGAAAATAAAAAGTCAGGATAATCACAGAAGAGATGTATAATGTGACTTTCTTCCCAGGTAGAGTCGAGGCCTGAGCTGCACCAGAGGCCAGGGAATTGCATCCCCGCCACCTCCCTTGCCCAGCTGGGCGGGGAATGGCGCTACTAGGTGGCGTGACTTCCCTGGAAATTGATTTTGGAGATGCTGACCTAATTAATCAGGAAAGGATCCTAGAAAGGCCCTCGGATTTGGAGCCTTTGCACTATTACTGGCAGTGACACATTTACACACTGGCGGGCAGTATTTTCCCTGGTGGGGCAAGCATGGTGACAGTTGACAGGGCTGGGCTCTTGTGGGGCCAGAGACCTACTCTTCACTCTGGGAGGGTGGTCTTGTACAGGGGGAGCATGGGTTTGGGGCTCTGAGGACAGAAATTAAGAGGTAGGCAGCTCTGAGCTCAGGATGAAGAGCAACATTCTCCTAAAGGGCAAGAAGACCACTGAGAGAGAGTGAACACCTTGACAACAGAGGAATTCTGGCTGGATGACCTTGTGGTAGGGACACAGAGGAATCAAGATGAGGAAGAACCAAATGCCTCTGAGGAACTGTACAAACAACTCGTGTCCCCAGACCACAGGACAGGGGTCTGCAGGGACAGTGAAGGAGAGAAAGGTTCTCTTTACCTCAGAAGACCCCTCCTATCCCCCCAGCCACTGACTCCTTCAGTTATGGGACTTCTGCCCTGAAGACCCAGCCCTCATGTGGGCAGCAATGGAAATGCTCCTTTTCTAATTACTTTTTTCCAATTACAGGTAGCAATTTGCAGTAACCAAACGCTATCTCCATGTGGGAAATGTGAAGCTCCAATGCAGAAGTCAAAAGCGAGACAATCTTATGGGCAATTATGGCCACCACAGTGGCCTTGCCATGTTCCAGGGCCTTCTCCTCCATCATCCATTGTCCCATTTAACACAAGCACAACATCTGGACTGGGGAATCTACACTCAAGCCTAATTTCTGCCACCCTGAGGTTGAGAAAATAGACAGAGATCAATTGCCCCACTGTACTTTAGTTTCCCATCTTGGGGAGAAAGGGGGAAACGACTCATCCCATGGGCTACCCTACCCCCAGTTCTAAAAGGTGGGAAAGGAGGAAGTTTCCTTACTAAGGCAGTGAGTGCAGAGACAGCAACGTCATCGGACAGGACAGATCTGACCCTGTGTACTCACCTCCCTCATCCAGAGGAGGACACTGCTGTCTGAAGTCACTGCACCTGTAACCGCCACTATGTCAGAGATTTCCATTTGCTCACCCCAGCAGCGCTGGCTTCCAGCACAATACTGGCACCGAGCGGGCACTCAAAATTATGCAGATGGATGAATGGCACAGAGTGGGCACTTAAAGGTACCAGGTAGGTCTGATGAAATGATGTGTGTCCTTTTGAGCTAATATGCACAGATTCCTTCTAGAACCATCTAATTCCCATGCCCACATGCCTCCTTGGATCAGTCTTCTGATCTGGCAACTGCAAAGCCATGAGGACCAGGGGCCCCAGCCAATATTCTTTAAGGCCCTGAATCATTCCACAGAAAAGTCTGAAGATTTGGGTTTCAAGGCAAAGATGGCCACTCAGGTGCCACAGAGTTCGGAAAGGCAGTCTCTGCTTTCCTCCCTCACCCCGCCTTCTGACTAGCTTGTGTCTCTAAGCAGAACCGTCATAGGCCAAATCTCAGAGCTGCCTGGGAGAAATGAGTTCTGCCAGGTTTTCTGCATTTTCCCCACTCAGTGTTGACAATGGCAATGGAGTGCGCTTGAAGCCCTCAGCACAAAAGGAGCAAAAATTTCACCGCACCATTTATGAGGTTACACTGCACATATGACCCAGAGCGGAAAGACTCATTGAAATCCAATAAAGATGAAGGGAGGGGGAGGCTGCTCTATTCTTAGAGAGGCCAACAGCATCTCCTTCCACACGATCTGCCCGGTTCTGCCATCGACCGAGGGGAAAACGAGCTGCCATTCTGATGATCTGTCCAGAGTGACAAGATGGTGACCAAGGGGACATCCTGGACTCACCCTTCTCCCCCACATCCTTCTAGGCCTTCCACTAAAAACGCTTTCAAAAGTCTGAAGCAGCTGTGGTCTTCTTTAAGGGAAGGGGCAGGAGGTTGGAAAGAAAAAGTTTTGTTTATAATAAAACATAAAAACAAAGCCATGGCACTTGTTTTTCTAGTCGAGTCAATTATTGGCTGCTTTCACATTCTAAAAGGCTGGGAGACTTACACATCAGAGCTGTTCCAGCCACAGAAAGCAGCCAGGGGATGTGAAAGGTCTGGTCCCAAATGGGGTCTCCTAGGACCTGACCCTGAGCTTCAAAACACAGAGCCGAACTCGCAATTCAATTCAGCTCCGTTCAACAGTCACTCACTAATCAGAGGAGACGTGGCCATGGGAATTGGAAGTTTCTAGGGAGAGTATATGTGTCATGCCCTATGCTGGCCTGGACTTTGGGGATTTAAGTAATAGGACACTTCGAGGACCCTGCAATCTGGGAGGCCCAAGGTGACGTCCCATGAAAAATCATCTCAGTGTCATGTGTACTCTGATCACTTGTACCATTTGAGTGTTCACTATGTGTGCAGTGGTGTATTAAGTACTTTGCACACATCGCCTCTTTTAATCCTTACAGAAATGCTGCAGGGTAGGTTTCCATATCTTAATTGTCCAGATGAGGAAACGGAGAAATACTAAGATGAAGCATGTTGTTCAAGAGGAGGAGCGCAGGTTCCCAAATCCCCTGGACGATTCTAACCAACCAGTGGGTAAGGATTCACTAAAAGGCCCCAGGACAGAGCCCTTGTCAGGAGAGGCAAATGGGAATGGGCTGGCTTCCTTCATTCTACAAACCTTCCCTAAGCCCCTCCTACCTACACAATCTGAATAAAGGGCGGTGCAGGAAAACAGCAGGCCTCCACTTGGAAGGGGAGAGGAGAGCTGCCATTGACGTAAGCCTCAAACAGAACCAGGATTAGAGAGCCACAGTGAGGAGGAGGCAGGCCTTCCCAGAGGCACGCAAAACAGAATGACTGGGCTGCGGGCGAGAAGTGGGTGAGCCCTGCCACTGGCAACAAGTGGCTACTGCTCAGGAATCCTGCAACAGCAGTGGGAAGAGGCATCTGGTAAGGTTCTGATGACGAGCTGCTGGTCTCCCTTTCAGCTCAGTGAGTACAGATCCATCCAAGAGCGTGACACCCCCAGCTTGCACACTGCCATTTCTATGGCACATAGCACATACTCTCCCAACCACCTGGTCCCCATCATGCCCCTGCAAGGGGTATTTGCACACCCTGTTTCAGAGACGAGGAAACTGAAGTACACAGATCCTCACTCGTTGGCCCATAATCGGTAATGGGAACGGAAGGGGCTATAGGGATGATTAACATCCCAGCTTGCCCCCAACCTCACATAAGTAATTACACACTGGGTCAGGTCTGCAGTCCCAAGCCCTAGGCACTGCTCTGCAGTCAGGGGAATGAAGGTGGGCCATCTTGAAGGAGCAAAGGGCTGTCTGTCTCTGTGAACTTACAGGAAGTCCCAGGACTCCCTGTTTCCTTGGAAAACAGTTTCTAGACTTGTTGCCTATAAATTGCCTGAATCTTTCTCTCTCTCTCTTTTTTTTTTTTTTTTTTGGAAGGTTTTCGCCATTTCACTAATTGCTTTCACTGCCTTTATCTCCATAAATTTAATTAAACTGCTATGTGACTTTGGGTTCGGAAAGCCACTGCCCCTCTTCAAACTCAGTTTCCCTCTCTGTTAAATGAGAGTGGGCTCTAATCTCTCAGAATTTTGGCAGCTTGACGATCCCAGGATTCTACGACCAGGCTCGGGCTAAGCACATGACCTTGATGTTCCTAGCTGCGTCAGCCCAGAGCTCCCCAGAGCGCCCAAGACCATCCTGCTTGAAACGGCTCCCAGTCCTGCGTCAGTGGCACTAGCTCTCGAGGCCTTGCATTATCCTAGATGAAAAGGCAGGACAGCCTTCCTTGGTAAAGTCCCCCTCTGTCCCCAATGGAGCCCCAAAGCTCAAATTTGCCTGTGGCATTTCAGAGGAGCTGCCAGTTCCCGGGTGTAGGAGAAACTCCAGATCGGGGGCTGGATCAAGAGCATAAGCGTGAGGCTGAAATTGTAATAATAATAACTGACATTTATATCACGCCTTTCATCCCCAAATCCCAAATTAATTAACTTTTTACGAGACATTTTTAAACTAGTGCCATTTAATAAAATTCTATTAGGAGAAGTCTTTTTTTTTTTTTTCTCCCCAGCCCTATATTTTTATTAACAGCCACCAAAAATATAATTTACAGGCAACTGAAAGCCAGTCAAGAGAGAAACAGGGAGAGGCTGATTCTGCTGATGAGAAAGCAGGCGATCCAGCACTGACCACAGGGGCTGACCCTCTGGCATCACTGTTAGGGGTCTGAGTCCTCCAGGGGTCCCATGGGCCCTGGTTACTCTACAAGACTGAATCTCAGCCTTGTATCATTTATCTCATATTTATTGATCACCTATTTTCTGCAGCCACTATATGAGCTGCTACGGATAAAATAAGCAAACAAAAAGCATTCACAGTCTTTGCATTCTTGGAGCTTACATTCTAATGGGGTAGACAAACCTTATCTCATTGATAGCTAGATAATTATAACTGTGGTAGGTGCTAAGAGGAAAGAGACCCCTCTCTTCCTTTAAGACAGTATCAAACAGAAAAATAATCAAGTCTGGAGTTAGGGGTAGGTGGATCAGGAAATACTTTCTTAAAAATTAATATTTATCCTGAAAAATGGTTTGGCATAAGTCAGGCAAAGGGGAGGGTGGAGGAGGGGAGGCCATGGGAACCACACGTGAGGGCTCAGAGGTGGAAGATGCCTGGCATGTCTGAGGAAGGAAAAGGAAGCCAGCCTGGTGGTGCAGATGGAGGGAGTGTATGAGATGGGGCTGGACAGAGGACAAAGCTGGCGAAATTCCATCCTGAGGAGAATGGAGCGCTGAACAAGGTTCACGTAGGAGAGAAGCATCATTAAATGTGTCCTTTTAAATAACTGGCTCTTGGCTGGCCTGTACATAGCAGTCCCCCCATATCCACAGGGATATGTTCCAAGACCCCCAGTAGATGCCTGAAAACATGGATAGGACTGAACCCAATATATACTACATTTTTTCCAATGCATACCTATGATAAAGGTTCATTTATAAATTTGGCACAGTAAGAGATTAACAATAACTGGTAATAAAATAGAAGAATTATAACAATATATTATAATTAAGGTTTTGTGACCGTGATCTCTCTCCCTCTTTCCAAATATCTTACTGTACTGTACTGTACATACAGAGTGGATACACTAGACAAAGGGATGACTCATTTCCCAAGCAAGATGGAGCAGGATGGTGTGAGATTTCATCACACTACTTAGAGCACTGTGCAATTTAAAACTAATGAATTGTTTATTTCTGGAATTTTCAACTTAATATTTTCAGATCGTGGTTGACTGTGGGTAACTGAAATTACAGAAAGCAAAACCGTGGATAAGAAGGACTCTTGTATCTGTGAAATATCACCTTTTTTGTGCACCTGCTTTATCCACACTGTCCAATGTGGTTGCCACTAAGCCACACGTGACTAACTGAACATTTGAAATATGCTAGTCCAAAGTGAGATGCGCTGTACATGGAAAATACACACCAATTTTGAAGACTTCATATGAAATCAAAAATAGATAATAGCTTTAAAATTTTTATATTGATTACATGTTGAAATGATGACATTTGGGAGATATTGGGTTAAATGTCATTAACATTCATTTCACCTGTTTCTTTTTCCTTTTTTATTGTGGCTACTAGAAAACTTAAAGTTACATAAGCGGCTTACATTACATTTCTATTGGACATCTGTGTGTTATGTGTTTAAAAACAAAAAATTTTAAGTAAAATATTCATTCATCTACTTTGGGGGAAGATGAGCAGTCATGGCTATTGTGGCTAGCTGAGGCCCAAGCATGTATTTATCTGGTCTTCACCTGCTCCCCAGGAGGTGGAAGGGGTAGCAATTCCACATGGAATCAGAACTGTGTAGGGCAGGCGCAGAGAGGGCTAAAGGAGGCAAACCAGTTCCGACCATCACCATCCCATTTCCCATCCAGATCTAGTAAGAAAAAGAAGTTACAAGGTGAAAAACCGAAAACCCTTGACTCCCACTCTGAGTCAAAGTAAAGGAAGAAGGAAGATTTTTCCAGAGTCACCTGGATTCCATTTAAAAATTCAAGGTCAAGCTCTCTTTCCTGACACTGGTAACAGATGGGACACAATCAAGGCCAGTCAAGGCCTGAGTCCCCTCTTCATCCTCACTTCTCTCCATCCTCTAAAAAGGTTTCACAGACCAGTGGCCTAGAATGGTTTTGGGGTTTCACATTATTTAAAATTTCTTTATAATTAGTTGCCCTAACTTGAAATTTAGTTAGTTTTACATAAAAGTCCAGATTTAAAACTTCTTTAAAAAAAAAAAAAAAAAAGGAAGATTGGCCACACTGGGCCTATGTTCTGACACAGCCAGGATGAGCTTTAGCTGAGTGGCAACAGATTCCCTGAGATAAAATACAAAGCTCCCCAATCCTACTGTGTGGGTGTACGCCCCGCCCCGATGTACCCTACACTCTTGCTGCATTGTGCTCTGGATACTCCACATGTGTTGGAACCTCTGCACATGTGGTAATCATTGCCCAGAACACCCTTCTCTCTCATCCACAGCTAACTCCTCCTCATCCAACACTGTTCTCCCAGCCTTGAGCTTTCCTGACCCCTCCCGCTCTCCTTGGTTGGGTGCAGTTTGCACTTACCACACTCCACCTCAATCATTCTCCCATCCTGCTTTCTCCACCAGATGCTGAGCCGTTCAAGGGTAAGGGTCGCGTCCTGCTTTTCTCTCCTGTCTCATCAGTACCAGGTAGAAAGGATGCTCAAGTTTGCCTGGTGAACCATGCAGAGAGGAGAGAGAGCATACTGGAAATCACACCCTACCCTTGTCTCCTCCCTAGCAGGATTTCTGACGTTTCTAGATGCACTTGGGACAGTCATCAACATAGTGAAACCAACCTAAAAAACCCCTCTAAATTATACTTTCATCAATTACCTGAGAGGCAAAAAAAAAAAAAATCATTAGAAGTTGAAAATTATACGGAGTCTGGAGTGACTTTGAACCCATGTAACCAGCCTAAATAGCTTTTTCTGTTGAGCAACAAGAATTTCTTGATTGCCCTTTTTGAAGTTGCCAGAGCCCTGTCTTGTTGCTATTAAATCGAAGTTTCACAATGATCCTAAACCAGTTCTTCCAGTTTTCCTGAAAGAACCGACTGTCATTCAACATAAATAAAATCTTTTATAAAACAACAAATACAAGGGAACCTGCCCAAGTGAAGTGAGAAACCATCATCTCTTAACAAAAAATGAAGCGCTGATTCATCTGTTCCATAAGCATTTCCTGAGCACCTACTGAATGCAAGACCTGGGGCAAAGAGGTGACTTTACAGCCCAGAAGAGTGACAACAGATACAGAGGAGACATCAGAGGACATGTCAATACAGATCATGCACAAGTACACGTAATTTTCGCTTATTTTGATAAACCAGGCTCAGGTAGGCAAGTCTGCAGTCCTTTGTCTTTGGCAAATAAAAGCTCATTAAATACTGGATCCTGTCCTCAACAAAATCACATTAACCATAAAGACCAAACGCAGTGGAAAAAAGAAGGGAAGAAGGAAAAGACAGAGAAGAAAGAAAAAGGTAGGGGAGGGGAGTTGAAGAGATCAAAGATTCAGGAGTGAGAAATTTTCTCCGATCAAGCCATTCCTCTGTATGAAATTTTAAAATTATATACTAATAAAACTTATCATACTCCATCATTTTGAGCAGGGAGAATGAGGATCAGAGAAAGTCCTAACCTGTCCATCTTTCAAAGTCCAGCTCAAAAGCCCACTCTTCCTTCCCCCCTTTGGTATCTCCAAGGAATTATAGAAAGAGTAGCTCTCACTACTAACAATTTATTCTGTGCCAGCTACTGTCCTAAATGCTTTGCTAGTAGGTCCTACTTCATCTCCCAACAACCCTATGTGGCATCTGCTTCGTCCAGATGAGAAACGTGAGGCTTGGAGAGGGTCTACCAGCTGCCTGCTGCACCTGCGCCCCAAGCAATCTAGCTCCTGGTGCCTCACTGTCTCTCTAATCAGGAGACTCAATATTGGCTCATCTCTCCAGAGCACATAACAGAAATAAAGGGTGGAGTTTTCAGAGCAAAAGATCTAAGTGCTGAGGAGAAGAAATGAAACAAGAAACCCAGACAACTCCAAAAACAAAGAAGAATACTAGATGTTTCCATAGATTTGAGGGGGGTGGGGGGGACCCACAGTGAAACAAGACTCAGGCTAGCATTAGATTGACTTCTCACCTGCAAGATCAAGGGCCAGAAGACAAGAGTGCAATAGCTACTCGGTTCTAAAAAGGATTTTGAATCCAGAATTCAATCACAAACCAACCCAACACTCAAGTGTGAGGAAACATAATGACCTCTTCAGATACATAAACATTCTGGGGCCACCCCAGCACCCCTTCTGAAAAACGTTAAGGAAAATGAATCCAAGAGAGAAGACAGCAGACAGAATTTTAAAAGAAAGAAACCCAACAAAACAAAGTTAACTCTAAACAGTGACCGAAAATATAGCTGTGAAGCTCAAAGCAGCTCTTACGTAATTCCCAAAAACATAATGCGTTTTTTTAAAGCTGGAAATAAAATTCCTTATCATATTAACCAAGAACTGATTATGGAAGATAAGAAAATTATAATTTAAAGGTCAAAATTATAATTTAAAGGTCAAAAATTTGCGTTGGGGGTGAGGGTAATTAGAGATACTAATTTATTCCTGCCCAAGTTCAAATATGTTAAAAATTTAAGCATAAGTAAGAAATGAGAAATAGGATTATGATATCTAAACCAAAGCGGGCAGCAAGCAGCAGGGGTAGGAGGAAAAAATGAAAGAAGGAAAAGGGGAGACTAAAGAAAACTTTGACAACCCAACAATAAGCAAGAAAAAAAAATCATGGAAAAACCGAAAGCAAAATAAGGTGACAGAAAGAAGTTGAAACTTAGGTAAGTAGTCACAATAAATATAGACGGTATATAAATCTGCCTATTAAAAAGCAGGGTATCATAAAATGGAGGGCAGGGATGTAGGATAGGCCAGGGGCTAAAACAAAAAAAAAAAAAACAGAAAAGCTACAACAGCAAGGACTATAATTATGTAAGATGCTATCAATGAGGAAAGTTGGGCGAAGGGCACATGGAAACTATGTACGGTATCTGTAACATCTTGTAAAGTCTTAAATTGTTTTAAAACACAAAGTATTTTTTTTAATAAGGAATTAACAGAGTGACAACAGGCCTATGTCAATAAAAAGCAGAAATGGTAACAGACTCTGCAGCAAAAAAAAAAAAAAAAAAAAAAAGTAAAAAATTATAGAGCATAAAGTTTTTTTAAAAATTGATTTAAAATTCAACCACCAAAAGGACATATAGTAATGAACTTGTACATAGCCATAATATACATAAAGCAAAACTTGTTGAAAATAAAAGGAGAAATGGAAAAAACAATGAGTTATAACATGAGAGAATGCAGCATACCTTCCAGAAATGAAAAGATCAGGAGGATTAAAAATCAAACGAAAATGAGGCAATAAAGGGCCTAAAAAAACAATTAGCCAATTTGATATATTTTATATGTACATATAAAACAATGCACATCTTTCCAAAAATCCCTGGAACAATTACAAATTGATCATGTGATAGGCCACAAAGAAAATATCAACAATTTTTTTTTAAATTAGAAATTATACAGGCCATATTCTCTACCACAAAGCAATAAAACTAAAAATTAAACAAAAAGGGAACCACAAAAAATTTAACCATGTGAAAATTAACCCAAAGGTTATTTATAGAAATCTATAAAAGAGATTAAAATAAACTGCAGACCATCTAAAAATGGACAATGAGAATACATAAACAATGAGAGTGCTATATAAAAAAACCCATGGGATACTTCCAAAGCAGTCACTCAAAGAAACAAAGGAAAAAAATCAAAATAAACCAAAAGAAAGTAGAAAAAGAACAAAAATAATCAGAAGTTAAAGAAATAGAAAACAAAAGATTTAATCATGAAAGCAAGGATGGCAAATTATTTTAAATTACCAGTAAAATAACTACCCACTTCCTCCCTCGCCCCCCGCCATGTCTGGCCAAGGAAATAAAAATAAATTTAAAATACTGTGATATGAGTAGGTGGCTATAACTAAAGACTCAGAAGGAGGGACAGAGGCGAAGAGGAAAGAAAGAAGACTATATAGTTTTAAATTGATATTTATGTATTTGAAAATGAATACAAAATAGTTTATAAATAATAAAATATACCAAAAATTGACTCAAGAAAAAAATAGAAAACCTAAATAGACCAATAATCAGAGGAAGAAATCTGAATTATAAAGTTACTGGGAATGTTCAGATAATTTTACTGGCAAATTCTACCTAATCCTCAATAAACAGATTATATCTATGCTTTCTAAATTGTTGAGGGGAGGGAAGCATCCCAATTCTGGCTACAAAGCCAGCACACTCCTATTAAAACTGTGCAAGGATAATTTAAAAGAAAGAAAATAATAGTTAAATCTTACATAAATACAGACCCAAAATTCCAACTTAAATGTTAGCAAATAAGACATGGCACTAAAGTACAAAAGCAATACAATTCCGAAAATAAACTTCAACCTAGATCATCTGGGACAGTTTGAGATTCTTTTTTTAATGATCAATTCACTAGGAATTTTTTTAAACTGCCACATAAAGAGTATTGCTCCAGAACCTCCTCAAAACCCTTTACATAATGCTGGAGCCATTCCATTAAAGTCAGGAAATGCCGAAAATGCCCAATATCACTTCCATATTGTTTAAAATTACTCTGGAGATCCTAGCCAATGTAAAAAGACTGAAAAAGGAAACAAGAAGTATATGAATTGGAAAGGATGAGACAAATCTGCCATTATTTGCAGATAAGACTGTATATTTTTTAAAAAATTCAAGAGAATCAACTGGAAAGCAATTAGAGAAGAATTCAGTAAAGTAACCAGATACAGGATAAATACTCACAAATCAGTGGCTCTCCTACTACAATGGGAGGAAAAATGCCATTCTCATGAATAACACAAGTTATTAAACACCAAGAAACTTAGTATAGATTGAAGGGTATAGTAATTAAAACAGCTGAAAATAAATGACACAGAATTAGGTAAACTGATCAATTTAAAAGAATAAGAAGTCCAGAGTCTGACCCATGTGTACATGAAAATTTTAAAAATCGTGACTGTGCCATTTCAAATCCATGGGAAAAGGGCAGACCATTCGACAGTAATAAAGCCTCCTGATACAATGCACCGAGAAGTCCACAGCATCTCCTCAGCGTACCCAGGCAAAACCCGCTTAACCTGAATCTAATAATAAGGAAACACCAGACAGACCCACAGTGAGGGACATTCTACAAAATCAGCAGCCCAAACTCAAAAAGGAACAGGACAACGGAATGTAGCTTGTGATCGAGGATTTTCTTTTCCTATAAAGGACATTATCAAAACAGATGATAAAACTGGAACAAAGTCTGTAGATTTGCTACTAGTACTCCATCGGTGTTCAATCCTTGGTTTTGATCACTGAAGTGTGGTTAAATAAGTAAATGTCCTTGTTTTTAGGAAATACACCCTGAAACCTTTAAGGGGTATCATGTCTGCAATGTTGTCTCAAATGGTTTAGAAAGAGAATTTTACAGAGAGTTGGGCGGAGAGGGAGAAGGGAGGTAAAAAGGGGAAGGGAGTGAGGGAGAGGAAAAGCAAATGTGGCAAATGTTAACATTTGGGGAATTCCGGTGAAAGTGTTATAGGAATTATCTGTACTAGTCTTACGACTTTTCTATAAATATGAAATCATGATCAAGTAACTTTTTTAAAAGAAAAATGTAAGTTGCAAGAAAGTTGTGGTTTCGGCCCCATACAGAATTATCATATAATACAGGTCTAGGAATTAAAAACACCAAATTCTAGATTGCTGTTATCTCTGGAGAGGAAGGGGACTGAAACTGAGGAAGGGAACTGCAACTCTCTCTGTAAAGTATTAATAAATCAGATCAAACGTGGCCAAAAAATAAATAAATAAAACACATAAGTAGATAAGAGTGAGACACCTGGAAAAATACATAAAAACAAAGGCCAGATGGATTTAGATAGCTAAACAGAAAAGAAAAACACTAAAAAAAAAATACTAAATAAATATAGGAGAATTTTTAAAAATTTAATTGGAATGAAGAGGTATTTCTAAGCATCTTCAGAAAACAAAGTAAAACAATGACAAAAATAATATATACAAATATGCCAGGTTCTGTTCTAAGCATTTTGCACACATATTATCTGAATTAATCCTTATAAACAACCCGATGATATCAGTTCTATTATCCCCAGCACACAGATGAGGTTCAGAGAGAACCACTGGTCACAGGCCCAAGACACCTCCCAGACTCCAAATTCTGCACCAGTTCCCACTCTTCTATGCACTCATTCAGAAGGTCCCCAGTTCTTTGCAATTCTCGCATAGCAAACTGAAGAAAATAATCGAGGAGCAGCTAGATTCTGGAAGGGTCTAGAGATTCTCATTCTTTCTTTCAATATTTACTACATATTTTTAAAAATTACCTCATTGTATTGTCACTATAGTATACACATTTCACTTATTTTATTTAAGACTCATACCACCACCAGGAGGTAGCTTTTCCTACCCGTATTTTCAAGCTGAGATAACAGAAGCTCAGACGCTGGGAGTGAGGTGTTCAAGGTAACAGTTCCTTAGGCAGAGCTGGGATTTGATCCTGGAGCCTGGTCTCTGACCACCGAGCTGCATCACCTTTTCTATTGAGCACGCAATGTGCCAGGTTCTGTGTGAGCGGCTTCCCCACTGGAGAAGAAGAAGGGATCCCAGCCGGTGGTTTCAAGCCAATCGCCCATTCCCCTGAGATTTTAGAAAGAACAGGCCCATTCTGCTCCTGCAGCAACAACTGAGCCTCCGGGTGAGAGTGCTCAGAGACAAAAGGAAGCATGACTCCGATCTGTGTGGCAATCACTTGTTGAACACCTATCACAGGCCAGGTCCTGAGGACACAGCGGGGAATCAGAGACTTTACCCCATCTTTAAAGGGGTTGCAATCCAGACAACTGACTACCCAGCCACAGTTAAGGATGAAAGCAATTAAGACTGACTGGGGGTAGGGAGAGAAGGGAGGAGGTTAAAGGGGGCTTCACAGAGGCCCCCAACCCCCATTTTTTCCAGAAGCAACACAGAAGCCCACAAAGAACTGTTTGTTTAAATGTCACACAGCCAGCAAGTGGGAGACTCAAATTCAAGGTTTCCAACTCCAGCACTGGGACAGGGCACCTTCCCTGGGGCGAAGCGACAAAGACATGATCAGGGTACAGCTTTAGGTGTTTCCAGGGCCAGGTAGAGAACAGGTGGTGCTTCTGTCCCTGCAAATAACTCTCACCTCAACGCAGCCTTGTGGGAAGCTAACCTGCCCCTGGACTGGCGGCTCCCACTTGAGCTCCTAAAATGATAAACTTAACCTGGGTGAGGTGCTCCCCTTAGTGAACCTGCTGCAGTTGGCCACAGTGTAGTCTGGGAACCCCATCTGCTTCCATGGGGCACTAGCCAGAAAGGTCAGGGCAGCCATGCGAGTCTCTCCATCCTGGGGCTTGGGCCACAAAGCAGCTTCCCGCCAGGCCGGGGACCCTGGCCACAGCCCCACACCAGCCACAGGGGCTCCAGGAAGCCATCTGCACTTCCTCTCCTCCCTAACCAGCCAAATGGCCTTGTGGCCATTCATAAAACCAGGCCCTGGGCCTGAGGCTGCTCAGGCCTGCAGTTGGGGGGAGGGCCAGGCTTGTGAGGGCTTCTAAGCATGACAACCCTTTTGAGCCCTATTCTCATCTTCATCCCAGCATGGCCTCTTCACGGAGCTGTTGCAGCAAATAAGCTTATAAAGCATTAAGGGCTGTACAAATGGGATACCCTGACGGCCCCCCGCCTTTCCATGCCTAGGCCAAGGCCAAGCACATCCTTACACCCAAGATCTCCCTGACTCCTCACATCTGCCCCGAGTCACACACACCTTGGGAATTAACTTAATCCAGTTTGTATCATTTGTTTGTCCACTATGCACCTAAAGACTGATGTTTAACCTACAGGCTAGAAAGCACGTGACCAAAAGGGTGTATCCTCCTTCAAAGTGCGCTCAGAAGGGGGCTCATTCCAAGAATCTCATTTGGGGGAACACATTTTCAAAACCCTCTCTGTGAACAAATCCTC
Organism: Eidolon dupreanum; assembly: GCA_028627145.1. NCBI lineage: Eukaryota > Metazoa > Chordata > Mammalia > Chiroptera > Pteropodidae > Eidolon > Eidolon dupreanum. The sequence continues at coordinate 147,904,795 of CM053509.1, read as the reverse complement.
CTCATTTAAGGACTGTTCTGCTTAGGTGAAAAGAACCACCAATCTTTGCGCACTTACCATGAAACCAAGCACTGGGCTTTAAGCACACTCCATGTACTTCGTCCATGTAATCCTTGCAATCGATGGATGAGGCTGGCGCAATTAATTACCCTCACTTTTCAGATGAAGGAGAATCACCTGCCCAGTGGCAAACACTGGTGGCAGAGCCAAGGCTGGGCCTTGGGCAAGCTGACTCCAGAGCATTTCTCCTCTGATCTCCTTTGAAGTGGCAGCTGCTCTGAGCACACGGCCCAGGCAACCCCTTCCACCAGCTCTTCGTCTCTGCGTATTGAAGAGTTTGGCCCCCAGCTCACTGTCTGTCCTTCCGCCTTCCTCTGTCTTCAGTGTCAACAATATGCAGCTCCTGCGACTCTCTGGCCAATCAGCTGTATAATCTCCTTTCTTCCAGCAGCCTTCCTTTCGCTTCCCCTCCACCAGCTCCACCCCACTCCCACACTCACACCTAGACCTTGTCCTCACCAATGATAGCACACCGACAATCTCATGCATCCCATCCCCAGACCCCCAGACCCTTCCACCACTCCTTGCTCCAATAGGACGTCCAACCCACAGCCCTATCTCCTCCCCTTCCCCCCGCCCCTCCCCCACTGCTGTCCTTCCTCAGCTAAGACCAGGCCTACCCTGATAATCGCCCCTTGATATCATCTTTCCATTTTTCAGCTCTCTGGCAAAACTCCAAGTCAACTCTTTGCCTACCCCGCACGAGAGAAATACACATGATCACGCAGATTGTCTCACTTTAAATTTACAACCACAAACCTCAAGTGGGCCTTCACACAACCCAGCCATCTCCCTCCTCAATTCACTCTCCTGGAGGAGTATCTGAGACTTTCCCCTTTCTGATCAAACCTCAAACAACCTGCTCTCTGCGGGTGGCTACTCTCCTTGAGAAAACAAAATCAGAGGAAAAGGACTCATTCTGTCACCAGTAAAGACTCCATATGTACTGAAGAGTCCCACTTCCTACACGAACCACTGGCCCGAATGTACCCTCCCATCCAAGCCAACCCTTCGCTGAGACTCTGAGGCCAATCCCCTTTCTCAAACCGAGGTCGCTGCTCCGGCAATTTCCTCTCCTCTCTCCTGCAACATTAGTTTTCCTTTCTCCACCAACATCCTGCCCGCGGCACAGAACAGGCTACAATATCGGCACCAGGGCCCATGTCCCCGTCTGCTCCCTTTTACAGCAAAACTCGACCCGAGTCTGCTCACTGGCTCCACCTCCTCGCTCCCATTCTTTTGATTCCACTCCACTCTAAGTCACCAACCCGCTGCCAGTAAACCACTGAAATCACTCTCCCCAACGTCACCAGTCACTGACCCTTCTTGTTGCCAAGCCCAGTGGATGTTCCTCAGTCCTCATCTTGGCTGATCATGGCTGATCTCTCTCCTTCCTTCCTGAAACTCTCTTTTCTTGACTTCGAGGACTCCTCACCTCCTGGTTTTCCTCCCATCTCGCAGGCCACTTCCCCTTGGCTGGTTCTTTCTTCTCTACCAGTAGCTCAGCTTCGGGACTACATTCACTTCATAGGTGACCTCAGCAAGTCCCACAGAGTTAAATGCCATCTGTCTGCTGCTGACTCACCGATTTAATATTCAGCCCTGACCACTGCTCACCTGAGCTCCAAACTCTCATATCCAACTGCTTACTTATCTCAGAGGCATCCTAAACCTCACATCTAAAGGTTCCCACTTGCCACCCCCACCCCACCAGTACCCGTTCCTCCCCGAGTCTAGCGCCATCTAGCAATGGTGCTACCAATCACTCAGTGTTCCAGCAAACATCGAGGCTGGAGTTGGGCTTGATTCATCAGCTCTCCCTCAACTCCACATCCAATCTACTGGGAAGTCCCACTGGCTCTGACACTGCGATCCATCTCACATCTGACCCCTCTGAGCCATCTCTCCACCACCTCTCCACGGCCCTCTCCTCCCAACCAACACCACCTTTTAACTTCTAACTGGGCTACCTCTAAGTTTCACAACCAGTCTTCTCATTACCATTCTTCCCACTCCCAGCAACCTGGGGGGTAGGGAGGGCTGTGTACTTTAAACTTACGGCATGTCTTCATTTGGACTAGGTACGTTTCAAGGCCTCAGGAGCCACATGTGTACCACATAGCACAGATCTAAAACATGATCCTGATCAGGTCACTCCTGAACCCCTCCCTGATACCTCACCACTCTCAGGATAAAGTCCCAACTCCTCCACCAGGCATAAAAAATGTCTCACAATCTGCCCCTCTGGGCTCTCCTGCCTCATCTCTCAAGACCCCACTGTACCAAGCATACCTTCATTCAGATCTCTGAATGTGCTGTCTGCTCACTTGCCTCTGAGCCTTGGCACATGCTGCCCTTTCTGCCTTCAGGCTGCTTTTGTTTCCCTTCTTGAGCTACAACGCCTCACTGACATCCTAAACTTGGGGGAGGTGCCCCTTCTCCAGGCTCCCAAACTGCCCATCTCCCCCACTTGTGTGTGCTCCCCAAGGGAAGGGACCATACTGCTCACCTGTGCTGAGCACCCAGCAGATGCTCCGTGATTGTTTGATGAATTAAAGACTGAATGAGGCTCCCCTTCCAATCAGGCATAACCCATCCCCACTCTGTTTACCCCATCACTCAGCATCTCCCTGCCCTTACTGCACAAGAATGGAGCCGCAGTCATGTCTCCACTCTACAACCTTCCCTATTCCTTCATTTTTCCTTAAATTTTATCCTGAGAAAGCAAAATTCCATATCCCCCCCCAGGATTCTGATTTGGGGAGAATGATGAAGACAACTTTCATGTAAAATATGTAGCATGTTCTGACTTGGCCTTTACTTCCCTTCCTTACCCCCTAAAAGGCTAAAATCCAGGCAAGAGAAATAATTTTATGTGAAAATAGCGGTTCAATACCAGCACCAGAGGCACCAGCAGCCACCACTGTTGCCCAGAAGGGCACTGCCATTGTCATAAGAGATAGATGAGATATCTGGGCGAGGAAGGCAAGAAACCTTCTTTGCTTGTGGGCATCTTCTTGCCAAGCTCTGATGGACATAAACGCAGGCATGTTACTATATTCACTAATTCACAAAACATGTTAACAAGCACTTCTTTTTTGCAGGTACCGTGCCAGGTGCTGGGATACAGGATAGAAATTATACCTCTGAGCTTGTTTTCCAAATATGGCAATAATTTCTTGTCTGTTCAAGGACCAACCTGCTTCTTTCGAACAATTTTTTTTTTTTAAATAGGAGACTCCTGAGCCTACAAAGGTCACGATCATGGAGCTAAAGTAGATCTAAAAATCTAGAACACTTTTAAAGAAATTCAAAAGTAGGAGAATTGGGATAATAATTTAAACTAACTGTAGGTTTAAATATCTAAAACTTTTTATGAGCAAGTAAAACATGTGCAATGCTTTTTCTGCCCCTAAATGACTTAAATTGCATCATACCTAAGAAAATGAACAAAAGATAACCCAGACATACATTTCAGTCTCCAGAATTTCCGTTTTAGAGAAAGAAGGCAACTTCCCCTAACTTTGGATTCAGAACCTACAGAGACTGTATAGCACTGGGTCCCTATGCAAACAAGGATTAATGAATAAAGGTCACTCACTGATTTATCATACCCTGGGAACACTATTCCCCTTAGAACCCATGGAAGCCCCAGAAGCCAGGCCCGTCATCAGAGGAAATGCTCTTTAAAAACGCACTCAACATGAGAAGAAAGTGTAGGATACACACGCTCTTGAGTTACTGATTATTCATTTGCTCTCCTGTGACTATCATTCCCACTGTTCCTATTAGGAAGCCACTGTATTACAGGCATACCTTGTTTTATTGTGCTTCACTTTACTGAGTTTCGTAGATACTGTGTTTTAATCAACATCAAGGTAATACCCTCCAGCAGCGAAAAGATTATGACTCATTGAAGACTCAGATGAAGGCTCGATGATGGCTAGCAGTTTTTAGCAATAAGGTCTTTTTTAAATTAAGGTATGGATACTTTTTAAATACAATACTACTGCACACTAAAGAGACTATAGTACAGAGTAAACATAGCTTTTATGTGCACTGGGAAACCAAAAAAAAATCCGTGTGACTCACTTTATTATGATATCTGCTTTACTGTGACAGTCTGGAACCAAACCTGCAATATATCTGAGGTATGTCTGTATTTAACAGCAACAACAAAGACAAAGCTGGCATCTGGAAATACTTCTGTAAAACAAACTCATAAAATCATTCCCTTGTTTCTGGTGAAGCATCGACTAAGGGTTGTGTTACTCTCATAAGAGCACCAAGAGCTAGAAGGGCTTCCACCCCCTCCCCACCGTGCCTCTGGAAAACCTGAGGCCCAGAGAGCACAGGTTGGACCTGAACACAGGACTCCCAGCCCAGTTTAGTTTATCTATCATTTGTCCCCCAAATGAGAGTCAAGTGTACCAAAAAGCACAGACTGTGATCTGCCTGGCTAAGCAGGGCCAAGAGGAAAAGAGAAAGGCAGCAGGAATTACTACACTCCCAGGACCTGGCTGTGTTTCTGTCTCCCTTAATATCTTACCACCATGTCAATAAAACTACAGCTGAGAGCTGCAAGACAATGAATCTATTTAAGAAAGAGTTCTTAGGGAAACTTAAAGACAACATGGAAAGGGGGTAAAAAAAAAAAAAAAAAAAAAACCAAGGAGAAAACTGAAGCCTCAGAAACTTATAGTTGCAGCAAACATTAAACACAGTCCAATAGCTACATAAAGCTTCACACTAAAATCCTTATGTTCTCAGTTCCTATTACTAAATATATCATGCCTGACTTTTAACAAAAATTACAAGGTATGCTAAAAGACAAGAAAAAAACACAGTCTGGAAAGACAAAGCAAGCATCAAAACCAGACTCTTATATGACACAGATTTTGGAATTATCAAACCAGGAATTTAAAATAACTATAATTAATATGCTAAGGGTTCTATGGAAAAGGTGAACAATATGCAAGAACAGATGGTAATGTAAGCGGAGATGGAAGTTCTAACAAAGAATCAAAAGAGTGCTACAAATAGAAATTTCCCAAACTGACAAAGCAAAGAAAAAAAAGGCTGTAAAAAAAAAAAAAAAAAAAACAACTGAACATCCAAGAATTATAAACAATTACAAAGTGTAACATATATGTAATGGGAATGCCAGTAGGAGAAACAAGAAAAATGGAAGAGAGGAAATATTTGAAGTAAAAATGGCTTAAAAGTTTCCAAAATTAATGACAGATACCAAACCACAGATCCAGCAACCTCAGAGAGCAACAAACAGAATAAATATCAAAAACAACAACAACAACAACAATCCAACATTTGTTAGATTTCACCACTGAAACCACTTGGGCCTGATGCTTTCTTTTTGAAAGGTTATTAGTTATTTATTTGGTTTATTTTCTATGTACAGGCATGTTTAGATTATCTGTTTCTCCTTGTGTGAATTTTGGTAGATTAGATACTGGAACTGCAGAAAATCAAAGACAAAAAGAAAATCTTGAAAGAAGCCATATGAGAAAATGTTTACCTGTAGAGCACCAAGAATAAGAATTACATCAGATTTCTCTCCAAACACTGTGCAAGAAAATAGTGGAGTGAAATACTTAAAGTTGAAAGAAAAAAACTCACCAACTTAAAATCTGTATCCAAATTATCTTTCAAAAGTGAAAAAGAAATAAAGACAAAATTTAGGGAATCTGTTACCAGTCGACTTGCCCTGCAAGAAACACCAAGTTCTTTAGAGAGAAGGAAAATTACATAGGTCAAAAATTTAACATACATCAAGAAAGGAATAGTGTGTTGGGGAAAGAATAAATGAAAATGAAACAAAATATTTTCTTATTCTTAATTTATCTAATACGTAATAGTTTGTTCAAAATAATAACTATATATATAGTTTATGGTTAAGTGAAATAAATGACAAAAATGTTATAAATGATGGAAGGAAGCAATTGGGAATATTCTGTTATAAGGTACATGCACTACCTATGAAGCAGTATAATATTATTTGAAAATGGACATAGGTTAATTGTAAATGTATGTATAAAGTCTAGGGCAAGCACTAAAAAATTCCTTTTCAAGAACTGAGATGCTATAAGTGGGAGAGAAATAAAATCATATAAAATGCTCAATTAAAACCAGAAAGCAAAAAGGGAAGACAAAAAAAGGACAATGAAAATAGTTACAAATGTGGTAGATATTAATATAATTATATCAATAATGTTAAATATGAATGGTCTAAATATAACCAATTAAAAGACAAAGATTTTCAGTGAATTAAAAAAAAAAAGATCCAACTGTATACTGTGTACCAAAAAATCCACTTTAAATGTAAAGACACAGATATATTTGAATTGTAAGTAAACATGGAGAAAGATATACCATGCTAATACTAATTAAAAGAAGCCTACAGTAGCTACATTAATTTCAGACAAAGCAGAAATCAGAGCAAGAAAAACTGCCAGGGATAAGAGGAATTACATAATAATCATCATCATCATCATCATCATCATCATCATCTTTAATGTGTATACACCTAACAACACAGCATCAAAATACATTGGGCAAAATCTAATAGAACTGCAAGAAAAAATAGACAAATCCACCATCAACATCCTCTACCAATAATTGACAGACCCAGCAAGTAGAAAATCAGTAAAGATAGAGTTAAACTGAACAGCACCATCAATCAACTGGATCTAATTGACCTTTATAGAGTACTTCATCCAACAACAGAATACAAATTATTCTCAAGCTCACATGGAATATTCACCAAGACAGATCAAATTCTAGGCCATAACACACTTTTTAACAAGCTTAAAATAACAGAAACCATACAAAATATGCTCAGACCACAATGACTTTAACCAGAAATAAATAACAGAAAATTGTGGTTAAATTTCAAAATATTTGCTGTAAAACTCTAAAAACATTTGAAGATTAAACAACACACTTCTAAAGAACACATGCATCAAAGCAGAAGTCTCACAAGTAATTAAAAAATATTTTGAGCTGAAAATGAAAATACAATTACCAAAATGTGTGGGGAGCAGCAAGTGCAGTACTTAGAGGGAATTTTTACATTTAATTTATAGCATTAGAAAAAAGATCTAAAATCAATAATCTATGCATTCACCTTAGGAAGCTAAAGAAGAGCAATATAAACATAAAAGAATCAGAAGAAAAAAATAATAAAATTTGGAGCAGCAATCAATGAAATTGCAAACTAAATATCAGCAGAGAAAATTAATGAAACCAAAGATTGGTTGTTTGCACATCAATAAAACCAATAAAACTTTAGCCAGGCTAACCAAGACAATAAAACAGAAAACACAATTGCTAATATCAGAAGTGAAAAAAGGCCATCAAGTGCTGATCACATGGATATTAAAAGGATAATAAAGGAGTATCAGGAACAACTCTTGGCCACAAATTTAATAAGTTAGATGAAATGGACCAATTCCTTGAAAAATTCAATCTACCAAAACTCACACAAATAGAAACAGATAATCTAAATATGCCTGTATATATAAAAGCAACCAAATCAATAATTAATAACCTTTCAAAAAGAAAGCACCAGGTCCAGATGGTTTCAGTGGTGAAATCTAACAAACACTTAAATGACACTAATTTGCTATAATCTCTTCCAGGAAACAGAAGCAAAGAGAATACTTCCTAACTTGTTATATGAGGCCAACATTATTCTAATACCAAAACCAGATAAACACATTACAAGAACGGGAAACCACAAACCAATATCTCTCCTGAATACTGATGCATAAATCATCGACAATATATTAGCAAATTGAATCCAACAATGTATAAAAAGAAATGTCCACCACAACTGAATGAGATTTATTCCAGGTATGCAAGGCTGGTTCAACATTCACAAATCAACTCATATAACCCACCACATCAACAGGTTAAAGAAGAAAAGTCACATTATCCTATGAACAGATGTGTATTTGACAAGATCCAACACATGTTCACAATAAAAAAAAAAAACTCAGAAAACTAGGAACAGAGAACTTCCTCAATTTGATAAAGAACATGAACACAAACACCTACAGCTAAGATCACACTTAATGGTGTTAAATTAGATGTATGCCCCCTAAGATCAAGAACATGGCAAGGATGTCCCCTGGTCACCACTCCTACTCAACAGCATTCTGGAAGTTGTAGCTAATGCCATAAAACAAGGAAACAAAAAGTAGAGAAGGAAGAAAGATTGGGAAGGAAGAAATAAAACTGTCTTTGTTCACAAATAACATGACTATGCAGAAAATCCCAAAGAATCAATTTAAAAAAACTGGAACTAATTGTGATTATAGAAAGGTTGCAGGATATAAGGTTATTAAAAAATAAAGTCGATTGCTTTCATATATACCAACAATGAATAACTGGAATTTGAAATTTAAAAAATAATACTATATTATCATCAAAGAAAAGAGAAGTTACTTAGGATAAATCTAACAAAATACGTACAGGATATATGAAGAAAACCACAAAACTCTATTAAAAGAAATCAAAGATATAAATAAATAGATAGTCCATATTCATGGAAGGCTCGATATTGTTAAAATGTCAGTTCTTGCCAACTTAATCTATAGAATCAACACAATTCCAATCAAAATCCCAGCAAGTTATTTTGTAGATAGTGGCAAACTGATGTTAAAGTATATACGGAAAGACAAAAGACCCAGAGAAGCCAGCACAATGTTGAAGAAAGTCAGAAAACTTACACTGCTCGCCAACTTTGAGACTTACTATAAAGCTACGATAAACAAGACTTTGGTGTTGGTGAAAGGGTAGACAGGTCAGTGGAACAGAATAGAGAACTCAGTAAAAGACCCACACAAATATAGTCAACTGATCTTTGGAGAAAGGACAGTCTTTTCAATAAATGGTGCTAGAACTGGACATCCACGTGCAAAGAGAAAAAAAAAAAAAAACCCTCTCAGACATGTCCTTGTTCCCCAGCAACCACCACCACCACTTTCTTTGAGCCACAAGAAAGTGTCAGCAATCCTGGCAGCTGCCAACTTATCTGCCCTCTGCCTCATCCAGCCTGTTTCATGCCCAGCCACTCCCCATCAATCAAAACTCTCAAAGCCCACAGCAACTTTCACTATCAATTTCAGGCCCTTCCTCAGTCCCATTTCTACTCCAATTTCTTTCCTTCCTGTTCTCTACATAAACTGCCTCCTAGAGGAACCATATCTATTTTTTGGTCCCTGATTTCTAACACTGTGCACATAAACACTCAGTAAACACTTCTTAAATGAATAAGCTTTTAAGTTATGTACATGTCTACGTCTATTGAGTATGTGTATCAAAATATCAATCAATACATCAAACGTCAACACTCAAGAGTCATTATTTCTGGGTTGGAAAATTATGGATGAGTTTGATTTTTTATTCCTTTTTGCTCATCTGGACTTCCTAACTGTTCAAGAGTAAACATGTATTACTTTGGATAATAAAAATAATAATAGAAGCAAAAAAAAAGTCAAGAAAATAACATATAAAAAAGGTCAGGCTTATACAAAGGAAACATTACGAATAATGATTCACTTTATAGAAGGCTTTTTTTTTTTTTTTTGCTTTGTAAAAAGCTTTGTCATAAAAATATTTTATGCAGTGAATAGTCCAAAACAGGATTTGATTTGTGGCAAACTTTTCAGGACGGTGCGAAATTCAGAAAGTCTTGTTTCCCCTGAGGAGCAGAGAGCTGTTTCTTCTTCCTTCCTTCCAGCCACAAGCTATTTCCTTCTCTTCTCCTCCAGGGAGGTCACAGCACATTCCTGGTTCTGTCAGTTCTGAGCTTGGTGACTCCTGACCCCATTAGCCCCTAGGGTTTCTCCTTTAGATGCGGGTGTTTTATGACTCCAGAGTAACAGACTGGATTCTCAGCTGCTATCACCAGGAAGGAACCTTCAACAGACTGGATGGAGACATAGTAATTCTCTGGCCCTCTGGCCTCAGAGCAGAATCTAGGTGCACTTACTTGATCTGACAGATGAGGAAACAGACCAGAGAGGGGAAGTAATTTCTCTACAGTTACCCAGCTATTAAGTGGAGGCAACAGGACTCAGGACGCCAACCTTGGTCTGACACGTAAGCTTCACGATAAATGAAGCTTAAATTGAAATAACTTTAAGAAATGGTAAAGAAATTGAGTGCCAGATCTGTGCCAGGTTCTGAGCCAGAGCCAAAGGGAAAGCCACCACCCCTGCCCCCGTGGAGCTAGCATTCTAGCAAGGAGAACCCACCACACAGCGCCTAACATCCACACGATTCCTAATGACCACAGACTGACTTCCGCCCCTGCAACAGCCTTCCCAAGTAGAGTCCACACCCTCAGCCAGGTGGGATACAAACATATGATTAAGCAAAACTGCACCTAGCCACGCGGCAAACTGCTGAAACCTCCACTGCTAAATTCCATTAATACTACTACAAACTGTCATTGTTGTGACTCTTTCCGTGTGCCAGGCACTGTGCTTGGCACTTTGTATCCAGTACTGGATATGAATATCCAATGATTATACCCTGAGATGTGAGCTCACTTATCCCCATTTGACAGGCAAGTAGATTGAGACTCTCAAAATAAGTGGAAAATCAAGGTCTACTGCTCTCTTACTGTATCTCTCTCAGCACTACAGAGACGGCCCCTGGTATGTGCTGCACCCTGCAGGCACCCCCTCTCAAACACATACACAAACAAATCCCAGCAAGGAGGCCTCCTGGCCTTGTCTTGAGGAAAAATTCTCAAAGACCATGAAAGTGAATTTTGTATCTTTATGGCAACTGGCTGGGTGAGGCCTGTCGCGAAAGGGGGGAGGGGGCGGGGGGTACAAAGGCCTGAGAAAGGAGAGCCCAGGGTCCCTGGGAGCTCTTCCAGTAGTGATTCTCCACTCTAGATCCAGAGCTGCAAAGCTGCAGAGGCCCCCACGCCCAGCCCAGGGCTCCACCTGCTCCCCAACTCCAACCACCCATTAGGTCCCTGCCCAGTCTGTTCCGGGCAGGACCCTGGCCACAGGCCCTCAGCCTCCTCACTCACTCAGACCGTGAACAGGCGGGGAGACTGAGGGGATGCAAAGGCCTTGGCCCAGCTATGCCGTGGACTGACTTAAACTCTGGGCAGTACTCGCCCTCCCTGCGAGCAGGGCACATGGGCTCCAACCTGGCTCTGCTGCCGTTAGCAGAGGACTTCTGAGCCTCAATTTCCTCATTAGTAAAATGGAGATGGTGACAGCACCTCCTTCAGAGAGTCATCCTGAAGATGAAATGCACATAACACACAGACAAGGAGTGCCTCCTATAGACACCTAGATGTCCGCCATTAGCACACTTACCTAGCTAGATATTGTAATACTATTTCATCATCTGAGAACCTCACAGGGGTCCTGCTATCTAGTTCACCCCAATGCCCAGAACAGTGCCTAACATACTGAAGGCACTCCGTAAACACTTCTCAGGCAGATGGATAAATGATTAAAAAGAATGCTAGAATGCACCTCTTTCCTGTTCTGGGCTACTTGTAACCTGGAGGCAGGTGGATGTGCTAAGGGCTAAGCTGGGGGCTAAGTGAATGGTTGGCTACACCCCCAGACTGAGCAAACAGGCCCTAGGATCCTTAACCAGAAACCACAGAAGGCCTACTGTCCCTGACAGGTAGTCTTCCAACACCTGTTGGAATCTATGTCCTTGCCCCAGTATCACATAGTAAGTAAGTGCTCAATAAATATAGGTTCGAGGCAAGCTCACATTGCCCTCTCCCTCCCAGGTGACCTGCTCCAAGCACCTGCAATTCTTCCTCCTGCTCCTCCTAAATCTACCTCAACTACATAAACCTTGGCTGTTACCCCCAACCCAGGAGAGCTACACAGGTTGGCAACTGACCTTCAGGTACCCCCTGCAGCTCTACCCAGGTACTATGACATTTTCTTTAAATGTTCATGATCACCACTATGAAGATTCAATCAATTCCCTTTTTCCAGGCCTTGGTTTTCTCAGCCTACAAACTGGTACAGCCATCCTCACCCAGCCCGCTTCCCAGGAGTGCCGTACCGAATCAGCGAGAATGCAGATGTCCAGGTGTTCGGCAAACCTGATCTGCTGAACCAAGAGGGTATCAGCACCCTCAACTCTTCACAAAGAAGGTTCAACCTTGCAAAGGGGCCGGCACCACTCTCAAGAGGACACCGGCAACAGCGGCCAGGAGCCAGCCAAACCTCTCTCAACTACGAAAAGGCTACCACTTGCCAAGTTCGCTCCTGGCATAAAAGTCTGCCAGAAAGAAATGACAAGGAAGCCTGGCTGCCAGTTTTCTTCTTCATGGACACACACACACACACACACACAATTTGACTCATAAATAAAAATCTGATTACTACTGGCTTTTCCTAAGCCAATATGACTGAGTTTTAATCTTTTATAAAGAAAAAACTCATAAAATATTCAAGCGAAGCCCACACGTCTCAAGAGACCAGAAGTGGCTCTCGGCAGCCCCCAGTTACAGACGCACCAATCGGGGGCCCCAGGACCTGTGCTATCAACCACTGGAGCACCTCGCCCACTGCAGCTGATGTTCAACGGAGTCATTAGCAGTGAGCGGGTCTGGGCTCTGCCAGCTGCAGCTAACTCTCCAGCCAGCCGGCTCCCCCTGGCTGCTCTCCACACTCTTGGCTCTTTCTGCTCTACAAGACTGGGGATGCCCTGGGCTGCTTTTCAGACTGTGCAGCGTTGAGAACAGGCTGAAAGGGACAAAATAGTACTGTCAGGCCCCAAGGCACACAAGGAGAGGAAACAGAGAAAAGACCCTCCCCTTCTAACTCACGAATCCAGGCTCAACAGATGGAGGCTAATAAAAGTATGTACTGCAGCCTCTGTAACCTGGCCTGCTCAATCTCCCTTTCCACAATTCACTCGTTCATCCAGAAATTTCTGGCTGTGACCCTACTATGTGTCAGCACTGTGAGTACAAGGGATACAACAAAATGAAGGAGACAGACAAAAAGTCTTGCCCTCCTTAGTGGGACAAGGGTTGATTCCTGACTTGGGCAGGAATAGTACAAGGTGTCTTGGAGAGTGTAAAGAAGCACTTAAAGCATGATGGGGACTTGTCCGAGGGACAGAGGAGCCTGATGCATGAAGGAACAGGCACTGGCCAAAATCTAGAATAATGTGAGCAGTGAAATAATAATAGTAATTATAATAGTAATTACTATAATAATTATAATAATAATTATAATAATAATCCATAAAAGAAACTTATAAGTTTATATCAGTGTAGACAACCAGGAGTTTACACTGATGTAAATAAGTTAGTGAATAAGTAAATGGAAAAGAAAAAAGAGCTCTTTCTATAGGAGCATTCGAATTAATAAATGTAGAAGGAATGATGGAAATAGAAAATCACTACTTGGCAAACACCAGGCAAGAATCATCAATGGGTGCTAAAATCTGTGGACAAAAAAAGTATGATGTGGAAAAAAGATTATTTGCATAGTTGTAAATTACCTCCCACAAAATACTTATTACTATGAAGGGTATTAAGAAAGTAACTTCACAGAGGAGAATTTGACAGACACCACCTTAACCAAGCATTCAAAGTTCACATCACCAGTGATAAGTCATTATCGACATCCCATACCCACTACCATGATTCACAGAGAAGGGGACAGCGTCACTTCTGGGGACCTACTGCCAGAAATGCATAACCTGAATGAAGTGATCTAGTAAACATCCAACAAACCCGTATTATACAAAAAAACAAGTGAGGACTCTTTAAAGGGGTCAAGGGCATAGAATTCTAAGAAAAGCTAAAGATCTGTCCCAGACTGATAAAGACTTAAGAGACATGACAACGAAATGCAATGTGAGATCCTGAATTGGATCCTGTACCAGAAAAAGGCCATTATTGAGACCATTAGTGAAATTTGAATAAGGTCTGTAGATTAGTTCATATTATTGCATTACTATTAATTTCCTGCATTAATATTAACTTCACAGTATAATTTGAGCACTATACTATGGTTACATAAGCTGCTAACATTTAAGGAAGCTGGTGAAGGGTATATGGAAACTCTCCGTATTATTTTTGCAAATTTTTATAAGTCTGAAATTCTTTCAAAATGAAAAGCTGGAACAGAGCAATGCTTCTCTGGTTGAGCAGCACATGAAGATGCTGGCTTGCATTAAAGGACTGTATCATGTGAAAGATGCACATCTTGCAATACAACAATCACAGTCAGCCAGGCAATATGCTCTTACTCCGAGAGGAACCAAGAGAACAGCGGTTCTCACCTCCTAGTCACCTACCCAAGGGGCACCTGCCACCTGCACACATTGGCGCATACCTGGTGAAATATCATATCCATTCATCAAATCACACCCCTGCTTCAAAACTTTCCCATGTTAACGGTTTTCAGACTAGACTGGTACACTTCAAATCAACAACTAAACAACAGGGGACATTTCCTAACTGCAAGAGAATGGCAAACTGGATTCGGTATTAAGATTTTCCTCTATAAATTTTCTGCTGGGCCCTGTTACCACCTGTATTCAACAGAGCTCCTTATTAGTACTATGAAGAAACAAAGAGCAAAGTAACTCTAGTAGAAAAATGTGAAAGAATCGGCTAGTCCTGCTCACTTGGTCAGCTTGCTTGGTTTTCTGGGCCTGAGCTCATGGCTGGGATTTTTTATTGTAGCCATATAGCACAGTCATATTTTCTGCTAGTAAATTGTCCCTGGGTCATACAATGGAATCAAAAAGATCAATATTTCACAGTGCTGTTACAAAAAAAGTTTTCTGGTGTCCCCATGCTTCCACCCAAAGCCACAATACAAAGACACACACGCACACACATCTAAGAATGGCCATCCTCATTGATAAAAGGAGACAGACAATACTATCTCCTCATAAGACTGCCATAAAGATAAAGTGATGAATACCAACTAAGTACCTTTGTTCATTCAATCAGCAAATGTTTAATAAGCATCTACTATGTCAGGCCCCTGCTTGGAACTGAGGACAGTGACGAAAAGACAGACACAAACTGTGCCCCGCACAGGGCTCATATTCATTTCTTTGGTTAGCAAAATTCTCTGCCTGGTTTTCAGGGTCGTCCACAAGGACCCCTAGCATTTGTCCATTCATCTGTCCATCTATCCCCTTACCTCCCTCTTTCTCCTCTTCCTCCCCCTAAACCCCCACCACCCCTTCTGTCCCACCACTTGCCCAAAACTCTCGCCACTCCCCAAATACTTTCTGTTCAAGTAGACCACCTGCTATTTTCATCCTCCCTCAGAAGATATTTTTAAGCATCTTGAAATACCATTTGCATATAAAGGCTCCACTAATTATAATCTTTCTACCTCTTCATTAGAGCCTAGGATGACCTCTCCTTTCCCCTCTGCCTATTTTAATATTAATCGCACACCTCCTTTTGCAGGTGTCCCTGATCGCCCCCGCCCCCGAGCCTTTCTTCCCCCCACTACATACACACCTCAGCATCCCCAAAGCTCAAAGGGAATCAAACAGCCTGATATCTCAGGAGTTCACCTCACCCCTCGTCTGGTCTCTCTGCCAATAGCAGATCAAAAGCAAGAACCACAGCCAACATTTCAGAATCTTCTGCTCCTATCCAGCACAAGACAGGCAGGACAGAAATTCTGGGGGACACGTGGCTGGTGGCTGAGAAGCATCCTCCAGTACAGTCTGCGATGGGTAGACGGTGGCAAGCTCCAGGGAGGCAGTTTTTTCTCAGCATCAATTCCAGTTTCTTGCACAGAGCCTGATGCACAGTAGGTGCTCAATAATGGTTGATTGTTGTTGAAAATGTTTTATCTTTGAAAGTTTTGCTGAACAAGGCAGAGAAATTCCTCTATGCTTAATGGAGAAGAAATGAGCAATTATATGCTCTCAAACATTGGGGAAACTGTTCTTAGAAAGGCAGGGGTGTAAATTTCAGTGGGTCACGGGCCATGCAGGTAACTCCCACAAGCAAACAGAAAGGGAGGATAAGGAGGCCAACCCCACCTGTTCCTGCTGACCGCTGCCATTGGGAGTGCATGTCCCCCACTGCCCGGGTGTTCAAGTTGTCAGAACAAGTAGGAAATCTGAATTTTTAAACACGGGCAACGAAATCAACTATTGTGGCCATCGTTTAATCTCTGGTTTAACTTCTATTCAAACATTTCTTCCCTCCTCCACTCAGTCCCCCATCTTGTTTACAACACTTTTGAACAGAAAAGGTGTTTTTATAATTAGCACAGTGTTTATATTCCAATGAGAGCTTTCAGAAGGCTTAAAAATAGACTGATTCCTTATACACCTTCGAATTCTTCCCCCTGAAGATCTTGTTTATACTAGCATTTTCCTTGGCAAACCTTCTTTTGAAAAGGTCAGCTGCAGTTCACAAATTCTTAAACTGGCAGCTCCAAATTATTGGGATTTTGGAGGACACGTTTAGGCACCTTCCAACCCCCGTGAAGAGCAAATTCTACAGATAAATGCTCACAAGCGAACCCCAAGTATAGTCCAGATCTTGAGGGCCTGGCTACTCCAGTGCTCCTGGAAATGAGAGGCTCCTGGAACCTGGCGAGCCTCTAGGATCCTAAAACGTGAACTCTGCTTTAAGAAAACCCAATTTAGGGGATTTAGACACCACCCTGGTATGGGGCTGTTTATCCATTTACCAAATAGGTGTTCTCATGACAGAAAAAAAGAAAAAAGAAAAACAACCTTAAAAAGCAGCTCTCCCGTCCAGGGTGATATTTAAGTGACTAAGTCCATCCACCTCAGCCAGGAGGTCATTAAACAAAAGGTGTGTTTGAAGGAGAAGGAAAGAGTGGTTGGGGTGGGAGAAACTGAGTCAGCAAATTTACTCTCTTTATTGCAGGACTTCTCAGTGCCCTTAAAGGTCCAACAGCTGCTACTCCGTTCACAGGTTTATTTGGCCCTGAACTCATCCTCCCCCGTTTTCCTTCTCTCCCTATGGACCATCCATGGAGCATACAGCCTTTAACCAGCTTTCAGAGATGAGAGAAATAAGCTTAAATTTCTAGAATTAGGAGAGGAAGGGACCTGATTAAGATCCACGGCTGATTAATTAATGACAGAGGCTATCCTCGAAACCAAAACTGCAGTGACCCTCCCTCAAGACCAGCACTGCCTGGCCTACTGGTTTGGCTGGGATCTGACAGTAACCCCAGTGTCCAAGCACCAGGGAGCAATTCCTGCTGAATTCCCAGCCCTGCTCTTAGCCCAAACTGCCAAAAAAGTAGAAACCAGCAGCCAGACCCAGAGTTACAGGATCTCAGTTCTAAGAGGCCTATCTGAGTGGTCAGCCAACTGTTACTTACATACCTCCAAGGACAGGGACGTCACCCCCTTTCAGGTTCCTCACGTCAGGATACTGGCTAGAGAAAAAGCGCATTTCTGGTGATTTCTTTCTCGTGACTGCAATGTTGCATGACGTAGGGTTTGGCTGAGAGACAACGCTTTATTTTAAATACATCTGCAGAAGAAAGCAGTTAGCCATGGGGGCTTTGAGGCATGGCAGCCATGAAAGCAAATCTCGAACTCTATCACTTACTGGTGAGTGGGTCGCTTTGACTCAGGGAGCCTTAATATCCTCACCCCTACAAGTGGAGGGTACCACTTCCCAAGTGGAGGGACCTGCACGCAGCCCCCTTAACCCAGCACAGGTGTGAGGTGCAGTCCGCCCTGCTCACTCCCCTCTCTCCACAGCCTGAACCTCCCCTTCAGGTCACCTGTCCTTACATCCATCCCTGAAAACTGACCAGATGAACTTGACGTGAAGAAGGACACAGAATGGGCAGCACATCTGTAGGAATGGCTGCCTCTAACCAGAAGGGACTGAAACCAAACCCTAATAATTCTGACACTGAAAGGGTGGGTGTTCAGGAACCAGTCCATCACTTAACTGAACAAGATGGGGAAACTGAGGCCCAAGGGAGGTGGGATCTGCCTCAGCACACATGGCAGGTAGTCAGGGGACACCAGACAGGGCCTCTGACACCCCCTCCTACAGTGCACCCCGCTACGGGGGAGGAAGACGACGGGAGAACTCTAGGAAAGTGATGCTGCGTCCCCAAACCCTCATCACGTTCCACTGATTTTTTAATAGACTTTAACAATTTACTGACACCAGCGGAGCTTATAAAGTAGTTTAATTGAATTAATTAGCAGTCACGACTTACTCCTGAGTTTCCCCTTTGGCTCCGGGGAGGCTGTTTAACCCCTTGCGTCCTAAGAAGGCTGTCACTCACTCTCATTTAAGACAATTCACCAGTCTCTGCCAGTTTCTCTCCTAAAGTAGCTCTTACCCTGGTCTCACCTGTATCCCAGTACTGAGCACATGTCAGCACCAGACACCTGCCCG
The DNA here is from genome assembly GCA_028627145.1 of Eidolon dupreanum. Classification (NCBI taxonomy): domain Eukaryota; kingdom Metazoa; phylum Chordata; class Mammalia; order Chiroptera; family Pteropodidae; genus Eidolon; species Eidolon dupreanum. The sequence continues at coordinate 147,886,311 of CM053509.1, read as the reverse complement.
CCCTGAGTGGCTGAAATCCCATCCTAATTATACTTTGATGGATGAATGCTGCCTTCTCCTAAAGGTTCCCCAGGTGAAGGGGCAGCAAGGGGTGGAAGTCCGTGCCCTAGCATAGGCGCCACCCACTGGCCTGGCCTGGCCTGGAAAATGGCCCCCACTCCCCATTCTCCTATGTCCTTAGCCTCAACTTCCCTCACCACAAAGGAGAGGCTTGTTGATGCCTCTCAAACAGCAGTCCACACACCGCAGCATCAGCACTGCCAGGGAGCCTGGGAGGATGGAGACTCAGGCACCACCCTCATCCACCGAATCAGAACCTACGGAGTGAGGCCCAGAGAGCCATATTTTCACGAGCCCTCTAGGTGATGCGTACACACACCAAAGTTAGAGAAGCAGCAGTTTGGGTGATCACTAAGATTACTTCTAGATGAAAAGTCTGGGAAACAATCCAAAACATGAAAACCAATTCACTTACAAGGTATTCTTCACAGCATTATTTATAATAGGGGAAAACCAGAAGTAGCGAAACATTCTCCAAACAGGGCATTGTTGTAGGGCATTGTTGTGTCAACTAGGGTACGGCCACTTCATGGAACACCATACAGCCAAAACCACAGGGTTTACAATAACATTGGGAACTGTGAATCACATAACATTGAGCTTTTTTTTAAGCTCTGAGAAAAAGTGTATCTATTGCACCTATTGGTTCAAAAATAATAATTAGAAGGGAAGCAATCAACACGTCTAGTAGGGATCACAGGTGATTTTCTTTCTTTCTCCCTTAGACTCTTCTGTGTTTTCCAACTTTTTCTATAAAGAGCATATGCTACTTTTTATAATGAAGTTAAACTTTGTTTTAAAACAAAGGTTCTGTGAGAAAACACTGCTTAGAAAGCGGAAAGTTCAGCACCAACCTGACATTCACTCTGCACTTGGGCTTCTTGTCTCATGCTAGACCGTGAGCTCACTGATGGCTGGGTCAGGAAGATGGGTCCTGTGTACAATAGGTATGAAGAGAAGGAGGGAGGGAGGGAAGTGGTTTCAGATGAGCCACTTTATAAAACTGACTTTTCTCTTGGCAGATCATTGGATGAATTCATTAAGTAAAAACATAACAGTGAGAGACAAAACAACCCTGAAGAGCCAGACCCAAGAAAAAAAAATTCACCCGGTGTCATGAATACGTTCTGTACAGCACTTCACATACTCACGCTTTCTCCTAGACACACCTGGCTGGCAGAGACACAGTCACAAGGCCAGTAATAAGTCACCGTTTCCAGGAACTTCTAAGCCCCTGAAGCTGGCGCTCAGCGACAAGTCTACCCCAGCTGGCACATGGTAAGTGGACGTGCAGGAATCAATAATTACAAAGTGGAGAGCAGGAACCAGGTGCGCAAACACCAGGTATATATTAGAAGCTGGAGCAGAGGCCAGCATGGGGACTCACCTGGCACCCTGCTATTTCCGTGGGCTGGGAAGCAATCATGCCAACTTCCCTGGAAGAAGGGATAGCATGAACCAGTGTGGAAGTGGGAAATTGTGGATGTGTATAGGCAAACCATCTAGGACGACAGGGGCAGTATAGGGGTCACAAAGACAGGCCAGACCATGAGTACCAGGTGGCAGGGCTTGGGACGAGAGCATCCCTCTTCCAAGCACCAGGGGCTGGGAGAGGCTGGGCAGGAAGGAGAAAGGGCAGGATCGTTCCCACTGCAGCTCACCTCTAAGCCAGCTCAGGGTTTGGGGCCAGCTAGCCCCAGGGAGGAAAGCACACAAAAGTCCCGACTCCCCTCTGCCCAATCTGCATGGGCAAGCGCATGGCACTAGGAGGATATTGGACACCTTCCCACTGGGCTCTGGAATGGCCGAATTTTCCTAAATCTCAGGAAAAGTGGAGGCCAAGGAGTGGAGCGATCATCCTGCGCAACCTGACCATTCCATTTTCTCATCCTCGAATTTTCTCCCCACCTGTTCTCAAGGCCTATAATCGTGCCCCACCCGGACCTAGGGGACAGGAACACAGAGCCTCTAGCCCCTGACACCAAGCAAGAGCCAACCAGCTCTCTATATCCCTGAATAACTTGGGCTGCGGGCACCATCTGCTCAGGATGAGCCTTGGTGTCACTTTGGCATCACACAACAGGAATATGTGAGAGGACCATCATGTCCAACCCACTCCTTTCCCAAATAGAGCACCTCAAGTTCAGAAAGGGCCTTGCTGGGGTCACACAACAGCAGAGAGACAAAGCTACATCCCCAACCGCAGACTTCTGGCTCCTAACCCAGCTCAGAAATGGCTTGGGGGATAAATGGTGACTGACCCAGGGGTTCCCTGGGTACTATGAAGTCCTACAGAGCTGGATCAGAAAGAACTCAAACACAGGAATGAAGTCCTTGTCCCTATAGGGGTTCGAGGAGCTGGACAGGTGATTACCTGGCAGGAACGATGCTTGAGAGATTAAAGAACAAGACCTGGGGAAGGAAGACAATGACTTTGACATTCCATCCTTGTGGTATCTTACGATTCTTCCTCAGTGAAGCAGACTGATAAGCACTGTGTGATAAAGTACAAGTGACAAGTCTGTGCAAGAGTCTTCAAACTGGGTTAAACTCCTCCAGCCTGCTTCAGGAGCCACCCAGGGGGTGGCCAGCAGATTTTTTACTCTTCAAGGCTGACTTCCCCATCAGGCAGAGAAGTCACAGTGTCTGGGGCCCACAAAAATGTTTTAATTTCTTTTAAAATCAGAATAAAGAAACTGAACTTTTAGGTCAAAGAAAATGTTTAATGTATAATGTTAATATAGCCATCTTTATACCAATGCAGTCATAAAATGTAATTTTTTAAAATTACGGAAGAAGGAGCCCACAAAAGCAAAAGTGCCTAGGGCCCATGAAAGTCATGATGTGGCCCTCCCTCCCCAGTTTTAAAAATCATTTTTATCAAATATACTGAGCTCCCATGTAAGACTTCATTTATGAAAGGGTTCTCTTGCAAAAATGACTTTTTAAAATCTCATAGTGAGTAAAAATAATGTTTTTCTCTACAAAGTTTTAGGGTCTCAACTTATGAACAAATGAAATGTGGTGTCATATGAGTCACTGAGCTTTTACAAGCCAAAGACTCCTTTCCTTTGAAACATCTGTGCCTCCCAGTTCTCATGACTGATCCTGATGTACTCCTGGCTTTAGGGGGTCAGCTTTGCTTAGTAAGAAACACAGACACACTGTGCATTATCCTTTTCATGTTATTTCCAATACATGTCTTGTTATTTCCAATACATGTTATTTCCAATACATGTCTTGAGATACAGAAAATGCTATAGGTATGTGTTAGGCAGTCTTACACTTCAGACTCACTTCCAAAGTCAAACAGTGACAACTTCACCTTACTCTGAAAGAAGCAGTTCAAAGAAGAAGGAGGGACATCCTCAAAAAGCTAGTTAAACTAGTTAAACAGTCCCATTGGAAGAAAGGAGAATCCCTAAAAGAAAAACCTAGGCAAGGAAAGACTCACCCTCCTCCAAGAGTCACCTAAGTGAGGCTCTCAACCTGCAGTGTGTGAAAGCACTGGGGAGTCTGTTAAAGTCTCGGATTCTCAACCTCACTCTCCCCACGAGATTCAGAAACAGCAGGTCTGAGGATGAGGTTGGCATCTGCTAGCTCTTCTAGTGCAGGAGGTCATCAACTCTCTACCCTCAGAAGAGTCACCTACTAATGATGAGAGACTGGGTTTAAGGGGATACCTGCCTACTGCGCCTTTGTTTCCTGGTACCAATTAGGAGGTAAGGCTCTGCCCCACAATGCCTCTTGTTTAGTAGCCTCAAAAGCAAAATGGGCACAGCGTGGTGGACTTCTCTCTCGACATGTACCACCTCCCCTCAACACTCATAAACACAGCTCACTCCAACCCTGGGCTGAAGAACTAGGGCTCCAGCACTGAAAAGTTCAGACTGGACATCTACTCCAATCTGCTCGATGTTAACATGGTACAATTTTGGGAAAGTCAAGAAGCCTGACCTGCCCAAGGTAGTGAGAGAGAACTGATGGCCAGAACCCAGGAGGGCAGAATCCACTGTCAAACCGAGATCAGATGAGACAAGCCACTCAGCAGGTGCCAGATAGACCTGTGACAACCATGAATGACAGAGCTGCAAGGGCTAGAGTGGCCAGCTTACTTTCAGAGGCCAGAAGGGTACAGTGCACAGGTTTGTTCCTGCTTACTCAGCATCCCTTCTTCTGATACAGATTATCTTGTCCTTTCAGGAACCCATGATCTAAATGTTTTCAACGGGCCACCCCCAGCCCCCAACTCCATGAAAAGAATCAAATGACTCACATCTGTCCAATCAGAATAACACACTCTCCTGGCATTGTGATTGGCTCGGGGATGAGCCTGTGACCCAAGCTGGACCAATAAGAGGCTTCCTTGGGACTTCAGTTGAAACCACTGGGAAACAGGTGGATAGAGTCCACTGGGACTCCACTACTGGGGTGAGAAATGAGCCTGGTGATGTTACAGCCATTTCTGCCACCACCTGGGGAGGGCCTGCCTGAAGAACTAGTCAACACAAAGAAACAAGAGCTGAGACATGGATAGCAACACATTTCTGATACCTTTCAGAGTAAACAAGTTTGAGGTGAGTTTCTGTCACTTGCAACCTAAAGAATCTTGACTAAAATGGATGTTCTGTTGTACAAACTGGCAGATTTGATTCAAAGGCAGAAAGAATCCTCGCTTTGACCTTGGGCAAGAAATGCCACCTCTCTTGGTTTCCATTTCATCCCAAGCTCCAAGGCTATAGTGGAGAATTAAGTTATATCACAGTGACTACATGAAGCACTTGGGATATTATTTAGCATTTGTACGTGCTTAACAAATGTCAGGAAAGTATCCGCCTATAGGAAGACACCCCCCCACACACACCAGGTACCATCACTTGCTAAGGAAATAATATTATAGTCCTGCAATGCCCAGCCTGAGCATTGCTTGGCAGAGCAAAATGGTCATCAGAGACCCAAGTCCAAGGAGGAACAGCCAGGAGAAGCCCTTTCTTAAGTGCCACAACCTCTGGCATGTTCCCAGCACTTTACAGAGCTCAAAGTGGTTTCATAGCATCATTTGTCCTCACAACCCCTGCTATTAGAATGAGGCTGTCAAAAGTATAAGGTGGCAGTCTTTAGCAAGGCCAGTTTGATAATATCATTAAAATGAAGAATCTCCGACCCCACATGCTATCTTCAAAGATAACCTCACAAACACAAAATAATGTTTACAGAAGAAGTGCTGGTACCTCCTAGTCATGATGGAGTAACAAAGTTCAGATTTACCACCCACTTTAAACAACCATGAAGCTGGACAAAATATATGAAACAATGATTTCTAGACACAGGGCAACAGGCAGAGCAGGACTGTAACCCCTAGGAGAAAAAGGAAACAAGTGGGTCATCTACAATTGTCTCAGCTGACTTCCTGGACGATTTCCAAGCTGTAGAAGGGTGAGGAGAACCCACGCAGAGTTCAGGGGTCTCCCTGAGTTAAGCAGACTTAAGAATTGGGGAGGAAAAGAAAGCTAGAATATGCAGGGCAGAGAATCACAAGAGAGTGAAGTGCCCAGAGGATGAGCTCCAATTCTCCAGATGCTTTAGACAGGCACATAAGGAAACTACGTGAGCCTACAACAATGACCACCAGAAGGAACCTGGCAGAACAACTCTCAGTGCTTGCTTACACAAAGATAAGAGTAGTTCACATTCCCAACAGCCAAAGTGGAGAACTCTCATACTATACAAACCATCAGATTGAGTACTCAAAGATATGGCCTCAACAGTGGGGAAAAATTAACACTAGAAAGGGAGCTGGAACACCTTTTCTGTAAAGGGTCAGAACAGTCAATATTTTAGGCTTTGTGGGTCACTACAGAATGAAAACAGCCACAGACAATATGTGAATGAATGAGCATAGCTGTGTTCCATTAAAATTGTATTTACAAAAATAGGCAGCAGGCCAGATTTTCCCAATGGGCTTTAGTCTGCCAAACACTGCTCCATTCTAAAGACTGCTCTGGTCCTGCACAACAATTCAACTTCTGTGGTAGGCAGAATAATGGCCCCTAAAGATGTCTATATCCTAGTCCCAGAACAGTGAATATGTTAGAATATATGCAAATAGAATTAAGCTGGCTAATCAGGTGACCTGAGATGGGGAGATTATCTTGCATTATCTGAGTGGGCCCAATGTCAACGTCCTTCTAAGCAAAATAGGGAGGCAGAAGAAAGAGAACCAGAACGATGGCAGCATAAAAAGGACTCTGCCCAACCTTGCTGGCTTTGAAGACAGAAATGGAGCCACAGGCCAAGGAATGTGGGCAGAAGCTGAAATAGGACACAGATTCTCCCCTAGAGCTTCCAGAAGGAATAAAGCTCTGCCGACATCTTGATTTTAGCCCAGTGAAACCTATCTTGAACTTCCAATTTCCAGAACTATAAGATAATACATTTGTGTGGTTTTCAGCCTCTAGAATGTGGCAGGTTGTTACAGCAGCAATGGGAAACTAATATAACAGCAATAACCAGAATGAAGCACAAAAATATTTAAAGGAATACTAAAATATCCCACACTGAACAATGTAAAATTCACAATGTCTGTAAATCAAAAATTACTAAGCATGAGAGAAGCCAAAAAATCAATAGGAGGAGATCCAGAAATGACACAGATGATAGACGTAAAGGACATAAAACAGCTGTTATGAGTGTACTCCATAAATTCAAGAAGGTAGGGAAAAATAAGAGCATGTTGGAAGAGACACAGGAGATATAAAAAAGACCAAAATCAAACTTCTAGAGATGAAAAATACAATGCCTGGGATGAAGAACAGATTAGAAACTAAAGAAGAAAAGATTGAAGGACTTGAAGACACAGCAATAGAAACTTAACAATGAACTGAGAGAAAAAAGAAGGACAAAGATAAACAGGGCATGGATGAACAACTGTAGAACAATTTCAAAAGGCTTAAGAGATGTGCAACTGGAGTTCATGAAAAAAAAAAGAGGGGTAGGAGTAAGGAGAGAAAAGATATTTGAAGAAATAATGGCCAAGTTTTCCATTTGGTACAAACTATAAACCCAGAAGCTCAATGAATTCCAAGCAAAAGAAACACAAAGGAAAATACTCTCAGGCACACCACAATCAAACTGCTTAAAATCAGAAATAAAGAGAGCATCTAAAGAGCAGTCAAATTTTTTTAGAAGGCATAACATAGGAACATAGGTAAGAATCAGAGCCAATTTCTCAACAGAAATAATTAAAACAGAGAACAGTGGAGCAACATCTTTAAAGTACTGAAAGGAAAAAATTGTCAACCTGGAATTTGATAGCTAGCAAAACTATCTTTCAAAAATAAAGAAGTACAAAAGCTAAAGGAATGCCTCACCAGCAGACCAACACCACAAGAAGTGCTGGCTCTCTGATTATAATAGCCAATAAACTGACAACAACCAAAATACCTATCGGAAGGAGACGAATTATATAAACTATGACAGATCCTTAAATGGAATACTGAGCATAGATAAAAACTAAAGCAGATCTTTTGGGGCTAACATGGTACAATCTTATGACATCCTATTACGTAAGAAAAGCTAAGCTGTAAAACAATAGGAATGGTTCACATTTGTGCCTAAAAAAAGACATAGTATGAATACAACACTGCCACTAGCGCTTATCTACTGGAAATGGGAAACAATATAAAGGGTCCCTTTCCATTTTTATTCTTCATTCTTACTTCTGTGTCATCTGAATCGTTTTCAAAGAACATGCAATCATGTGATTTCAAGTTAAAAATTTTAAAAACAAAAGAGGTCCTTGGCTGGGATTCAAGACAAGCCTAATAGACATTCAACTTCTTAATTGGCCAAGTGCTATTTATGATTTACTCAATTCGGGGCATGATAACATCCATTCCTTTTGCTTCCTTCAAATATTGTTTATTTCACTCCATCCTGAGTTCCATTCCTGTGTACCCAACATAACAAGGTGTCACAGAAGTCCACATGGGCAGATGTAAAAGGATGTTCACTGCAGCTTTATTTGGGATGGGGGGAAGTTAAGGCAACCTGCTTGTCTATCACTGAGGCAGTGAAATGTGGTAGCTGTACCCAGAAGCTGGAAGTAATGTGATGGGTCTCAAAAACCTGGAGCTCAGGACAAAAGTGAGAAACAGAATGATATCTAGACACTACAACAGTGATGTAAACTTTTAAACATGCACATAAAACCGCAGCACACATTGTGCAAGAACATATATAAACACAAAGATGATTGGTAAATACATAAACAAATGGCTTGGAGATGGGAAGGAGCAGAGCCAGGAAGGAGCAGGAAGGGGGAAATAAAAAAACGAAATGAAGCAAGAAAGGACTACAATGAGCCAAAAATGAACATGTGCCCTAAACTGAGTATAATTAACTTAACCTGCTGCACATGAGCTTGAAAAGGAGGGAAAAACGTGCAATATCTGAGTGATTATGTGCCAGGTGCTTTGCACCTATTAACTCATTTAAACTTCATAATTAATGCTCTCATGAGGTTCTCTGATCTTCAGAGACACAGAGAGGTTGGGCAACCTGCCCAAGGTCACACAGGAAGGAAGTAGCAGAGGCATGACTTGAATTACTGGCTAGCCTCAGAAGCTGTGCTCTTCACCCCCACTAAGCAGCTTCTGACTCCACCTACCCTACTTACAGTGAGGAAATGGAACTCTGCTCAGAGTCACAGAAGTTAGAAATTAGCACCTGTATTACACTTCCTTGGATCTCTTCATATAGATGCAAAAACAGGCCCCAAAAGGCACACAGGAGGCATCTTGAAGCCAAGATCACCATGGCCAATTTCTTCCCTTAGTCCTGTTGCTTCAAGACCAGTTGGAAATGTAGAGAACAAACAAAAGAAAAGAGAAAAAAATCTGAAGAACAGTAACTTGGAAGAAAAGACATGATGGGTTAGAGACCAAGGGAGAGACAGGACAGAGGGCAAAACCTGCATCCAGGTTTGTGACCCAGCCCCAAACACAGCAAGAAAAGCTCAGGGTTCAGCCACTAGAAGGTGACATTTATGAGGTACAAGACCCTATAAGAACCCTGTACCTTGCTGGCCCTGATCCTCAGCTGGGATGAGGATTCCAGCCAGGGTACATGGGGCTTTGATGGGCCTGGGTTCATCACATCCAGGCAAAGCCCATGAGGCTCTGGCACATGTGCTGATATATCAGTTAATGTCTCATTCAAGTAGTCAGCATTTTGTTAGAGCCAATTCAGTGGGTAATTAAGGAAAAAGTTGGGACCAGATGGGGAAGCAGATGCTAGCTTAGCCGCGTACAGTTCCCTGCAAGTGTCTGGGAAAGCACTGGGCTGGCCAAGTTCGCAAGAGAGGGGCTGAAGCGACAGCAGCCCAGATAGGAATGGGAGAAAAAAGATGCCCATTTGAAAGATAAAATAACTGAAGCCCGGAGAAGTAAGGATACATGAGGGCTGTTAGAAGGATGGATGATGGAGAATGAGAATGAAAGGAAAGCCATAAGCTTGAAATAAAGGGGTGATTCTATCTTGAGGAAGAACTGGAGATAAGGCAGGAAACCCCAGACAGAACAAAGGACCTCTAGAAACAGGGGAAGAGGATGGTGTTAGCAGACTGGAGCCAGGGTTCTAGCCTCACTTCTGCCACTTTCCTGCTGCCTCACCTCAGATAAGTCACTTTTCTCTCTTTGCTCTAGTTTACAATCTGCAAAATGGAGGGAAAGGTCCCTGAATAGCCTACTCAAAGGAATGAAGTTCACTATTGTGTAAAAGTGTTGAGGACAGGAGCTAGAACACCTGGGTTGGGTTCTGGGCTTTCCTACTCACCAAATGTGTGGCATTTCATTTGGCCTCAGTTTCTCCATTTGTAAAATTAGAGTAACCATACATACCTCACCTGTATGTTTAGAGGATCCGATGAGTTTATCATAAGACTTAAACAGTGCAAGGTACAGTGTAAGCGCTCAAATGACAACCCCTACTACTGATACTATGAAGCCAATAAAAAATGACCACCGTGACATCCATGGAGCTAGGTAGAAAAATACTGACATTTCAATGGTAAATGAAAAAAGCAGGATATAAAGTTGTATGCACTATAATAACAGTTACATTACACATAGAAAAAAAAGACAGTTAAAGAGTAATGCTAACCATGATCTAGCAGTGACATAACAATGATGGATTTATTGACCCCTAGTTCTCAACATATTTCAAATTTTTAATATATGAATAACCACTTTTATAACAAAAAGGAGGGTTAAATACAATGAGTTTTAAATGTTGGGGAAATGTGATTTTTTCCACTGGGCTCCTTTACAACAGTAAGACAGAATAAAAACAAAAAACAAAGGCAGTGGTAACCTAACCTGATGCTGAACCCCAGACCTGCAAAAGCATGAAAGAGGAGTGTCCTGTAAGGCAGATGGCACGGGGACCACTAACACCTCCTCCTCTCTTCCCCACCCCAAGAGACTGACCACAGGAACATAAAATACGAGGCACAATTTTTATAAAATTCTAGGCCAGGTAAACTAGTGTAACACGAAGATAATCAGAACAGTAGTTATCTCTGTGGGAGAAGGTGGCAACTGAAAAAAAAAAAAAAACAAGGAAATATTCTGGTAGATGAAAATGTTCTATATTACATACAATAGAGGCATGAGCTACATGGGTATAACCACTTATCAAAACCTTCAGCTAAGACTGTCCATTTTACTTATGTAAGTTTTTCCTGAAACAGCTGTAATAATAACCACCATCATCATCTTCAAGTGGAGAGAGTAAGTAGGTGGAGGTACAGATGATAAAAAAAATGGCAACATGTTGATGACTGCTGAAATTGGACAATGGGACATGGTGAGTCATCATACAATTCTGCTGACTCTTCTTACTTTTGAAATTTTCCATAAAAATTTACTTAAATGGGAGAAGAACAACATAGTAGCTTCTCAAAAAATTAAACAGAGAATGACTATATGATCCAGCAATTTCACCTCTGGGTATATATATATACCCAAAAGAACTGAAAGCAGGATTTCAAAGAGATTTTTGGACACCTACATTGATAGAAGCATTATTCGTGATAGCCAAAATGTGGAAGCAACCCATCAACAGGTGAATGGATAAACAAAATGTGGTGTGTATATACAATAAAATACTATTCAGCCTTAAAAAGGAAGAAAATTCTGACACATGCTACAATATGGACTGAACTTTGAGGACATTATGCTAAGTTAAATAAGCTAGTCACAAAAAGACAAATACTATCCAATCCATTTATATGAAGTATCTAGTCAAATTCATAGAGACAGAAAGTAGAATGGTGGCTGCCAGGGGCTGGAGGGAGAGGGGAATGGTGAGTTGTTTAATGGGTAGAGTTCTAGTTTTGGAAGATGAAAAAGTTCTGGAAATTGGCAGCACATGAATGTGCTTAACACTCCTGATCTGTACATGTAAAAATGAAGATGAAGCCCTAAAATCTAGAAGAGGATTTCACACACAAGCCACCCACTCAGGAATTTCTGCTAGATGTTAAGGAGGTGGAGACGAACCAAAGAACATCATGTTGGACTATCTCACAGCCACTCTCCTTGAGATTCTGACACAGAATCAGTAAGATGAAACCAAACAGATCATTAAGATGGTAGGGTATGACAGGACCTACAGGGACCCCCTGTCAACAGAACTTCAGAGAAATCCCAGTGGCAGCTAAGCTTCTTCCAGTCAGGGCTTTCCAACTCAACTCTGACTTTACCAGGAAAGAATCTGAGCATAGACCCTTAAGTGTTTCACACTGTAGCTTTACTAAACCAGATGAAGGAACCCAGACTGAGATAAACTACAGCCCCAACCCAGCCCCATTAACTCCCTGCAGCTGCATCACTCACCTATCGTATAAACTTATAACATCTGGCCCTCCCCTTTCAACTCAAGATCTGAGGAAGCAGCTACTGACATCATTTTAGAGTATATACCATATCAAAACATACCTTTCCTGATTTAGAATAAATAAATGAAGCAAGTAGGGGGAGGGCACATGAAATAAAATTGTGTAACAAAAAAAAGGTGATAAGCATTCTACTCAAAATTCAAAGAAAGAACATAAAAAAAACACAATTTTACTCTAGGAAGCTGAAATAAATTTTAGACACACTCTCCTTTGCACTCTCAACAAAATTAAAGACAAGAACAGAGTAAAATAAAAAGGAAACAAAGAATTAAAAGAGATTGCAAGGAATCAAATAACGCTACACTGCAGAATTAAAAGCAGCATCAGAAGCAGTAAATAGCAGAACTGTCAGTACAGAAAACTGAGTATGTGAGGCAAAGGATAAACTTGAGAAGCACTTACAAAACTCAGAGGAAATAAACAGACTAAAATAATCAAAAGAAGAGATAATTATGGAAAACAAACAATAGGGATAGATGGATATATATATATACGGATAACTGCTACTCCAAAAACAGATGAGACCAGTGAAACATATGGAACAAAAATTTTCCTATTATTAAGAGCTAAATCTGTAGGCTGGAAGCACATACCATGTATCTAGCAAACTAAAACATAGATACTGCCAGAAATAACCCTTGAATTTCAAGAGTGAAAAGAAACAATAGGATGGGTGGGGGAGGGGATAGGGAAATCAACCACAAAAGTAAAATACTATGTGGCCTCTGAATTATCTCCTGCAATGTGAACACATGATTATACAATATCTATAGAGTTAAGTACTGAAAAATAAAATATGTAACCCAAAAATGCTCTATTTATCCAAGTTGCCATTTACATGAGAAGGAATCGAAAATATCTTCTTAGTTACATAAAGACTCCAAAAAAAGAAAACTATAATTAAATGAGAAAAGTAAAAAGAACACATACATCAGGTATTATAATAAAAATAAATAGGAGTAAGCTCCATATTAAAAACACAGACACTAAGACTCTGAGTTTTTAAGTATAAAAAAAATGCTATCTGAAAGAAATATAGCTATTTTTAAGGGCATAAAAAGGTTAGAAGTAAAATAAATATGTAAAATTATACCAAGTAAATTCCAACAACAGAAAGCAGGAAGTGCTTTATAAAAACCACTAGAATTAAAGGTGAAAGCAGAAAATATATTCGAAAATTAGGAAAACTAGAACTGAAAGTAGATAGCATAAAACAGATCAAGGCGGGCCTATTTTTACAGATTAAGGGTAAAATCTATAATAAATAATAAAATGTTGCAGGCAAGGGTATTTATGTTAAATAATCAATAAAATATATAAAGTAAAATATAAATATCAACAAGTCAAATCAAAAGAAATATTATAGTACTGAAGGACATTAAACAGAGCCTCGAATTCTTGAAATAATGTAAAGACAATATAATTAGGGCCCTATAGGGAATCTGAAACATATAATTAATATTGATGACATACGAAATTGAGAAATACATATATATAGTGAACAATAAACCCTAAAAGCAGAAGTTACTTCTGCAAGCAAATAAAACATTTACACAAACTAATATTTAAAAAGGATCCAAATTTTTCTATAAATTACCAAAAGCAAAACTATCACTGGCAACATTCTCACAGTAAACTGAAAATAAATTTTAAAAAAAAAGGAATCACACAAAAATTTAAATTATACTTTTCAATAATCTTAAGCTAAAGAGAACAGCAGAACTAAAACTACAGAATATTGAGGGCAGAAACAGGAATAGTATTTCACAATAAGGATAATGGGATCTAACCAAAAATGTACTCAGAGGAAAATTCATTGATTAAGCACTTTTATGATTAAACAGCAGAAAAATAAAGAGTTGAGAGTTCAATTCAAAAAATAAAATCTAAGGAAAGCATAAGGGTGGATTTATTTAACATAAATATAATAATTTGGAAGGGTTTTAAGTAGTTATAATTGACAAATAACTCTAAATTTTTAAGAGGTAAGTTGCAAAACAATAAATAGGCCTGAACGGTAGTATTCAACCAAAAAAATAAAGAGAAAAATACAACTACAAGAAAATCATATTAGGAAATATAGCCAAACAGAAGACAATTCTTAAAAAAAAAAAAAAAAAAAAAGGTTTGTTCTATAAAAGTACAAATTCTTGATGAAATGAAAAAATTTTGAAGAAAATATAAATGACCGAAACTATTTCAACAAGAGCAAAAGCCAAAAAATTACTGAAGAAAGGAGTACAGTGGAAAATTATCTCCAAAAGCCTAACAAGATAGACAGTTTTAAAGGCAAGTCCTTTTAAACTTTCAAAAGATAGATAATTTCCATGCAATATAAATAAAACCTGGCAGAGACTACAAATAAACATCTGGCATGCACGCTTAAACACTCATTTCCTACACTCTTACAAAACACTAAATTGTTTACACATGACAGGGCCCCAGAATCCCTCTCAACACAGCAATCTTAGTAGCTACCACCAATAGGTACATAATTTGAAATGTATTTATCCTTCTTGTTCCAGATCATTGAAAATGATAGAAAGCTTTCCAATTTATAACCCACTGTACTAGCATAACCCCCATAAAAATGATAAAAACACCACACTAAAAATAAAACTGCAGGACAATCTCACTAATGAATACAGACACAAAACACTGCAAAATAGACCCAGGATGTATTAAAATAATGAAACACCATGAACAAAATGGGTTCCTTCTAAGATGGTTTAATATTAGGAAATCTATTAATATAATTCATCACATCAGCAGATCAAAGTAAGAAAACCATATGGCCATCTGGGTACATAATAAAAATGCATTTGTTAAAAATTCATCATCGTTTTTTCTCCTCTCATTACTAAGTAGCTTTATAGTGGGGGAGGGGATGGTTCACACCCCATTGCAAAAGAAAAATTCAAATGTAGAAAAGTGAAAATCACTCCTAAATCATACCACTCACCTCCATCTTGATTAAGATTAAAATAATAATTAAAAAAAAAACCTTTTAGCAACTCAGAAAGATGCTTAGTAATAAAGAATATATCAGAAACCAAAATAAAACTGCATACTTGATTACAAAACACTACAATCCTTCCCACTAAAAGAATAAATAAGACAATACTTGAATACTTGTTATCCCTGCCATTATTCAAATTGCTCTAGAAAGTCTAGTCAACACATAAAAAAAAAGGACAATATTGTAGAAGAACGGAAATGAGCATTGTTTGCATATATTATAATCTACCTAGAAACCATAAGAAACTATTGGAACTAAGAAGATAATATTGTAAGTTATCCATTAACGAAGCAACCACATAAAAACCAGTAGCCTGCATGATGTATTCACATTAATAAGAAAAATATACAATTAAGGAAATGATCCCATTTACAATGGCAGTCAAAAACACAAAACACCTAGAAATACTCTCAAAAATAAATGTCCAAAACTTATGTAGAAAACACAAAACTTTACTGTGGGTCATATAAGGGAGCATGAATGAGTAAAGAGACCACGTCACTGGGCAGAAAAACAAAGTATCATGAGAATGTCTTTCCTATTCAATTCAATGCATAAATTTAATATAATTACAATCATAAAGCAATTTTTACATAGGGAAAATTATTCTAAAAATTATTCTGGTAGATTATGAGTGAGACTAATGAAAATTTTGAAGAGAGAATAATCGGGAGAGATGTTTACCAAATATTAAAATATTTTAAAAGCAACATTACCAAAACAGGGTGGTACTAGAACTAAAGTTAGTACATAGCTTGGGTCTGTCGAGTCTATTTCTAGACTGTAATCTATTTCACTTATCTGCCTGTCCAAAACTATGCCAGTTCCACCCTCTCTTATTTATTGCAGCTTTAAGACATTTTAATGTGTACATTTGGAAAATATGGACTCAATATTAGGCCTCTTACATCCATCCAGTCCTACACTCCTTCCATTGTCTATGTCCTATACCCGCAACGGACTCAGATACATGACTAGTGGGCCTACACAAAGTTACCATCTTCGGTGCAAGGAAAAAAAACTCAGATGGAATTAGCCAGCTTACCCTTTTGTAGGACTTATTATGTGTCAAGCACTGTCCTAGTGTTTTTAATATTTGTCCATCTAATTCTCAATCTACCCATTTTGTAGATGAGGAAACTGACACTGAGATGTTAAGTAATTCACTCAAAGTCACATGGTCTGAAAAGGGCTGATCTGGGTTTTGCATCCGGTAGTCTATGAAGTTACGTCCTTAGCCGCTTTGCTGTACGCTTATTGGAGCAGTAATCTAATGACTATTTTTCCTGGGGCCAGAGCAGCATCGTGTGCCACAGCTCTTAGCCCCACAATGCACACTCCTGTCAGACCTTATGTTGGACTTTTGTAAAATTATGTTGTAATGAACATCTTCATATATAAAATATTTTTATATTTTTGAGTCCCCTCCTTTGGATATACTCCCAAAGAGAAATTATGAGGTGAAGGGTAGATATTAGTTTAACACATTTCCATATTAGACGCTCACAGATACATGCACATGCGTGCACACACACACACACAGTTCTGGCCATTCCCTACATAGACATTCATTGGTACTAAGCTTTGGGAACCTCTGTTGGTATGGAAAATAAATATAGTAAATTCTTCAAAAAATATTTTGTTGACTCACTTTATATTATGAAAGAGGTTCATGTTCAATGAAGAAAATGTAAGAATAAATATGCAAAAGAGAGGGGGAAGACTTATAACTCTATATCTCTCCGAGATAACCTCCATTAATGATTTTGTTCCCTGAGGCATGCTGAAACCCCTGAACCTCCCAATCACTTGTGGGAAACAGGTCCAAGCCGATCTCCAGATTCAGTTCACCAACTCAGAAGCTCCATTGCTGCCTGCTTCATGTACTCACATCTTAAATGCTAAGTTACAAAGATCAAAATTCATCATGAGGGTGTGGGAGCCAGGCAGACAGGACATATATGATCTATTCCTCACCTGCAGGAGGCAGGAGCGGGGAAGGGGGCTCCACCTGCTCCTAGAACTGAGAGGTCCTAGCAGGAGAATCCAGGGACCAGGCTTCATTCAAGGGCCTCTAAGCTAGTGGTTTTCAAACAGCAGGTCGTGACCCATTGTTGGGTCTTAAAATTAATTTAATGAGTCACAGCTAGCATTTAAAAAAATAATAAAATAGAAGAGAATTAAACATTTTAGAATGTATTACAAGCAATTAAGTCTAATATTGTTCCCTGCTTTTGCTTTACTTATATGAATACATATGCGTGCATCAGATGGTGATATAAAATGTACTTCTTCCTGTGGGTCAGTCACGAAAGTCTGATAGCCACTGCCCAGCACTGCTTCTCCCTTGCTCTGAGACTTTGAACAAGTCACAGGCCTTGCAGAGGTCAGTTCCCTCAAGATACCAGTATGGAGGAATGAGACCGCATTTGTAAAAGCACTTTGCAAAGTTAAAACACTGTTCTGCCGTGAGACCAGGTTACCAAAGACTAAATTTCTTCCCCTGACTTTCCCACCCCCATCTTCCCCACCACTGACCCTCCCAGACCCCAATCCTCTCAGAGACAAGAGTTCTGATTAACTGAACATTCTGGTGGGGCCACATAAAGGATAATGACATTTGGGCAGAATTCTGTGATTTCATCAGCTTTCGAAGAATTAGATTTACAATAAAATATACTCGACACTAAAGTCACTAAAGATAAGTTCATCTTTCTTTGATAATTCATGCAATATTATTGGCCCAGAATGTTCTGCTCCATCCCTTTCCTCCCATCGACCCAACTTGAGACCCTCAAATCCTATCTATCCTTCAAAGCCAAGTTCAAATGTCACTTCCTCCAAGAAGTTATCCCAGATTCCCTATATCAGGATTCATCTTTCCCTCCATCAAACACCCCTGGAGACCAATGTTAAAGCATTGAACATCTTCTACAGCACAGGATCGAGATCGGTGAACAGAATTCATTTTGATTCAACATCTTGGTACCTATCAAGGGTCACACCCATAGTTGGGACAAATATTTAATGAATGGTTGGGGAGGGATAAATTCAGAAGCTGTTTAGAATCTTAAAAGCAGGATTATCATCCAAAAATGGATTATAAGCATATATGTGGAAAAACAATTTATTAGGCAGGAAACTCTGCCTAATAATGAGATTTGAAATAATTTACAAAAAATTACTATGTGTATAAATAACTAATGCAATGATAAACATGAAATTAACAGAGATCATCTTGGAGAGGTATGGAATTATGGAGTCTTTTCTTTTTTGCATATATATTCTAGGTTTCCTCATTGAACAGGAACCTCTTGCATAATAATAAATTCAATTAAACTTTTTAAAAGAATTTACTATATTTCTTTTCCAAATTGACAGAGTTTGCTAAAGCCTCGTACCAATAAATGCCCCAAAAGGGGCAAGATATATGGAGATGTGTTAAACTAATATATACCTTGACCACATAATCTCTCTTTGAGAATATATCTGAAGGGGATGGCTTTAAAATATCAGAATATTTTATATATGAACATGTTCTTTACAGTGTAATTTATAAAAGAGAAAAATAAGAACCAACCTAAATGTTAAACAAACTATGTTCACTCTCTTCTGTGAATATTATGCAATTTTGAAAAATGATGATTAGGTAGACAAAGAAAAGATGGGGGAAAGAAGAGGCAGAAGGCAAAACTCTAATACATTATGATTCAAATAATAAAAATATGCTTATAAAATTACTAGAAGACAATGGACTAAAATTTTAATAGTCAATATAAGGGGGCTGGAATTTATTTAGTACAATCTTTTCATTTTCTTATTTTCTGATTTCTCCATAATATCATTAGGTTACTTTAATTACTTAAAAATTAACTTATTAAAACAAACGTTAGCATACATCTAACTGCAGCTGGGGAATAATCCATTTAATAATATCTGTTTCAGATAAGCCATGACTTTGCTTCTCATCCAATTCAACAAGCACTTAGTAGCACCACTCTGTGTGAGGCACAATGAAGGCAGAGGTGTGGTTGGTCCCTAAGGAAAGATATCTGTGTATCCATGAGACCCAGCATGTTGTTAAAGGAAGTGTACAGGCTTTGAGGTCAGACAGACCCAGGCTCCAATCTCTGCTCTGCTACCTCCCAGGTGCGGTAAATGACAGCACCAATTACCTACCTACGGCAAGTTACCTAACTTCAATGAACCTCAGTTTCTGTATCTATAACGGCCCTGAGGCCAGTCTGGGTACCAAGGAGTCTGTCCAGTGGAGCAGCCCACCAGAGAACTGTCCCATCTTGGTGAGCTCTGCGCATAGCAATTTATATGCTATTTTATAAGTCTGTTCTTAAGACGTGATTCTAAGTGTTAAAGTTTATTTTAAAGTGATCAAATTAAAACAGTGTTATACCTGTACACCCAGAGAACATAACAGAGTCCAGAAATAGACACAAGTATATGGAAATTTAATATAAGATAAAGATGGCATTTCAAGGAGTTAAGGATGGCTCATTCAATTATTGGTGTTGTAGCAAGGAGCTCACTGTATGGAAAAAAATAGAACCTGATCTCCTCTGAAGCAGATACATTTCAGATGGACGAACAATTTAAATGTAAATAAAACCTATACAAAATAACAGAAGGAATAAGCATGAATATTTTTATAAATTCTTTGTTTTGTTCCCAGTTACTTAATACTATGAACAATTCTACTATGAGTACTCACACACCTCTCACATGGTATACAGGCACAAGTTCCTGAGTGTACAACAGTCCCCCTTATCCACGGTTACAGTTTCCACAGTTTTAGTTTTTCCTCAGTCAACCACAGCTGAAAATGTTAAATGGATAATTCTAGAAATAAACAACTCATACATTTTAAATTACGTGCTGTTCTGAGTAACATGATGAGATCTCACGTCATCCTGCTCCATCTTGCCCAGAAAGTGACTCATCCCTTCGTCCAGCATCTCTATGCTGTATATACTACCTGCCTGTTAATCACTTAGTAGCTGTCTTGATTATCAGATCTACTGCTGTGATATCAACAGTGCTTATGGTTCGAGTAACTCTTATTTTACTTCATAATAGTCCCAAAGTACAAGAGTAGTGATGCTGGCAATTTGGACATACCAGAGAGAAGCAAGCCATACAGTACTTTCTTTAAGTGAAATGTAAATATAGGAAAAAACATAGTATACAGAGAATTTGGTACTATCTGTGGTTTCAGACATCTGCTGAGGGTGAAGGGGTCTTGGGATCCCCTGCAAATAAAGGAAGACTACTGTATGTTCCTAGAAGACAAAATGTCGATATGTTAGGTCACACAAATGTTTAACTTTTGTTTTTACCATCTTAACCATTTGAAGTGTACAGTTCAATAGGGTTAAGTATATTCACAGCGTTGTGCAACTTATCTCTAGAACTTTTTCATCCAGCAAAACTGAAACTTTACACCCACTGAACAACACCTCCCCATTTCCCCTGTCAACCACCATTCTACTTTCTGTTTCTATGAGTTAAACTACTTTAGATACCTCACATGAGTGGAATCTTACAGTATTTGTCTTTTTGTGACTGCCTTATTTCACTTAGCACAATGTCAAGGTTTATCCATATTGTAACATGTAACAGCATTTCCTTCTTTTTAAAGGCTGTATAATATTCCATTTTACATATATACCACATTTTGTTTATCTATTCATTCATTAATAGACATTAAGAGTTAACGTCCACCTCTTGGCTATTGTGAATAATGCTACAAGGAATATGGGTATACAAATATCTCTTTGAGAGCTTCCTTTAAATTCTTTTGGGTATACACCCAGAAGTAGGATTGCTGGATCTTATGGCAATTCTACTTTTAAGAACTGTCATACTGTTTTCCATAGCAGCTACACCAACAGTACACAGTGGTTCTAATTTCTCCACATCCTCACCAACACATTTTTTTGATGGTGGCCATTCTAATGAGTATGAGGTGATATCTCACTGTAATTTTAAATTGCATTTCTCTAATGATTAGTGATGATCATCTTTTCATATGCTTGTTGGTCATTTGTATATCTTCTAAGAGAAATATCTATTCAAGTTCTTTGCCTATTTTTTTTAATCGGGTTCTTTTGTTGCTGTTAAGTTGTAGGAGTTTTTTATATATTCTGGAAATTAACACTTAAAAGATATATGATTCGCAAATACTTTCTCCCGTGCTATAGGCCACCTTTTCACTATCAATTCTTAATGTAGGGATTTTAAACTCTACACCAAAAAAACAGACAGAATCCAAAACACAAAAATATAAACATTTTATTTAACCACTGCTACTACATTAACAAGGTTAAAAAAAAAAGTCTAGAGAAAAAATAACTGATACCTAAATAACAGACAGTTGGTATCTCTAAAATCCAAAGAGCTTTTTTAAAAATAATGATGATAATAATAATGATAAAGGAAAAAATAAACACCCTGAGAGAAAAATGGGCAAAATGTGTGAACAAGCAATTCACAGTAGAAGAAATGTAAATAGCTGATAAAAATATACCAACAGATGTTTGACCTCATTAGCTTTCCCATCAGGGCATCAAAGATTAAAAATACTGGCAATACAAGGGAATGGCCACAACATGTAAAATAAGCACTGGCAATCTTCCAGTAGAAATGTAACCTATACCACCTGCAGAATATGAATATGCTGTAATCCAGCTATCAGCCTTCTAGAGTGATGCTAAGGAGATCAGCATACAAGTGAGAAATGTCACACATAAAAGGATTAGAAATAACCAAAATCCAATAGGCACTGAATTCTGGGACACATATACAGTAGAAATACAATGTAATCTGTAAAGTAATAATAAAAGATCTATATCTACTGATGAAGAAAGATATCCATGAGTCTAAAAAGAAAAAAGAAAACAAGTTACAGACCAGCATGTAGAATATAATCTCATTTGTATAAAATCGTAATTATATATATTTAAATATGCAGAGAGATTACTTGAATAATGTTCATCAAAATGTAAAGTACTTATCTTAGTGGTAGAATTTGGGGATTTTTTTAAAAGAATAATCATATTTATCTGTATTGCTTTAACGTTTTTGTAATGAAAATATTATTTTTATAATCAGGAAAAAAGAAAATTTCACTTGGAAAAAAACAGACATGGAGAAACAACTTTGGACAGCCATTTCACACTTAGAAACCAGGATGGACAATGGGACAATGTGGTCAGGAAGTACTGAGTTCCAGTTCTGGCTCTGATACTAACCAGCTGAATGACCTTGGGCAAGTTATTTAGCTTGTTTGTACCCTGAATTCCTCACCTATAAAACAGGGATGATAATAATTCTATACCATGAAGTTTTTGAGGATAAAGAGACTAATACTGAGTAGGTTCTCAATAATATTAGTGTTATTCTCTCCTTTGAGCTCCTTATTGAAAGCACTTATCTACCTATACCTGGCACATATTAGGTACCCAAAATGTGTTGGGCAATTAAATGGTATAGATGAATGGGATGGAAGGATGAAAGTCATAAGGAAGGACATCTAAAGGATGGAAAGATGAAATGGGTGGATGGGTGAGAGTAGAGAGAAGGATAGATAGGTGAATAGCTAGACAGACAGATTGATGGCAGGTATAGCGGGATGTATTTTCCAAATGGCTACACTGATATATATTTAATCCCATATGTTCAATACAATATTGACACAACTCCATAGGGAGCTAGGTACAATGTCTCTCCCTTGAACTGGGGCATATCTTTGTAATTCCCTCAACCAATACACTGAGGTGAAAGTTATGCTGCATTACTTCTAAGGCTAAGTCATACATGACTCTCTCTTAGAACATGCACTTTGGAGCCTCAAGGCACCATATAGAAGTTAAGCCACATATGAAGCCACTGTACTAGAGAGACCGCATGGAGATGGATGGGTGGATGCCAGAGGAGATCCAGCTATTCGAGTCTTCCAAGCCCTGGCACCAAATATGAGAATAGAGAAGACTTAAGATGACCCCAGCCCCAGCCACCATATGACCACAACCACAGAGAGGCACTAAACCAGACCAACCAACTGAGCTACTTCCAAGTTCTTGACCCACAGAAACCATGAGGGACGATAAATAATTACTGTTGTCTCAAGCCACTGTTTTGGGGTGATTTGTTACACAGAAAAAGATATTGAAATACAGACAGTGAAATGAGTATACGTGGGTGGGAGGATGGACTGATGCTGAATGGATGCCTTCTCTATGAGGAGCCCTGGAAATCTGCCACATCTTGTGCTAATATCGGGCCTTACACACCTCTCTGTCTGTTCCAATAGCCTCTTGCCTACCTTCCTATTCCAAGCCCTTTTCACCTCAGCTCTTTACACACAGTACTTCTAAAAGCCAGCCCTCCAAGCTCCGACTCTGATTAACTACCCTCCTGCCCCTGAATAAACCAACAGCATGTGCTTTCTAAGACCATGTAGTCCAAGTCCTTGTTGTACAGTAGGGGGTACTGAGGCCCAAAGAGGGAAAAGAAATTACCCCAGACCATGGCTGAGTTAGGAGCAGGGCTCAGACTAGAGACCGGGGTTATTTTTCCTCCCATAGCCTGTGGCCTCCAGGTATCCTCTAGTGTGAATCCTGCCCCCACCACTCACTGCCTGTGATGGTAATCCCATCAGGGCAGCGAGCAATGCCACAGTCCCAGGCTGGGACGCGCCAAAGCTCTTGGCTCCAAACATACCTTACATCTGTCTGGGCATAAATTTGCATTCTGAATCCAGGAGGTCCCAATTCCAAGTATGTCAAATGTAATTAATTACAGCAAACCTTCTGCAACTGTTTTCAAACGTAGTATTAAAGACTCTATGTGCATGAAACACACAACCCGCTGGTCTGTGGAAGCACAGTGGAGATAGGGAATGGGAGCCCACGAGCCTACATCCAGGCCCTGCCAGAGTGGGGAGGGCAACGGTACGGGGGCATGGGCAGAGCATCTTAAGGGCCCAGATTCAAGTCCCAGCCCAATCACCAATTCCATACCTCAGGCAAGTTACTTCACCTTCCTCAACTGTAAAACGGGAATGGTAGAACTCCACACCTCAAAGGGCTATTGTAAGCCTGGCCTTTGCTAACCATCTGAACTTGAATCCAACTGCCACTTACCAGCTGTGTAACTTTGGGCAATTCCTTTCACCTCTGAATCTCAATTCCCTCATATTAAAAAAAAAAGAAAAATCCCTACTCTCTGAGGTGACTGCATTAAGTGAGATAATAGATGTTAAATGGTTAGCCCAGTGCCTGGCATATAATAAGCACTCAGCAAATGGGTAATAATTAGAGCTCAAGGTAGAAAAATTCTGTTTTGCAAAAATCAAGTGAGATAAATAAGAATGCTAAACTTCAGCCTTTTAATAGAAAAGAGTTCCTAATTAAAAAAAAAAATTGTAAGGTTAAATTTCCAACACATGGCTCAAACTCCTTTCAAAACACTAAGAACAGAAGAACTGGGCTGGAAAGTTAGAGACCTAGATTCAAGTCAGCTTTGCTGCTCCCCTGTCTCATCATCCCCCACCAGTCTCTGTCCCAGGTTGGAGGTCAGGGTTGTTTCATGACCTCCCCACCCTGCCAGCTCTGTCCCCTATGGCAGTATGCCCTCTGGGTCTTATAGAAGAAGTCTTGCTTCCCAAATCATTATGGAGAACAGACAAAACTTAGCAAGAGAATGGCTTCCAGGTCCCGAGGACCCAAAATCCATAGCCACTAATGTGACCTGGGTTTCTATGCCCAGACCAGCCATACACTGTACTCATTCAGAAAAACTCCAGTTAAAACCCAAAGACTTCACAAAAAATAGATTTTGGACTTTTTTGGTAAGTACAGAAATTGTGGAGAGTAATTTAGTTTTTACCTGCCTTGTTGGATTTACTTCCTTCCTTCCTAATTGTTTAATTAATGTTCAGGGGGAACGGATAAGCAAAGTGAGAAAGAGATTAATTTTATCACCTGAATTACTAATCTCAATCTCTCAAAATCAATCTCTCTCTCCCCACACCCCCCCCCGTATGTGTGTGTGTGCGTGTGCGCGCGCGCGCGCGCCTCTCTCACTCATAAATTCCCACTACCCCTCCATTTTAACCGCCTAGTTATGCTAATGCCTATACCACTATATCGTCTATCTTTCTCAATCCCAAGCTCTGCTTACGGTCTTGCAGTCTGTCCAGTTACCTAGTGGAGCCACAGTATGTCTCTGAGCAAGCCACTCCCTCTTTCTGAGGGGGAGAGGTTGGCTTAAATCAACACTGTCCAATAGAAATATGATACAAGCCACATAGGTAATTTCAAATTTTCTAGTAGCCGCATTGTTAAAATAATTTTAAATAAGTAAAATTAATTTTAATAATATATCTTATTTAACTCAACATATAAAATGTTGTTATTTCAACCTGTATTCAGTATTTTAAAAACTATTACTGAGGTCTTTTACAGTCTTTTTTCCCACGAAGTCTATAAAAACCAGTATGGATTTTACACTTACAGTACATCTTAATTCTGGCTAGCCACAGTTCAACTTGCTCAGTAGCCACAAGCAGCTAGTGGTTACCAATGCATACTGACTGGTACAAGTTTAGATAAATCTCTATTTACCTTTTTTTTGCTCTAGACTCCTCTGATCCAAGAAGACCAGCCTCACAACAAATTCCACTTCAAGCTAGAGTTTCTCTGCCTTAGGCTTCATTTCAGGCCAGTTTCAGTTTTATTTCAGATCAGTTTCACTTTCTGCTTTTCTAGCATGCATTATAAGAAACACCTACAAAAACATTTAAATTTTTATAGTTATTTTTCCCAGTTAATGAAATTAAAAAAAAAAATCTCCAGCATCCAAAGTGTCTTCATCTATTCTCTCTGGGTATTCCAAGTGTCCTGGCCATGTCCACTTGGCTCACAAAACTCTGCGCCCAAAATAAAAACAAAAGGCAAACTCTGCAAAATTTCACCCAATGAAAATTCCCATCTTCAATTCTCTAGTAGTGTTGGGGTTGCTGTGGATTTGTCTGGCAGGGGCTCAAAGCTGAGAGGTAAAATGGCTCAGCCTCAGGCGCTCTGTCTTGGACAATAACACATCCAGTAAACTGGCCAAAACAGCTACTGACTTTGAATGTTCCCAGCAAGCTGGGGACTTGCCAGGGAGAAAACTCTGGCCCCCTCTGCTTTGCAGGAGTCATTTCCACCCATGGGAGAGATATCAGGTTTTGTTTCTTCCTGGGTGCTCCTCACCCCCACCCCATCCCCCACCACCATCAGGACTGGTCCCTGAGAAGCAAAAAGTCCATCCCTGACACAGAGCTCACTTCACTACAATGTGAGTTTTCCTGTGTGTCATACGTCAGACAGGAGCAGAGCACCACCTGACTCCATTTATTCTCTTATATAGGAATATAAGAGAATAACTGCTTTGTCAGCCAAAATATTTATATCATTTTTCTGTCTACGCAATACCATCCTCACATCAGCCTCCCCTCCTTTCCTTTTTAAGAAAAGAAAGGAGTTATCATCAACATGTTTCTCCAGTCCTTCGCTGTTTACGAAGCACTTTTGAGTCCGTTATGTGATGCTCACAGGAAGCTTGTGAGGGGCAGAGGACTGGACTGTTCTTCCATTTAACAGATAAACAAACAGAGGCCGTGTCAGTAGGCCCTGACCTCAGTGTCTCCTGGGGCTAGGGAGGTCATCTGCATGATTGAAATGGGAGGAGAGTGGGAACTGACTCAAACAGGAGAGCACATATCCTGTCAAAGGCCTAAAAAAGCCACTTATTAAACCTCATACCAGCAAACAAAATAAAACAAGATAAGGGATCAATTCACCTGTGGGCACCCATCTG
>CM053509.1:147625289-147858896 GCA_028627145.1 Eidolon dupreanum | reverse complement strand
TGAACATCAAATGCCACATTCGGCTACTTCACATTGAAGGGGCCCATGTGTTCTGGTGTTCTACAAACAGCGCTCTCATGTCCAGTTCCTGGGCCCATGGCCAAGAAGACCAGCTCCTAGATCAAATATTGGGTACCGTCGAGCCCCTTCCACCTCGAGGCTTCCCCCATTTCCACCTCCTTAGAAACGCTGAGTCTCATTCACCATACCTGCATCTGTCACCTGGATAATGACTCTAGATGGCCCGCCCCACCCCCAGCCATTTTAAAGAAATAGTTTATATGACAGAATGAAGTGGGTGAGAACTTTTAAAAATTCCCCCAAGACATGTAAAGCCAAAGAAGCATTATCCCGATCCAAGAAGCCCCTGCTTTATCATTCCAAGGGGGCCATGGCTTCAGAGCCAGCTCATAAGAAAATGTGTTTATGGCTCCCTAATCAAACACTGGTTTTGACCAAATAGCCAAACCAAAAAAAGTCACCTACTCTTCACTAGACTCAAATCCAAATGATCTGAGCTATTTCTAAAAATCAAATTAAGTCATTAAATATTTATTGAGCTGCTGCTCTGTACCAGACCCTAAAATGAATAACCCATGATCTCTGCCCTCAAGAAACTCACAAGCTGGCTGGAGAAACCAACCAACTCTCATCTGTGGGTCCACGGCATCTGGGAAGTGCTGTGGCACGGGGAGAGATGAACCCCCTGGGGAAGCTTCGGGGGGGTGGGGTACTCCACAGAAGTGGATGTGCAGGTGGTTTCAAGGGGGTCTGGTTTCTCATGGAGCGGAGATGAATAAGGGAGAGGGCACAGAGACAGGAGGCCTAGCATGAGCAAAAGCTCAAAGGTACACAGTTCACCGGGATTAAGATTTACAGCTTTTAAACACTGTGCCACAGGCTTTGAAACAAATCCAGAACTATTTGAAGGAGCTAGAGTATCCCTGGAATGAAAGCACTGAGAACACTTTTGACAGGAAAGACGTATAAGACCCAGGAGATGTCTCATCCTGGTCTGTCTTAAAGCAGCAACCAAAAACCTTTCCTAACGCTTAGTTATTACCTAACTCTGCCCATTAAGGATAATCCACCAAGATTCTAGAACTACCAAAGCTATTATTACTAGAACTTGATCTCCCCAAATGGAGACCCACTGGCCACTGGGGTCAAGGGATAACTAACAAGTGTTGACCACCTTCCAAGGACCACTTTCTAAGGACTGGCTGGGTGTTTTCACATGTGCCTCTTCATTTAACTGTAAAACAACCCTTCGAGGTCAAGATTATTACCCCCTTTTTCCCAGGTGCAGAAGCTGTGGTTTCAAAACCAGAAGTCACTTTCCCAAAGCAATACAAAGCTAACCATGCAATGAGGTTGGATTTCAAACACTGGTCTGGCTGGCCTCAAATCCAGCCTTCCATTTCACCAACCAGGTGGATGTCAGATAACCATGCTTCTGACTTAAGGCCTAGCCTAACCCAGGGGAATTTCCTAGTGGTTCCATGTTTAGTTCAGAAATGGATTTCACCAAGATCATCTTTACCCCCCCTCTCTTCTCTCCCCTCGGAACCCAATCCTGGTCCTACCCACCTGCTGTCTTCTTACATCTTCATCCTTTCAGTCCATACTTGACTTAAAACCCATCTCCTATGACTGCCTCCTGCACCTGCACTTTTCAACTTCAATGGCACACATGCAAGAGTTTCTAGCCATCATTTGTCATTTTTAACTAGAGCATTCTGGCCTAACCCTGGCAGAAGACTGCTCTGAGACAAATATAAGGGAGGTGTGGACCACCTGAGCCAGAAGAGGCTAAATGGATGAAACTCATCACCACTATCAGCTGAAATGATTTCAAGCAAATAGAGCTCAGGAAGGAAGTCCCACCAACAAAACCAAGAGCTCTGAAAGATGTGTCACCAAACTGCTGAGGCCACCTAGAACAACAACTAGATAGAACACTGGTCTGGCCCTGTGCTGTCCAATACAGAAGCCACTAGCCACATGAGTCTACTGAGCACATGAAATGTGGCTAATCAGAAAAGGCTTCAACATCCCCCAAAGAAAGAATGCAAAACATCACATCAATACTTTTATATTAATGATGTATTGAAATGACAGTATTGTGGATATATTAGGTTAAATAAGCTATATTATTAAAATGAATTTCATCTGTTTCTTTTCACTTTTTCTAAAGCATTACTAGAAAATTTTAAATTACATATGTGGCTCACATTGGTGGCTCAAATTATACTTCTATCGGACAACACTGGTCTGACATACGTAAAGATGAGACTAACAGCGATTCGGAGTGTTTAGGAAGTGCATACACACAAAAATATAGACACTCACACAGAGTCTGATTAAAATTTAAAAACAGCACAAACATGAACTCACTAACTCCAGAAAAATTCCTGGGGCAATATGAAGTAAAAGTGAGGAGTAAAAGTAACTGCTCTCCCTCCCACCAAGACAGGGATTCCACATTACCTAAAATCTCTCTAGCAAGAAAATCTGGCAAAGATGCGGCCTTCTCTCTAGCACCATTCCTGAAGTTCTCATCCAAGGCCAACAAGCTGGGGGATGAGCCTGACTGCCATACAGCTAAGATTTCTTCACAGGTGGCCCTTAATTAGTAGGCTCGACCAGGGGACAAACATGTGGCATAGGACACCCACCCCACAGGGTTCATGTAAGTCAACTAGAATGAGCAAATAAAGTATAAGCAGTAAAGTGTACTTGTAGCACATCATAGTGGATCATCTAGTCCAGTACCTTTCAAACTCTTTTTAATCATGACTCACAATAGGAATTTAATTTCTTATCATGCACATACATCAGCTAATATAAATAAAACAAGTTTCATGAGATAACACTTACCTTCAATACTGTGCTATTCCTCTGCTGCTCTGTGTTCCCCATACTCTATTCTATTCTCTTTTTTTAATGCTGATTGTCATCCACTAAATTGATTTTACAACCCACTAATGGGTCATGACACAGCCTAGCCTGTGTACAGCAAATAAGAAGTACACTCCCCACTCTGTGACTGACACTGATATTTGACCACTGTATCCCTCTCTTCAAAATTTGAGCACATGGATATGACCTCAGAATCCTTCTCCTCAACACAGTGTTCCAGGCAGCTACAGCAAATCACTTGGAGTCAAAATCAGAGATTAAACCAATTTATTATCCTTGTTCTGGTCCAAAGCTCTCATTTTACAAACGCAAAAACTGAGGCTCAGAAGGAAAGAGTGATTTGTCCAAGGTCATATAGCAAGACAATGGGACAGCTAAGACTCCTGTGCATGCACAAATCTCCTTCACTTTACATCAGCAAGCAGGAGACACGACTGACATGAAACATTACACGAACATGGAAAAAATTCAAAATTTCACCATGACCATGAAAAGTCAGCATACTTCCAGTGGAACACAGCAAGGAAGTTCTTATCACCCCACCAAGGAGAAGACATGAGGATTCTGAGGTCAAAGGAAGTGGCGTGCCAAGAGCTGAGTCAAAGGTGGGGGTGGGGGGGATGGTATCTGACAATGGAGAATTTTTAAACTCTGTTTCTCAAATGAAACAAACCATTGGCTATTTATTTTCTAGGACCAGTGAGAGGTCAGCCTTCCACTGACCAGCCATTTTTGTTGCTTTCCTTCTGCAAAAGCAAGAGGCCTTGTTCAAGTTCACCTCTGTGCAGGGCTAAAAGTATAAGCAAACCCTTTTTCCTTGCTTGGTCCAAAGTCAAGCTATAAAGCAGGCCCTTGAAATTTCAAACCTTATTAGAAAAAAAAACTCCTTAGGCAGAAAAGCAAAACATTAAGAAATAAGAGTCTCCACTGTGAAACTGAGTACAAATGATCTTTCACCAAAATAACTCAGCCCATCATCAAATTACCACCCCTCAAGTCCAATTTGCCAGATTTTTTGCCCAATATTATAAGAGTGTGGTAAGCAGACATGGGCTAATAAAAATTAGTTAAAATATCCATTTCTGGTCACACATCCACCTAAAATAGGAGGTAAGAGAGGCAAAGCCCAGGTCAGATCTCAATCCTGAGAGATGCCAATAGAAACAAAAGAAAAGTGACCCCACCCCCAACAGTACCATCATGCACCTCTATTTCCTTTACAACAAACATGATTAGAATAAACAATTTTTTTTTTAAAGGGAAAAACAGGTCTACGAAACAAATCATTTTCAATTTCTTGCCAAGGGTTCCCTTTAAAACGCAAACACAAAATTTTAGCAGAATGGAATGAAGGAATCTGAGTTGTGTGTCAGGAGAGCCAGGACACACAAAGGGACGTGCTGCAATATTTTTATTTCTTGCACCAGAAATAACCTGTTATCTACAACCCTGACTTT
Source organism: Eidolon dupreanum (assembly GCA_028627145.1). Classification (NCBI taxonomy): domain Eukaryota; kingdom Metazoa; phylum Chordata; class Mammalia; order Chiroptera; family Pteropodidae; genus Eidolon; species Eidolon dupreanum. The sequence goes on along the minus strand of CM053509.1, from coordinate 147,854,517 downwards.
TTCTCAGATGCCTGGTAGGGGGTGCTCACCTATCCCTCCCCAGACTAGGGCATAGCTCTCCTCTATCTCTTGCTAAACTCAGGCCTACTGTCTGTCTCATGAGGCCTCCAGAGCCCTTGGAAATTATAAATTCTTTGACCGTCCTAGGCATCGGCCTAAATAATTCAACAGAAAAAAAAATTTAATTATGTTACTTTAAAAAAAAAAAAAAAAGCTCATTCCAAATATGTCAGAATGTGGCCAGTCAGCCCTGAAGGGTTTCGTTACTAAAAAAATAAAATCTCCCAAATGCAATGGCGATGATGGGAAATGTCGAACCTCTGCCACTGTCAAATATATTTCACAGAATTCGTATCCCCTCAGAAATCTGAATTTCCACAAAACGAGGTTGGGAATCCATGGACTGGGGCCACCATTTCTTCCAAGAGCAGCTGTTGGCTGGCGAAAGGGGCACAGGGTTTCCTGTCCTAGCCCTGTGTGACCCACCATCAGCTCTCCATCCAAGATGCCACCAAGATCCCACCCCATAAATGATCATAATATACCCCTCTTTAGGACAGAAAAATTAGGACTTTTTTTTGTTTTTGTTTTTGGTTCAAAATCCCCAGCAAATTCAATCAGATACTAATTCATCACAAATAACCGTTCAACTTTGGGTAGGTACCTTATTTTCATTTGTTAAATTTTAATTTAGTCAATATCTGTCTTCTAAAAAAATTTTATTTTTTTTGTTTCACCTTCATTTGATTCATTTTAAGGCCAAAAGACTACATCAAATGCTGTTTGCACATGTGCTTTCATGTTCCAAAGGCAAGTACCTTTGGGTTTGGCTTTTGTTTGTATTTTGATTTTTTTCCCTTCAAAAAGAAAAATTAAATTTTGATGCTAGAATCAGTTGAATTGGAGTTTCACCCCATTTTTTTCAGCAAAGTAACTGTTCCACTAGAGAAGGTGAATAAGAATCAGAATTTTCATCTCCTCTCTGTCCTTCTCTTTTTATCTTCCCTTCTCATTAAGTCAGTAAAATTTGTGCCTTTTTTTTTTAAATCACAGACCCCCCCCTCCCCAAATGATCAAGGCTAACGGATTTTTCCCTCTTTGAAAGTAATCAAATTTGTGAAAAATACCAAATGTTAATAAACTACCAACCCCACATCACAATCAAAGAGGCCTGAAACCAATCTGGATTTTTAAAAAAATAATAAATTTTTCAAATTGGAAGAGTGAACAAGCACAGAGAAGGAAAAATTTTCTTCCCCCAAGGATTCCTCAACCCTTGTCTTTATCAACTGATTCAGTTGCATGCCATAAAAAATGAGCTTCTGTGAATCCACTGTTAGTTTTTTCATAATAATGTTAATTATGCATATCTTATTTTAATGGCGGTCTCTCCTACAAATCTGTGGACTACTCAATTTGTAGAATATAATGAATTTACATTATTTTTACACTGACTATTCCTCAAAAAAGGTTCCTGACATTTTCTGGATAAAACAACAACAAAAAAAGAAATGCCTAGAGCTTTCAGAAAACAAAATCAGAAAACAGTCTTAATTATTCCATCAAAATAAAATAACACAAAACCCAAGAAACACACAGAAAAAAGAGAGGATTTCACTCTAACTTTTCCAGTTTGTTTTTCTTTAAAACCTTGGGACCTTAAATGCAGTAAAGTGTAAATGTAAAATTAAAAAAAAAAAAATCTACAATTTCTGGGTGTGTCCAAAGCCAACATTTTAGGGTCTATTTTCTCTTTTAAATCCTTCCTTCTTGAGAATAGAAAAACTTAGATATTGCCAAATGGTGAAATGAGTCTTTTTTGCCCGCTGAGCTAAACAAGTTCCAAATTACAATGAAGTACAATTTCTAATTGCTTCATAAAGCCAATTCTCCCAGTTTTCCCTAAACTCAACAATTTTCCTCCTTTCCTCATTCTAATTAGTTTTTTTCTCAGACTAAAATGAGTTGGGCAGCCAAACTGACTTTGTTTTTAGGAGACTTTTTGCTTTCTCCCCTTTAAAAACTGAATTCATTCAAATTCCAGCTTAATTTTCATTTACATATTATCTGGATTTGGCTTCAGAAATAAAAATAGTCTCCATGCTCCTGAAAGATCAAAGTAAAAATTTTCACCCCAAAAAGGAGAAAAAAAGAATCCTTTTCCCCTCCACTACCTTATAGTGCAAACTTTTGAAAAAATAAGAAATAAAAAATATTTCTTTTCAATTTTAATTTCTTTTTTTATTTACAAAATAGTATCCTCTAGGTGGCGTCGTTTTAATGGGAAAAAACTACCGTTTGAAGAAAAATTAGAAAAAAAAATTGAGAAAGGGAAATATGGCCTAAAAAAAAAAAAGATTGTTGCAAAGATGGGGGGCCGGGGAGGAAAGATTTCCTGGGGGGTCATCAGGAACCCCGAGCTCAGAGAGGGTCAGGGGGAAATTGCAAATTTGAGGGGGAGGGGGGAAAGCTGGAAGGGGTTGCATTTTTGCAAAATGTGAATTGTCCAAACTGAAATGGCTGCTCTGTTCTCTCACCGCTTTGTTTTCTGGGCTCCGGTCCGAGCCCGGGGCCAGCGAGGGCGCTGAGTGGAGGTCCGAAAAGACCCCCTCGTCTCCCCCACCCTCTTCGCACCCCGCGGCGCCTGGGGGGGGCTCCCCAGACCCCTACCCTTCGGTTTGCGCCCACAAAAAGCCCGCAAACGTGCCCAGGCACTTTGCATTTTGCAAATCTTGCAATGAAGTGGCGCAGCGCCCCGGGTCCCGGCCCCCCGGGGTCCCCCGCGCAGTGCATGCCCCCGGCCCCCCGTCGTACCTGCGGAGCCGCCGCGCCGCCCGGCTGGTTCATGGGTCCGTGCGGGAGGAGGCGGCCCCGGCGCGTCCTGCTCCTCCCGGGCCGGGTTGCTGGTGCGCGCACAATGCCGCCGCCGCTGCCGCCGCCGCCGCCGCCGCCGCCGCCGTCGCCGCTCCCTCCTCCGCCCGCCCCGCTCAGGCCGGGGGGGCGGGGGCGCTGGGGGCGCGCGGGGGGGGCGCCCGGCCCTCGCCCCCACCCCCGGCCCGCACCGGCCGCCGCCGCCGCCGCCGCCGCCGAGCCGCCCCTCGCGGGGCCGCCGCCGCCCCCCGCCGCCCTGCCCGCCCCCCGGCCGGCCTCTCCGCGCGGCCCGCGAGCTCCGGGCCTCGGCCTCGGCCTCCGCGCCGCCGGCCTCCGCGCGGCACACAAAGCCGGCCGGCCCCCGAGCGCGCCGCTCCCGCCCGCCCGCCAGCCCCCGGGCCGCGGTACACCCGCCCCCCAAACTTTCCGGGGCCGCGCCCTGCCCTCCCGGCGCCCCCGGCGCCCGCCCCCCAGCGCCCTTCTGCCCTCCCCCAATTCTCCAGCACCACGGAAAAGTCCTTTACACATTGGAAAAAAGTTTGGGGAGCCGCCTCTTAGCGGAACACAAGGGGTTAATGGGAACTCTTCTGGTACCCCCACTCACCCCCCCAAAAAAAATCAAATTGATTTTTTAAATAAAGTTTGAAGAGCTGGCCTTATGGAAGAATGGTAAAGTTCAATGAAGCTATCCCTACTGCCCGTGCCACCCGTCCAAAAAAAAAAAAAAATCGAATGTATTTTTAAAATAAAAGTTTGAGGAACTGGTTCCTTGACAGGGAATTCTTTCTAGCCCCCCAATCAGATTGATTTTAAAAATAAATATTTGAGAAGCTACTTTATAATTATATGAAATGAGGGATGAACAGAGTATTTCTACCCCAGTCAAAAAAATTTTTAAAGTACATTTATTTTAAAAATAAAAGTTTGAAGAAATGGCTCTATGTAAGACAACAGAGTTTAAAGATTAAGGGGGATTAGCCCCAATCAAGTTCAAGTTAAAAAGAAAAACTTGAGAAATTGCTCCTATGTGAAAATAGATGGTGAACAAGAATATTTCTATACAACGCCCTAAAAAATCAGATATATATATACTGTTTTTTATTGGAAGAACTGCCTCCCTGTGACTTGGGAAGTTTTAAAAGGGATTGTTTTTTCTGTCCTTTTCACATGCTCCAAAATTAAATTTTTTAAATTAGTGTGAAGGACCTATCTCCTAAAAAGACAAGAGAGATTACTAGGTCCACCCTATATTTCCCACAATTGATCGATTGATTTTTAAACAAAAATTTGAATAACTGCTTATTTATGACATGAAAGAAATCTTTCTTTGCCCTTCCCCAAGAGAAAAATATAAGGATACTTTTTTTTAAAATAAAAGCATTGGATATCAAGGGTAAACAGATATATTTTCTCCGTCCCCACCTCAAAAGTTTTTTCCATGTTTAAAGAGCTGGATCAATAAGAGACAGAGAGGGTTACGGAAATTTTTTCTCTCAGCCCCCAGAAAAGTTACCATTTTTTTAAATGTCAGAAAACTAAAGGACAGCAAAGAAGATACTTCCTCTCCCTGAAGAATAAAAATGTGGGAATGTAGCCCTCCATAAGAAGCATAGAATTAAGAGACACACTTTCCCCCCACCACACACACCCACAAGAGGTTAAGAGGGATCTTCTAATAATTTCCCACCCCCCCAAAAAAGTTGGAGAGTCATTAAAAATAAGTGGCCATTTCCCTCACTGCCAGCCTAGCAAGTGTGTTCCTGGCAGAGGTTTGGTAGATTTTGCCAAGGCTAGTGTAAAGCAGGCACTCAGGAGAGCAGGGCAGTCTGCGGAGTTTGGCAGAATTGGGTTCCCCTGAGCCCTGAGCATACGGGATGGCCAGGTAGCCCTCACCAGGTGGCTGAGGCCTTGTTGCCAGAACAGATAATCTCTGACTCCATCCCTGTGTGAAGATTTCCGGGCACCTTCCTCAAGGCCAAGACCTTTCCTTTGCTTAGTGGAGCTTAGCCTGACCTTCGGCCCTGGAGTAAAAGAAACTGGACCCAAATAATATTGGATTCAATTACCAGACTCGGAGCTATAAGGTATCAAAGAAGAAATAAACCCTGTCCTGGGAGTCAGGAAAACATGATACAGTATGTATTCATTGAGCACTTACTATGTGCCAGGCACTTTGTGTTTAATAGAGCAGACACGTCATAGAGAAGAGGGTTGCTTGCAGCAGCCCTTCTCAAACTTGAGGGAGCCTCAGAATCACAGGGAGGGCATGCGTCAACACAGATTGAAACCCACCCAGAATCTGCATTTCTAACAAGTTCCCAGGTAAACTTGTTGCTGATCTAGGACCACATTTTTAAAACTATTGTAATACAGTGCCAACAGCTAAATGCACAGGTGTAGGAGAAAGAGGAAGGGGAATGGGTGAGGGGGTCAGCACAATTTCCTTGAGGAATAACATCCTGCTAGAGGCCTGGGTCTAAGCACTTTTCCTCTCCATGTCTTAATCTGATGGCAGGAGCTCTCTAGATCAGAGATTCTTAGAGACTTTGGATAGGTTTGGGGATCCATGAACTAAGCAATTTTAGGTCGTAAGCAAATTTATGTCTATATGGTTGTTTTAGGGGAGAAAATCTCTGGCTTCACCATTTTCTCAAAAGGGTCAGCGACCCCAACCTGGAATGATCTGCAGCCTGTTTCCAGGCACCTCTGGCCTGGAAAATCCATGTGGGTCCTTCTCAGCCTTCTCTTTCTGGAATTACAGCAAGCCCTTTCTGCTTCTCTACCACCCACGGGCCGCAGGAACTAGGGCCTTCTTCCTCTTGTCAGCATATCTCCATAGAGAGCCCAGAGTGTGTTCGACACCACTGTGGGGAGCCATGTCCTCCACAAGGGTGCCAGCCCTGGAGTGTATATCTCTTCTTCACTCTGTCCCTACTGGGCCATGAATGATATGCTGCTAAAGGACCAAAGGCTGAGCTTGATGTCTTCCTGACAAAAATCCAGTTTCTAAATGAATGCACACATTTCCCAAACCATAGTGGAAACTTCTACAGTCACCCGGAGCTATGATTTATCCCTGTTCAGGGGGTTAACTAAGGGTTAAATAAGGGGGAAGGCCAAGGAGAGGAGTCAAAGTATTTGATGAGAGCCCAGGGGGCAAGACTAGACCTGCTCAGGGCTGGAAGAGAGGGACAATATTACAGGGGCAGAATGACCATCAGTCAGAGCTGCATAGAACAAACGCTTACCTTAGATGGTAGCATGATCCAGTAGGGACCTCCAAGGGTTTACCCATCCTCTAAGTGCCAATGATTCAATTCAACATACCTGCGTTTATCTAATGCTGGAAACTTCTGACCCCTTCCATGCCCAGCCTGCTGCCCCCAGAACCAGAACTGCCGCATTAACACCTATATGGCTTAATTATTTAGGGCCCAGGCTACAGCATCTACTGCCTGGGTTGCAACCTTGGCGCTGGCCCTCGTATGCTCTGTGATCTTGAGCAGACAGCTCAACCTCCCCTTGCCTCCATTTCCTCATCCTTCAAATGGCGCTGACAACAGTATCTCCCCCATGGGGGTACTCTGAGGATGAAATGAGATAACGCATGTAAAGCTTTTAGAAACTGCCTGGCATAAAGAAAGTGCTCCACAGACGTCAGCTATTGGAATCGTAGAGACACGTGTTTCCCGCCTCTGCCACTGACTAACTGCATGACCCTGGCTTATGGCTTAATCTCTGAGCCTAGTTTCTGTCTCTATAAAATGGGGTCCTGAAATCTAACAGTCTTATCAACACTCTTTTACTTGTAACCAGTAGTAACAAAATCACGGTGAACCAAAAAAAGAAACAAAAAGGTGTTATTAAATTAGAAGGTGGATTATGGTACCCAAGGGCAGAAAATAAAACGAAGCCTCAAGGGAATTTGGAACTAGAAACTAGAAAATCACCAGGAGCTGTGCTTGCTCTTGCCATCACTCTGGGCCAGAGGTCTCTTGACATCTCATGCCCTAATTCATACTCTGTGTCTCTCTCTCGCCATCCCTTCCTCCCTGCCTCTCTCCAGGTGGGCTTCTCCAGGCCCACAGTTAAAATGGTCACCTCACTGTCCTCTCAGTGACAACAGGTGCTGATCAATGTCTCTCTGTTTCAATCCTGATTCACAGGACAGAGAATGAGATTGACCAAGCTTGGCCCAAGTGCCACAGGAGCCAAGCATTGATGACCAAGGGAGCAGGGTCACAAAATACACAGAGACTTCTGAGACCCCCCACTGAGAGAGAGAGATGTGGTGTGCTGCGCAGACCTTTCAAATGTTGAACCTTGTAGAGAAATATGAGTGCCAGGCTTAGGGCCTGATACACAGACACACTCAAAATGTGTGTTTCCTCCTGCTGGAGTCAGGAGACAGCTAGGTAACCAGGGTGGTGAGATTTTGTTGGGTGTGGGTGGTGAAGATGTCAAGCTCATGTCATAGACAGTGAGGGGGACAAGGAGACAAGAGTTGCCTCACAGTAGTCGCCTTTGGGTCCCAGATAGAACCTGGGGCTTGGCTGAAATCTTGTGGGTAGATCTTGGTGGAGAGGATGCCTTCAGAGTGAAACAATGGGTTTTAAAGGGTGTGGAACAGAATGAAGCCAAAGACTTCACAAAATGGTGTCTTCTTCCTCAAGATGAGTTTCTTTTTTAAGCCTAAACAAGGAAGAAAGTGCTCTCTTGTAACAGACCAGCCAGGGAGACTTGGGCTCCCAAAGTTTCTACATGATGAGAGAGAACCACACAATCCAGTCTTATAAAATTTCTTAGCAATTTATCAAACAAGATGACAGCATTTTCTTATTTGATCCACTACTTCTCAGAGGTGGGCAGAGAAGGTATGATCACCTCCATTTTAAGAATGAGAAATCTGAGGGTCAGGTCCTTGGCCAAACCAGCCAGTGGCAGCCCAGTCTGACAATCAAGCCATGTTTTCCCCATGGTGCTCTGGCTGCCCCTGTGGAACTTTCTGGTGATTGGAATCAAAATGGACAGATTCTTTAAATCATCTTGCTTTGTCTCTGGGACTTCTTTACTTTTCTTTCATACTTCTCTCTCCTCTCCCCCACAAAGAAGTCCAAAAGAGGTGGCAGCAACCTATTTCCTAAAAGGAAGTCCTTGCAAGTCATAGTGAAGTCTCTGGAGAGACAGATATCTGAGGCCTTCCTTGGCAGTCCCCCAAGGAGGGGAGTCCCGGAAGAAAAGCCAGAAAGAACGAAGACCCAGGATGGAAGGCTAGAGAATCGAAAGAGAGAAATCAAGCTGATGGCACAGACTAAGAATCAGAGTCAAGGACAAATCTGAGTAGCTCGTCCCTGGATTCAACAGCAGTTGCTTATTAAGTATCTAAAATGAGTGGCATTTTTTATAAACCTATTCCATGGGTCTGCCATCCCATGAAGCCTCAGTCTCTTTATTTACAAAATGGGCAAATTAAGGTGCCTAACATACAGGGTTATTTAAAGCATTAACTCCAGCACTCAAGACATGGTAGTTATTAATTGTCCCGGTCCGTTTCTACTTTATTAATATAAGGAAATTCGGGCCCCCTTTGTGGGGAGAGGAGTGGTGGAATCATCTTATCTGAGCAGTGTTATCTAGCCAGGAAGGGAACAAAGTCAGCTTTGGAGACAGTTGTCCCAAATCTAACAAGCCCAGGCCCCCAATACAGCAGCAGTTGTGACCTTAGTTCTACAGGATCTCAGAATGGAAAAGGACCCAGGCCAGGGGAAGGAAGGAAGAAGGAAAATGACAGGAGCTAGTCCATCTCTTTTTCTCCAAGTATCACCCAAAGGAGTTTCTAATCTGTCCTTTCCGCTGTGAGATACACCTGTGAATGGAATGAGCTGACAGTGTAGCCTGGGGCAGGGCTCAGGCTCTGGGCTCAGACCACCCTGGGTTCAAATCCTAGCTCAGCCCCTTTCCAGCCATGTGAGCCTGAGCACATCACATCACTATCTCTGAGCCTCGGTTTCCTTAACTGTTACATGGGAATAATAACATAGGCATGTATATTTTATATGAGGGTTAGAAAAGACAATGAATGCCAGCACACTGTAGGTGTCCTAGGTGTTAGTGATGATGTTACTAATCATGATGCCACCTCAATGGTTTGTATCAAAGGCACAACTGTCCAGTGGGTAGCCTATGTCTGGTTTGACAGATAGGCCCTGATACCGCTCAGTTATACTCCTCGTTATCACCATGAGTTGATGAGGAGACTGAGGCACAGAAGGGGAAATGGAGTGTATCTTTCACCAGTAAATGGACAAATGACCCGATGTACCTCCTGATGGGAGACACCAAGAAGAACCAACAGTGCTTACATAGATTCCTGTCAAAATGCATAACCCAAATCTAATCATGAGGAAACATTGGACAAACCCATATCGAGGGGAGTTCAACCAAACAACTGGCTTGTATTCTTCCAAAATGTCAATGTTCTAAAAGACAAAGAAAGGCCAAGGAACTGTTTCAAATTAAAGGAGACTAAAGAAAATAACAACTAAAGGCAAAGAGCGATCTGGAATTGGACCCTAGATCAGAGTAGAAAAAAAATTGCTATAGAGAACATTATGGCGACAACAGGTAAATTTTTAATATGGTAGGATATTAGATAACAGTATTTATTTGTGTTAAATTTCTGATATGATAAATATTTTATGATTGCGTAAGATGCTATTCTTGCCCTTAGAAAGTACACACTTTCAGTGTAGAGGGATATGATGTCTGCAACTCTCAAATGGTTCAAGAAAAAAATTGTATATGTACCATATACACATCTACATATATAGCTATATATGTACTTATATTGCATGTATGTGATAAAACAATATGTGACTGCATCTTAACAATTAGTGAATCTGAGTAAAGGGCATGCACGAGTTCTTTGCACTATTCTTGAAACTCTTCTATGTAACTTTGAAATTATTTCAAAATAAAAAAATTAAGAAAAATAATATATCTAAAATGTTTTAAAAGCTAGAAGCCTACACAGAAATTACTGTACTTTAATTTATTTTCATTGCGTATTTGACAACACAATTCGATTCATTGATTGATCAGTGGTTTGTCCACATCAAACTTTGCTGATTATTTTTTTCTAACAACATGAGTTTTCTTTTGTGGGCATTATTCCTACTGGGTCCAATTTTCCCAGGCAAATTTCATGATCAAAATTTTGTCAAGCAGATTTAAGGTCTTCCATCAATTTTTAGTCAATCACAATCTTTACCATGTGCAGCATTAGTCTTTGTCAGTTTTATTTTCTGTTGTTTATTTCTACCAAGTGAATTTTTTTTTCAAGTTTTATAGTTTTTGGTGTTACTAATAAGATTTAATTCTTCAAGCAGGTTATTTTTTTAAAAAAAATTGATTTTCCCATGTGTTGTTTAGAAGGATTCTCAGTCCTGGCAGGGAATCTGAATCACCTGGGAGGAGCTTGTGAAAAAGGTTTCCTAGCCTCTACTCACCCCCATGAGCCCCTAGATTCTGAATTAATAGGTCTGGGATGGGGCCCAAATATCTGTATTTTTAACAAGTCCCCACCTCTCAAGTTCTTAGCAGTCATTGGCCCGTGGATTGGCATGGTACTCAGCTTCCTTGTATTATTGGTAATAGAATAATTGTAAACTCTCTGACCCTCGCTAATGAGGATTATTTTAACATTCCATTTCCCCAACTTGACTATGAGGTTCTTGAGAAGGGGGACCAAGTTAATGTTTGCTACATGGCCAGCACAGCCCATTATGTATGTTAAATTAGGCACCAAAACCATTAACTGATTGGTTGTTGTCTCAACCAAATCCTTAAATATCAGCAGCAAGAGAAGGAACTTCTTTTTGTTCTGTGGAAAAATGTACATAAAATAAAATTTACCATTATAACCAGTGTTAAACATACAGTTCATTGACATTATGTACATTCACATTGTTATATAACCATCACCATTATTCATCTCCAGAATTTTTCATCAGCCCCTTAAACAATGACTTCCCATTACCTCCTCCCAATCCCTGGTACTCACAATTTTACCTTCTGTCTTTATTAATTTGACTACTCTAGGTACCTCATGTAAGTAGAATCATACAATATTTGTCCTTCTGTTTCTGGCATAATGTCTTCTAGGTTCATTCATGATGTAGCATATATCAGAATTTTATTCCCTTTTAAAGCTGAATGAGAGTCCATCATATGTATATACCACATTTTTTTTATCCATTCATCCATCGATGGAGATTGGGTTGTTTCCATCTTTTGGCTATTGTGCATAAAGATGCCATGAAGATTCATGTACATGTATCTGTTTAAGTTCCCATTTTCACTTCTTTGGGGTATATACCCAGAAGTGTAATTGTTGGATCACATGGTAATTTTTTGTTTAATTTTTTTGAGGAACTGCCATAATATTTCCTACAGCAGTTGAAGAGGGACATTTTTAAAGCTGCTTTAATAAAGGTAGAATGATGATTAATCCTTTCTGAATTTTATCCTAAGTCTATTGAAAAATCCATACATCTATCTTTAGCAACATCAAAGGATCATGGGATATTGCATTTCTCTCTTTGTTCTGTAGAAGATGGGTTGCATTAAAAGCTTTAATTCTGCACACCTCCCTGCAACTATCTCCTTGTCATGTGACTTTGCAGTTCTTCTCACTAAAAAGGTGAGATCTATTTCCTCATCCTTGATTCTGAGTTTGGCCATGTGGTGGCCAATGGGATGATGGCAAATTTCATGTAATCTTTTAAAGTGTTTGTGCAGCTGGATTTGTGCTTGCTACTACACTCCTGCCTTCGCTGTGAGAATATGCCCAAGCTAGCCCGCTGAAAGAATAGGAGAGAAAGGTGAAACAGCTCAGTCACCTTGGTTGACCACCAGATGTGTGAGCCCTAGCCAATAGCCAGACTCCCCCAGAGTATGAGAGAGCACAGAGGAGACTAGAAGAACTATCCAGATTAATCACATCCCCAAAACACAGACTCATGAGCTAAATAAATGCATATTATTTTCTATAACTGAGCTTTAGAGTGGTTTGTTACATAGTATTATTGTGGTAACAGATAACTGATACAGGTTCCCTCCTACTCTGCCATCCACTATAATCCTGCATCTGTCAAAGGGTGATGAGACAACTTATTTCACTGACTTCACAGAGGTATCATGAGAAGTAAATGCTAGAATTGCCCAGGTTTAGCATCTGACGATTATAATCTAAAGGCTGATTTCTCTCTTCCCTCTTAAAGGTTCCATTTCTAGTTTATTGGGAAAGAGGGCTGGAGAAGGCAACTGTTCTTCATTGCTCCTCATTTTAGTGACAGGATCTCAATGCTCCTTGGAGAGCAAGATCACTGCCATGTTTAGTCTATGTGTTCTGGGTGGAGTTGCTCTACTTACTCCTGAGTACCATTAGCAAATGACTCAGGCCTGGCCAATCAATATGTGCCATCTCCTTGGCCTCAGATTGGCTCAGGAATGGTGAGGTGACAAGCCAAGCCAATGAGGTTTAGTTTCAAGAACATGAATGTGAAGTTTTCTCTCCCACCGAGATAACCTAAAGGATATAGTTTAAGTCTAGAGAAGCCATGGACCACCATGTAGAAAAAACTTGCCTGAATATAACTTGCTAACACAAAGAAAAATAGAGCTCAGAGATGGAAAGAAACAGAGCCCTGATGGCATGGTTAGAACTCCTAGATCCAGTCAGGCTTGAAGCTGTACTTTCTTTGAACTTTTACTTATGTGAGTTAATAAATATTCATTTGTTTGTTTTGTTAAGTCAATTTGAGTAAGGATTCTGCCCATTGTAACTGAAAAGGGACTTGCTTGCATTCCTCCTGGGTCACCTTCTTGACTGCATTTTTCCTTGTCATCTTGGGCTCTTCCACAGTGCTCTTAGCCCCACTGCTGTGAAGAACCACTGTGCTCATCACTGCTGGTCACCACATGGGACTCTCAGGTAGAGTCTACCCAGTAGGATGGAGCTTCTTCCACACAGGCTTAGAAGCAGGGAGAATGTTGGCAGGTCTGGGCAGACCAGGCAGCCTACTTTGTCCTGAACAGTTCTGATTTATGCCTATTGTCTCAGCATGGAGCATTCCCTTTCACTATCGATAGTGTCGTTGTTTGGATGATAAATTATATGGTCTCCCTCATCAGGCCACATTTCTTTTCATTGTATCTTCTCTTTATTCTCAAAGAGAGTCCCTAGATGGCTACAATAACATCTCGCAACCCATATGCTCTTCTACAATGTGACCTTACCTCTCCCCGTGAAGTGATGAAGTTGAGCTCTCTTCCCTTTGAATTTGGCTGGGCTTGTGACTGCTTCAACCAACAGATCACTGTGGAAGTGATATTGAGTGACTTTATAGACTGGGACATGAAAGACAAAGTAGCTTCCACCTTATTCACTAAAATACTCATACTGGGAGCCCTGACCCACCATGTGAGAAGTCCAACTTCCCTGAGGCTGCCATGTTGTGAGGAAGCTAAGCCATACTGAGAGGCCATGTGTGGGAGCTCTGGTAGGCAGCCTGGTGGATGAACTCTAAGATGACCCTCAATTATCCCCCAGCTTTGGAGTCTACCCTGCTGGTCCCAGACATTGTGGAGCAGAGACAAGCCATCGCCTTTGTGCTCTGTTTAAATTCCTGATCACAGAATCCAGGAGCATAATAAAATGATTGTTATTTAGAGCTACCACATTTTGGTGTAGTTTTTAACTACAGCCATAAAGAGTGAACCAAGAGGTGACATTTTTAACTTTATATTAAATATGACCTTTCCCAGGGTCCATGACAGAAGTGAGTTCTCACCCCCGAACATCACTGCTGCATCCTCACTCCTTAAAAGTGCCCCCTACAGGCAGTTTCCCTGGCCTTTTGTCAGTCCTGTGCCAAAGGCAGGTGTGGTCTTGCCCAGGATTGTCAACTAATAGTAAATTTCTTAGCATCACGAGATCTTGTTAAAGCTTTAATGTTATTGCTTATAAGGACCTGATTAAATTCTAGACAAGGGGCGCTCCGCTTCCCATATTTGGATGAATGCGGTGGTTTTATTCTTTCTATTTTAGACAGTTCAAATCTCTCTAACTATGTGTTTCTGAAGGCTCTGGTTAAGGACCTATGTCTACAGTGAAGAAGGAATGGAGGGAAAAGAAAGAGGAGGTCAGAGAACTCAGCAAGAAAATGAGGATAAGCTCTTGCCCAAACCACACATTCTTATATTCTCCCTGGGCCAAGAGAGACTCTTACTCAGGAGAATAGACCCCTCTGTACACACATCCTTGCTCGCTCTCTCTCTCTCTCTCTCTCCCTCTCTCTCAACTTGTGCCTTTGCTACCATAGCAGGATCATGAGATTTTGACCTGCATCTATTTCTTTAAAAGAATAATGCAATAACATTATGACTTTGAAGAGTCTTCGGAGGAAGAAACATTGTCAACTGCATCTTTCAAGTAGTTGAGGATCACCTCTCTATGCACCAAAATTTCAATCTCAATAATTTGAAGTGAAAATCCTTCCCAGCCTCTTAAATAATGGATAACATCGTTCCTGGTGCCCTTCCTGAAATTTCAGATGGAGTTCTGCCCTAGAACCTAGCAAGGTAAGTTATCTGAGCCTGAGACATTCACACAATAGAGTGAATTTTCCAAAGGAAAACTTTTTTCTCATATTTTTGAGAGCTCTTGAGTATGCATTCGATTCTTCAGAAGTTACTGTTTGACTCAATGAAATGAAAAAAAGCCCTTCCATGATCCATATATATCCTTCCTACCAAAAGACAAACATTATCCAGAAGTCCCCGAGGCCTTACTAGCCTGTGGGTATGAATGAAGTCACATTTTATTTACTTAACAAATACTAACCTATGGCTTGCAATAAACTATTCTAAGTGCATTAAAACCATTAATCCTTATAACAACTTGATGAGATAGGTACTATTTATTATCCTGTTTTACAAATAAGAAAACTGAGTCACAAAGAGCTCAAGTAACTTGCCGAAGGACACAGAGCTCCTAAGTAGATCTTATTGTTGGACCTAGGAGTCCAACTCCAGAGCCTGTGCTCAAATTTACTTTACTATCTTGAATCTCACTGATGTGGATCATTTGATCCTACGTGGTGGAAGCATTTGAGCCTCCCTGGTAAGGTTCCCACCTTCCTCTAATTATGGCAATTTCCAGAATCCTTCGAGGTGTTTCAGGTGGGCTCTGTGTTCCCCTGAATACTGCCCCTGAACAGCAATCTGCCACTACGCTTATTCTATCCTCTGTCTATTACCGCTACAATGCATATAACAAAGAGCCCCAAGACTCCGTGGCTTCAAATAGTAAGCATGAGTTTAGTTCATGAGTCTACTGGTCAGCTGAAAGTTTCTTCTGGTCTTGGCTGGGCTTGTTCACATGGCCAAGGTGAGCTGGCTCTTAGCTGATCTACGTTGGTTGTGGCTGGGACAACCAGGGGCACATGGATCTGGTGCACACCTTTCTCATCTTCCAGCTTCCTAGCCTGGTCACTTTCACTAGCAGTGGCAGAGGAGAAAAGCAGACAAACCCAACTGTGCACACACTTCTCAAGCTTTTGTTTAAATCTCATTTCTGAGCATCCTGTTGGCCAAAGCAGGTTGTACAGCTGGGCCCAGAGTCGGAATCCTGCACAGTTCCATGACCCAAGGCTTGGATACAGGGAGGGATGAAGAATGGGCAACATAATGCAATCAACCTACCACACTTATCACCAATTTTCTTTCTTCTCAAAAATGTCAGAACAAAATTAAATTTCAAAATAAAAAACTCATTTAGATAAAGCTGCCCAAGATGCCATAAATTAAAGTGGTGGCCTGAGTGATGGTAAAGAAGGAAACTAAACTAGGGACAACATGCACAACTGGTTTCTTTATAAAGGAAAATAGCAGCATTCCTCTGTATCAGTAGGAAATGAAACTGAGAGTTCAGAACTCAGCCTGCCAATGTGCCAGGGAGGCCCACATTCTGGTGGCAAAGTGGCAGTCAGCAGGGTAGGCATTGTGCAGGCCTGGTGTCTGAGCAATAATGTTAGCACAAAAGTCACATCAGAGCTGGCCAACAGCAAAACTGACTCAGTTAGCAACTTCTTAGCATATCAATGCCTCATTTTGTTTCTTTGGCAGAAAGCTCAAATATTGGCTTGCCTCATGCAAAATTGACCTGTAGGCAACCCCAATTTTTCCAGGAGGATATAAGTGAATATATACTTTATTCCCATTCCTAGAAAGCAAGAACTGTCATTTTCTGGGCTCACACACCCTGCACATAGCCTGATTATAATTCTTTCTCTCTGAGGGAGCTCTATTAAGACAGCTAAACCAGTCTCCAAATGCAAAACTCCATGGTCCCTTTCTTCTACCTCGGGAGTGCCCTGGAAGTATCATCACCTGTGGATAAATATTGACTGATGCTTTTTTGGAAGTATCAAAAAAGGCTCAGTAGACAGTAAAACTTACCCCCCAAAAACAGAGCTAAAAACGTTGGAGCATTCTGCTTTTCATGACAGAGACACCAGGACACTTACAATGGCCTTAGGTGGAAGGCTTAATGGAGAGAAACAGATCACACTCAGCAGGCATGTCAGAGCTAGAGGCACCTCCCGAATCCTATGATCCTTTCTGGATAGACTATTCGCCATATAGTAGGTGCTTTACACACATCATCTCAATTAATTCTTAAAGAATCCCCATGAGATAGAGCTGTATGCATCCCCATTTTACAGAATGAGAAATTGAGGCATGCAGCATCAGTGAAAGGAGTTGCCCATGTCACATAGCACATTAATGTTGAGGCAATCTGACTCCAGAACCAGCCGTCTTAGATAGCACTCTATGAAAACTTCCACTCAGGGGTACCTTTGAGGCACCACCGTGCCCAGTGGCCTTCAAATTAAAGGGTGCATCCTCTAGAGGTGCAATTTCCAAGCAGTCAACAGAGAGAGTTTCAGAGAATTCATTTCCAGATTCTTAGCTTCCATTTGTATGATTTCCTACAACTGACCAGCCTGAGAACTTCGATGTGAATGTATAAACCTGCTTCTGCTTTCCCACCTTCCTTGCGCTTCTCTCATTTCATAAAATAAAAGTATATCCCTTATCATCCAAATCTTTCTGTGAGGCGTTACCCAGGGTAGAAAACCCTGGGTTAGGGGGATGATGGGTACCAAACAGAGGGCTGATTCCAAATATTGGGGAACAGAGGTTCCTTTAATCCAGACACCACAACCCCTCTCTTATCCATCCTATTAGAAGATGAATTTCCATTAATTTTACTTTTTATGTTTAAAATGATCACAATTTTGATCAACGGTACTCTAAAATTAATTATGTTGATAACTCAATTCAGAAAAATGCTTAACCCTTAGAGCCTTATGATCACAAAACATATAAACATTTTAAAATTTCTGTCGACAAACATTTTTGATTCAGAGACTGTGACAAAATGATCCATATGAAACTTAAAGCAAAAAAATGATACTACATTCCTACAAAATTCTGTGAGGGGAGTGGAGTGGAAAAACGATTTAAAGGAGAAAGAGGAACATTATAAAATTTTTAGTTATTAAGAGTTTGTCTATTTTTTTAAAATGGATGACAGTAGATACAAAATCATTCCATTGGATATATTTAAGAGTGATGTAACAGCTTTATTTTTAAATATTAATATTTATAATATGCAGGACATTATAATTTTTACAACTATTTAAAACCGTGAAGGCAAATTTTTAAAATATGTGATTATATGGTTTTTCAGTTCTTTTGGAGGTACAGGAACAACAACAACAAAAAATGTGCAGAGTCCTCTGATTTTGTCTGACTAGTCTTTTTACAAATAAGACATTTGCAAACTAGAGAGTAAAAGGGATTCACCCAAGATCACCTGGCAAAGCGATACATGTGCTAGGACTAAAAGCAAAGCCTTGGGACTCCCTTATTGACCCTCTTTTCCTTATCCACACTGGATTTCTCTATCAGTCTGAGTGCAGTAGGTCTCAGCACTCAAAAGCGGTAAAAGGCAGGAGAGTTCATCTAGCGTATATTTACAAAGGTGACAGCAGGGTTAAAGGAAAGCCATGGGAGCTGCCAAAGTGCCAGAGACTATCAAAGGCATCTCCACCCCTGGGCCAAGGACAGAGGGAAAGAGCCCCTCTCTTGGCCCTGTGAGACCTGTAGCTATAGGAGAGAGTCACCAACAGGAGGTACACGTCTTAAGTAGAGGAACATGATCACTGCCAAACCACGGTAACAGGGAAAGAGCTGGAGAAATAAATATCTCTCTCTCTTCCTGCATGTTTTTCCTGCTGGTCCTTCCCATTGTTCAAACCTGCTAGAATCCAGAGAGCAAGGGAGCTAGTTGATATAGTTCTTAGAGGTCAACCTGTTGGGCACAGAGCAAAGTAAAGGGGAGAAAGTGGATCTGGAGGAACAACTAGAAAATGTCCAGCATGCTTTCCATTTTGAACTTGACATTTTTATTGAAACAAAAGATTTAACTTTCCAGTCAAGGTAAGCCATTGCTAAATGAAGAGATTTCCCCCCAGAAGAATCCAAAAGTCTAAGTTTATGAGGCAGAAGGAATTTCAGAGACGTTTAAGATTTTTATTTTTCATTTTATGACTGTGATACATAGATATCTACTTGTTTTAACACTATAATTTTTTTTTGGCATTTCCTTTCATTGAAAACAGATCTTTCTTTCTCTAAAAATTGCCTTGTTAAATCCCCACTCATGAATGCTTTCATAGATTGCTACAAACTCCAGCTAAAACTCAGGAATTGAGGGAAACTCCTTGAGAAAAGTGATGAAAGTGGACATTTGAAACAGAATTATGTTATTAAAGATAGCAATATAAATTATTAATAGTCGTCTATTAAAGACATATTAATCCTGTTGTAATTATACTAAAAGAATGCGTGCAGTTGCTGCAATCCAAAATGCTTTAACATTTACATTACCTTTCTAAGGCAATCTGTTTTCATGTCCTGGGAAGAGTAGCGCCCTCTAGGGACGGGGAGCTCCAATCACCTAAAGCCCTTTGATCTGTGCTTTTTCTTCGCACAAGGCCATGATGGAGCAAGGCATGTGGAAAAGGTGGATGAGGAAAGAAGGGTGGGAGAGTGAAGAGGGGTACTCTTATCCTTCATCCTCCCCAAAAGGAAGGCAGCTGGGTAATGCACAGAGACCCTCAGCTGGGAAATGGAAGATCCAGATTCTAGTTCTGACAGTCACTGACTCATTGTATATCCTTGGCCAGAGAACATGCTTCTCTCTGAATTCAAATTTTCTCACTCGTAAGTATTCATCTCTAGTATCTCTTATACCTCAATTGCCTTAACTCTATAACTAGAATAATAGAAAAAACTTTATACAAGATTGTCTTGGGCACTAAATAAAGTTAATACTTGTGAAAAAAATGGTCAGGTGCTAAACCAACATGCTTATGGTTGGATGTCACATGATACAGTAGAAAGAACACATGCTTAGGATCAGTTTACCTGGGTTTAAAATTTTAGCCTCGAATTCAGACTTTCACTATGGTCAAGTAGGAAGATCAGCAAATATTCTTCCCAAAAAGCAACTATGAAGTTGGACAAAACTAACAAGAATGACCCTTTCAATCCTCTGGAAATCAGCTTAAGTCATACAACAATATGAGAAGCATTAACATTTGAAAAACTACTGAACTTTGGATAAGCACAGTAAAAGTGTAGTGTTCTTACCTGTGGCTATTCCCAACCCCAGTCAGCTTAGTTGGTACAGATTCTGCCAGGATGGGGCAGGCCATGAAGCCAGGCAGCTGAACTGATGAAATCAAAGGGACATATTTAATATGGAATAGTAAGTACCATTGCATTGGATAGATTGCATCCATCTATCTAGTAACTCTGGTGAAAGAGATTATCCTGCTGGCAGATGAACAGGGAGGACCAACAGCTCCACTGGCCTGAGATTATGGTCATGGTTGGGCCAACCATATTCCTGGCTGAAGCCACACATATAAGCAGCAGAGACCAGAGAGGACACAAGCTATAAACACAATCCCGGCTGACCCTGAGTCTGCTTACATGTGTAAGATTCCCAAAGGGGCCCAACAGAAAATAAAATGCTGGGCAGACTTAAAAATGACCTGAATTGTGAATACACTCCCTTCCCCACACACAGATTTCAGCAGAGGATGGAAGCCTTACTTGCTTGAGGTGTTTCAACACGAACTCTGTCTGATCATTTGCGGACTACTAAGCTATACAAACACAAGGATGGCCCTTAGGAAACCAAGCTTAAAAAGGAAAAACAACAACGATGACAAAAAAACTGGGCAGAGATATCAGCAACTGCATACCACTGGGGAGACAGATTTAGCTCAAGAAGTTTACTTAAAAAACAAATTAAAAATATTAATGATAATAACTTTCAGGGGAAAAATACAACATCTAGACTTGTTACAATGTATTATCTAGAATGTTCAGATTTCAACAACAACAAATAATATGAGACATGCAAAGAAATGAGTGTGTGACCTATACTCAGGAAAGAGGCAACAATGGAAACTGCCTTGAGTGCCTCTAGGTGTTTGATTTGAAAGATAGAGACTTCAAAGTAGTTATTTCAGTATGGTCAAAGAACTAAAGAAGATGTTTAAAAACTAAAGAAAAGCATGGCAACAATGAACAAACAGAGAATCTCAACAGAGACAGGAATTGTTGAAAGGAACCAAATGAAAATTCTGAATTTAAAAGTACAATAACTGAGATGAGAAGTTCATCTAGAGATCTTTCACAGAAGATTCAAAATGGCCAAAAAATCATTGAACTTGAAGATAGATTAATAGAAATGATCAATTTTGAAGAACAGAGAGAAAAAAAGATTGAATAAAAATGAGTGGAGCCTCAGAGACCTGTGGGACAGCATTAGGCATACCAACACACATGCAATGGTAGCACTAAAATGAGAGGAGAAAGAGAGAGAAAGGGGTAAAAAAAATTTTTTTTGAAGAAATAATAGAAAACTCCAAATTCGAGAAAAACATAATTTAGATATACTAGAGGCTCAATAAACCTCAAATAAGATAAATACGAAAAGATCCATACCTAGATACATCATAGTCAAACCGTAAAAAGACAAAGTCTTTAAAACAGCAAGAGAAAATGATTCAGCAGATACAAGAAAGCTTCAATACCTTTAATAACTGACTATCCATGTAAAATAAATACTTAAAAATACTTTAAAAAAAAGAACTGTCAACCAAGAATTCTATATTTAAAAAGGAAACTCTGAAAAAATGAAAGCTAAATAAAGACATTCCCAGGTTTAATGAAAAAAAAAAAAAAAGGGCCAAGAGAGTTTATGGCTATCAGACTTGCCCTGCCCTACCAGATACTATAAAAAGCCTTTTGAGCCAAAAGGAATTAACACCAGATGGTAATTTGAATCTACAGGAAGAAATGAAAATCATTAAAATTATAGCAATGTAATAAGAGTTAAAATAAGAGAGTTAATGAGAGTCTATTTATTTATTTGTTTCATTCTTTTAACTTTAAAAAAAAAGACATGTTTGGATAAAACAATATTAACATTGTATTGTTAGGTTTGTATATAGATAGATGACAATAAGGGCACAAAGCAGGAAGGGTAGAAATGGAGCTACATATTGTAGCAAAGTTTCTGTATTTCACCAGGATCAAGTTCACATTAATTTTAAGTATGCTCTGGTAAGTTAACATACATATTATAATTCCAAAGTGAGCAATAAGAAATAACTAAAAAATATATAAGATTTAAAGTGGTACACAAAAATATTTATTTAATACAAAATAAGGAAGTAAAGGAGAAACAGAAGAACAAAAAAGATAAGAGATCTACAGGAAACAAGTTAAAGAATGGCAAATGTAAAGCCAATCTATCAAAATATAATGATCTAATCACCTCAATCAAAAGGAAGAGATTGTCTGACTGCATAAAAAAAGCATGATCCAAACGCATGCTTTCCATAAGAGACACACCTTAGATTCAAAGGTGACTTTAAGATAAGAGATATTACTAGAGACAAGGAAGAACATTTTATAATAATATAAGGGTAAACACATCAGGAAGTATAACAAAATAAATGACAGTATTGAAAGGAAAAACTCAATAGTAGTTGGAGAATTCAATACGACACAAACACCAACCTGTACACTTGAGAACCCTTACCCCCAGCCTCATTTTCTAACCACCATAAAACCCCAAACAAGTCTTCTTTCCTCACTTTCTCAAGTTATTTTGTATACCAGCTTGGGAGCCTTCCCTGATGTCTCCAGAAAGCTTCATCATACGAGTAATAAACCTTCTCCTGCCCTTGTTGGTGCATGTGTAGCATCATCAGATATAACATCTAATCCAAATATGGGGGAACAGATTAACGCCACATAAGTGGGTACCCAGAAAAATTGGGGCTCTACATAGAATGTCTAGTACATGATCACAACCACCAGGAGTTTTCTCCTTCTGCTTTGGCTTGCTAACTGACTCTGCTGCCTGCCATTTTGAGCTGCTGTTTGCTGGCCTATATGCCCTTTGAACTGTGTTGTTGCCTGCTGAAAGCTTGTGCTTTGAGCACCAGCCTGGCTTCACCACCCACTAATTGTGCAAAGACAGCTGTATCAGGGAAACTCAAGTCAAGTAAAGAGAATGGGGAATCCCCACTCTTCTTGGAACTTAAATTTAAAAAAAAAAAAAAAGGTTTGAGTTTTTCTCAGAGAGAACATGTGGCTTGGTGGAAGGCACTGGCCTGGGAGACAGAATATCTGGTTTGATGGCCACAGCAACAGGCCCACTGGATGATCTTGGAAAAGTCACATCTCCTCTGGGCCTCAGTAGCCTTGTTTATTATATGGGACTTCTCAAGTCTCACCATGACCCAAGTCCACGGGAATGGCAGTTAATGGTGGTGACTCAGTCTGTCCTTCAGTTTCGCCAGAGCTGACTCACCTAATAAATATTATAACGACCAGAAAATAATAGCAACAACTAAAGCTCCACTTATTGAACTGAGCCTATGAACTTCACTTACATTATTTCATGTAAGAATCAAAATCAAGAGTATGCACTATTTAGTCTCAAATTTATTGGTGAGGAAACAGGCTCAGATGGGTAAAGTTAGTTGCCCAAGGTCTCATAGCTTTTAAGCTGTTATTTGATCCCCAAATCCTGTGCTCTTGGATACTCTGTCCAAATTCTTGGCTCATCCCTCTTGTCAAGGGAGCCAGGTGGAAGCAACAGGACGAAGGCAGCCAGCTCTTTCTCACCCCGTGCCAAAACCCCAGTCACCCTGGCTTCTCACTAGTCATTGAAAAGGTTTTTGCCAGCTTCTGGTTGGCACTGTTTAGGCAGAAAAGTAGGTTCAGTGTCAGGCACAGAGGTATTCCTTGATGAGTGCTTGAATGAATGAATGAATGAATGGTACTGGGAAACAGTAGCCACAATGAAATTTCATCACAAATTTCCAAGGATTAAACACATGTTTACAGCATTTGGCCAAGTAAGTGCTAGGGCCTCAGATATAAATTAGGTGGGTTCCTGGTCTGGTGGAAGCCAGAGTGCGATGGAAGACACAGGCTCATAAACAGATAGTAATGTGGGGTAATAAGTCTCTGGGCTGTGCTCTTGGTGAGGATGGAAGATTTGACTGGCGAACTGAGTGCGGACATAGTCGCCCTTCTTGCTGGCACTGTGGGACCTGAAGGAGAATGGTGGTTGGTCACCCCTGAAACAGAGAAAAGAATCAGAGGGGTGAGTGGGTAGTTGGCCTGCTGTCTAATCCTCTGGCAAAGGGGGATAGAACCCACAGATTAATGAGATGGAGCAACTCAATGTAGATCACGCCTGCCTGTTGGGAGTCTGGGGCTTCCCCTCCAACCTGAGGAGAAGGTGCATGAGCTCCAGCCCTCCAGACGCCTGAGCAGCTTGACAGTCTTCTCTCAACGTACATTTATACGTTTATATTGGCCAACAACACACCCTTGAAGAGCCTGAGCCAGTTCTTCTGTGATCAATCCCCTCCATTTCTCCATTTCAGAGCATGGGTATCTGACATTAAGTATTAAGATCCAAACTTGGCAGCCTAAGCAAGATTTTTTAAAAATACGTTATTTCAAAAGTCATCCATGTTTAGTGTTGAAAAAACTATAGATCGGCAAATATACCAGAAAAGTAAACTAATCTTTAAGCCTACTTTTAAAGCTAATGAGTATTAGCATTTCACTGTGCAGCCTGACACTTTCTACACTTATATATAATACAAATATTTTATTAATAAGCTTTTCAAAACAATGAAATCAGATTCAATGTGCTGCCTGCGATAGTGCTTTTATGATTGTATCATGAACCTGTCTCCAAGTCAATAAATACATATTTATATCACGTTTAATGATAGCATATTTCATCATATGACTATACCATGCTGTTATTATATATTACATGTGGTATAATATATGGTATATTAGAATATATATATATGTGTGTACATATACATATACACACATATATATATGCATATGCCAAACCTTTATTATTAGCATTTAGGTTGTTCCTGATGTTTTAAGTGATAGAGACAATATTGTAAAGAGCTTCTTGAACATAACTTGTTATAAACTTTCCTGAATATTTCTTTAAAAATGGAATTGCTGCATCAGGATTATGAATAATTAAAGAACTTAACTAAATACTTCCAAATCTACTTCCATCCCATCCAAAAGTATTGGTCCAGTTTGTACTTTTCCTTTCTCCATACACCAACCAATAGATGACATGATTCTTTTTACTCTGGACCAATGTGAAAACTGATATCTTATTTTTATGTTTACTCTAAGATTACAACTGACTTGAGCATCTTTTCTTATGCTTCCTGGCCACCTGTGTTTATCCATAAATACGCTGCTAACCACTTTTCTACTGAATGTTCAAATTTTTCTTATTGATTATTTTATTTTTTACTTTATTCATTATTTTTATGCAATTTAAAAATTATTATGTGGTCAAATCTTATTTCTAGTCTTAGAAAAGCCTATTCTATTTCAAGATTATATAAATATTTCTCTATATTTTTGTCTAATTGCTCTAAATATCTCACTTATATTTAAATTGTTAGTGCTAGTGGGATTTGTTTTGGTGTATGATATGAATTAGGCATCTAACTTCTTTTTTTGTTTCAAATTGACCAGCTAGTTGTACCACTATGTATAGAATAATTCTTCATTTTCATCTGAATTTGAGATGTTTCCCTTATGTACTAAATTGGTATATACCTTGGGTCTTTTGGGGACTTTCTACTCTGTTTCATTAATGTGCCTCTTTATTCTGATCTCAAAACTACATTATTTTCATACGGCAAATTTTTAATAAATACTAACACTTAGTAAAACCGACCCAATATTTCCCACCCCATTCTTTCCCCCCAGATTTTGTTTTGCTATTTTTGCATATTTTTATCAAATTTAATCCTATATAAAAATTTTAAAATAATGTTATCAAGTTCAAGATTAATAGCATTATTTTGATAGTGTCGAATATATAGATTAACTTGAGGAGAGTTACAATATTGAACTCTCTCATTTAAGATAGTAATATATCTTGAACATCTCCAGTCAAGTTCTGTTCTTCATATATGTTCTGCATATTTTTATTAAATTTGAATTGTCCTTTCCACGTAGGAAAGCAAGATATAGATGTAGATAGATATAAATGTTAATACGCATACACACAAACATATACACACATAAACATTTTTACTTAGCAATAAGTTTTCTTACTAGATACCATTTGAATTTTTAAAAATCTTCTTGGCTTTCATATGTCAATATGTCACTGACAAAGAATGACAATGACAACTCTCCATTTAACATATTTATAACTCTGGGACTTACTAGTATGGCTTAATGGTCTTTAAATTTTGAAATACTTCTGTACCAGTTGGTAAATAGTGTACCAGTAATAACAAGATACGGCAAAATCAGTTAATGACATAGATTCTAATGTAAATCCATTAGTTCAAGCTAGGGCCTATAACATATGACCACAGCTGCCAATAAATGGACCTCCCATCAGAGTGACATCTGAGCAATTTATGCAGTGTTCTCTGCCAGTTTGACTCATTTCATAGAAGGAAGAATGGCTTCATGGCGCACATTTTAGGACAGTGGTTCTCAATCTATGGTAGGTGACCTCTGGAGGTCTCTGAGACCTTTTCAGGAGTCTCTAAGGACAAAACTTTTACTAATAATACTAAGATGTTATTTGCCTTTTTCACTCTCATTTTTGCATGAGTTAAATTTTTCAAGAGGCTAAGTGATGTGTGATATTACAACAAATTGAATGCAGAAGCAGATCTCAGAATCCAGCTGAATTCTATTAAGCAGACGTTAAAGAGATTTGCAAAAATATAAAACAATCTCACTTTTCTCGTTATTTTTTGTTTTGAAAAATAAAGTTTTCATAAAAATGTTATTTCTATTAACATTCTATAGGTTTATTATTGTTATTTTTAACTGAATAAATACAAAAAATTAGAAGTTCTTAGTCTTAACTTCTAATATGATAAGCGTGGATAGATACAGCCCACATAGACAAAAGATCTAAGGCTGTACTAAGTAATTTTTAACACTGTAAAAGGGTTCTGAGACTGAAAAATTTGAGAACCACTGCTTTAGAAGAATTCACAATTTATTATCACAACTAAATTATGTGATTGCCCCTGCTTCTAAATAGTTTAGTTTTTACTTGGTTTTATTTTCAGTATGCTATAATTCGTTCTGTAAGTAGTAATTGTGCAGTGTACTGATGTTTCTAAATTTAAGACTTCATAATTAAATAGTAAAAATGAAACCCAGAGAGAAGATACAGCAGGGTTAGGTTAAGTTTCTTAATGTTCTTTTTAAATATTATAAATATGAATCTTCTGACTATGGAAGAACAAAGAACAAATGATATTAATAATGAACCACACCAAGAATAGTTTCTGATATTATGTAGAAACAAGAACCCAGGATATCTTTTGATACTGTGTAAAAAACAATGCAAAATAAAATAAATAATTTGTATAAATGCAAAAAAACAACTTAGTTATTTCAATAAAAAAGTGTGACTTTATATTATTAGTGTGTAAATGTGGCTCAGATGATCCAAAAATGCTCAAAACTTGTATAATTAAAAGTTGAAAATGCTATACTTCTACATTTCCTCAGAAAAGCAATTGTGTTCTGTTAAAACTCATGGTTTAAATAAAGAAAAATTTCTCTCATCAATGAGGAAAATTATAAAAATATTAAAACTTTTTTCATATATAAAACATTGGCTATAATAAAAATTTCTGAAAAAATTTATCAAAATACTGATAAAGCAAATGAAAACCATCTAGAAAATACCATCTGTATGGTTAAAAATAATTGAGAGTTGTCAAACATAAAATATTTAATAGAGCTTCAAAAACAGAGCAACATCAATATAGGCTTATCATAGCAATCTAAATTTATGAACTTGCTTATTGCAAAATATTTATATAATGATATGAGAAAAGAACTTTTTGGAAAATCTATAAATCAAGGCAGTAAAATTTCAATCATTATTGATGGAGCCTCAACTGTTTCATATAAAATAGTTTTAATAATTTATTTAAAATGTGAAATTCAAGACTTTGAAGATAATTTAATGGTTTTTGTTGATCTCATGAAGCAAGAAGAAACAACATCTGAAATAATTTATCAAAATGTATTGTTGACACATGAGAAAAATGGTTTCAATGAGAAATATTTTCATGAAAACCTTATTGGATTTTATACAAACAGTGCCTGTGAATAGCAAGGGAGAAAATCTACAGTTTCAGCCAAAATTTGGGACATTTTTTGGATGTTTTAATTTAGCACTGTCCAAGTCACTGAATTCAATTATCCCTAGATGATGCAATAAAATGCATAAAGCAAGTAAGTAATTGTAAATGTTTTCTTAATTTATCACTATATAATGTCAGTAAAAATTTATAATATATCTGAAGGTTTGAGAATTGAGACAATGAAAATTAAAATGCTTGGACCAGATGCTAGAATTACAAAAGCAGTTTGAGAATTATATCAAGTTTGAAATGGAACAAAAATTGTGTAATAGGAGCATACAATTGTAAAATTTCCCTTTTAAAAAAAGGATTTTATTTTAAGTTAATCTGTTAACTAAAAGAACAATAATATCTTCAGGTTGATAGAACATTTTCTTAATTTTAGTGGACAGATGAATGCCCCCAAATTAAAATGTTTGAACATACAAAACTAAAGGAAAATGAAGATTTTATAGAAATAAAGAAATATATCCTTTTAAATACAATAAAGTGTTAATTAAAGAGAAAGCATATTAAATTGATAAATTATCAAAAATGTATTTGTTGTTTAATGACAAAAGTTAAAATAACAATTTTTCATTTTCTTTTAACTTCTTTTTTTCTCATAAATTGTTCTTTAATTTATTAAATTATTAATGTTGCTTTGGCTATTATTTGGCCAAATAGTGTTTGCAAAGCTCTATGGGTTAAAAGTAAGTGAAGATTGTAAATGATTTTTTAATTAAATGCAATATGATAGGAAAAAAATATGTGGCTTATTTGGTAATAGGAATTAAATATATAGAAAGCCAAACATTTTAAAGGCTAGAAAAAGTCTAAATTAATTGCTATAAGTTCAGTAGAAGCTGAGAGATGAGTCAGCATTATGAGTAATACTTTGGACCCTAAGAGATGTTCATTTACCTAGTCACTCACAGACTACCAATT
Source organism: Eidolon dupreanum (assembly GCA_028627145.1). NCBI lineage: Eukaryota > Metazoa > Chordata > Mammalia > Chiroptera > Pteropodidae > Eidolon > Eidolon dupreanum. Next base: position 147,825,793 of record CM053509.1, on the reverse strand, counting down.
AATGGTAAGTTATTGAAAGAATTTAGTGTGGCTTGTGTGTCAAATTATAGCTCAGAGAGAGCATCATTTAATTAGTGTTGGATGTATTTTTAAAAATTGCACCAACAATTTCCAAAAATCAACAAATGGTTTGGAAATTATTAGAATGATCTGATGAAAAAATTTAGCTTTAGCAGCTATTAATTGGCAAGTAATTTTATGACATATAAAGCTTAGTTTCCTTGGAGTAAAAGAGGCTGAATTTTAACATTTTAAATACATGTAATAGTTTATATCACTAAACTCCTTGTTAAATATTTTGAATATATCCCATGCTTTTGTTATAGTTTATCATCTAATTGCTTTGGCCTGCACTTACATAATGAAGTTAAATAACAATGATAGTTGAGGGCCTTGTTGTTTTTCTGATTTTGATTAGTGTTTCTACTGTTTTGCCATTAAACATAAAGCTGACATTTGATTCCATATAGGTTTAAAAAATCGAATTGCATGTAAGTATTGTCTCTGGTATATAAAGAGTTTATTATGGTTTCTCATCTTTGACATAGTAATATGATTAGTTATAATAGTGGATTTTTAATATTGAATTGACCTTCTATTCTCATAATGAGCCCTTTTTGGTAGTGGTGTACTATTTTTTTTAATGCACATCTGGATTCAATCATTCTTTTATTTATTTTTTTTTTAATTTTATATCCATAACCCAAAGCATGACTAGTTATTAGTTTTCTTTTCTGTGTGTTATCAGACTTGAGTTTGAAATGCCTACCAATGAAACAATATAGCTTTAGTGCCTTTTTGGTACAACTCTTTGACAATCATTTCAAATTCAGCTATGGTTTTGACTTTATGCAGGTTTTCTATTTCTTTTTGAGTTTATTTTTGGGAAGTATTTTCTTACAAAATAATCTAGCTCATTAAAATTTTCAGTTTTTGGAGCACTGTATTTTGTAATCTGTATGTAATATGCAGTTACAAATAACACTTTTTCCCTCTAGATCTTTGGTTAAAACTGCTTTATCATTGCTAACAGTGTAGATTTTTTTAATGAGAGGTAATTCACATACCATAAACTTATCCTTTTAAAGTGAACCATTCACTGTTTTTTAATATATTCACAAGTTTTACAACCATCACTGCTATCTAATTCAGAACATTTTCATCACTACAGAAAGAAATATGGCACTAGTTAAGCCATTGCTCCCCATTTTTCCTTCCCTTTCAACCTCTGGCAACCACTAATATACTTGCTGTCTCTATGGATTTGCCTATTCTGGATATTTCATACAAATGGAATCATATAACATTCAGCCTTTTGTGTTGGTCTTCTTTCATTTAGCATAATATTTTTAGATTCACCTACAGGAAAGAACATATCAGTATTTCATTCTTTTTCATGACTTAATAATATTCCATTGTGTGGATGTATCATATTTTTTCTATCCATTCACCTTTGATGGGCATTTGAGTTATTCCCACTTTCTGGCTATTATGAATAATGCTGAACTGAACATTCATGTGCAAGCTTTTTTGTATGAGCACATATTTTCAATTATCTTGGGTATATACCTAGAGATAGAGTTACTGGATCATATGATAACTCTATGTTTTACCTTTTGAAGAACTGCTGAACTATTTTTCAAAACAGCTGTATAAGGGTCCCAGTTTCTCCATATCTTTGTTAACACTTTTTATTGTCTATCTTTTAAATTATGGCCACCCTAGTGAGTGTAGAGTGGTGTCTCATTATAGTTTTTATTAGCGTTTCCCTAAAATATATCTTCTTTGGAGAAATGTCTTATTCATATCATTTACTTGTTGGGTTATTTTAAATTGAGTTATTTATCTTTTTATTGTTGAGTTGTAGATGTTCTTTATATATTCTGGATACAAGTCAGTTATCAGATATACGATTATCATATAATTTGTAAATATTTTCTGTCACCCCATGGGTTGTCTTTTCAATTTCTTGATAGTTTCTTTTGAAAATAAAAGTTTTACATTTTGGTAAAGTACAATTTATCTATTTTTTTTTCTTTGGTTGCTTGAACTTTAGATGTTATACTAAAGAAAATATTGCCTAAGAAAATTGCAATGATTTACACTTATGTTTTATACTAAGCAGTTCTATAATTTTAGCCTTTATATTTCATCTTTGATCCATTTTGAGTTAATTTTTGTATATAGTGTGAAGAAGGGGTCCATCTTCATTCTTATCCATGTGGATAGCCAGGTATTCCTGCACCATTTGTTGAAAAGACTATTCTTTTCTTATTGAATTTTCTTGGCATCCTTATTGAAAATCAATTGACCTTTGACGTATGGTTTTATTTCTGGACTCTCAATTCTATACCATTGATTTATATGTCTCTCCTTCTTCCAGTAACATATTGTCTTGATCACTGTAGCTTTGTACTAAGTTTTGAAGTTGGGAAGTATGTGTCCTCCAACTTTGTTTTTTTCATTTGTTTTGGCTATTCTTAGTCCCTTGAATTTCCATGTGGATTTTAAGATTGGCTTGTCAATTTATGCAAAAAAAAAAAGGCAGCTGAAATTTTAATTTAATATCAGAGTTTTTCGAAACCTCAATGTTCATCTCATTCCCCAGATTCTCCTTTTAAGCTTTCTTATTTTGTCTATTGTTTGGTTCAACTATTATCCACCAACTTGGGAAGCCAGGAAGGTAAACAATTGTTTTTGACAAACATATTTTTATTTGTTTCATAAAAAATAACTTTAAAAATATGAATTATCTTTTGCGTATTACCTCAGAGTCCCATAAGTTTTGATACACAGTATTATCATAACTATTTTCTAGCCTGTATTTGCAATTTTATTTTGTTCTTAAGCTTTATTTGTGAGGCCATATTGCTCTGCAGTTTTGTTTTCTGTACTGTTTTTCCCCCCAGTTTTAGTAGAAGAGAAATACTACCTTTACAAAATGTATTCTCTATGTGTTTCATTTTTAGCTAGTTTCTATTGCTATGCCTTCAACTTTGTTAATCTTTTCTTATGCAATGTCAAATCTTCTGTTAACCTGACTATTGTATGTTTCATCTCAGATATTGTGATTTTCATCTCTTTAGGGTTGATTTGGGGTCATTTTTTATATCTACCATATGTGCACTTAACTTCTCTACTTCAGCTTCTTGAACATATGAAATATAGTTATAATACTATTTTAATGTCTTTGTATACTCATAAGTATCATTTCTGGGTCAGTTTCAATTGATTGATTTTTCTCCTCGTTTGTTGTATTTTTTTGCTCCTTTATAGCCATATAAAGAAGCAGACTTGCCTGAAAATAGTTGCTTCATATATTTTGTTCAGTTTTCTAGATGTTTGTGACAGGACTAGTTTGATTCTAGTTTTTCCATCATGATCAGAAGTGTGGCTAGAGTGGTGTTTATAAAACCTCTCATCTTGACTGTTTGCACTGTGTATTGTAATGTCATGTTATTTAGTGCCTAAAGTTCATGACATTGTGAATGAAGATTTTACTTTTGTCAAAATAATTTAGCCCTATCTCATTTAAAATTTTGATTTGAATTCAACTTTTTATGTTAATATTACTTGTATTTCTTTTGCAGACTAACAATTGCCTTATATTTAGTTTCTTGATTTTAAACATTATAATTTTGGTTTAAGTGGAGTTTGCTTTTAGACTCATTATGATAATCTTGATAGAGAAATTTGGTCTGTTAATATTTATTGTGATGACGAATATTTTTATTCTCAATTCTGTCCTTGTATGTTATGTTGTTTCTTGTTTTCTTTCCTAGTCTTTGGTTATATTGTTTACAATTTCTACCTTTTCCCCCCTATTCTTTCAGAAGTTACATGTACTCTCTTATTTTTATTTTGGTTGATCCTACTTTTAAAAGTCAAGCCTTATTAATTCTTGACTCCTTTTCTGTATGTTTGACATTTGGAAATTTTACCAGGATGTGTCTAGATATGGATTCTTTTAATTAGTTTTACCTGCTTTTGGTGAGTACTTTTCTCTTAAACTGCTATTGCTGCTTTTAAATTTCCTCTGATGTTTTTGCTCATCTTCTTTCATCTTACTATGCTTCTCTCTGAATTCTAGAAGTTTTTCTTTTTTGCAACAGACAATTTAAATTATTAATGCAGTCTTTTTCAATGTTTAATGTGCTCTTCACTGCCTCTACTACATTTTTAAATTCTGTAATCACAGTTTTTGTCTTAAAGTAAAATGGTCTTATCTCCAAAAATTATCTTTTCATAAATGCAATATATTCTCAAATCTCATGGAAAATATAAATTTGGTATTAAAATTTTTCCTTCTGGTTCTTGGAGAAAATCTGTGTTGTAGGGGAACATTTGTTCAGGTTATATACTGATTTTGATTCCTTCTTTTGTACTGGTGAACATAACAATTTGATGATTGCTCTTTTTTACCTATGCTTTGGAGGCAGGTCTGGATTTAGAAATTAAGTCTGGCAGAGGAGAAACAAGTTTAGTTCTTTTCTTTTTTAAATCTCAGACATGGAGAAAAAGAAAAAATTTGTTTCTGAAGTTTCGGTTGGCTAGTCAGAGCTTTCAATTTATCATGTGTTGTAGTTCGTTACTTCTGGTAAGGCAGTCATTTGGCAGGAAAGCTCACTTCTTTATGGAATATGTCCTTTCAACCCCTGTCTGTTTAGGAATGGCAGACACAGTTCTCCAAGTCATTCCTGAATTTGAGATTAGCTCACTTTTTATTGCCTCTTGGCTTATCCTCTATGCTAACCCCTGATCCTAGGCAGCTGGATGAGGTCTAAGGTCCAGATGCCAGTGGCAATAGCAAAAGGCCCCACAGATCAGGGACATTCAGGGTTCAGTCAAACATATTTGCTTTTGTTACCTGAGTTAGCAAAGGATATCATGCATTTTCTCTAATCATTCTGACTATCCATCTCAACTTACCCATGCCCAACATTGTTCCGGATGCTAGAGAGTTATTGGTGGATGAAGACAGATGTGGAGCTTGTATTCTGGAGGAAGGTTGCATTGCAGGGTGGGAGGACTTTAACGTACTTCAATCTGAGTTTGTTTATACCACATTCTTTTATGTCCTTGCGTTCCAATACCGACACAGCTATTTTGAATGCTTTATGGGATTTGAGGAGAGAGTAAACCTGAATTATAATCATGAAGTGTAAGAATTACCCACCTTTCCAAAGGGGGAAAAAAAAGAGAGACAAAGGAAGGAAAGAAGGAGAAAAAAGAGGGGGGAGGAGGAAAAGGAACTTAAACTTCATCACAAAAGTTACTGAGACCTTACTTGTCTCAAATAGCTCTACTGAGCAATTAGATTAAATAAGAAGTCCTGGATTTGAATCACAGCCCCATAAGATCTCTAAGATCCCTCCATTTCTTAGATTCTATTATAAGATGATGTCTTCTCCATCCTTAGCATAGAATATAACTTTTTATATTTAACATTAAGGGAAATTTTTAAAAGATAAACTTATCATTCACCACCCTTTTTTGTAATATAAACTATGCAGTTTTATTTTTTATTTAGCATATCATAATCATTTTCTTATTTTCATCATTTTCATTTTAATGGTAGCACATTAGTCCATTATGTTGATTCTCAAAATTGCTTAGCTGTCTCCTTGCCCTTTCTTTTAATATTTAGAGGGTTCTAGTTTGCATTAACACAATTCATAAATGGTTTGATGAACACTTTCTTTGTTCCTTGAATTTATTTCATGCTATGAATTTCCAGAAAAAGGGTAATTAGGTCAAAAAGTATTGATATTCTAGTGCTCTTGTTAGATATTTTAAGTTACTTTTCAAAAGGCACCAGCAATATGGCAGTTTTCCTGAAGTCTCATCAACATTAGTTTGCTTTTTAAAATCAGTTTTATACCGATTTGAAAATTTTGTAGACAAAATTTGGAGCATATTTTATACCTATTGATCATTTTCCTTGCATTTACTATTTCTTTTCCATTTCAGTGAATTATTTGTTCATGCCTTTGTTTATTTATTGGTTTGGCTTTGGGCGTTCTTACATATCAAAATGTATTCTATTCTGTCTAGGTGAGGTATTCTTAACCTTTGGACCAAGAAAAGGTTTAGTTAGGTCACCTGCCACTTATGTGTATGTATCCATATATGTGTATGTCTCTATGTGTCAGTGTGAATGTACATGGTCTGTGCCCATGTGTCTGTGTATGTATGTGTATATATGCAGGTCTGTGAGTATATGTGAAAAGGTCTTAACTTTCCTTAATCTCTCAAAAACATCGAATTTGAAAGAGCAGTTAAGAGCCCATTTGATACAAATATTTTCCCTAGTATATTATTTTTATTTTTTTAAATTTGTATGTGCATACATATAGCATTTTAACATATCTTATTATGTCTATTTTTCCTCTTTGTAATTTCTTTTTCTTCTATCCTTGGCCTATCATAATAATTTCTTAAATGAGATAAATACACTGTTTTATCTTCCACTGGGTCTTCTATAATTTTTTTTAATTGATCCCTTCTAAATCAGAAATTTATTTTTAGGCGTAGACCTAACTAATTTCTCTGCTTACCCACCATCTCACTCCTTCATTACATGGTGTTTCTTTTCCCTATCATTTTGTGACATTGTTTTTATATGTTAAACTTTCTTATGTCATCAAGTATGTTTTGGGACCTTTGATTCAATCAAGCTATAGGTTTAATTGTGCTTCACTACCACACCATTTCAATTATTGTTCTTCAATGACTTATTTAAATGTTATCTATTATTATTGCTTTTCTTCAAAGTATTCTTTGCTCTTTTGCCAATTCTTTTAAAAAATGCATGTTGTTAAATTCTGAAAGAAATCCTTTTGTATTATTTTGAGATTGTCTTGTATTATTAAATCAGAAAATTAAAGTATTTAGACTTTTTGTTGAGAAACACGATATGTTTTTCTATTATGCTTTTCAGGAAATTTTTGAAATTTTTTGTTTGCCATGTTTATGTCTTAGTATATAATTAGTTATATATGATAATGAACTGGATCTCATTTTTAAGTCTGTTTTCTGTCTTCTTGTTACGTTTATTTAAGAATATTGACTTTAAAAATATTTATTATATATCCATATCTAATCAGTTATTGAACTTTTGTGTTACCGCTAATGGTAGATTAAATAAGAACATAAGATTTTTTAAAGATGTAATTATGTCATCTGCTAATGAAGCTTTCTATCTTTCTAATAACTGTTTTGATGGTTTCTTTTTCATGTCTTATTACATCAGCCAGATATATCAATACCATATTAAATAATAATGGTGATAGAGAGCGTATTTATATTGTTCCTTTTTTAAATAGGAAAAATCTCTAATTTTTTCCATTAAAAAGGATGCTGGCTTGGTTTTAAATAGATCCTTTTATGTTAAGGAAGTATCTTTCTATTCCTATTTTTAAAAATGTTTTGACATCTATTAAAATGCATTCTTTGGCATCCATTAGGATGATCATATGGTTCATATTATTTAATCTATTGATCTGGTGTGTTGTATTAATAGATACCCTTGTGCTGAACTTTCCTTGAATTGCTGGAGAAACCCTTTGTGGTCATGGTGTTTTCGTCTCTTAATGTGCTGCTGAACACTATTCCCTGGGACTGTACTCTCAAATGATATTGGATCCTGTTTCCTTTAAAAAAATTCTGTATCAGGGCTTAAAATCAGGACTGTGTTTGCCTTGTGAAATGAATTAGCAGTTTTTTAAAAAAAAATTTTCCCTCTGTTAAAGAGTAATTTATGTAACGTGGAAATGCACTGTTCTGTGAAATTTGGATAGATTTCTCTAGAGTCGGGTGGGTACAAACGTCCTTTTCAGAGGGTAGGGAAGGGTTGCTCTTTAATAAATTTCTTATTCTCTCAGAGTCTTTCTCATCTGCTCATCTAACCTACATTGCTTGTTGTATCTATTGAATTAGTTTATGTTTTTGTAGACATCTGTTGTCTGTTTAATTGATCATTTTAAACATATTTGCTATAGCATTTTGTACACTGTCCCCCTTCAATATTTTTAATCTTTTTGATTCATCATTGTAATCACTTCCTCATTTCTGATTTCATTTGGGCCTTTTTTTCCTGATTATATTTACTGGAGGTTGGTCTTTTTTATTAGCTCTCTCAAAAATGTGCTCTTGGTTTTATTTATTGATTTCACTGTTTTTGTGCTTCCTAATTTGTTTATTCCTGTTATTATCTTTCTTTCCTGTCTACTATTTTCCTTAGGGTTTGTGTGTGTGGTGGGAGTGGGGGAGGGAAATCTGTTTTCCGAGATCTAAAGCAGTAAGCTTAGGTTATTGGTTTTGCATGTATGCGTGTGCATGTGTGTGTGTGTGGCTGTGTGTGCGTGTGTGTTTTAATTTAAAAAGCATCTAAAACAGAATTTACCTCTGTGTATTCGCTGAGTTGTTTCTTGTGGTCTTAAAATGCCATGTTTTAGAGCCATTGTTCATCAGTCCAGTGTGTAATGTGGTATGGACTTATAGATGGTGTGTCAGAGGGGCTATAGGAGGTATCTGACCTAAATGTTCACATTTGCAAAGGACTTTTTTAGTCACAAGATCCTCCCTGTCCCCAACTCTACCGTGCCTTGCATCCCCTCTATCACCTTGGGCTCTACAGACGGCTGAGTCTTTGAATGTGTTCATGTGCTTGTAAAAGGAGAAATCTCTTCTAAAAAGGCACAGTGGTGTAGAATGGGCCACTTTATTATTAACAAAAACAGTCTCGAACCCCTGCAGGGGCTTTTAACCTGAGGTGTGATTAAGTTCAGGTATGTAAACTTGGATGGGGAAAAAAAACTGATGACTATTTTTCTTTATTTTCATTAATTTCGTAACAGAAATGTAGCATTTTCTTTCCTCCTGAATGTAGGCAACAAGCTGCAGTCACAATAGCAGAACTACTTCATGTCACCAATAAAAATCCCAGATGATTTTCTATCACAATTACAGCTGTTGCAGTTCTCTTGAAATGTCATTTAGGTTCATGACTATTTCAAAATCGTGTTGGTCATTAGACCTGTTGCTAAAGCTGGTTATTTAATACATCAATAAAGAAACACGTCTATTGCTATTTTTCATATTTGTTCATATTTGAAAACTATATTTCAGTATAATTACTATTCTTTGCTATCCTATAAAATATTTTCATTAAATATACATATGAAGTTAAATATATATGCATTATGTCCATTTAAAAACATCATTCTGAGAAGAAATCTATGGGCTTCCCCAGACTGACAAAGAGGTCAATGCCTTGAAAAAAAAGGGTCAGGAATTCTACTTGAAAGCATGGTTATAAGCAGGCCTTCCTGGGCCTCTGTGGGATTTCAGGAGAATTCAAAACCTTTGTCAATTTTTCAAAGAGATCAATGATCCAAAAGGTGGGTAGGATGGGGGAAAGGGTGAGCTTCCAAAGTCAGAAAATACTGTCGTTACTTTCATTCATTCTTTCTTTCAAAATGGAGTGTCTGCTATGTGCCTGGCACAGCCTGAGTCCCTTCTCTCACGATGCCAACAGACGGCAGGAGTGACCAGGGAGTCTCTCATTCTCTCACTCACACCCCTAACCTTTACTAATTAAGTCAAATTCCTAATAATCAACAGTAGACCAATAACATCCCAGATTGGTCTCCTCTCCCTATTTTATAGGCAGGCTGTGTCTCCTCATTTCTGTATCCTCTGTCCTCTGGCAAGGGGTAGTATGTGGTAGGCAGTGAGGATATGGATGTTGTACATTAGGTGATGAGATTTCTAAGAGATTTGCCTTCTGTCCTGTGTCATCATAGAAAACCCCTGGCACTTTTACAGACCTTTACAAAACTCAGTCACATACATCATCTCACTTGACAAACTCTTTGAGGGATTAGTCCCATTTTACAGATGAGGAAACCGAGGCTCTGAAATGTTAGAGATGTTAGGATGGCTACTTCAAGGCCACATTGCTCTTTGTTGAAAGAGTTGGGAGTTAAACTCAGCTCCTCTGATTCCTAGTTAATTGCTTTGCCTATTTCGCTGCAATGCTTTCTGTAAATTTTAATTTTCTCTAATCGCACATGTAACACTATGATTGTGGAAATTTGTCTTCATTTTCAATATTACTGTATTCTTATTTTAAATGGGACGCCCAAATATGCTTGAGGCTTTTCTAGGTAATGGAGATGACATCCACCAATTTTCATCTTTAACTTGATGTGTCTCCTCTGAGCTCCAGGGAAAATCTGCAGATTCGGAAAATTCTGCCTTTGATCTATCTTTGTCTATAGCCTCAACCCTTCCAGTACTACTAAAACTTTCTTTAATAAAAAAAAAAATGACATCGCTCATCATGCATTTGTTCAAAATTTTTCATCAAACACCTACTATGTTCCAAGGACTCCACCTGTAATAACATGTTCACTGTGGAAAAATTGGAAAATAAAGAGAAAACAACCCAGATGTCTTTCAACACTAGAATGGGTAAATGAATTGTAGTATAGATATAAAATTCACCACTACATAGCATCAGAAATGTACCAACTATAGCCACGAGCTTAACAACGGCGTACTTTAAAAACATGTCGATTTAAAGAAGATAGACATACACATTCGCAAAATAATATAGTGTATTTCCGTTTATATAAATTTCAAATATTGGATGAATTACCCATTTTTTAGGGATGCCTATTTAGGTATTAAAATGATGAAAAATAAAAACAGGGATGATGGGCAAAAAGCTGTCTGTCAAAAAGCAGAAATGGTTTCATTGAGAGGGCACTTGAGAGGCTTCTAAGGGCAATGAACGTGGTTCCATACATGTTTGCTTTATGGTTAATATTCATTACAGTCAACATTAATGTGTTATACACTCTTCTGTATGTTTTACTTCATTAAAGATAAAAAAGTTTTAAAATTTCAGATAAGGGGAAATCAACAAAATTTTGCCCCTGACTGTGAACATTTGGGTATATTCCCTCAGCCACTTTTTTTTTTCTGCACATATGTTGTTTTTCCTAACAGAAGTGAGATCACACTTTAATACAATTTTGATTTTTCATTTTGTTCCTTTTTTGGAGACTGTTACCCTCCCTCTTCCCTAGCGGCCTTCCCACCAACCTTGAACATTTGTTTGGGGGTGGGGGTGCTGGATGGTGGAGCTGCCCTTTATCGTTGGCAAATAAAAGTACATGAGATGATCTCTGATCACTATGCTGTACAACTGAAACTGGTATATGATTGTATGCTAACTATAACTAAAAAAAAAAAACTCACTGAATTATATAATGTAAATATGAGCAACTAATTGTCTGTTTTCATAAAAAACAAACAAACAAACAAAAAAAAAAACCCTTGAGATGGACTTCCAAGAAGTTTAACTTACTGTCAAACCACCACTTTTGAAATTCCAAGGAGAGCCTGAGCCTCATTCCTAACTTTAACAAAGCAACAGCAAACTTAGACCATTGCCCCATTTTACAGATGAAAGAACTGAGAACCAGAAAAGTAAAATGACTTGTCCAAGGGCATGGAGCAAGCAGGTCAGTAGCAGGACTGGCACCTATTCCTCCCATCTTGCTGACCCCCCTTCTTCATCCTGGTTGACCCATTCTAACCCAAAAGGCCTGTTCTGAGCCTTTTGTGACTGGACCCCATGCCCAGTCTTGCTCCTTGCAGGGTCTGGTTGCTTGCCCAGAGCCTCGGTTGTGTACCATGACTGCAGGGAGGGAGTAGGGACAGCGCCTGGCTCTGGGCCGCTGCCTGACAGGGCTCCCAGTGCAGTTGATTGCATCATCACTCACGCCTTGTCAAGTGTTATTGCTTCAACATCCCCTAAATGACAAAGTTGGATTCATTAAGTGTAAATTCAATCAAACTTGAGAGAGAGAGAGAGAAAATAAAAGTGACTTGGAATAAGAGAAATGGAAGCACTGGTAAGCAGTTGTTGCTTTTCCTAGAAGGCGCCCCCAGGCCCTCTCTCTGCTCAAGGCAGCATGAGGCAGTGGAGGCTGCAAACTCTCAGTGTGAGGCTGATCCGGTTCAAGCCCTGCCTCCAGCACTTGTTAGCTGTGAGTCCTTGGGAGAATCACATCCCCTCTCTAAGTCTCAATTTTCTCATCTGTTGATGTAATAATGTCTACCACGTGTGCGTGACTGCATTGAGGCTAAAACGTGCACATACATTATCGGTATAGTAAATAGTGGAAGATATGAGTTTACTAGACTTTTCCTCTATTGAGGAGCAAATTGCTGAAAGTGGAAATGTACCCAGGTACCTGGTCAGGTTGGGGATCATCTTGGAGATGTGAGGATGGCAAAGGGCAGGAGACACTGGGTCACAGAATACAGAGTTGGAATTGCCCTTAGATGGGATTCTCAGAACTGTGGGATGGTGGTGCACAAGAAAATGCCTTCTATATCAGGACTGATCTCACACACACACACACACACACACACACACACACACACACACACACAGAAACACTGGATTTTCTTATATTTTGTATATAAAAATGGAACAATTAAAAAAAAAAAACGTTTAGCCATACTATGACAGATATATGCTAGTATTTTTTTTTAATTTTCTTTTACAATTAAACATACACTAAACTGATTTCATGATCTACTAATGAAGGCTTTAGCCAAGGTCACAGAGCAAGCTGGAGGTATATTGAGGCTGGGACCTGATCTCCTGGCCTCTAGTCCATCTGGGGTGCTTTCTATCACCCCTCCCTGTCCAGTGTTCAGTTTTGCCTGGGTGAGTACTTATCTCAGTAAGTACAGCTCAGGAGGCAGTGGGAGACGGCTGGCTTGGAGGCTAGATGGGAATTCCCCGGGGCTGGAGCAATAAAACTCATGGCAAAGGTATCACATAAGCATTTGCACCCAGTAGGAACCTTATAAAGAGTTGAATGAAGGAATACATTGAGAGACTACCTCAACCTGGGGTCTCATCCTGGCTCTGCCACTGTGGTGGGTCCTTTGAACTGGCGCTCCTGCTCTCTGTGCTTCACTTTTCCCTTTTTAGTGTGTTTATGGAGTGGAGGCGCTAAGGTTCATATACTTAACGAGGAAGGGTTGATAGGAAGTTCCTTCAGGCATCCCGCAGGCTGCTTTGAAACACTGCCACCTACTGGTCACTCCCTCTCATTACACCCCATCACTTTCAGAGGACTCCTGGTAGTAACTCCTTGAATGCTTGGTCCTTTTCAGGGTTCAAAACCTACCTATACCATGCAAGTTCTTTGAATCCTCAGAACAATCCTGTGATAAAAGCAGATATCCTTATGTCCATCTTACATATGAGGACTTTAGGGGCCAGAGAGAGTAAGTGACTCACTCAAAGGCACACAGGATTTTCACATGGATACCCTGACTCCCAGTCCAGCACTCCTTCTGCCCAAACCAAATAACAAACGCCAGCAGCTTGTTAGCTAAAAGTAGAAAGAGAGAAGCAGGAGTGTAGATCTCCGCTCAGAGGGGAAGAGGGGAGAGATCAGCTTGTGTGGACAGTTCCAGGAATCACTGTCAGGCGGAGCACATTTCATACTGGTTAGCTAGTCCTGCTTTGGACACTCTGGAAATCTAGACAGAGGAATGATTCCAAAGAGTGATGTCATTGGGCTCCATTCTGTTTGAGGTGGTTTGGGGATGCGACAATCATCAGCCTAGTTTGGTCCACTGTAGCATCTGAACTGTCCAGTTTAGTCCCTGGCAGATTCTGGTTTAATTTTCTTTTACAATTTGCAGTAAACAAATAGAAGTGGTCTGGTGTGAAGGCTAAGAGGCTGGTTCTAGTGTTATACTCCCTGAATTCAAATCCCATCTCTGCCACTTTAGTAGCCATGTGAACTTAAGCAAATCATTCAAGCTCCATGTAAAACTAATATTCTCAGTTTCTTCATCTATAAAATGGGGATTCCAAGAGTATTTTATTTTATTGGCTGTTGTATGAATTAAAGGAGCTAATGTATATAAAGCATTAGAGAGTACCTGGAAAGTTGTAGGTACTTAATAAATGTTAAATAGTTTTATAGTTGAGAGAAGTTTGAGTTATATCTACCTGGATTAAAATCCTAACTTATCCTTGACTCACTTCACCACCTTGGGCAATCCTCTTCCTTTCTGGAAATCACCCTGCTGGGCTGTTCTTCTACTGCTGTGGCTGCTGTGTGGTGACCGCATCACAGCTGAATCCCACAGTCAAGGTCAACTGGGTGGTGGGTTCACTAGTGTGAGGGAGGGGCAGGTGGGCTAGGACACATCTGTTCCCTTAGCTAGAATGGAGCTCTTTTATTCCACCACCACCCCCCGGAACTATTTTATGCAGCAAGGTCAAGTGAGCAGGACTACAAATCAATTTAAACAAAAACGCTGAGGCAGATACCCTTGAACTCCAGTAACTTAAAATAGCCTCATCGTCATCCTTAGCCAAATACCCAGTACCTGAGTTCACTTAGCCTGTCATCGCCAGCTAATAAACCATCCTATTCATGGAAACCGACCAGAATGAAACCTTTGAATCAAAGTAGATGTGAGGCTTGCTTGGATTAATAGAGCTGCATCTGTCTCCCCCTATGTTCCCAGGATTGCTATAGAGGTTGATGCATTCTAGAGAAATGACTATCTTATTCATTAACACCAGTGAAGACTAGCCCAGCCATCTTAATCATGACCCTGGCTGCTCTGTGAGTAGCCAAGCATAGCATAGCCTTCTTTGTAGAGTGCCTCAAAGTTCTATCTCAGAAACTGGGGTGGCTTAAAGAAGGTTAGTGGGTGGGTGGGTTGGGGAGAGTGAGGAGTATTTATTTGAAAAGGGCGGAAAATTAACACTTAGCATTTATTGTGTACCTAGCACTCTGCTACGAGCTTTAGATTCAACAATTCATCTCTTCTCCACAATTACCCTGTATGGTGGATGTTTTGATACCAGTTTTAAAATAATAGCTTTACTGAATATGATTCAAAATAACACATGGTATATTAGAGTTCTCCAGAGAAACAGAACCAATAGGATATATAGATATAGATAAATAATGTATATGTAAATATATGTATATTTCCAAAAGGTATATTAAAAAAGAGATTTATTATTATTATTATTAGGAATTGGATTCCATGATAATGGAAGTTAAGCAGTTTCACAATGCACCATTTGTATTCTGGAAGCCCCCAGCCAGTGGTATGATTCCAGTCTGAGTCCAAAGGCCTGAGAATCTTACTGAGGGTGTAAGTCCAAGTTCAAGGGCAGGGGAATGGATGTCTCAGCTCAAACAGTCAGGCAGAGAGAGAATTCAGCCTCTTGCCTTTTTGTCCTCAGGCCCTCAGTGGGCTGCATGATGCCCACCCACATTAGGGAGGACAATCTGCTTCACTCGGTCCAGTTCAAATGCTCATCTCTCCGAGAGACAACTCACAAATATACCCACAATGATGTTTCACCAAATGTCTGAGCATCTTGTGTCCCAGTCAAGCCGACACATAAAATTAACCATCTCACCATAAATTCACTTTTTAAAAGTATACAGGTCAGTAGGTTTAGTATATGTACTGAGTTGTGCAACCATACCATTATCTAATGTCAGAATATTTCATCACCCTACAAAGAAACTCCACACCCATTAATAGTCACTCTCCATTGTCCCCTTTCCCCCAGCACCTGGAAACCCCTAATCTACTTTCTAACTATATGGATTTGTCAAATCTAAACATTTTATGTAAATGAAATATTAGGATATGCTGCCTTTAGTGACTGACTTCTTTTATTCAGTACGATGTTTTCAAAGTTCCTCCAAGTTGTAGCACCTAATGGTACTTCATGCCTTTTTATGGGTGAATAATATTCAGTTGTGTGGATATAACACATCTTATTTATCCAATTTTCAGTTGATGCACATTTGGGCAGTTTCTACGTTTTGTCTATTATGAATAATGTTGTTGTGAACGTTCGTGTACACATTTTAGAATTGCTGAAAATGGAATTGTTGGGTCATATGGTAACTCTATGTTTAACTCTTTGAAGAACCGCCACACTGTTTTCCAAGGCAGCCACAATCATTTTTCCTACCAACAAGGTATAAATGTTCCCACTTCCTCACACTTCTGACAATGCTTGTTACTGCCCACCTTTTTGATTATGGCCATCCTATGGATGTGAAATGGTATTTCACATGGTTTCCATTTGCATTACCCTGATGACTAATGACTTTGAGCATCTTTTTATGTGCTTATCAGTCATTTGTATGTCTTCTTTTGAAGATATACACATTTGATAAATGTATATTCATATCTTTTGATATCTGATTAAAAATCCAATTTTTAATTGGGTTATTTATCTTTTTATTATTGAATTGTAAGATTTCTTTATGTATCCATAGACAGTTTCCTTATCAGATATATGATTTGCAAATATTTTCTCCCTTTCTCTCTGTAACTTTCTTGATGTCCTTTGAAGCACAAAAGTTTTTAATTTTGATGAAGTCCAATTCATTTTCCTTTTGTCACATATTTTTGGAGACTTATCTAAGAAATCATTGTCTAATC
Source organism: Eidolon dupreanum (assembly GCA_028627145.1). Taxonomy (NCBI): domain Eukaryota; kingdom Metazoa; phylum Chordata; class Mammalia; order Chiroptera; family Pteropodidae; genus Eidolon; species Eidolon dupreanum. The sequence goes on along the minus strand of CM053509.1, from coordinate 147,809,257 downwards.
CAAAGTCATGAGGATTTACTTACACCTATGTCTTCTTCTAAGAGTTTTATGGTTTTCGCTCTTACATTTAGATCTATAATCCATTGAATACTGTCTATAGTAGGGTCCAACTTGATTCTTTTCCATGTAGATAGCCTATTGTCCCAGCAGCATTTATTGAAAAGATTATTCTTTCCCCATTTCATTGTCTTGACATCCTTGTTGAAAATCAGTTGGCCATCAATGTGGATTTATTTCTGCAGTCTCAATTCTATGCCATTGATCTATGTGTCTGTCCTCATGCTAGCACCACACTGTCTTGATTAATGTGCTTTTGCAAAAAGTTTTGAAATTGGGAAGTTGATATTGAGGTTGTGAGTTCTCCAATTTTACTTTTCAAGATGGTTTTGGCTATTTTTAGTTCGTCGCATTTCTGTGTAAATTTTAGAATCAACTTGTCAATATCTGAAGAAAAGGCAGGTGAGATTTTGTAGAAATTGCATCGAATATGTAGATCAATTTGGTATTACTAGCTTATCAATATTACGTCTTCTGTGAAAACAGGATGCCTACATCTATTTAGGTTTTCTTTAATTTTTTTCAACAATGTTTTATAGTTTTTCGTGTGTAAGTCTTGCACTTCTTTTGTTAAATTTATTCCAAAGATTTTATTCTCTTCAAGTCTATTATAAGTTAAATTGTTTTTATTGTTTCCTTTTTTGCAGTGTTGATTGCTAATGTATAGAAATACAGTTGTGTTTTGTATTAATATATTAATCCTGCAACATTGTTATTAATCCTATTTTACAGATTAGAAAACAGAGGACCGGATAGGAAGAGTGACTGACCTGAGATTACATGACTTTTTGTCTTCCCAATATCCCTGTCTTTGCAGAATAACTCTTCCCTGCTGCATGGAAATATCGCTCTGACTACGTGATGGGCTCATTCTACCTCCTCTCCCTCACCCCAGGGATAGGCCTCCACCATCTTTCCCCACCACTGTTGAAACCCTGCTGAAGAATGAAGTCAATATAGAGAAAATCACAGCTAAGAGTTGGATAGAGAAATAGATCTCTGTCATCATCATTGAGCACCTGGATCCAGCCATACCTAAAGACAGTGCCTCTAGATTTTGCAGAAACATATATATGTTTCTACATATATTTTAGCTTAAGATCATTTGAATTGGATTTCTGTCACACATCACATTCTTTCTGTTAGAAGAATCCTGACATACAGCGAGTAAAGTGCAGAGTATGGGTTTGAAACCAGGTCTATATGATTGCAAAGTTTCACTCACTCCACTGTCCCTGCGTTACCCCTTCCTGACACTCAGACTAGTTGGGTGGATGTTTGAATGGCTTTTATGGAGAAGTGGAGTTTGCAGTAGGTAAGCAACAGAGGGATCAGAGTTTAAGACCCCTGAGACCTGTAGGGACAAGGAAAGGCTCAAGAAACAAGGCATAAGGACAGCTCAGGTCAAAGGCAGACCCTAACTCTTCTTGCCTGTTGAGTCTTGGCCAGTCTCAATCTCTCTAAAGCACAGTTTCCTGGGGTGGGACACCCTTTGCTGGTAGGTTTTTCAGGCCAACCCCAGGCACAAAGGCCTCAGAAGAAATCATAAGAACTCTTGAAATGTATCTACCCATCATCTTCATGAAGTTCCCTTGAGAGCTCTGAGAGGCCAGGAGGGAGGGATGATCCTGACCACCATATAGATGGGGAAACTGAGGCTAGGCAGTGTTCAGTAACTTATTTAGAGATTCCCGGCTCCTGAAAGATTGAGCGTTACCTAGGTCTCATGTCTTTGTGCCCAAAATTATCACAGTAAACCAAGGAAGGCAGCGGTGCCTCCTTGGGATTTGCCTGAGGCCTGAGATTTCCCATAATCCAATTAATAAATTGTCCAAGATGGAGGGCCAGCTCCCAATTAGTTCTCCTTCTTCCCTGGTGCCTCTTGGAGTTTGTGGGTAGCAAGTCCCTAGAAAGGGAAGAAAAGCCCCCACTTTTCACCCTCCCTCCTTGGGAATCAGGGGTCTAGAAATTAGCTGATTCTTGATAAGCCCTAATTATAAATTAGCTCTTATTATCTGTGGCTCCTGAAACTATGCTGGATGAATTAAAACTCTAGGAAAAGGAATATTTCAATTAACCATATGAACTCAGGTAATTGCCTACCGAGGAAAAGCCCTTATGAACGAGTCCTGGAGCAGTTACGAGGACATCAGAAGGGAAAACAGGGACCATTGTGTGCATGGTCTGTGTGAGCCGGAAATAAGGGGGTGGGGGCCCTCTGGGAGCTGCTATTTTCTGAAGACACGGTCCCAGAAATGGCAGGACTTGCGACTGTGTCATCACCAGTGCCTTGGTCTTAAAATCAGAGGACCAGGGTTGGAGTCCTCTCAGTCATCTCCTGCTCTGGAGACTCTGTATTTCAGCTTCCCCACCTTAAAACAGGCAGGTCAGACGAGATGATAGCTATGAAAGGGTTTTGTCAGCTAGGAAGTGTGGCACGCACACTAGACATTCTGGTTTGGGGGCAGTTAGATACTCTTAAAAGAGGAAACTTAAAAGAGCAGGAAAGAGATGGACATTTCTATCTTAATGGACTTTGGGAGGCAGGAAAGGGTGGTTTTTAAAACAGCTCCAGCCTTTGTTGACATTCATTCATTCAGCCCACAAACGTTCATGGATGCTTACCATGTGCCAGGGACTGAGCTGGGTGGCATAGGGCACAGAGTAGAGAAAACACATTCTAGTAGGAGAAAGACGGGAGAGCAAGTAGGTAGGGAGCTCCTCAAAGACAGGGTCTTCCAGCAGTGGTCCTCTGTGGGGACATATTGAATGAGGGACACCAAAGCACATGACAGTTTTGAACAAAGGTCAGCATGGAGTCATGGACAATTTTCCCAAAATAAGCCCTACTTTCCCTTTCAGTTTATGCCTGCCATCAGGGGATCCGTTGACAGTCCTTGGGCTTTCTCTGAAGAATTCTAGGAATCCTTGAGATAGCTCAAAAACCATGCTGACATTTGCTTGAATCTGATTCCTGAGGTTTAGAAGGAGGCTCAAATGCCAATCCTTTGTTGAGGTCACTCCTCGTAGTCAACACAGAAGTGACTTACTCTACTGAGTCCTTACTCTCCTGACTACTTTCTTTAGGAGGACACATCAGAAAAGCAACAGGTCTGAAATTTAGAATTAGGTTAAAGAAGATCCAGCTTTATTACTCTGAAGTATAGGCAATGACACAGAAAATCCCACCATGCGGGCGGGCCTGCAGGAGAGACTGGAAGAGAGCAGAGGAGAACATCGTCAGTTAGCAGGCAGATGCCCCTAAAATCCTGGAAACTGGTGATAAGTTCCCCCATATAACCTTCCTTACAGTTCATGCTACAAGATGCCCCTATGCGTCTCATCCACAAATCCCTGTCCCTTGAAAATACTAATTCCTTTTCTAATGTTGGAATCCCCTCTATGGCTCAGCAGCTTACAAGCTATGCTTGAATTCCACTAGCAATGGGGCACTCACTACCTCGAAAATAAGTCTGGTCTATTGCCAGATGATTGTAATCATCATGAAGTTCCTCTTTGTGATGGACTGAAATCTGACCCTCGCTACATCTGTGCGTCAGACAATAGGACCAGGATGGTTGCTGGATGAAGGTATGAAGGTCCTCCCTACCCAGTGAAGGAAACTCCCTTCCTCTTATTCACTGATGCAACCAAACATTTAATTATAAAAGCCTCTCCAAGGCAATAGATGTTAAAAATTAAGATGAATACACTCATTTTGGCCAATAGCACAAACTGCTATTACTCTGAAAGTCCCAATTCATTACTGTATATTGTAACGGAACATTAAACTCACATAACGACCTCAAGACCAGTCTCGCATGCACAATCAGCATGCTCTGCCCAGACTCTTTTATATCCAGAAAAGAAAGGAAAAAAAAAAAAAACAGATGCCCTGGGAAAATTGCCTTTCTAGCGGAAACATTGACAGACCTTTAATTACCATAGCTCGGCCAGCGCAGCCTGATGCCACAACTCAATTCCCAGGCCCAGCCAAATAACGCTGGGGATGGAGAGGGTTACAGTTGGAAATATGGGGGCTCGAGGCTCTCTAGGTCTCCCAACTCACCTGAATGCCCTTCTGCTGCTGTGCCTCTCCCTCTGCTAGGGGGTACCTCAGTCTCCCCACCCCAGGGTGCCTGGGATAGTTGCCAAAAAGTAAGGTAGTCTCCCAGGGACCATTCTCTATGGACGCCCCCCCCCACTCCTTCACCCTCAGGAACACCCAGGTATTATAGAGACAAAGAGCGACTCTCAAGTGGACCCTACTCTCCCTTGCTTAAAATCCGTCAATGGCTATCGATGCCCTTGGGGAAAAATCCCAAGTCCTGACAGAGACCCATAGTCTCTGTGTGCTTGGGTCTCAGCCTCCTCCCTGCCGCACACGTCCCTTCCAGTCCCCCTGGACCATTTTCTGTCTCTAACTCCTTCCTTACTCAGGGACCTCGCACATGCTGTTCGCTCAACACCCTTCCTCTTACTCCTGGGCTGGCTAATTCTCCTCCTTTGTCAGGTCTCAGCTTGGAGGTTTCCCTAGAGATGGGGACCCTCCTATGGGCTCCTGTCCCTTTCCCATTTGACACTTAGCACAATTGGTCATTATCTATTTGCTTGTTCCTTGCCTGTTTCCTTTGCCATCCCATCTGAATACCTCCCTCTGTAGCCCCAGCATCTGGCACGATGCTGATCCAGAGACAAGAAATAAAGATGTATTGAATGAATTAATGAGCACACTTCACATATTCTAGATGGTTCTCAGGGTTCTTGAAACCCATATGTGGCCCTGCCTGAATTTGGCTTTCTAATTCTGGCCCAGGTTTCACATATATCCACAGGCTTTTGGAAGAAGCCAGGATAGGGATCCATCCTGCAATGACCCCCATCTTTCAGATGAGGATGTAGAGCTGCTGAGAGCAGAAGTACATTAGTCAGGGTTCTCCAGAGAAACAGAATCAATCAGATGTATGGGTGTGTGCGTGCGTGCGTGTGCGTGTGTGTGTGTGTGTGTGTGTGTGTGTGTGTGTGTTTGTGTGTTTATGTATATATATATGGAGAGAGAGAGAGAGAGAGAGAACTTTAAAGAATTGTAGAGGCTGGGAAGTCCAAAACTGGTAGTGTGGGTTGGCAGCCTGAAAACCCAGGGCTGAGATAATGTTGCAGTTCAAGTCTGAAGAGAGTCTGCAGGCAGAATTACCTCTTTTGTAGAGAGGTCCGTCTTTTCCTATTGTAATTCTCAACTGATTGGATGAGGCCTACCCATATTATGGAGGGTAATTTGCTTTACTCAAAGTCTGCTGATTCCACTGTTCATCTCATCTAAAAACACTTTCCCAGAAACATCTAATGTTGGATCAAATCAGTAGTTACGTGGCCAAGACAAGATGACACATAAAATGAACCATTGCAGGAGGTAACATACCTGAATTCCCCCAGGGGAGTGAGTACACAGTCATGTGTGGAGGGCCCAGGTCAGGTGGGCCTGTGGGACCATGGTTCAGGCAAGGTTCATGTTCCGTCTCAGCTGGTCCTCTGGAAGAGTTGAGGAGGTATTTACTGAAGGTAGGGCCTGGTCTCTTTCACTCCTGAGCACCCTGTTCCCTGAGGTCAACCCACTTCTGGAAATTGAGGGCTGAACGATATACAAAGAAATATACAGGGCCTTAGTCCTTCCTCTGCTCTCAGTAAAGGCAGGGGGTGATAATAGCCGACACTCACCAAGCTTTCAGGCCACGCCCCGTTCTGTGGACTTCACCTGGATTTAACTCATTTAACTCCACAACAACAATCAGATGGGCAGCTGTTATGATTTACGTCTTAAAGCGGAGGAAACTGAGGTCCTGAGAGGTTGAGTGACTTACCCAAAGTCATACCACCAGCAAGCATCAGTACTGAGACTTGAACTCACGCACTCTGGTTCCAGAACCTGGACTGGGATCCACCATGCTTTATGCCACACCAGCCTCTTAAACTTGCCCTCCTACCAAGGGAGGCCCTTTGCAGAGATGAGGCAAAGCCTGGTAGCATTGAGTCTCATCTCTGCCACTTAGTAGCCACGTGACCCTGACAAATCACCCCTTCTTTATGCCCCAGTTTACCACTGGAATGTGGAATAATAATTTCTACTTCTTAGAGTTGTTCTAAGAATTTGGAGTTAACGTGGATGTAGAAAGCGCTTAGAATGGTTCCTGGCAATATACAGTTTTCAATAAACAGTGGCTATTAATAATCATAGCAGAAATATTGATGGGCGTAAAAGCCCTTTGTAACCCCTTCGGTGCTGTCTGGACATTACCATAGAATCATTCAGGTTTGGATTGAAATTAGGGTGACCAGTCCGCCAGTTTGCCTGAGACTGTCCTGATTTAGCACTGAAAATCTCATGTCCTGGAAAACCCCTTGCTCCAAGCAAACTGGTTCAGCTGATCTCACTGCAGGCCCTGTTCCTTTTCTGTATGAATGGGCTTGTCACTTTACCTCTCAGAATCTCATTTTCCTCACCTGTAAAATGGGGATAAGGTTATCAACCAGTGGCCCCTGAACCAGCAGCATCAGTATTGCCTGGGAACTTGCTGGAAATGCAAATTCTGGAGTCCTACTGAAGCAGAAACTCAGGCGGTGTTTTACAAAGCCTCTTGGTGCCTGCTAAAGTGTGAAAGCCACTGATACAAAGGATCTCACAGGGTATAAGCGGTCATATCAGACCAGGTGAACACCCAGCATGCTGTGAGCACTCAGTGGCCAGTGGCCATTGCTGTCATCAATACAAGGGAGGTGGTGAAATCAGTAATGGGGGAGCAAATGTGGGGTGAATAGTAGGATCGTCAAACTCCAACACTTCTTTCCACCCTGAAGCCTGACATGTGTTTGGGTTTTGCTGTCTGAAAGCTGGGTTAACTTCCGGACTTCAGAAAGCTCAGTTCTCTCATTCCCATTTGGAGATGACATGCTAAGGCTTCAAGTCAATGCCTCCTACTTGAGGGTGATGGGCGTTCGTGGGTCCATGGTTATTTGGGTGGTGTTCCTTCTGGGACCTGTCTTGACTGCGTGGGTTAAGGTAGGTGCAATGATAACAATGACAACTACCATTTATTGAACCTGTACTGTAGACCATGCATTATACAGTCATTAAGGGGCCTGGATCTGCCTCTGTCCCCCACAGAATGCTCCTGCTCAGCACAGCGCCCTGCATCCAAATTGTACTTAATACATATTTGTTAAATAAATGATTGAATGTTCTGAGTGAGTACTACACATCAACTTATTTAATTCTTATGATATCTTCCTAAATTAGGTACAACCACCCTCCCCATTTTGTAGATGAGGAAACCAAGCCCAGAAACTTAGATGATTTGCCTATAACCCCCCAACTGTGAGAAGCTGATGTGAGATTCAGAGTCTCATTTTCCTCTGTGCAATGCCAGCTTTAATGGAGAAGATGCAGTGATGTGCTGGGCTCAGTCCAAATATCACCTCCTCTAAGAAGCATTCCTTGACTCCCACCTCCTTCCCTCCTACTTCAGTCACACATTTTTATGGCCCCCTCTTTGGATCTCCCAAAGCTGGCATTGCCTTGCTGTTGGTTATGCATGTGTCCATCGTAACCTCTCAAAAGTGGTCTGTTTATCTCCTTAGTAAAAGTTTGGTGAATGAATGAATGAGCCTGGAGACTGAGAATGAGCCAGGGTTCTGGTCAGAAGGAGCAGGAAGTGAGCGTGCACTACCTAACTTAGCAAAAGAGAAAGTGAATTGAAATCTAGTGAATAAACCCTCTGGTTTCCATGGGGGAGCATCATGAGGCACTGAGCTTCTAAGTTCACCTTGGAATGTTTTCAAAAATCACAACATGCCCAAGGTGCCTGGATATGCTTTTGGACTTGGCTCTTCCAGAAGATATCAGAGCTGAGCACAAAATTGGCTTCCTCAGGTAAAACTGTATTTGCTTGTTGTGTTCCCGGTAATATATTGTTTCACCCATGACTTTTTAAAACAATAAAAACGAAATTAAAAGGCCCAGCTGCGAGGGAATAGATGATCGGGACAAATAAATTTGATTTAGTATTTATTTCTAAGTAAATGGGGGAGTGTTAACATTACCCAGAGCACACTGAATACAGATTCCTCTTCTTACCCAAGATTTTAGGGAGCAGAATGTTTGGAGAGCCTCTACCAGTTCTTAACTGATTTAAAAGTTTTCTAATTCATAAACAAATATATTTAGAAAAAGATCCCTGGTGAGAAAACTAAGTTAAATTCCTGTGGTCAAGGAATTATGTCAGACATAATTTTCCTTGAATTTCCAAAATCAGACTCAACCTCAACTAAAAAGTCTGAGAGGCTATAAAAAATGCGAATATTAATTTTGAAAAATCCCCATTTCATCATCCTCAGGAAAGTTAAATTTGCCAGAATCACTTTCTTCATTGTGTCACAGTTGTTATTTTGCCTCCGTTTTTTATCTCGCTTTCTAGATGGTTAGCCCCTTCAGCGGAGTCCATTAAACAATTTCTCCTTTATTCTTTATATTTCCTAGTGCTGCCTGAGTCTCATATGCAGCAGAAGCAGCAAAATAATGGCGTCTTGATGAGCACAGTGGTTGTAAGGGTTAAACAAGACCTCTACGTCACACCCCTTGCAGTTTGTCCGGCAAATGCTGACAAGCTTATATTACTTTGGTGATGGGGACAGTTAGGGTGACCAACAATTTCACATTTCTTTGGGACAAAGAGGAATCCTAGGAAGAACAGCCTTGGATAAACCAGGACAAGATGGTCACCCTAGGGATGGTGGTGATTCTTGAGTGTGGATAACTTGTCAAGAATGGAGTTGAAAAATTTTATGTGGATTATCTGATTTAAACCTCACAACAACCCTGTGAGCTAGTTGTAATTATTCTCATTTTACAGAGTCATAAATTCAAGCTTTAGGTCATATCCCATCAGCTGCTAGCTCCTCCCCCAAAGAAATTAGTTATTTGTTGTTTTATCGCACTGTTGTAAATTGAACACCTATCTCCCCAACCCAATTCTTCACTCTTCCCTGTATCCACACCATTGCTATGTGACTTAGACTTGGTCATGTGACTTTGGGTTGACCATGTGACTTGCTTTGGCCAATGGTATGTGGACAAAAGTGATAGTGTACCAGAGGCAGTCCCAGGCCTTCCTTATGCATTTCTGTTTACACTCTTGAGTCTCTGCTGTGGCCCAGCCAACTCACTGGTCCAAGGATCCTGAGAGACATGTGGAGCAGAGCTGCTCAGCCAAGTCACAGACCTACAGTGAGAAGAGGCGGCCAGCCAATCCCAGTCTAGATCAGACAAACCCCAGCTGACCAGCAGATGGGTAAGTGATAATAAAAACTGTTTTTAAGCTCCTGAGTTTTAAGAGGGTTTGTTACGTAGCAATAGCTGATATATCCACCAATTTTCCCTAATGGTTTAGCTGAGTAGACTTTACTGCTGAAGTCCTTTGATAAGCTAAGGTCGTGTGTTAAGTCTGGCTAAGTGTTCCTGATTGTTGGGTTCCTCAATAGGACGGTTGCTATTCCTTGCAGAGTAGTTCTGAAGGGTAAGAAGAAGGGAAGAGGAAGGAAAATGCTTACTGCATACCCAGTGCAATGCTCAGTGCTTCCAGATGCTCTCCCGTTTGGGTTAAGTTACATGGAATCTGATAACCCTGAAGCCATCTCAGGCCTCCCTCTCCCTGGGAACAAGGACTTCAGACCTATGAGGCAATTCTAGGGGAGATGGAGTTACCAGTGGGGGCACCCTTTGGTGACCTTCTCCAGGCTTCGTTTTTCATACACACCAAGGGGCACAGTGGAAAGGACCAGACAATGGTGAGAAACAGGAGACCTGGGATCCAGGCCCTGCCCTTGCTGCTGGCCTTGGGCAAGTCCTTCCCTCTCTGATCTTTTGCCTCGCCATTTGGGACTGGATGCGAGCTCTGCCAGGTGGCAGGGAGCAGCTGTGTGTGAGGTGGTTTTGCACAAAGGTTTTGGAGTCAGAACCAGGTTGGTATCCTGCCGTTGACCTTGTGAGATCTGTGACCTTGGGCAAGCTGCTTCACTTCCCCGACCTCAGTTGCCCCTCTTAAAGAGTCATTGTGAAACGTGGTTGCAATAAAGTATGAATGGGCCTGGTACGGGGAGGCCCTCAATCAGTGGTGTTTATGATTACTAATATGGTATAACTAGCTAGTCTCCTGGAATCAGTCATCTCAAAATAGAAATCAGTTACTCTCAACAGAGTATTTTTCTTCTTCAGCATCATTTCAAACCTTCAGTCTTTAATTTTACAGTTGCATTTACAAAAGAGGTATTTACAGTGCAGATGGGGGACAGGACGGGCTGCCTCCTTGAAATGATTTCACAAATTCCCTCTTCTTCCTGTTAAGATATTAACGCCCGGTAATTGTCGCTCTATATAAATGTGGAGCCTTGGCTGTGAAGGCGCACCCTGTAGTAATTGTGAGTTGTCTTGACGCTAATTACATAGGGGAGCCTGTTTAATTGCCAGTTAAATTGACTGTGTGTGTTTTCTCTAATCTGTGTTTCCGGGCAAGTTGGATGACATCAGCTCCTTGTTGGACTAAGCTTGAACTGGGGAGACCCAAAGAGGAGAAAGTAAAGCTGGTAGAGGGCAAGGTGGGTATGGCAGCCAATGACAACAGGACTGTGTATGGTTCAAAGCATGATCATCATGAGATTCGGCCTTGGATCTCCTGGAAGTTGAGGAAAGGAGGATGTCCTGGATGAAACTTGTGGGTTGCACAGGGCAGGAATAATAGCTTCACCCTGTCCTTAGGACCATGCTCAGCTGAGCCCCACTTGACAGCACCCAGCTCTGCCACAGCATCCCTGTACTGGCTGCTCCTGCAAGTCCCCCTCCAGACTTCTACTGATGCCGGTCCTTCCCTCTGGAGTGCAGGTCCCATTCCTCCCTCTCCCATCCATTTAACTTCACACCTGTAGTGTTGTTTAGTGCCTGGCTACAGTGCCTCCTTTTCCAGGAAGCCTGTCTTGATTGCCCAGTGAGAAGGGGTCTCCTCCAGCCCAAACCTTAATACTTCTCTGTAGTTTCTCATGTCCATGTTCACTTTCCCTTTGTATTTGAACTGAGAACTAGACAATGAGCTTCCTGAAGACAGTTCATGCCCCCTGCAGAGTTGGTGCTTAGTAAGAGGAGGTGGGGGTAGGGGAGAGAAAGTGAGAGGGGGGAGGGGGAGGAGGCAAAATAAGAAAGGAAAATTGAGGGATAAGAATAGCAACTAACACTTCTTGAGTGTTATTGAGTGCGTGCGTGTGTGTGTGTGTGTGGCGTGCCTGCACACCAAGCACCATTCAAAGCACTTCCTCCTTGTTATTTCATTTAATCAGCCCCACAGTCCTGAGGTGAGTTCCGTCATCATCCCCATTTCACAGATGAAAAAACTGAGTAACTTGTTAACACAGTCTCAAGTGGTAGATCCAAGACTCTACGCTTTTATCCACTTCATCCACTGGCTAAGGTGTTTTCGAGGGAAAGAAGAGAGGGTGAGAGGAAGGAGTGAGGGAGGGAGAGAGAGAGGGAGAGAGCTGAATTCCATAGCATGAGTTCTCCTGATGTTTAAAAACCTCTCCAGCCTTCCACACACGCTTTCTCCTTAGCTCAAAAGCTAAATTAGAGTGGATTGCACTCTCCTCACTTTAGTAATTTAGATAAAAGTAAAATTTTGTCTGAGAGCAGAAGCAATTAAAGCGCGGGTTTTGTGATTAACTTGATTAACACTGTTTCGCTCTAAAAATGATCCCCCCTCCCTTTGCTGGCATACTGTAATCAGAGACACCATCTTTCAACTGTGCTACAGCTGCTCTTTCTCCCCCCACTCCCCAAAAAAGGATTTTGACATAAATACTTATTAGGGAGGACTCTAGTCTCTGGCTGGAACGGTTGAGCAAAGAGGAAGAAAATGTCTCTCCCCGCATTAGCATCTGCGGCCAGTTAAAAGGCTGTCGCCCACTCCCCCAGTTACTGACAAAGATCCCAATTATGCAGCAATGAAATATACATCCATGATACAGGAGGGCTTATACATTTTTAATTTTTTTTTCAAAGAGAAAAACGTTCAGAGAAAACTCTAATTAGAGATTCCGTTTCTTTACGAGGAAAATGATATGTGGTTTCTAAAAAGATTATTTGGGGTTATCGTTGGGCAATTGTGACTCTTTCCAACCCCAGGATTCTGCTTCTGAGTAAGAGCCTGAAGCTGACTGGGCAGTTGTGGAAATGCCGAGGTCTTCTGCCTGTGGAGCTTTGAGATTTAGATCCCAGGTGGGTTTGGGGTTTGAGCTGGCACCCCTGCTATCTCCTCCCCTGAGACACGCCTCTGGGCTCCTGGCACTCCTACACTCCTGTTCTCTCTGAGTCTGAAACCAGCTTCCTACCATCCTTCACTTCCTAATCATTAGCTGCTACTTCTGGAATCCACACTGCTAGCTAGGTGAGCCTCAGAATCCTCTTGTTTAATCCAACCTGCCAGCCTAGAGGTCGGAATTACTACTACTGCCACTGTGGCAGATAAAGCAATGAGCTCTGGGGGGGGTCAGGTCACTTGCACAGCTTCTCAGTGGTGGAGCTGGATTTGAAACCATACATACTGGCTCCAGAGCCTCTGCTTGCTCTCCCTTGCCTCAGAAATGCATAGAGAATCACAATGTTGTTACAGCTAGAGGAATGTGGAGGAGAGTGACCGCCCTACTCAATAGTGGGAAAAATTGAGGCAGCAGGAAAGAAAGGGACTTGTCTGAGTCCACAGAGCCTCCAGTCTGGAGTTGACTGGGAAGCCTGGTTCCTAGGCCCTTCCACTCACTCTGGGGTCAGGCCAGCTCTGTCCAGCCTTCCTCTGTGCTGAAATTTCTCCCCCTAAGATTCCTATATTGAAGCTCTAACCCCCAATGTGACTTATTGGAGGTAGGGTCCTTAGGTGTCCTTATAGGAAAAGGAAGAGACTCCAGAATAGCACACATACAGAGAAGAGGCCGTGTGAGGACACAGCAGCAAGGCCACCTACAAGCCAGGAGGCAAGTCCTCCCCAGAAGCCGACTAGCAAGTAGATCCTAGACTTCCACCCTTCAGAACCATGGGAGAATAAGTTGCTGTTGTTCAAGCCCCGAGTTGGTGACATTCTTTATGGCAGCCCGAGCTGAGTCACGACCTCTAAGACTTACTTGCCTTAATGCCAGGTGCTCAACACAGGCCAAGGAGGCGGCACCTTTTTCTGGATCCACAGGCTTCTCCTAGAGGTGAGTGTGCTGTGGTGGGCTTCTGAGTCATCTCTAGAACCTTTCCAGGATCCTCTGACACTGCCGAGTGTCCCAAACACTACAGTTTCCCTCTTTCAATGTCTCTGCAGTTTACCTAGAGCTTCTCAGTGAAATCGGGCTCTTGCAAATTTCATGTCACAGATAGGCTCAGATTTTCCCATTGTTCTCCTTTATTGCCTACTTACCTTCCACACAGGCAATCAAATCTGGAAATCTAGAGCCTTCTCTCTCTTCCTTTGTCACCCCCATGCACCATGGCAGGATCGTCCCAGGGAAGGCCAAGCAGAAGCGATGTCGTGATGTATCATTGAGAGGAGCTCTCGGGCTACACTGAGTTCAAATCCCAGCTCAGACCCCTCGTCAGCTGGGTGATCCTGAGCAGGTTCCCTTACTCCTCTGGGCCTCAGTGTCCCCCATCTGTAAAATGAGGATGATAATGATCGTATAGACTTCATGGGGCTGAGGATAAATCAGGTTGTTTGTTGAAGGCATAGAGACTAAAGCAGAGTGCAGTGTGCACACTGGCATCGTCATCATCACCACGTGCACGTACAGGTTGAAATGATCCTCATGTAGGTTAAAGGACCTGGTCATATCTCAGCAGTTTCATATGTGCCAACTTCATATCTATTGAACACTCAATAGACAGTAGATACTGCACCTCACAGGCACCGCCAGGTAAGTGTATATGGATATGATGTCAGGAGAGGGCAGAACCTGCAGTTCGCAGAGAGCAGAGCAGGGATTCAAACCCAGGTGTCCTGGTTCTCAGCCTCCTGGACATGCAGATGGTCATTTGGCAGTCTTAGCCATATCTCTGAGCCCCAAGCCTAGCTCTCTGCACTGCACCTCCCTCCTCATGCTGGAGGGAGACAGCCTGTGGGTGGAGAAACGGAGGCTGGCAAAATTCAACTTCTTTCTCTACATCCCACAATCCTGGAGGGGCCCACAGGGGTCCACCTCCACTACAAGGGCCCTCCAGCCTCATCGGCCCCCTCCCATCCAACCCTCAGCTGGCCTCCTGATTTTCCATCCTGTGCCACCAGCACCTTCCTGCCTTTCCTGGGGCGGGCTCAGGCCTGGCACCACTCCAGAACGGCTTAATCAGAATAAATCCTGAGAAAGCACATGTATTATTTATTCCAGCAAAGGTTAAATAATTTGATGAATTTCTTAGGACGCTGCCAGAATGCTGATAGCCCCTTGGAAAAACACACACACACACAAACACAAACAAAAAAACCCAATAAATTTCTCTCTCTCTCAACACACACACACACACACACACACACACACACACACACACACACACACCAGCAGCTACTGTCACTTGCCCCATGCTGCCATTTGCCCCATGTTGGCTCATGCAGGAGACCAACTGTGTAGCCTTCAGTGACACCGGCACTGGGGCCGAAGAGGAGACATAGATTTTCCTCCTCGCTGACTAGATATGACAGCTCCACCCCCTGGCCTCTCAGGCATGATACATTATCTGGAGCTGACTATGTCTTTGATTTTGCATATGCCCACAGAAAGCCTATTGATTTATAGGCTCAAATGATGGCCTCTCCTGAAACAGATTTGTTGATGGAGCTCCTTACACTTGGGGTTCTGGGGTTGTTGGGATCAAGGAAGGGGCTGTCAGGGAGACAGGAGGTCACGGAGGGAAGTCCCTGCCTGGGGACTGTGGGTGACTGGGCTCTTCTTGCCCATGGCTGCTGTGGCAGATTGGCTCACCCGAGCAAAGCGGAGAGGTCAGAAGTAGAGGCAAGCCGGAGCAAGTAATGGGTGTCCTCGATTTCCTCTTCTCCTCTTCCTCTTTTTCCTCCTTCTCACCAGCACAGTGGCTGCCATTCATTAAGCACTTACATGTGCCAAGCGCAGGGCTGAGTGTTTCATGTACATCGTGTCTTGAAATCCTCCCAACAGCCCCAGTGAGAGCTGAGCACTTGCATTTAAATCTCCATTTCAGAGATAAATAGTCCCAGAGAGGTTCAGTGAGTTGCCAAAGGGCACAGAACCATTGGGCAGAGCCAGCCTTCGCGCCGCCTCTCTGGGCACCAGGCCCGCATTCGTTCTGCTCTGCCATGTAGACGGCAGCGGGAGAGAGCCTGGGCTCTGAAGGCGGATGACCCAGCAGCAAAGCTAGTTCTGCCTGTGCACCTGTGCGACGCCGTGAACGTTTCCCAACACCCTGTGCCTGTAAAGTGATGATCATAGTCCCTGCCTCCTACAGTTGGGTGAGGATCGAACGGGTTCGTATCACGAATGATGCTCAGAGCAGTGCCTGGCACAGACCGAGGGCGGCGGTGATGTTTACCCCTGTCGTTCTCCCTGCACTGCTTCTAACCAGCAGCCACACCCACGAACTTGGATAATGCTCCCCACTTGACAAATGCTTCTTTGTCACATCAACTCATTCAAACCTTAATCCTTAAACAACCCATTTTACAGACAAGGAAAGGGAAGTTGACCCAGAGAGGTCTGGTGGAGGTTCTACCTATTTCAGAGCCTCCCTCAGGGAAGCAGCAGAAGAGCCGGTGAAGGGCGCAGCCCTCGGGTGATTCATCTGGGAAAGTGTCACTATTCTGGCCAATTTGTGGCAGGACCAGGAGCTTGAAGCTTTAGCTCTCTGAGCTTTAAGTTCTCATCCTTAGTAAAAATATGGGGAAAATACGACCTATGTCACAGGGCTATTCCTTCCACGGACCTGTTGCTAGGCTAAACAGGCATTTTCAGACTTGATCTTGTGTGCGTGGAGTGTCCCACTGTGCCTGGCATATGCTACTCAGCAAGCGGTGGCTGCTACTATATTCTATACCCCGCCCATCCCAAGTGTCTGTTGCCCTAAACAGCTGCTTCCTCCCTCTGCCTACTTGTTTTTTTGAGCCCTGCCTTCCACTTACCTCCTCATCCAATCCCTTCCCACTCCCCCAACATAAAAGTTGTTCTAATTTTCTGCTCTAGTGTTGGCCCTTCTATTTATTCAGCCTTTATACATGACCCTGGAGACTATTCTTGGGTTTGGAGCCTGCTGTCCTCAAGGACACTGCCTTGTGTTCCCTTGTGCAGTGCTCTGTTCCCTGGCAAAGAGGGGATGTGTCTTCCTTTCATTTGCTGGAGTTGGGTTGGGGTGGAGGTCAACAGAGGCATTCCAAAAGCCTGGCCAGCTGCTGAAGACAGAGGGTAGAGGCTTTGTAAGCCTCCCCCAGACTCAGAACTCCTTGAAAGAGGCAAGGAGTCCTGTTCACCTCTGTGTCTCCAGCATCCCTCGCTGGGCCTGGCACACGGTACGTGTGCAAAAAATGTTTGTGGAGCCCCAACCTAAGCTTGGTTCCAGGGTCTCAGCAGGATTCCCACAGCTGTTAATTTTCCCAAATATTCTGCCCCAAACATAGGGGCCTGAGATTTATAGAACTGAAAGTATACATCAGAGTTATTTCAGGGTATGGTTGTTGTGTGTATTTGTTAGTCACGAATACTTCTAAGAGCTGCCACATGGGACAGGATTGAATGCTAATTTGCTGGTCATGTGATCAGGGCTATAGCTCACTGAGAAGCATCCAGATTCTTTGGCACCTGTGGAGGCCTGTTCTCCATGATTTCAATCATCCATGAAAGTTGAGAGGAAGTGATGGAAAAGCTACCAAGGTGGCTATGGGACAGTCATCAGTGCAGCATTGATCCACGGGCATTGTCCCTAACTATGGATGAATATCATGTATGCCCAGCTTCTAGCCATCCATCCATCCATCCATCCATCCACCCATATATGGATGATGGGTCAGCCACAGTCCCTGCTTGCCACAATGCCTTAATGTCTCAATGCTTCAAAAAGATTACAAGACCCTTGTGTTTGTCAGCTTAGGCTGCCATAACATGCCATGGACCCAGTGGCTTAAACAATGTAAACTTACTTCTCATGGTTTTGGAGGCCAGAAGTCTGAGATCAGGATACCAGTGTAGTTGAATTCTGGTTCTCTCTTCCTGGCTTGCAGATGTCACCTTCTCACTGTTTGCTCACGTGGCCTTTCCTAGACACATGTGTGTGAAGAAAGAGATCTTTCTCCTCCTCTTCTTAGGAGTCCACCAATCCTATCAGGTTAGGACCTTGCCCTTATGATCGCATTCAACCTTGTCTCCTAAAAACCCAATCTGCAGATACAGTCACTTTGAGGGTTAGGGTTTTAATACATGAATTTTGAGGGAACACAGTTTAATCCATAGCAATCCTCAAGGACAGGAGCATCTTTTTGGGTTTTCTCTTCTCATGCTCTTAGCTTTGTAGGATACAAATGAAAAATATCTGTTAGTCTACTATTTGGCCTTGACCAATTCTATCCCAAATACTCATAACTGGGAGTAAAAAATGCAGGAGGAAATATTTGGAATCAGGAAGATATGGATTTGATTCCAGGTCTGTCTCAGTTGGGACAGCATTTCATTTTCAAGAGCTTTAGTTTCTCTAGCCGTAAAATGCGGATAATCACAATACATACTTAAGATGAGATCCTCCATGTCAAGTGCATGGCATAGTTTCTGGAACAGAGTAGGTATTGAACAAACAGTAAAGTCAAGTGTTATTAGGAAGACCCAGGCCCAAGAAAGAGCATTTTGAAAAGAGGAGAGGCAGTTAAGTATAGTAACGAAGGGAGGAGGCTCTAGAACCAGACTCCCAAAGTTTAAATTCTAGTCTTATTTCTTCCTAGTTGAATGAGTTGGGGCCTGTGCCTCAGTTTCCTCACCCAGAAAAATGAAGCCAATAACAACAGCTATCTCATTGCTATGGAGCCAGTAACAACAGAAATTGCTATTTATCAAGCTCTTAGAATGAAGTAAAAATAAAAAATATTGGTTATGATTATTTGAGAACCAATGAATTATAATCTTCAGGGTGGGGGGCACTATTGCAACACTTTAGATGCACTTTGTTAATTTACAATCATTTTTATCAAGTTATGCCACTCGCTGGTCATTCCCTGAGGTCTAGGGCTATATCTCCATGTCGTCCCTCCCTCCACACCTTACCCTGGGAGACTGCTCAGGGCTGGAGTGCAGGCCCCAGGGCAGATCCCTATGTGCCCTGGATCCCACTAGTCAGCAGGACCAGGCCCCGGTGGGAAGATATGATTGGAGAGACGGCATGCTGTTCCCCCTTTTTAATTACTGCTTCCTTAATTGAGTCACAAGTGGTGTTTGTGTTGTCATCAAATCCATGAGGACCTTGTTGTTTACATGAATGACTCTCAGTGGAGTGACAGCTCCAAATGTGCGACGTTCTGTTTGTACCAATTTTAACAAAGTGGCGGTCGTTGGCTACAGATTTCCTTCTTAACACATGGCCTGGGAGCTACTCAAAGGAGCTGGTCTTTTCTTTGCAAAAAATAATATGAAACATAGAATGGAACCCTAGTGTCACAGGACCTTGGAGCTATGGGCTGTTGGAACCATGGAACCTTAGGGTTTTTGAGCCACAAATGGTCTCCCATCTGTTGCTCTGATACTCCTAGAGATGATGAACTTTGTACCTTGTGGCACAGCCCATTCCATGCTCAGACCACTGGCTGTTGGAAAGACCTTCCTTACTCATTAACCTCCAATCTGCATTTCACTAATGCTGAGTCCTCTGGAATTGCCACATCTGGAGAGGCAACTGGAACAGGAGACAGTTGGAGGGACCAGGATATGTTGAGACTCACACTGTCTTTTTTTCTGTCACGTTAAGTCAGTAGCCATTGGGCCTGCGCTTGTACTGGCAGCTACAGAGAGGACAAAAGGAGGTTCTAATAGTGCTTTGTCCTTGATAAATTTTCACTACAGCTAGCAAAGGCTACACACACAGAACAACGGGGATGGTACTTGAGAGAATTAAGAGGAGGTCTGCTGGCATATATTCTACCTGCAACCAGGAAAGGAAGACAGGGAAGACTTCCTGGGGGAGGAGGAATCATGTGAACTAGGCCCTGAGGGATTTGTACAGTGAGGAAGGATGGGAGGAGGAGGAGCAAAAAGATTGGGCAATATCTCCTGCCCTCGGTGGGTCAAATGCAGCCACAGCTCAGCCACTCTCTCCTCATACACCCGCTAAGACCTTGGCTAGGTAGCAGCCCAGGAAGAGGCTGTATCTGTGGAGCTTCCTACTTATTTATTTATTTTTTCTTTGGTTTATGAAAAGATAATTCAGAAGACATTATTTCAATCAGACCCCTACGCAGTTTAGGAATGCTAATGCTTCCTCTATTAAAAAGGTGTGGAATAATTAGGATGCTGATGAAGACTGGGGGCAAACTCTGGAGAGATCCATTACCCAGTGCTCAATGCTTTTCCCATCCCCTCTGTATCCCGAGTGACAAATTAACACGTAACAGAACAACGACTGCTAATACTTAGGGCACATTTAGTTCATACTGGAAGCTAGGCTTTTAGAAAATGCTTTTCATGGCTCAACCTAGAAATAATCTGGAGTTACAGAAAAGAGCCAGAAGAGGGTGAGTGGAGTGTAGGCCAGGAGCAAGGAAAGCACAGGGCAACAAGACCATGCAATCAGCACTGGATTTAGGGAAGAGTCCTGGGTTTTAATTCTGTGGACTTGTAGTGTGGCCTAGGGATGCCACAACCTCCTGTTTGGGGACAGTGAAAGGGTAAGCCTCACTGGAGGGAAGAAACAGGAGGAGACTTCAAAAAACATAAAAGTAATAGTAATTAACATTCATTGGACAATTCTTATGAGCCAGGCACTATTCAAAGGATTTACTTATATAAATTCATTTAACCCTCGTAATGATGCCCAGGAGGTAGTTACTATTATTGTCTCCTTTAAAGATGAAGAAATCAAGGCACAAATAGCATAAGTGATGTGACAAATAGCAGAACAGAAACTGGAATTCAGACATAACTGTGGATGGCATTTGATGGGGTTGTAGCCAGAACTGTGAAGGCACAAGGATAATTCAGGGAGTACCCAGGGCAGGGAGTGTGGCCTTAGCCTTTGAAAGACTTTAAAAAATGGGTGTTAATGGTCAAATGAATCCACCAAAAAGATGTTGAAGTCCTAATCCCTAATACCTGTGAATGTGACTTTATTTGGAAATGGGGTCTTTGAAGACGATTGAATTAAGGTGAAATCATGAAAGTGGGCCCTAATTCAGTATGACTGGTGTCCTTATAAAAAGGGGAAATTTAGACACAGAGACAAGACACCTGTTGAGAGAAGGCAATGTGAAGACACCGGAAGGATGTCATCTACAAGCCAAGGATTGTCTGAGGCTGCTGGAACCTGGGGGAGAGAGGAACAGAACAGATTTTCCCTCACAGCCCTCAGAAGGAACGAACTCTGCCGGCACCTTGATCTTAGACTTCTAGTCTCTGGAACTGTGAGACAATAAATGTCTGATGTTTAAGCCACCTAATTTGTGGAAAATTGTAACACAACAGGGAAAGGAGATGCGGCTCAGGGGTCTTAGGCAATAGAGAGCCATTGCAGATTTCTGAACAAGGGAATCACACGCGACTGGTATTTTTAAAAGATTGCTCCGGTGGTGGTGTATACCCAGCGTCTTGAAAGGTGGAAGTGCTGGAAACAGGAGAACTGCCATTTTCAAGTGTGAGATGGTATGAGAACTGGCTGGGGGCAGTGTGGAGATCTTGGGGGAAGGCGTGGGAGCAGAAATCATGGGATTGTCAACAGGAAAGGGACAGTGCCCCCAGTCAGGGCTGCAATAGTAATGATGTTAAATAACTGTGTTCACTAAATCAACTGCCCACTTTCGTTGCTTCATCCCCAGGGGAGACTGAAATGCTCTGAGTTAATATCTAAAAGAAAAAAACGGAATTCAGGGATCAAACAACTTTTTTGATGAGGAAAGTGTTATTTCTACCAAGCTAAGACATCAAAGCCTGTGAATGGTGCTTTTTAGGTAATATTAGAGTGGACTCTAAATAATATTTGATTATTTCTCTGCTTTTCCCAGGGATCACAGTCTATACTCAAAGAAGAACACCAGGGATACCCCAAGACAGCCTCTTTTCCAGGAGGACCTGTGGGTTTTCCTAAGAACACAGCACTTGTGTAAATATAGCTTAAATTTCTTTTTGTATTTAGCATCCCAAGCATTAAAATTCATTGTTCTTGGCCTCACATGCATTTCTGTAGATTAAATTGGCTAAAAGCCTGACAAACAATTCAGCTATGATTTGACAGTTCTATTCACATGGATGGCCCTTACATCAGGAGATGTATCTGCATTATGGCAAAGTCACCTGCCAAGTGAGTTTCTCAAAAGCAAATTCCATTTCCTCATTGTTTCTTCTCATTAAATGGTAGATAACTTCTCCAATCTACTTGTAATAGTTAGCTTTTTTTTTTTTCTGTGTAACAAACCAACCCCAAAAACCTAGTGGCTTAAAACAACAACCATTTCATTATATAGTTCATGGAGTCTGCGGATCAACTCAGCAGTGTTACAGTTAGCTGATGGGTTGGCTAGGGGCTGGTGGGTCTGGAATGGCCTCGTTCCAGGGGAATGAGGGAGCAGGAGAACCAGCCACGTGTCTCTGTCTATCCAGCAGGCTGGACCAGGCTCACTCACATGGCCATAGTTTCAGGGTCTCCCAAGTATACTTTGCAAGCCTCAGCTTGTGCCATATTTGCTAATGCCCCATTAGCCAAAGCAAAACACATGACCACACCCACATTACCCAATGGAGATATGTATATATAGTATATAGATAGATATAGATATAGATATAGATATAGATATAGATAGATATAGATATAGAGAAACTGCCTCTGTATCAGAGATCCCCAACCCTTCGGCTGTGGATCAGATCGGTGCCAGTATGTGGCCTGTTAGGAACCAGGCTGCACAGGAGGAGGTGAGCAGCAGGTGAGTGAGCGAAGCTTCCTCTGTCTTTGCAGCCGCTCCCCAGCACTAGCATCACCGCCCCAGCTTCCCCTCAGATTATCAGGCATTAGATTCTCATAGGAGCACTGGTCTCTGGTGCCAAAAAGATTGAGGACTGCTGCTCTAGATAGGAGGAAAGGTAATGTCACTTTGCAGATAGGAATGCTTACAGGAATGGGAGAAACTTTTTCAATCTACCATATTCCTTCTCCTCTTATAAGAACAAATAAAGGAATCTATCATATTTTAATGTACCAGCTGTACCAGCTAGGTTTTTTATAATTGATACCTCATTTAATCAGAGAAGTTATGTAACTTCCTCAAGGTCACATAACTAGTCATCACTGTAGCCAAAATTCAGTCTCAGGACTGTGTGTGCCTAAATCTTATGCTATTTTCCACTATTCTTGTCTTTTTACCAGTTGTGCAGTTGAGTTTGTCATTTTCAGGTTCTTAGAGCACATTATTGAACTCTTCACTATATTCTAGTCAGTTACTTTCTGTTCTGTTTTCCCCATTGTTAATCAACTAATCTCAACTTGCCTACCTCCAGTGATGGGGAGCTCATTATCTATCTTGACAGCTTAATTCACAGTTGAAAACTCAGTCTAGTCCAAACTTCTTTTAAGTCCAATTGAGATACTAAAAACCTAGGAAGGAATGAAGAGAGTTGACAGACAAACTTTTGTTTAAGTTATCTTTTCTGCTCTGAAATCTCCATTTTCTCTTTTAGAGCCGCCTGGTTTTGTAATTGTGGTTATCTTTTTTCTGCGTCATTTGGAAATTGCAATTTGCATTGAAAGAACCAACACGGGAAACTTTTGATTAACTAGGTAAGATTTTTTTTTTTTTAAAGAAAATGAAGATAAGAGAATAAATGCTTAAAAGCCTTATGAAACAGGAGCAATGATAATCACCTCCCTGGACTTCTAGGGATATTCACTTGTCCTGTCAATGCTGAGAAGGCAGGAGCTGTGTGCAGGGGATGATATTCATGGAATCATTCATTCATACATTCATTCATTATTCATCAAACATAGAAAGAGTTTACTATATATTCAAGATACTCTGTTGGATAAACTAGGGGTATAACTAATTATACATAGCTCTTATTCAAGGCTTTCAGGGTCTAGAAGGGGAACAGGCAGATAAATCTGACCTCAGGTGAGAAGTGCTAGGAATCTGTAAAAGGTACAAAGTGCAGCAACTCAGAGGACAGAGTGATTGCATCCAGGGTAGGTGGGGGTAAGGAGGGGGGGAATGAATTCTGCATCCTTCTCCTTTATCTAAAGGCAGAAAACTGTTCATTAACACACCACATCAGAAGTCAACCTGGCTTTTTAAAGCTACCCTTTCCTGAAACCCCCTCCAAGAGAAAAAGACACAATGTGTAATCTTGAAAGTCAAAGCTGTTCCTATGTAAATTCAAAAATCAAAAGGACCCAGAGATGAGCAACCCTGTGGTCAGCCTCTGTGGATGGAAAGAGCTGTCCTGGGTGGTGGAGATGTCAGGAAAATCAGTCACAGAGCTGGGGCACTCCACCAGCTTCTTCAACTTCCTCCCTGCAGATGGCTTCAGATGTTCTCTCAATAAAAATTACCACTGGGCAAACACAAATAAACTTAACGGATTTAACTGACAGAGTTAAACAAGCAGAAGATAGGATTTCTCTTAATGAGAATAAACTACTTGCATATGAAAAAGATTTAGAACTGAGGATCCAATAACTCACCAGAAACTTGGAACAGATTCACAGAACTGGAAGGAAAAAAAAAAAACCACCAGGCAGAAAAACTCCGTCTGGAAGTTGGGTGTTGCTGGAGGGCAGGGCCAAAGCAGTAGGGGGCGGTGGGAAAGGCAGGGACAATGATGCAGAATGGTCCTGCGAGGGCCTCCGGCCCCTGCAACTGACTGTGACAGAATGTTATATATCAGTGAAGAGTTTTAAGCAGGGGGTGATTGAATTAAGGCTGTGCCTTTGAACGATCACTCTGATTTCCTGCATGAGTGGAGGCAAGGAAGTCAGTTAGAAGGGGACCGTCAGGCTAGAAGTTTTAGGTTTCAGAGTAATGTCAGAACCTGGCTGGGTGAACTTGGCCCTTACCTTACCATTTGGCACTTTGGATAATAATGTCTCCCCATTAAGGTTTGTGTGAGGATTCTATGAGGTAATACTCAATTATTATTTATTCACTTAATAAATATTTCCTGAGAACCTACTATGGGGCATGTCCTGTTCATAGCACTGGGGATGCAGCAGTGAGCAAGGCTGAGATGGCGCTGCTCTTGCACAGTTATGTTCTAGTGAACTTTAGATTCTAATGTAATTGTCTGAAGTTTTTGGTTGTAAAAAAAAATTTTTGTAATTGTCTGACTTTCTTTTTGTTTGCAGTTAATAGAAACCCAACTTGCTTAAGGAGTTGATTAAAGAATTGATTAGTTCCTATGGTTCAGTGCATAATGAGGGAGCCCATTAAAGCTGACGAATTTCTGTAGGGACCAGAGCCTTGGCATCTGTAACTGAGGACTAAATTCTGAACCACCACAACTCTCCCTCTGCATCTGTCTCTTGTCTCTGCCCTTCTGCATGTCGGCTCCCTTCTCTCCTATTGCAGAGAGGACTTTCCAGTATGGTGGGGACATGGTCACCAGCAACCCTAGCTTAGCAACCTCAAGAAAGAAAGTGTTTCCTTCTTTCAGGATCTGCGTAGGAATCCTAGAGAAGTCCCCTCTACACCTTGCTTGGGTCACCCTCCCACCTCTTGAACAAATTAATCATTGTTACCAGGAAGATGGAGAAGCATTATTGGCCAGGCTTGGATCATGTGGCCAATGGCTGAGGTTTACCGTGTGCTATAATCAATGGCTTACCAGAAACACGTGGACAGAAGGAGGAATGTTCCTCAATAGGAGGCAAGCAAGGAGACAAAAACAGCAGATGTCCTACCATGAAAGGCACTTAGCATAGAGCCCGGCAGGTAGTAAAGTGTGAGAAAGGGTTGCTTGAAGTAGTGGTAGTACTCAGTAAGCAAGCACTGAGAGGAAATCTGAGTTTTCTTTATCTGTTTTGCTAATGGAGAAACTGAAGTCCAGAGAAGGAAATGACCTATATTAGAAATAGGGATACAGTCCTCCTTGGAAAATCCACTTTATAATCTCAGATCTTCCTGCTTTAACCAGCTGAGTTACCTGCAGTGAGCCGCCACCGTCTGATTTTTCTTTATCTCATTCCCAGATGGGTCCAGGAATAGCTACCTGATGATACTCACATGGACACCACAGGATGATGACTACAGCACACAAATATAAGGCAGAAACAGTACTGGCAGCTGTGACTGAATCTGGTCCACACATGTTTTGTTTGGCTCATCCAATGTTTTCAAAGAGTTGAGCCAACATTTAATAATTGGAAGACTTTACATTAAAAATGCAGATTTCTGGCTTCTCTTGAAAAAAAAAAAAATCAAGAGATCTGACAACACCAGATCTGAATTCCCACATGGCAGCAATCAGCTGAAACTGAGTAGCAACTGGCCCTTTCCACAGGGCGTGTGTCCTCCCTTGTTCCAGTTCACTGCAGTCCCCATTGTTCCCCATTGTCCCTAACACTGAGGCCAAAGTACAATCACCATTTATCACTGTGCTTCACTGTTTTTCCTATAATAAATATTTTTCTGTGCTCATTTCTCTTTCAAAATGGGAAATCAAATAGAATTGAGGGGGTCACACAATTTTTCTTATACCCAGCCCACTTCAATCCCCAACCCCTCTAGGCATCTCAGTTTGTAAGTATTGTTGTATGGGATTACTATTTTTATTAGGTCATTCTTTCCCAACCAGGAGAATAACAGGCAGGCATGGCAGTAAACTTTCTGGAAATAATAATAGCAAGCTATTTCCCAGCACTTACTATATGTCAGACATCATTTTTCAGGGAATCCTCAAAACAACCCTATGAAGTGGTTACTATCATTATCCTCATTTGTGTATGAGAAAACTGAGGCACAGAGACGTTAAGTAACTTGCCCCAGGTTAGCACTGTAGGCATTTGAACCCAGATAACCTGGCTCCAGAGTCCACTGTCACATTCATTCTACTAAGATTGCTGGTGTGCCTATGTGTGTGGGTGAACACAAACACACTCGTATGTGTACACACAGATAAGTCATAATGCCATGGGTTGTGAGAGTAGGCATTATGAGAGCAGAAAGGACTGAGATATCATGGGTTCGAGAACTGAATTCTGCTCTGGAAAGCAGAATGGCTGGATCTTAGCCATGCATCCCTGCTCATGTGGACAATCTCTCCATCCGTGTGGACCTCAGTTTCACATCTTGCAATCAGGTGAAAGGCTTGTACTAGATGATCTCTAAACTGTCTCCCAGCTCTACTGTTTTGTGATTCTCTGGCTTTCTCTCCTATCTTCCAAACTATTACCTGAAGATGAACCATAGCCAAGTCAGAGCCATGTGTCAGCTCGTGAAAGGCGGGGAAGCTACATTCAAACTGCTGTCTTCATTCAGGCTGTGCCAGTGACCAGAGTGTGCCATTCACTGTGGGAGAGTTTTGCCATTGCAAATTCTTAGCAGCTAGAGCCCAGTGACTTCCAACTAGCTTGCTGGTTTCTCTTTTATGATTCTTTTGGAAAGCTGGAAGATATATCCCTTCACTGTTTGGCTTCTGGTTGTAGGGAATTTTCCAGATTTGGAAAGAGTGATGGCCTAGTAGTCTAGAGACCCGAGACCTACTTCTGGCCCTTGCAGAGTAAGCTCATGCACGTCAATGCTCTCATTCCCAGTGTGACTTGCCATCTTTGAGCCTGTTTCCTTACCTCCCTTGCTTTAGCAATGTCAAAGTACTATACAAAAAAAAAAAGAGGTGTTTGGCGCCATTTGCACTGAAACCAGTTTCCTCTTAAACTGACTGGGACCATAAATCACAGAAAATCTCCACAGAGCAAGGAAGGGTAAAACAAAGGGGGGTGAGAACAGTGGGCTCCAAGCTGGAGCTTGAGGGAGAGACAGCATTGAGAAAGGCTGGGTTTCTGCCATCACTCTGTGGGGAGGGCAGAATGCCCCTTCTCCCTCAAGATGTCTATGCTCTAAGCCCTGCTACCTAGTACCTGTTAGGTTGCAACAACAAAAGAGATTTTTAAAATAGGAAGATTATCCTGGATTATTCAGGTGTTCTAATCTAATCACATAAGCTTTTGAAAACTGAGAACTTTCTCTGGCTGGGCTTGGAGAAAAGCAACAGAAGAAGAAAGAGATATTGGCAGCATGAGAGAAACTTGATCTACCAGGGGGCCACAGGAAAAGTAGCCAAAAAAAAAAAAAAGTACAGGTAGCCTCTGACATTGAAGACCTGGCCCCAGCTGACAGCCAGCAAGAAAATAGGTCCTCAGTTCTTCAGTGGCAAAGAACCGAATTCTATCAATAACCTAAATGGGCTCAGAGGCAGAATCTGCCCTGGAGCTTCCAGTCAAGAGCCCAGCCCAGCACCCTCAACGTGAGACCTTCAGCAGAGGACCTAGCTGGGTGTCATGCCCAGATTTCTGGCCCACAGCACCGTGGGTTGTGGTCATTTGTTATGACAGCCTTAGAAATGAATACAGACCCCTTGTTGCAGATTCAGACCAATGAGAGAAAATGGCAGTATGTGGTCTCAAGAGGTCACACACTGTAGAGAAGCGAGCTCAGAAAAGGACAGCAATGGACAGTGGCTTAATGGAGGGTGTTACTCAGGAATTGGCCTTTGCAGTATCAGTTGAGTCTGAAGGTGAAAGAAGAAGGGGAGCTTCCTCCATGGACGGAGGTGGGGTGTCCAATACCCAGAGAGTACCCTTGTTAGTGCCAAGGAGAGCATCTGGGGACTTGAAATGACCCTGCTGAGCAGACAGAGCAGGGTGTGTGACAGGAGAGCAATCTTCCTATGCTGGAAATATCCCCAGGTTCATGAGCATTCCAGGGAATCAATACCCCCCTCTTCAAAGAACATGATAAACGATTGTACTAGGATTTTACATTTTCATCCCATTACATATTTCCTCCATGTCTGAAAGGCTATAGAATCAAAACTGGGAATGTAAATGATGAGAAAAAGGGAACGTTTGTACGATGAAATTTTTCCTTCATAATCACAAAATTGTAATAAATCAAACCCCCGTGTCAATTTTTCCTTTGTTGCATTTTATCCCACAAGTCTAAGCTGAACGGACTTTGAATGAGCAGAAGGGTTATAGATATCTATGCTGATTCAGTTCAATCCAACACACCTTTATTACATACCCACTGTGTGCTATGCAATATATAAGGAAAGAGGAAGTAGAATAAGGGTATTTAGGAAATCATGATGGAGCTGTGGTTTTCTGCCTGAAGAGTTTCATCACTGACATGATCTCATCATGACCAGTATCTTCAAGTGGATTAGCCAGGATTGAAAGACACACTATACTTCCTGGCATTTATGCTTTCAATATGTACTGTTTCTGTCCCCAGGCATGCATTTCCACTAATATCTTCAGCTCCAGTTGAAATATGATCTGTTAGAATTTGGCAATGGGAACCTGTGTTCCTGTGAGGACCTAATGCCTGATGATCTGAGGTGGAGCTGGGGCAGTGATGCTAGTGCTGGGGAGCAGCTGCAAATACAGATGAAGCTCTGCTTGCTCACTCACCACTCACCTCCTGCTGTGTGGCCTGGTTCCTAAGAGGCCACGGACCAGCACCAGTCCACAGCCTGGGGGTGGGGGACCCCTTGTCTAGAGCTTTCAAAAGTTCTAATATAGTACATATCCTTGGACTCTGCAATTTGCCTTCCAGAAATTGATTATTCAGAAATAACTATGGATGTGCATAGTTATTTGATGCATGTCCAAAGTTACTCATCACGAGTTGGAAACTGCCTGGATACCCACCAATAGAAAATTGGTTATACAAATGATCATATATCCATAGCATAAAATATCTATGTGGCCATTCAACATAGTGCAGATCTACATTTATGGTTATGGAAACAGACCCATCTTGTAAGGCTGGAAGGAATGTAGTCTCCAAAATAATATAGTAATATCACAGTTTTCTAGGACCTGATTGTAATTTACCCACAGCTGAGAATATCTGTGACATAGTAAACTAGAAGTCTTTCCTCCATAAAGAAATAGCTAAATACATTTCGATTCAAAATAGCAAGTGTGTCTCTTGACTCCAAGCACCTGAAATTTGCAGTTTTCTCAGAATTTCAAAGACATCTGATATTGAGGCTCAGTTTTAAAGAATCCTATCTACAAAATTTATAGGAAGCTGAGCTTGCAAGGCAAAGTCATGGGCCAGGAGCACAGCCACAGGCAGAGCTGAGAATAAGGGAGGGGTAGTCGCCTTCCCTATGGCTTCAGAATTTATCAATGAAAGGAAGAGAAAGGCAGGGAGCGATGGAATCTCTGGTAGAGTAAAAGCCACAAACAAATGGGTCCCCAGACTAAGTGCATCTTTAGGGAAGACAATAGACTCAATTAAGAACCAGAGTCATAAAAGCAGGCAAATCTCCCAAACAAAACATAATTGAGCAGAGAGATGAGGTCTGATCCCATAAATAACCCGCCATAATTAGAACATATCAACAGTTCCTATTAAAGAAACATCAGGCAGTCAAGTACTGGAAGTCTGGGAAAATTGAGTTCTTAATTAAATCCTCATCAGAATTACTAGTACCCATATCTTCCACATCCCATTTCCCCAAGTCTCAAGCGTAGGTGTGTCAGGAAATGGCCTGGTTCTGTGTAATCACATGAAATGAATTCTTCCTCTGCTCAATCTTAACAAGACTGGGTCCCCATTCATGAGATACTAGCATATAGAGAACTTGGCTGAATCTCAGTATTCCCAGAGAGAAACCATGCATGCAGGCTTCTTCGTCAAAATAATATTTATCTTCTCTTAATTACCCTCCTCTACTCAACACCCTGCCTTGGTTCCCTGGTGTCTGCAGAACACAGTAGGAACTCCTAGGACTCTGAGTCTCTTTTCCTCATCCCCTCGACAAGGCTCATTCTTCACTGGCCTCCTTTTTGGCTGATCCAATCTCCTTAGCCTGGCATGTCCTTTCTCTCATTCTCTGATCATAAAAATCTCAGGAGAATCCACTATTTCACTGAAAATATTTTAATCAAGATTACCTGCCGTGTCCACTCTCAGCCCTCCTCAGCAGGGTTTTGTCTGTGGGCCAGATGACCCTTCTAGAAAGACTCTCTAGATCCGTGACTCCATACCCTCTTGGTTTTCCTCTCATTTTTCTGGCCACCCCTCCTCAGGATCCTTTTCAACTCTTCTTCCTCTCACCCAGTCTAAAGGATTTTGGCTCCCTGGGTGCTTCTCTCTCACTGCCTCGATGACCTGCTCCACAATCCATCTCTATGCTGGGTACTCATCGTTCTGGACCTCCAGCCCAGATCTCTCTCCTTAGCTGCAGATCTGTGTATCTGGCTGCTTAATGATATTGTTAATTGGATGTCCCACTGCATCCTAAATTCAAATTACAGTAGTTCCTTTTTTACCCTCAGTTTCACTTTCCACAGTTGAAGTTACCTGTAGTCGACCATAGTCCGAAAATTTTAAATGGAAAATTCCAGAAATAAATAATTCATCGGTTTTAAATTGTGGGCTGTTCCTAGGAGTGTGTTGAAATCTAATGCGACCAGGGATGTCAATCATCCCTTTCTCCAGTGTCTCCACAGACATTGTAGACGGTCCCTGCCCATTTAGTCATGTAGTAGTTATCAGATCAACTGTCCAGTATAGCTGTGCTTGTGTTCAAGTCACCCTTATTTTACTTCACAATGGTCCCAAAGTGTAAGAGCAATGATGTTGGTGATTTGGATAGGCCAAAGAGAAGTTGTAAAGTGCCTCCTTTAAGTAAAAGGTAAAAGTTCTAGACTAAATTACGAAAAACACATTGTATGCTAAGGTTACTAAGATTCACGGTAAGAATGAATTTTATGTCCATGAAATTGTGAAGAAGAAAAAAGAAATTCCTGCTAGTTTTGCTGTTGTACCTCAAACTGCAAAATTTATGGCCACAGTGGTGTTTTATCACCTCACATCATCACAAGAAGAAGGGTGAGTACAAAACAATGAGATATTTTGAGAGAGAGCACATCCACATAAATTTATTGATTGTTTATTGATTGTTCTATTTTTTTAGTTATTGTTGTTAATCTCTTACTGTGCCTAATTTATAAATTAAACTTTATCATAGGTATCTATGTATGGGAAACAACACAGTATATATAGAGTTCAATACTATCTGCAGTTTCAGGCACCCGCTGGAGGGTCTTGGAATGGATACAGCATGAATAAGGGAGGACAACTCTACTCAGAATCTTCTACAACTCTCGCCCTGCTCCACTCACTGCCTCTGTCACAATCGCTCTAGGTCAGTGAGTAGACCCCCAACTGTTTAGTTCGTAACTCAAGCTTAAAACCTGATGTCTTACTTGATACTTCCTTCACCCTAATCTCTCATATCTACATTCTGCTAAATCAGGAGTCATCAAGTTTTTTGCTAAAGGACCATACAGTAAATATCTTAGGCTGTGAGGGCTATATGGTCTTTGGCTAAAACTATTCGACAACACTCGGCTCTCTCCTGCTTTAAAGACCAATGCTGGTCTGCTCCTGCAGAGTGGCTATATTATACGATTTCTCAGCAAGTTCGTTTGAAGCATTTATTTATTTTTTTAAAAAGGTAATTTTTAAAAAAATATTAACCATTAGCTCATTCACCAGAAGACCACTATTACTAGTTTCATGTGTATATTTCCAGAGATAAGCTATGCATATACAAGCATAGACCAGTGTTAGCATGTTGTATTCATGGTTCTGAATCTTGCTTTAAGTGTATTTTTAAAATTTTATTCTTACTATCAGCACTGCAATCTCATGTGAACATCTTATCTTCTCTTCATTATTAAACTTTAGGGTTTTTTCCTTTTCTTTTATTATTTAAATTTTTAAAAATATATATGCATTATCCAAAATTTACAAAAAGGTTTAAAAATGATATCATATATACTTATGTACCTACCACCCAACTTAAGAAATTAAACATTGCCAGTGCAGTTAAATCCCCCTTGTATATACCCTTCTGGAATCACCTCACCCTCCCTCCTTCCTAGGTAGCCGCTATTCTGAATTTGACATTTATCATTCCCAAACATATCTTTGCACATTTTTATGTAGATATATTGTGTATATTGTTAGTAATTGTTAGTATTTGTTCTGCATGTTTTAAGGTGTCATAGTATCATTCTATGTGTGTTCTTCTGCCACTTTCTTTTGTCACCTTAAAACTTTGTGAGATGTATGTAATATCAATATATGTAACTCCTGGTTCACTAACATTCACTGTGATAGAATATTACATTGTGTGACAATTTTACTATTTCTTTATCTTTTTCCTATTGATAGATATTTTGGTTGTTTCGAAATTTTACTATCACAACATTGCTGTGAAGATCATTCTTATACACGTTTTCTAACATACAGAAAGAGTTTTTCTCTGACATGTAGGAATGGGATTGCTGGCATGGAGTATGCACATTTAGGAATGTAGTTTGCACATTTCCAACTTTCTAAATATTCTAATTGTTCTCCAAAGTGCTTGCACCAGTTCATGCTTCTATAGCAGCGTCTGGGTTCCTATGGTTTCACCTTCTTGCTGGTCCTTACTGTATCAGGCTGACTTGGCAGGCAAGATGACACACCCAGGCGGGATAATTAAAGAGAGTTTAATGAAGGGATTATTCACATAGTTGGGAAACAACAAGAGATGGTGAAGCATCACAATGGGAGCCCTTAAGACTCTCAGGCCTTAAGGAGGAGGAGTGGGGAAGTTACTGAAACTGGAGAAAGCTAGAACTGTGGAGAGGGTGTTCTGAAGAGCTGTAGTCTTTGGGAGAGCAGTACAGCCAGTATGAACCCTAGCCAGAGCTGGAAGGGAACGGGAAATACATCCCAAATTCATACTCCTCCCAGTCTCCATTTTCTGGATGGAGAAGCATGGAAAGTACATCTGGAGGGGCAAAATAGAGAATACTTGGCACTTGGAATTGTTAGACTTTTAAATTATTGTCAGGCTGATGGAGCAAAATTGTACCTTATTGTGGTTTTAATTTGTGTTTTTCTGATATCTAATAAGATTATCTTTTCACATGTTTATTTTCCATTTAATATCCTCCTCTGTAAATTGCCTCTTCCTATGCTTTGCATGTTTTTCCTATTGGGTTGTCTTGATAATTGATGTAGAGATATTATTCATTCTGATAACTAAATTCTTTGATGGGGGTATGTACATTGTCTTTTTACCTTTTTACAGAAGAAAAGTTTTCAATTTTAATGTGATTGAATTAATCAGTTCTTTACTCATAGATCATTCTTTGTTTACCTTGTTTTTAAAATCTTTTCTTTTTCTGAGTTCATAAAATATTCTGTTTTCTTATAATATTTTCAATTTTTGCTTTTTTATATTTGATTTTTAATCCCTTGGAATCAATTTTTGTATGTGGTGGGAAACAGAGATCAATTTTTTTTCTTTTGTATTACCAATTATACTAGCACCTTTTATTAAATTGTTAGCCCTATCATTCCTTGTTGATCTGCACTGTTGGCTCTGTTACATATTAAGTTTTCATATAAGCATTAGTTTGTTTCTGGGTTCTCAATTTTGTTCCACTAATTTATTTCTCTATACCTGTCAGAAAACATTATTTTAATTACAGTAGCCATATAAGAAAATTAGAAATCTACCAGAGCAAATCCCTCTACCTCGTTCCTCTTTACATTCATCTTAATTATCATGGCCCTTTGCTCTTCCTTATAAACTTTTAGAATCATTTGTCAGGCTCCACGAAGTATTCCATAAGGATTTTAATTGGCAGTCCATCAAATTTATGACTTAATTTATAAGGAATTTATATTATTATGGTATGAAATATTCTTATCCATGGACATGGTATATGTATTTCTCATTTATTTAGATTTTTTTTCTAATTTCTTTCAATAAAACATTTAACATTTCTCCATAAATGCTATGCATATATTTAGTTAGATTTATTCTTTTGCTTCTACTGTTCTTGAAACTGTTACAAACTTTTAAAATTACATTTTCTAATGGTTGTCAGTGGTGTGTAGGACATGAATGATTTTTAAATTTTAATCTTTATATCCAGAAAACTAACTAAATTAATTAATTATAATAATTTGTCTAAAAAGTATCTTGGGTTTTCATAATTGACGATGATTTACATTGCGAATAATGACAGTTTTACTTCATCCTTTCCAAACCTTTACCTTTTATCTTTGCCTTGTCTTGCAGGGTTGGCTAGAGTCTTCAGTATGATGCTAAAGGGAGCTGTGCTAGTGAGTCCCTTGACTTTTACTTCTAACATTTTACCATTAAATATGGTGCTTCCTGTATGTTTTTGGTAAATAGTCTTATCGGGTTAAAGAAAACCTCCTCTGTTCCTTCTTTCCTAATTTTTTTATAGAAATAAGTGTAAAATGTTTTCAAATGAATTTTCTGCATCTGTCAAAATGATTGTATGACTTTTTCTCCTCTAATGTGAACCTTCTTTGTATTCCTGAGATATAATCAATTAAATAATGATTGTATATATTTCCCTTTATATTTATATACATTTGGTGTGCAAATATTTTTGTTTTTAAATCTATATTTATGAGTAAGAATGGTATGTAATTTATGTTCCTCATGAAGTTTATGTCTAATTTGCATCAAGTTTTAGTAGCCTCACAAAATGAGTCGATAAATGTTTCATCATCTAATAGTCTCTGAAAGAGTTTGTGTAAGGTTGGAATTATTTGTTACTTGACAGTTTGTTAGAACACATTGCTAAAATTGTGTAGACCTGGTGTTTTGAAGGTAAACATATTTTAAACTAGTGGTTGACTTTCTTCAAAAGCACTAAATTATTCAAGTGCTCTATTTCTTCTAAATGATAAATAACATTTTAATTTTAATATTAAATTTTTCATTGCATTTAGGTATTCAGATTTATTTGCATAAATTTGTTCATTGGATTGTGTTACATTTATAAGTATTCTTCTTTTTCATTTATAATATCTTTATTTATATCTTCTTTCTTTTTACTTCATCAGTCTTGTCAGAGGGATTTTTTATAATACAATTAGTCTCTTCAATCTTCTTCATTATATTGAATCTTCTTCAACTTTTCAACTGTATTAATTTTTTCTCTTTTATTATTTCCTCCCTCTACTTCCCCGCTCTTTGTCATTTTTAGTATTTTTTTCTTTTCTATGTAAACATTAAAGCTGTAGACCACACCCCTGCACACATACAAGTTTTCAGCAGTTTTACTATGATATGCTTAGGTGTAGTTTTCTTCATATTCATCCTAATTAGGAATCATTAAAATTTTTGAATCTGTAAATTTATATCTTTCACTAAATTTATGAAATTTTAGGCCATTACTTCTTCAAAAAAAATTTTCTGCTCAATTCTCTCTTTCTTTTACTTCTGAGACTCTAATTACATATATATTAGTGCTCTAATACAGTCCCACAGGTCCCCAAGGCGCTCTTCAATATTTTTTGTAACTTCAGTTTTTCAATAGTTTTAGGTTTATAGAAAAATTATGAACATAATACAGGGAGTTCTTATATACTCCAGACCCAATTTCTCCTATTATGAACATTTTACATTAATATGGAACATTTGTTACAATTAATGAGCCAATATTGATATACTGTTTTAAACTAAATTCCATACTTTATTTAGATTTCCTTAGTTTTTCCCTTTTTCTGTTCCAGCATCTCATCCAGCATAAACCATTCCATTTAGTAATGTCATGTCTCCTTAACGCTTCTCTCAGCTGTGAGAATTTCTCAGATTTGTTTTGTTTTCTTTCTTTTCCTTCCTTTTTTTATGACCTAGAGACCTTTGAGAAGTACTAGGTTTTTTTGTAGATATCTCTCAACCTGATATTTCTCTCATGATTAGACTGGGTGTTGGATTTAGGGAGGAAGACCACAGAGTTAAAGTGCCATTTTTATCACATCATATCAAGGGTATACACTGTCACCATGACTTATCACTGTTGTTGTTGACCTCAATCACCTGGCTAAAGCAGTGTTTTCCAGGTTTCTCTACTATAAAGCTACTTGCTTCCCACATTGTAGTCATTGGAAGGAAGTCACTGTGAACAGCCCATACTTATGGAATAGGAAGTTATGCTCCATGAACGTGAAGTATCTGCATAAATTATTTGAGATTCTTCTGCACAAGAGATTTTATCTCTTTTCCTCAGTTATTAATTTTCTCAATTATTTATATCAGAATGGATTTATGGATTATTTTATACTTGGCTATAATATAATATTACTTTATTTCATCCCTCAAATTATTCCAGCTTTGGGCATTGGAGAGCTCTTTCAGTTAGTTCCTGTGTCCCTTTGGCATACTCTATTATTGTAGTTTTGCCTTGTTTTGTTTTGTTTTGTTTTCGAATCTTACAAGATGCTCCAGGCTCATCTTGTATATTTTCTGCCGAAATCCTAAAACCAGCCATTTCTCCAAATAGCCTTGGTTCCTTTGATTGGAGAAAAGTATTAGAAACTAAGGTCTGAGTGCTGGGTGTGTTCATTGCTGCTAGGGTGTCATTACTTCTAGGCCTTCTGACAGTCAAGGAAATATATGGGTGTCCACTCACCCTCACCAACACAGATGTCTATCAATAGTTCTATATATAACCATCTGTATCTATATTAAACTAAACATAAGTTAATACCTGACCTTGTTTTCATTCTATTGTACTAGACTTGATTTAGAAACCAAGTTAAATGTGGAGAGGAGAAGGCATCAGGCATCCATTTGTCAGTGTAGATTGGAGCAGAGGTCAGATAGCTCTAGAGCACCTTTGTAATTTCACAGAGGCAGCTTTTTGCTTGTAGCATGTTTCTGAAGCATGTCTCTAAAGTTGCTTCCCATAGTGACAGGAGCAGCAGCTTCCTTGATGGCCCAATTTTGCCATGTGGCTTTGGTAGTTGTTTCTGGAGGCCCATCCTAGGGTTTGTTTTTGCAGCCTTCCCAATTAATTTTGTAACCAAGTTCTTTCTGTTTACAGCTGGCTAGAAAGGATTTTATTCTCTGCAGTGGAACCATGACAGAAGGTGTAGAGAGCAGATGCTATGCCCTTACTGTAGATAAAGCCAAATCTTTTGGGTCACACAGAAACTGGAAAAGGTGCTGCTATCAAATGATATCATCAATATAACTAATGTACTTGGAAAAGTGGTTGAAAGACTGAGGATATTTAATCTCACCTGCTTCAATTTCCTTATCTACAAAATGGGAATGATAATTCTGGTCTCATAGGGTCTCATATCATTTAAATGAAATAATATTTACTTAGCCTGCAATCTGATGGAGAGCAGGTACTCAGGGAATTATCAATATTTATTTACTTTACATTTGGGTAACATCTTAGGTGTTAATAATTTAGCCATTTTATTCATCATTGGTTGCTTATTTATAATGAATCTAGATAGAGTTTATGGATGATGAAAAAACTAGTGAAAATTTTTCAATATTACTTGAGTTTATTTTTTAATCAAGGACAGTATCAACTAGAAAAAAAAATCAAGACTATTTGTGAAGATGGGATCAATTCTGCAGTGGTCAAAGCTTAAATGAGAGAGTTATTATCAAAGCCACTGCAAAATATGAGGCAGTAGTAGCTACTGCATCAGTCACTAGTAATATTTTGTGTAGAAGTGTTTTTCACTCAGTATTTTCAGTGTGTTGGTGAGGCATTTGTTTAAAAAGAAAAATAACATAGTTTTCCCAAAATAGCATAGTTTGATTCATCATCTTTTTAGACAAATACGTAATGAAACAGGAAATAATTTTAAAGCCCTCTTAACTACACTGAAACACATTTGTTTTAGCTATGGCAGAGGAGGGTGCTAGATTTAAGAAAAGAAATTTACTAAAAGAATATTGGGTAAGCCCACAGAGTCTCAAGAGGGCCTGAGAACAAGGCTCAGAGCATCTGCAGCCCAGAGCAGTGCCCCAAGTCAGGCTGCAGAAGGAGTCCATGGAGACATTACCGACATACCTTCTGTACAGACCCTGCAGCTTACAGTGCTGACCCCAATGTCACTGGACCCTCACACTGCTGTCACCATGCCCCTAGAAACTGTGTACAGCT
Organism: Eidolon dupreanum; assembly: GCA_028627145.1. Lineage (NCBI taxonomy): Eukaryota > Metazoa > Chordata > Mammalia > Chiroptera > Pteropodidae > Eidolon > Eidolon dupreanum. The sequence goes on along the minus strand of CM053509.1, from coordinate 147,770,754 downwards.
ACTGTGGCTGCTACCATCCATAGCCAATTTGGATTTCTGTAGCTTCTTATTTTTTCTGTTTCTAGTTTCTAATTTAAAGCCAGGAGTCATTTATCTGATTATCAAAAGCTGAATAACATACTGTACCCTAGCTGCAAGGGAGGCTGGGAAAGTGAGTTTCTGCCACTCATCTCTTTTTAGCAAGAGGTGGACTCTCTCTCATAAAGATGAAAACTTTCCAACTATGTGTAACAGCATGTGGAGTGAGATTAGGGCCCCAAATAGAGGATGCTGAGTTAGCATTAAGCACTATGAAGTCTAAAGAGGCAGGAACTATTGGGGCAGGGCACCTCAATCAAGGCTTATTTAAGAGACAGCTGGACAGGCCCTACTCCACTCCATCTAAACATTCTTGGAAGGTGGAGGGACAAAAATTATTGAAATATATACTCTTGGCCTAGTAGGAAGAACAGTGTTATTTTTAAACCCCTCTGTTCACTCTTTGAGAGAGAACAGGATGCATGTCTCCTAACCCCAAGGCAAGTGGTGGGGAAGGCCACCAAGAAATTCACTTGAGAGACTGAAAGTACTTGCAAAGAGAAGCAGGTATCTCATGTTCCCTGTTGGTATTACTCAGGCAGAAGTCTTACTAATCTTCCCTTCGATTTTATTTGAGCAGAAAGAAGAGAAGAGAGGGTAGGGTAGAGAGAGAGTTGCCCAGAAGACATTGACGTTCGTCAGGGTTAGCCAGAGAAGCTAAAACAGCCAACCGAGAGGATCATAGCCAAGATAATTAAGGAAAGAGAAGGTGGTCCCATCTCTTGTTCTCCCCTCAGCCCACAACACCAGAGGCATCAGGTTCAAAAAGGAGAGTCAGAGGAAATATCCCAGAAGTGGATCTTGACTCCTTCCCAACGCTCTGATGCTGGAGCAGGAGGACAAGAAAGCAGACTATGCCTGTCGCCTTCAGGTCACTGGCCGCAGGAATGATTGTAGTAAGGTGGGAGAAAGTCCTGACTCAGAAGTGGGCTTGGACCCAGACTGATTTCTAACAAGAACTCTGAAAGTCAGGGGGTCTTTCTGAGATGTCAGTCAGGGACCTGCTTCCGGGGATGGTAAGAGGGGAAAATAAAACTGCTTCACATCCTCATTCCTACACATTCACACTGCTCCATACACCACTTACAAACAAAGCTTCAGATGCTAGAAGGCAAAATGAAAGAAAACTGCTTCCTACAGTTTTCTCTATGGACAGACTGAAGAACAAAAGGAGAAAGGATGAAACCTTGGGAAATATGGTTCACAGATATTTAATATCTAAAATACTTAGCAGACTTTTTTCAAGCCAATCACTCTCAGACAACTACAAGACAAACTAAATTATCTACTGTCCAAAACAATTCTGAGAACTACATGAAGAAAGTTGATGGTAGGGAGGGATGTCATACAGTGAAAATTACAGCATCAGTGGTAAAAATAGAGACTCTAGGCACTGGTCAGATTTCTTCATTGGAAACGCCCTCCTCTGAGCATCACCCTGAGATAGGAGAAGAGAATGCCTAGGGTCAGTGAGGCAAGCAACTTGACTTTTCAACAAGGAGAATGGAGCCCACATAGAGAATTCTCCAAGGTCACCATGGTACCTCGTTAGCCATTTTCTGATCTTCTCCCCTTGCAAATCACTGATGAGGCTCACAAAATAACTTAAAACGGAAATCCTTGAATTCACATAGTCCCATAAGTCTGGATTCTTAAAATATTGTGACTCTAAGACAGAGAAAAAACTGGCCTGGCATCTACCCTGATGGGATGTCATCACACTTCACGTCAGCCTCTTGCCCTGTTACTGCTGGACACGGGGCTGTAAAGTGTGTTGTTTCCATGTCTGGGGTTTTGGAGATTTGATTTTGAGTCCTACTTTATCACTTTCTAGCTATGTGAACTTGGAAAATTTCTTAATCTCTCCAAATAAAAAAAAAATTTGGCAACTTGGCATAATCCCTGGTATAGAGGAAGTGGCCAATAAGCCTCAGTTACTATTGTTATTAAGAGAACTCCCCCATTAACCTGCAACCCAAGCAGGGTCTTTCGTGGTTGATTATTGGTTTTCCCCCGTTGGCAATCATTTCGAGCACTTTTATATTATAAACATAGAATATTATGGAGTAGGATACAAATCACACTAATTTTGGCCTGAAGCACAAAACTTCAAAGGCATTTTTGCTTTTCGATAGTCAGCTGTGGGTATTGCCCCCGCCCCCAGCTCCAAGGGAGGGGTATGGGGAAGGCAGCTGTGTGGGTCAAGTTCTTGCTCACTTTCCTAAACCATTAGGGAGATTTAGGAGACAAGTTTACAGAGCACAGGCAGATAGAATCCCGATGACCTGTTACCATCACATCCATTTTAAAGACAGGGAACCAGAGGCACTGAGAGGTCAAGAGTCTCCAGCTTCAAACCCAAAGTCCATTTCAAGTGTCGTGTCTTTCCCTCTGCATGGTGTGTGGATCCTTTGCCACCACTGCCAGGGCCAGCTCCAAAATCTTCAGGGTCAAAGATGATTCTTCAGTCAACGTTTACCAAATGCTTTCCTTTGCTCATCTGAGATGTTAAAGCTCAGCTCCTCTCTCTCTTAAACATTCATTTCTTTCCTGCGAATAAGCAAAACACACTCTTTTCCTTGAAATTCTGCATGTTCAGCGGGATATTTTTGGGCATTGAGGTGGATTGTAATGCAAATGTCCTTGATTTTCTTGGGACTCTCTTACTCTTATGAATTTCAGTGAATGATAGGCCCCCTTGAAATAAATGTGCCTTTGATAGACGAAAATTCCTTTTTCCCTTGTGAAATGTGCTTGGCAGCAGATACTTCCATTTGGTGGAATTTGCTTAATAACTTGGTTTCACGTGGGTCTCAGCTGAGCAGGCCAGTAAAATGAAAGAGGACTTGGGGCTAAAACCAGGAGAGGACCCAAGGGATTACGGTCTGGACTAAAATACAGGGTGCTAGGAACTGGGGTGACCTGGAGGTGACGTAGTAGATACAAAGCACACAAACAGGGTCAAGGTAAGCAAGGAGGAGGATACAGATGAGCAGAACTCGGGAATGGAATCCATACCAAGGCATCTGCTGTTTATTCTGTCTGTTGTGTTGAAGCCGCGTCTGCCACAAAAGCCACTAATTTAGAGCCCTACATGCTTATCTGTCAGAGTCCTTGAGAGCATCCTGCTGTTGTCTCCACTGGAATTCTTGGAGGTGCAAAGCAGCACTGTGCAGTGGTTTTCCACTCCCAAGAGAAACGTGTTTAGGATTTGTGGCAGGGCTGGCAGCATCTTCCAGCATCAGGGACCTCTCAGAGTATTAATATGGTCAAAGGACTGGGGGATGCTGGCCCAGAGAAGGATAAGATGAGAAAAGGTAGAGCTATTTTGAGGGGAAGCTGCAGGGAAGCAGCTTTCAACTCTTTATAACAAAGAATTCTCTTCTAGTCAGAGCGATTCAGCAAAGTAGGCTAAGAAGGAGAAATGAACTTCCTGTCCCCAGAGGTGTGCAGCCTCTAGCAGGGCTTCTTGTGCAGAGTGGGGGTTGCATTAGATCACTGCTGAGGTCCTTTCTGCATTCAGGTGCTGTACTTCAGTCTGCCCATGTCATACTGAACATTCCCCATTGCACTCAGTGTCACACCTTGACTTCTGCTGCCACCTCCTAGGCCCTATGTTACCTGGCCCTTGCCTCATCTCTTGAAATGCCATCACACTGCCAACTATCTGGGTTCCATCTTGAAGGCCCAGAAATGATCTCGAGTATTCTGTTCTCTGCTACATCTAGTCCCTAGCCCTTTACCTATTATACTATCTTCCTTTGTCTTTCATCTGGTTAACTCCTGTTCATCTTTCAAGTCCCTCTTCCTGAAATCTCTCTTCCCTAATTCCTAAGAATGCATCAGGTGCTTCCTCTGGGCTCCCACAGCTCCTTGTCCTTTCCATTTCACAACAGTTAACCCTCTGTGCTGTAATTGTGGCTCACAACACTGGGAACAAACAGAGGGTGGGGAAATGCCTGCCTGTTCATCTATGTATGAATCTTCAGTGCTCAGCACCCTGCCTGGCACCTAGTAAGTGCTCAATGTAAACCTATCAATTTTGAAGTGGTTGAATGTCAGCAATGACTGACCCACTTCCACCCCATTCCCCTGACCTTTCTGGTCAGGCTCTTAGGCTATCTGGCTGAACCCAGGGATCTGGCTTCATGGTTGACTTTGGAATACTGAGGCCTGGAGTTTAATTTTCATATTCATCCTATGAGTATGGAGTTTTTTTGTTTTGTTTTGTTTTGTTTTGTTTTAGAAGGTTAATTGAGACAAAAATAGAGAATATCTATCTTACTCCCAGTAAGAAGATGGCATCCTCTCTGCAGAAGCAGAGTTGATAGCTAAGAGAGCACTTAGCTTAGAAAGACCAAGATTCTAATTCTGGATCCTCCAATTACCTGCTGTGTGACCTTGTACTAATTACCTACTGTCTCTGGGCATTATTCATTTGGCAAATATTTACTGCAATCCTACCATGTTCCCAGCACTTTGATATATACTTGATAAAGAGAGGTGATTGAACACAGACATGATCTCTGAATTTATAATCTAGTGGAGATATAGACATTACATCAGCAAACAACCAAATAAATAAATTTCTGTATATAAATCATGATAAAAGTTACAAAGAAACTGAATAATGTATAATAACAGAGATTAATAGAGGGAAGTGTAGAAGAAGCATACTTAGGTACTGAAGAGGTGAAGGATACTGAAGTCTGAAAGATAAAAAAAATCTAATTATAGAATGTTCCAGGCAGGTGGGTAATTGCAGGTGCAATGGTCCTTAGGTATATATTATTGAGAAATAGAAAGAAGGCTGATGCACCTATAGAATAATTAGTAAGGGAGAATTTCCTCAAGTGTGACATGGGTGTGGTAATGTCTGCACTGGCCATCTCTCAGGGCCTTAAAAATAGCAAGTGGCAGATCAAACTTTTTTCAGTGTCAAGCATATAATAGTTGCTAAATAAATATTGGTTGAATGAATAAATGAATGATCCAGTACTTCCTTTGCAAGAATGAAAATATTTGAATTAACAATTATTGGCCAGTTAATACCATGCATTACATTTATCTATAAGTTTCAAAGGTTCATATCTATCTTAAAGAATCCCAAGTGTAATGACAGTGTCTTAAATTCAAATGTGTCTATCTCTCCTTCTGAAAATCTTATAGAACAAAAAAGGGGAGCAAATAAAATTACTGTTGAACCTTTCCTATGGCATAACTAGGAGTCAGAAAATACTAGAAGCTTCAATTTACATGTAAGTGGGAGCCGATTCTGAGTCCACAGCACAGCATAATTTCAGGCAGAGACTGTATGCAATAGAGATCGAATCATATGATACCAACCAGATATCATCTCAGGAAAGAAGGTATTTCTCCATCCTGAGTAAGAAAGCACCACCAAGAACAGTCTGAGACCTGATAGATTAAATATTGATATGGGGTATAAAAAATAAGAGATCGATACAGTGCATAGAACTAGAGGTGGTAGCCTTGAGACTGTTATGCTTCCAGGTAGAGGGAAGAGTCTTGGAAAGGAGAGCAATCCTTGGCTTCTTGGTAGTGAAAATAAAGAAAAAATGACATAAAATACTTAAACAAGAGAGTATCAAATAATCAGAATAAGTCGGATTTAAAAAAAAATTACACAAAATTGTATTCGTGTGTTCTTCCTGAGGAAACTACCAGAAGAAAAACTTTATCCAATCAGAATATGATTGGAGAAACATTGACAAAACAGCTGATTTTGATAAGTGGATTATTTAAACACAGAGCTATGACCAAAACTTAGATTTTCAAAGGATGGAAAAATACTATGTAAATATTATATGTTTTGAGAAAGTTGAAATCATATAACTAAAACAGGAAAAAGGAGGGAGAAAAAAGAAAGTAGAGTATGTTCATTGTTGCTGTGGAGCTAACAGGTGAGAATCAACGAATATCTTTTAAAGTTAACAAACCAAACAGTAGAAAACACAAGTATAGAAAAAGAGAACTAAGGGCATTAAGTAAAGGTATTAGTATGAACATAACTGCTAAAACAAAACTTTCTAAACACCAAAAGAAATACAAACACAAAACAAAAAAAAATTAAGTAAAGAAAATAAAATACGTAGCAAAAGACACATAATAAATATAATATAAAACATGACAGAACTGAGACTAAACTTACATCATATCAATAAATTTAAATAGACTTAACTTACTGTATTAGGGTTCTCCAGAGAAACAGAAGCAATAGGACAAATATAGAGATATAGAAAGAGATTTATTATCAAGGATTGGCTCGTGTGATTATGGAGGCTGAGTCCCATGATCTGCCATCTGTCAGATGGAAGCCCTGGAAAGTTTATGGTGTAGCTCCAGTCTAAACATGAAGGCCTGAGAACCAGGGGAGCCAGTGGTGCAAGTCCCAGTATGAGTCCAAAGACCCAGGAACCAAGAGTGCCAATGTATGAAAACAGAAGACAGATGTCCCAGTGCAAGCAAAAACTATGCCCCTCCTCTGCTTCTTTATTCTATTCAAGCCCTCAATGGATTGCATGATGTCTACACACACTGGTGACAGCGATCTCCTTTACTCAGTCTACTAACTCAAAAGCTAATCTCTTCCAGAAACACCATCACAGACACACCTGAAAATAATATTTTACCAGCTGCCTCAGCATCTTTGAGCTAAATCAAGTTCACACATAAAATTAATCATCATAAGTGTTTAATCACCTCCCAAAGGCCCCACATTCAAATACAATCACATTGGAGATTCGGTTTCAACATATGAATTTGGGTGGGGGGAGACATAAACATTCAGTATATAGCATTTACCTACTAGAAGAAAAAGATGTTCAGATTGGTTTACATATACACATATTAGAAATTAAGTAATTCAGGAAGTCTGCACATAAAGGATTGGGCCAAACTATGCCAGGCAAAAAGAAAACTGATACCTTGACCTAAAACAAGATAAAATTTTAAAAAATTAAATGAGAGGAAGCAAAACACCTGATAATGTTACATGCTACAGTTCACAATGAAGGTTTAATAGTTATGGATATCAATGTACCAAAACACACAGCAGTATTCATAAAGCAGAAATTATAAGAGATGCAAAGTGAAATGTACAGAAACCACTAACGAAGGGAGATTTTTACAAATGATTCTCACTCCAAGAAAGATGAATTAAACAAAAGATAAAGATGAATAGAACTTCTAAGCAACAACATAGCTATTATGTATATCTAGCAAAATTTATACCCTGATTGATAATAGAGAGTCTATCCTCTTCTCAAGTGCACATGAAATGTTCACGAAAATTAACAATACATTAGAGGTCACAATGGAGACCTTAGTAAGTTCCATTAAAAATAAATACAGACAGACTAAACAGGTAGACAGTTAACTAAAACATGGAAAATAAGCAGAAAGGATACACAAAATAATGAACGACAAGGAAGAAAGAACCATTGAAACAGAAGAAACTTTTCTGGTATCTTTGCATAATTATATGCATAGAAAATTTAGAGCCTAGATGAAAACGATAATTTTCTGAGAAAATGTCACTTACCAAAACTGACACGAATAGAGATCAATTGTCATAATAAATAAAGTTATAAGAGAACTAACTCCCATAAAAGTATCAGACCCAAATGTTTTCAGATGCTTTCTACCATTCCTTCAAGAATCAGATAATCCTAATGTCATTTAAACTGTTCTAAATATCAGAAAAAGACTGCAAACTTTTGAATATTTTATATAAAGTGAAAATAATATTGATAACTAAACCTGATAGTGTGCAAAAATGAAAACTATAGACCAATCTCATTTATCAATAATTATACAAAAATCTTAAATAAAATTTTTATCTACAGGTCCAGCAGCACACAGAGTCAAACTTTACTACAATGATTCAAGGATGGTTCAACATTAGGAAATTAGTATAATTCTAAATATTAATAACTCTAATAAGAAAAATAATATGATCATCTCCATCGATGTTCTTCTTAGGTAGTACAACTTAATATATCCAAAGGTAATATACAAATTTAGCCCAATTACAATTAAAATACTAAGACTTTTTTTTCTGGAACTAGACAACTTGATTTTAAAGTTTATATGGAAGCAAGCAAGAAAATCCAGGAAAATGCCAAAAATGTGGAGCAGTGGCAAGGGGAACTAGTTCTCTCAGATGTTAAAATTAAAATATGATATTTACACATAACTTGTCAAAAAATCAATGGAACAGAATTAAAGGACTAGAAATTATACACGGAAAGTCTGTTATTAAAGAAGGAAACCCAAATCCACCAAGAAATATGAACATTTAAGATAAATGACATAAGACAACTAGATAGTCACTTGGGAAAATATGAAATTGGATTCTTATATCATACCTGGATGAATTCATGAATGGATAGAAAAATGGATGGAAGGATAGATATCTGATAAAGCACATATAGTAAAATGTGAATGGTAGAATCTAAATGTTATGTATATGGATGTTCACTGGGAAAATCTTTCAAAATTTTTTTGATGTTTGGAATTTTCAAAATAATGTTAGGGGAAAAAGGGAGAGATTTTTTAAAAAGACACAAGGGTTGTGTTGAAAGGGCTCCCATTTGCCAAATTAGGACAATCTGACATCAAAACCAATAATGAAAATAAAAGATTATAACAGAATGCATTAATTTAAAAATCCATGAGTCCTTAGTGAATATTGAGAGAGAGAGACACAAATGCAAACACTGAAAATGACCATTACTTTAACTTCCTACTCTGAAACTTGGTAATAAAAGGTAAAGAATTAAGCTCCTACCAGATCATTTTAGGAGGATCTATAATCTATGCCAATTAATTTATGGAAAATACAAGGGATAGAGAAAAAAGGCAAATTATACCAGAAGGAATCAGAAACCTCCAAAATGTAGGATATTTTATAAGACAGAGGCCTAGTATGATTTCCAAAAGTCAATAAAGGCTTATATGTGAGAGATGTTTTAGATTAACAGAGACAAAAGAGATATAAGAATCAAATGCAATACATGAATCTTGAGTGGTCCTTGGTTGGGGGAAACTATAAAAGACATTTTGGTGACAATGGGAAAATTTTAATGAGAACTGGATATTAGATGATAATATAAAATTCTTAATGTTCTTGGGTGCGAAGCGGCATTTGGTTACATAAAATAATTTTCTTATTTTTAGCTATATGAGGGATGAAGTATCATTATGTCTGCTACTTCTTTCAAGTGCATCAGCCAAAAGGAAAAAAAAAAAGGATAAATGGTTATATAGATCTAAATAGATAGGAAGGTAATGGATAACTGCCCTGTTAGGGAGGCATTAGGCTCTTCGTTTTATGAATAAATGGAGCTACTGTTTCTTGACTAGTGTCACAAATTGTAATTCAAAGTCAGATCTGTCTAACCTAATGTCCAGAGTTTGCCAAGCTGCAGACTTATCTACAAAGGGACCAGGCAAAGTTAATGAGGCAGAAACTTCAACGCAACTCAGAGAGAACCATACAAAAACATGTTAAATTAAAGTCACTCCAAGGCTTTCCCAAGCACTCCCAATACAGGGCCTGGGATAAGCAAAGGCAGCGAGTCTGGGAAGTGGAGTGTGTTCTGGAACAGCAGTTGTTCCTGGCTTTTGGGTGTGTTGGAAGAACGTGGAGAACTAACTAGAAAGGATAGTTGGAGTAAGCTATGGTAGGCCTTGAATGCCGTACTAAGAAGTATGGGCTTTCTCTGGTTGGCAATAGGGAGCCATGGAAGCTTTGTACACAGGCAAAGGACATGCTCAGATAGTGATTTGTTCATTGCTTTCTTTCTCCGCAGTGGGAGACCATACTAAAACAAACACAAACAAACAAAATCCACAAAAGGAATTGGAGGAAATTTTGGATGTCTTATTTATGAACTGAGCATTGGTCAAGTGAAAAAAAAAATACCTTAACAAGATTAAAAATTGATGTACAAAGAACAACTCAGTGGCTTCTAACAGCCCTTAGTAGAAAGGGGAAAAAATGAAAAGCTATTTCATAAAAGATTGAAGCTCCAGGGTACTCAAGGTTTGAGTGCAGGCAGAAAGCTCTCTTGGCACTATGGTTCTTTAATAAATGGAGTGTTTCTATGATGGGAAGGCTTCACAGGGGAGTAGGCGCTTTCTGTGCTGGTTGGAGCACTGGCCATTGTCCAAGGACTTGGGGAGCCACCAAGCCTGGGGAGGACCCTTCCACCCTTTTACCACACCACTGGGCCAGTGGCCAAAGGTGAGGAGATCACAGAACCAAGATCTTTCAGACTAAAATAGTCCCAGCATCTTCTATCTGGTCCTTGAATCATTCTCCATCATCCCCAACAAGCGATCACCTGCATTTTTTTCTTCAAAAAGCAAACAAACAAAACACGTATTGTTCACTTATTTCTGACCACAAAACTAACACATGTTCACTGGTAATTTGGAAAAGATGAAAAAGCACAAAGAAGAAAATTAAAATCACTCATCATTTTACCAACAAGAGATAGATAGTTACATACTTTTTATAAAATGTAATCATATTGAATATGCTGTTTTGTAATGTGTTTTTTTTTACCTCATAACATATAAAATTTTAGCCATATAAATGAATAATCTACTATGATGTCATTTAAAATCATAATTTAACTAATTCCATGTTATTGGACATTTGATTTATTTCTAATTTTTTAAAAATTACCAATAATATTATATGAACAACCTTGAACACAAATCTTTTTGTGCATTTGGGTTATTTCATAGAAAAATAACTTTTAAAAATGGAACAATCATGTATTTTCCTTCCCTGTGAGTCATATTGCCCTATAACCCCCATTCATTAAATCAGTGACCTTTATTGTTTTGGGGGGATGTGTGGGTGCCACCTGGAGTCAAAACCAAAAAAGTCATTTTCCCACTTTAAATCCAACTAGGGTTTTGAGGCAATAGCAAGATAGTAGCCTTGAAAGGCGGGCTTTGTTGAAAAGATTAAAGTCTTTAAATTCTAAATTCTTCTTTACTGTCAAGAACAGTGTGAGGGTCTCAGATTACGGAATTTTTCTATAAAGTCACGTTATATAGAAGATAATTGGTATCGATGAGGTGAGTTCCCATCAGAGGAAAAGGGGAAGGAGAGGAAAGAAGAGGAGAGAAGAGGAAATATACTGAGGAGAGACTCAAGTGTCCTGGCTCTTCCTTCAGAGTAGAAATCTCTCAGGCTGGGGGCTGGGGCCTGGGGAGGAATAGGTGATAGAAAGGTCTCATATAAATTACAGGTTGAGGGCTGAAGCAAAGTGCACTTAGACCTGTTTTACCTTTTGTTACTTTAGAGGCAACAGTTTATATGGTACCCTTCTATCAACATGGGCAGCAGCAAGGAAATCTTGTGTGGTATAATTAGGCAGGGGGAGGGGGAGGGGTAGGAGGGTGGGTAAGAGAGAGAGAGGGGGCTCCATTCCCTTGATGTATCATGTAGGGGATCCAGAAGGTCCCATATGCCCTTATAGGGAGCACAGCTGAGGGTGCTGTGGTATAAGCTCACCACTGGTGCCCACAGTGAAGGGCAAAGCGACTCTATAGCATGGGAGCTACAAGATAAATCTGGAGATTAAATAGTATTTGTTGCTGAGATGCAGGAGACGTAGTACTTGCTAGAACCATTGAAGTAGGGACCTTGTTAGCAGAAGAAAATGGCAGAACTTCCTAGGAGCAACCATGAAACATTTCCAGGGCACTGTCCTCTGTATCAAGGCGCCTCGTCTTGGTGGGGACAGTGTGAGGCACTGTGTTGAGAAAGATTCTGAAGCTTGGTCTGACTCTACAGGAAAGTGTTCGTGATCAGTTAGTGATGTTTGCCATGGACTTGAGAGGGGTGATTAGTGGCACTTGGACCAATTTTCTGCAACCTCTGTTCTAAAGTCACATAAAATAAAAGTAATTCAGCTTTAACATGCTGATGTTGCCACTACTGGAGTTTATTTTCCTCCTGCCCTTGTTGTTCAGGTTAAACACCCCTGGTTTTTCCCTTGTCTCCTAAGTGATGTGGTCTCTAGATCATATTGTTAGCACTGGACAGTTTATAATCACCCATCCGTAAAATGGGGCCCACAGAAACCAACATTCAAACCTTAATTCAGACTCTTCACATCTTCACTGTCATGTAATGAGCACCCATCAGGTTCCAGAGTCTCTCTTTGGCACCATTGTGAACAAAGAGGGAGACCACAGTCCTGACCTGTTTCTGTGAGTTTTGACCAGTGTGGGTTGGTGTGAGACTGCCACCTGTCCTACTCTGGTCATGAAGCGTCTGTTAAAACATCCTGAATCTCTTATCTGCTGAAATCCCTGAGGTCTTTGCATGCCTACTTTGTGGAGCTCTGCCACCTTGACCCTGGACCTCTACAGTGGGGCTAGAACTCTGGACAGGGTGTCACTTTATCTCTGTCGACTCTGTCTTACTCAGCTTGACCTACCGCTTCTGGCTATTGTGGATTATCTTACTCTGGACACCGCCATACAACGTGTGTGTTCTCACGTCAGTCCTCTTGGAAATAAAGGGACTTGATGTGCCTCCAATTTGTAATGAGATGGAAAAGCAAAACCAGCCATCCCCCTCCCCACCACCACCACCACCCAAGGGGCCTCATGGCAATGAATGTGTGCTTCGTCACCCCTGGACAATGTCTCACATACTGGGGCTCCTCCCTTAAAGTCCAGCAAGATTGGGAACCCACAAGCATGTGATAAATTCCACATTCATCAAAGAGTTATTGCACATCTGCAGTATTCCAGGCATATATATGAATGTACAAAGATCCTAGCTCTTCTGGAGCTTATGTTCCAGAGGGAGTGGTGGGGATGGGGCATGGGTGGGGAGACAAGGCAAGAAACTTAATAGATTATATAAGTGTGTTAAAAGGCAATGAAGACATAGAGAAAGAATATGTAGATTGAAGTGTGGTTGAAGAGATTGCAGTGTCCAACATGGCAGTCAGGGTGGGCATTACTGAGAAGGTGACATTGTAGTAAAGATTTGGAAGAGGTAAGGGGGTGAGTCGTGTGGATATATGCACTGAAGGGAGGGCACAATCCAGGCAGAGAGAACAGCAAGGAGGTCAGTGCGGCTAAAGTGAAGCTAGTGATGGGGAGATGGGGAGAGATAGTGTCAGAAAGAAAATGAGGGCAGAACACATGTAGAGTATATGGTCCATGTAGGATCGGGATCCTTCTCTGGGTGAGATGGGCAACCATTCTGGGAGTGATGTGATCTGCCTTACGTGCTTAAGGGGCAAGGATGGAAGCAGGAGACTAAGTCAAGAAAACCAGAAATGGAGTCCAGAGACAGATGTGACCTGTCCAAGGTCATATAGGAATCAGGGGACAGAAGCAGGAAGAGGACCAGTTCTCCTGACTGCTGCTGCCCAGAGCTCTTCACCCTGCCCCTCACCACATCAAGTACCCCAACCTTCAGATCAACAACCCCCTGGGTCCGAGGAACTTCAAACCAGTCCCCAAACCCCGAGTGAGGTTTTCATGAAGAGATGGCGAGAGCAGCTCTGTGATTACAGCCTTAATTTTCCTCTGATTCAACACAGCTCTCCCCTTCGGCATGATTAGTCAGGTACCATTACCATTTTGTAATGAGATTAATGAGAGAATTCATTCAGAAGTCATTATCTTACCTAATAATGACCTTACTGATTACTGTATCTCCTTCAACTAGGTTACTGATTTTGATGAAAATATAATAAATATAGCTTGCAGCACCTGGAAATTTGTTCTCTGCCTGGAATAGTTCGGAGGTGAAGACTTATTTTTAAGAATTTCTTGAAAGTGATTAAATATTTTGGTTCTCCTGAGGCGGTATTTCTGTGTTTTCACAGATGACATTTTTGAAATGTATGAAATATTTGATGATAAAATATTTAATAAGCCTGGCGTTCATATTTTTCAGACATCTGTTTCTACTTTGAGACTGTCTGAATGTGATTTTACATGAAATTTCTATTTGCATGTTGTGTTGGTTTAAGAAAAAGGCTTGTGCTGTGCATGACATATGCGTCTCATAAAATAATGAATGCCCGCGCCTCGCAGTCCAGAAGATATTGTACAAAAAGCATTGTGGTCTGCATATTAAAATGCATCTAAGCAAATCATTAAATAAAAACACAACCATTTCCAGGGGGGAATAATGCAACTCGACTCTTATTAATCAAGAACCTACTAGGCACAAAGCTACTAGGGAGAATAAGGGATTAGTAAGACATGAGTTTCATCCTCAAGATTCAGTGAAGGTGTATTAAGCTCCTACCTAGGGCCTGCTGCTGTTAGACTTGTCATCCCATTTATGAGAGAGAGTGATATAAAAACATAGGTTTCCGGACTCAAATATAGGGATTTGAAGCTCTGCTTTATTCCCTGTCACCTTGGACAAGTCACTTAACCTCTCTGTGCCTCAGTTTTCACATCTGTCAAGTGGGGATAATAGCTAACTCCTTGCTTTGTTGTAAGGATGAATAATAAAATGAGAAAACAGATTCTAAGGGTTTAAAAGTCTTGCTCAAGATCACAAGTCTAGTAAGTAGTGAAGCTGGGCATCCTAGCCTCTTAGACTTCAAACTTCAAGGTCATTCTATTATGACATCTTGTCTCTTATCCCTGCAGACTAACCTTGCTGTGAAAACAGAGCAAGCTTAAATTTGGGGACTTCGTGTAAACTCTTATGTGATTTTCATAAATCTAAATAGCTACCCTATGATACCCACTTCATTCCCAGTTCTTAATCCACGCATCACCTGTAAAGATGGATGAGCAATTTGGAGGCCTGATTGATGTGGGTTTTGCCTTATGAATTTCCTGAATTTAATGGGAGCCATGTGGTCCCAGAACCATGAATCACGCCAGCTGGAAATGCCCCATTAGAAGAAAAAGAGAACAACAGATCAGCAGGATGCTGGGAAGACATCTATGGTAATAAAACTCCACAATTGGGAGTGTGGTGTAGATATGATGAGCACTGGAGTTGGAGTCAGATCTGGTCCCTGCTGTGCCAGCATTCTTGCTGTGGGATCTTGAGTGCAAGCCATTTCTCCTTGTTGGGATTTGTGTTCCTCACCTTCCTCACAGGACTGAGGAATTATAACATCCCTAAATATTATCAAGTGCCTATAATGTGTCAGGCCTATTTTAAGTGCCTCACACACATTACCTTATTTAACCTTCACAAGGACCTTATGAAGCATCATTAGCCACATTTTGCAATGAGGAAACTAAGGCACAGAGAGGTGAAGTAACTTATCCAAGGCCACCCAGATAGAAAGTAGCAGGGGCAGGATTTGAATGCAGGCAGGCAGACTCTGGAACCCTGGCCCACAACCTCTACCTATACTGTCCTTGTGGTATTAAAGCACTTAATGCACATGTGAAGGCTTGCTAGAAATGCAGAATCTCAGACCCCATTCCCAAGGCCTACTAAATTAGAATCTGCATTTTCACAAGATGCCCAGGTGATTCCTTTGCACACTACAATTAAAGAAGCTATACCCTAAAGTCACTTGCTCACAACTTGAGGGGTCATGCTGCAGATCCAGAGATAGAAATCGTGACCTAGGAAGCCGGTGCTATTTGAGAGATTCCTAGTTTATATTTCTCAAAGGCAAAGGACACAAAGTCACGGAAATTAAGTCACAGACAGTATGGGGCCTTGCAGTATACACACATATGGGGTGAAGTGGGGGTAAGCCCTGGTGTTTTTACCAGGGTGATGAGAAGTCTGAGTGCAGAGGCCTAGCCCAGTAGGAATCAGACTGACAGGGTCTCATCTAAGCCCTGACACTGCTGCCCCGTGGGACTTTGGAAAAAGCCAGATTAAGGAGTAGACAGCTGGACAATTGCCCAGAACACAAATCCATGAGGGAAGCTAAAAGATTGCTAGCGTAAACTGGCGAAATGGAACATGTTCCATTTCCACCAAAGTAGACAGCACCCTCCAGTGGAAAAATAAAATAAAATGTTCCTCCCAAAGAGCGTTGTCTTTAGTGGACAGATCTTGGTGGCCTGCAAGTCCGTAAAAGTCTGTTCCATGGAGTTGGGCTGTTTTCTGGGAACAAGAAGCTTATTTCACTATCTAAATATCAAACCCTTTAATATACCTGCAAGAAGTTGTACAATTCAGTAAATTGCCAAAGAAAACTGGAGAGTACCAGAACCCCAGGAGAATGGGGCATGTACATTAGATATTTTTCAGAATGTTGATACCACTTCTGTCTGAGGAGGCATATATATAAGTAAGTGAATTTCTTTTTCTGTACAATTTCTATTAATGTGAAGCCAGTTTCTTCTTACCTTCTTGAAGTAGATGTTAGACAAATATTTAAGGACATTTGTTTGAAGGGTTACTACCAACTACACCACCAGCCTGAATCACTCATTGTCCTTAATCCCTCTCTGCCCTTAGGAGAGTCTCTTCCCCACCTTGTCCTTCTCTCTTCACTGATGGTAGAAGGCTCAAGGGAGAAAATCAGTTTCAAAAAAAAAAAAAAAAATACACAAAGTGCCTCAAACAGTAAACGCAACAAAGGAACATCCAGAGACAGCAAAGTTGAAAATGTCTCTAGGCCGCATCATTGGCTCCTGCTCCCTGGTGAATTGTCCTGGTAAAGAAATTTGGCTGAACATGAGACAAAGACAAAGAAGTAACAAACATGGACCAGAAACCCCTTTATACCAAACTCCGCCATGAGTCTCTTAATACATATTTTGTCAAGCGCTGCTGGGAATGTGAAGATATCTTATTGTAAAGTCTCCTCAAATTGCTTACGAGCTACTAGAGCTAGTGACTAACAGCCAGAGTTTGGAACTACACAGATTTGGTTCCATAATTCTCTGCCACCATCTATTCATTAGAATGAGATTTCTTTGGAACTATATCTGCATCCCCTCTAGATCTCAACATTAAAATAACTGAATTTTGATACCCCTCAGAGCTATGTCCCTAGCCAATTGATTATTATTACTTCCATTTCTAGAACATTGAGTCAATTCATAAAAAGCCAGTAAGAAAACTTCAAATAAAGCTACTAATCGTTTTCTCATCACTGGACTTTCAATTATATAGTGACATTTGTTCTTAAACATTCAGATGCCGTCAGAGGCCTGCACTCAGGCCTGTACTCAGAAACAATTTCACTGAAGGTTGCCAAACTAGCATGGACTAAAAGACCCGCCCTCAAGTTATTTAATTTTCCTCTCCATTCCTGGTATTTATTCACTTCTGTAATTCCCTCAATGCCTATGATTCAAAGTTACACTTTGTAAAAGTTCAATAAAATTTGGTCAAATTGGATCAGGCTAATCTAGTCCTTGAATTTCTAGTTAGTGATGTTTTTTCACTCAATTAGGCATTATAGTTTTTCATCCAGATTCATATATATGCCTACAAATACTATAACAGAATGGAATCATGGTTTTTCTGGGAATTATTTCTATCCTCCACAGAGCCACTTCTTCACCCTCATAAAACATGTTTGACAAAAGAAAAGGAAATATTCCTTGTTATGGTGATTGGTGCCTTATTTCTTTGTTTTCCTAGAAAGCGAAATCAAGATATATGCTTGCTGCAGTTATAAAATTTTGAAAGCAGCAACAGAAGTTTTGTCAGAGAAATAGACTCGGGAGTCCTATCCCCAGTGTGCAAGCATGTCATAAATATGCATTGTCATTTTGAATCATCTTAGGCTAATTTCCTCATCTATCAGTGCAGAGAGTCAATAGATACTGACTCTGGTTAAAAAAAATAGTTTAAAATTTTAAATAATGGCAGATTTTACATAATGTATAGTCAAGATGATGTTGTTCATTCATGCCTTGCCTAGCTCTCTTGCTCCAAAAACACAGCAATACTAAATAAAAAATAAAGAGAGAAAATTTAAAAAGACATGGTCCTGCTCAGAATCAAGAGAAGCTTGATTTCCATGGACCAGGAATGAAAAGTGGGAATGGAGGCTATAAAAGTGAGCCTCCAGAGCTCCAGGTTGGGAAGCAAGTAGAAAGAGTAGGAATGTGGATCTTCAGATGTCGGAGAAGTAACAGCTTCCAACATGAGATGAGGCACCAGAGCCAGGCTCACGGCCCCACCCCAGGTATTTGAATGGGTGCCCTCTGCTCTTAAAAGGAAGTTGAAAGAGTCTTCTGGTGGCTTCTAGGGGTTACATCTCATGAAATTGCAAGGTTAGGGCAGCAGTAGGAGGACAGAGGCTTACATCTAAGATGTCAATCAAGCTTTTGACTCAGGGAAAGTTATTTGCAACATCCCCAATGTCATCACTAGGCTAAAGTCTCAGGCTGCTAATGTAAGAGCTCATTCTGAATCCAGGGTCCTAAGGCATTGGGTAGAGACAGCCATATAACTGCTAGACTAGGAGGAATGAAAGAAGAGAGAAAGAGATTTTCTACTTAAGATGAGCCTGCAAACCAAAATTCAAAAACACATGAAAAAGTTATATCAGTAAAAATGGCTAAGTAAGAACTTGCAAAAATTCTCTCTTCCATTAAAGCAATGAGGAAAATTTTTTTTAAATCTCAAATTCAACTTTTTTATAACTCTGGAAGTTAATCAAAGGCTCGCAGCAATCTGAGGAGCATTTCTGCAAGACAAAAAAAAAAAAAAACAGCTAAAGGACAGAACGTGTTGTGGCCATTTTAATTTGCTCCATTCCCATCTTGTGCTCTCCAGCTCCATGATAACCTTAAAGATCAATTGTCCACAATTATAGTAAAATAAATAAATAAATAAATAAATAAATAAATAAATAAATAAATAAAAAATAGCAGCCCGACAGCCACTAGAGGAGCAAAATAGGGTTGAAGCTCCTTCAAATTCCAGAGACTTGTCATCATTTGACTTGTCTGATGGTTGCCTAAGAGACCCCACTTATTAAGCTGTCTTTATTTGACCTGAATCAAAGCACACGGAGGACTGAGGAAAACAGCAACCAACTTAGATTTCTATACTCAGCTGAACTATCACTCCAGAGGGTAGGCAAAATACAGAATGTATCTCCCAGATGTACTATTTACTACCCATCAAGAAGTCTGAAATCAAAGAAGGAGAATGCAAAGAAAATGATGGACACAGAAACGGATCAAATATATTAACACATTTTATTAACCATTGACTGCATAATAATCATCACACCATCTACTGTGTTTAAACAGAAATGAAACTAAATACATGGACTGCAATAACAAGGAAGATTGGTTAATGAATGTGGAAAGAATGTGCCATCACCCTCAACTTGCCCAAAAAGTGAGTAGAGATATTGAATAACGGTGGATTGTATTAGAGTAATTAGTCATTAAATATACACATCAAATTTTTAAAGGTAACCACTAAAGGGATATAAGTAAAATCTAAGCTTTCTAATCAGCTTGGGTAAAAAGAAGAAGATATATAGAAAGCTTTATTAATTCAACAGAAAGCAGGAAAAAGAAAAAAAAAAGGAACAAAGCAAAATAATACAAATTTTAAAGATGTAAAATAAGTCCTAAAGCAGGGATTAAATAAATATTAAATTGACTTTAACTAAAGAGACTATTGGATTTAATTAAAAGAAAATAACAATGGTTCTGACTACTTAGTTTTTCATAAGTTTCACCTCTTAACTTTAGAGAAATATTTAGCAGTAAATATTGCTTTTTTGAAGAAATGTATATTTGAAGTACCATTCCATTTCTTTCTCTGTCGTTTCATTTAAGTATAACTAAATTTAATAATTTCAATTTTAAATTAGAATAGACAGTATAAAGTCATTCTTGTAAAATTCTTTCTTTTCTCTCTTTCTCCCCCATTTCTTCCTTTCTTCTTTCTTTATTGGTATATTCACATGCAGATGCTGAAGCAGTTGTAACCCATATGTTTCTTACTCTCTTAAGGGGAAGCCATGATATTTTGCACTGGGCCAATCTTGAAGTAGGACCCCGAAAGTTCTTTAGGTTTATCATTAAAAACTTTACTCATTCCAAAGGATTTGTGAGCCAAGTAGACACTGCTAATGATTTGCTAGGAGAAACAGACACAGTGCTTGCTGCACACTATGCTGCAAACAACTTAACAAATCCCTATTAGACACCACCTATCAAGTCCTTCTCCGCTATCATGATCAACTAGGTAGGGCTGCTATATCCTTGGGATCCTTTCCTTCCCTCTCAAACTTCTCAACATCTGGCTCTAGCTCCCTGACTCCTGTTCTCTTAACCTCTTTCCCTTTCTTATTCAGGGAATTAAACTTTGTTGTAGCCCTTCTAAAATTCTCATTACCTATACCCATTGCTCGACTCAGCAAAGTTACTACTTATGTTCTCAGTACCACGATGCCCTCTCTTTAGAAAGTAGTAAAAACTGTGAATAACAATTGACCTTTTTTCTTTCAAACAAGAGATGGCTTATATGAACACAAAAGTTGTCAAAAGTTCTCACTTTTGATGCTTTCAGTGGAATCATATTGCTGAAAGAAAAATTAAAATAACTCAGATGCCTTCTTTTGGAGAGAGAGAGAGGGAAGAGAGTGAAAAGAATACTGAATAAAAAAGCTCTAAAAATGTCATCACCCTAATACAGCATTATATATTTTTTTCCAATTTCCTTTCAAAACCCATGGGGTTTAAATATTTTCACCTACAGACAGTTCTCTAAGATGTATTTACCTATGATTTAAATCCGTATTAAATCCATTTGGGCATCTTAATCTTTGTTGCCACATTTTGGGCGTTTTATACTGATTGAATTATCAACATTTCATAAATGATATTTTTATCTTTTAAGACATCCATCCATATTTTGCTTAATCCATAACTCTGGTATTGAGATGCTAGTGAAGAATCAAGAAAGAAGGAGGCTTTACAATTGATTGTACTTAGTGTCTTGAGTACCATTAAAAACTGTGATAGAAATATCAATTTTGAAGAAAGGATTTTTAACAAATATCCTGACACATCTTTAAATTATTCAAAACTAGAATTAAGAGGAACAAATTATACACACAGGATAACAACTATCCCATAATCAAGGGATGCTGCAAATGTTTAAAATAACTCTTAGAAATATGAAATTATCAGAAGTACCCCTAGACAATTAAATAACAAATACCGTGTCAAAAGATGATAAAATGAAAGAGAATATGATAATTGAATAGATATAAAAACACCTAAAGGCAGAGGGATAAAATTTCAGAGAATTGGTTATTAGATGAATTGATAATTAAGCAAAGCGATTTTCAA
Source organism: Eidolon dupreanum (assembly GCA_028627145.1). NCBI lineage: Eukaryota > Metazoa > Chordata > Mammalia > Chiroptera > Pteropodidae > Eidolon > Eidolon dupreanum. Next base: position 147,749,385 of record CM053509.1, on the reverse strand, counting down.
GGATTTGGTCTGTTACCATTTCAACCTAGTTGCAATCTGAATATTCATTTCATATTCTATTTCTTTCTCATTTAAAATCATAACTAAAGCATTTTCTTCTTTGTCACGTATTCTTTATAAAATTAATTGCTATTTCAATGGCATTTGCTTTTTCTGATTATAAAAGTAATATACGTTCATTATAGAAAATTTTAAAAATACATAAAAGCATAAAGGAGAAAACAAAAATCAACCATAATCCCATCATCTGGAAATAACTATTGTTTCATTTTAATGAACATCATCCCAGTCACGGTGGTGTTGGGGAGTGGTGCATATATATGGCAATTACTATTTTTAATGTCAGTTTATTATTCTGTCATAAATTGTTCTATAATTCTACCAGCTATTTCCAATTCGTGGGTTAGTTCTTCCACTTCTGCTTTTTTGCCTTTATAGATGATACTGGGTTAAATAGTTTTACACACGTAACCTTGTCTTTGTTGAATTTTTTTCCCCTCAGGAAAAATTCCTAAGAATAGGATTATGAGATCGAAATTTCTTATTACATAAAATTTCAACCCCCAGATTGCTCATAAGAAAAGAGCGAAGTCCAGAGAAAAGCAGGGACTTGCCTAAAGTTATTGAGCACTAAAGTAGCCTAGGACCTAAGTCTTCTAATTCCCAGCTACCTCGTGGTCTTACACCATTCAGCCCATTTAGGATGGCAAGACATTCCAGATATAGGGAATCCATTGTTGTTGGAAGCCATTCAGTTTGTTATTCTTTTCCCATTAAATTAAAGAGACTATAAAAGTTTTCTAATAACCAAATCCTTCAAAATGAACTGTTTGAAGGCTCTAAAGTTTTACCCAGGGGCAAGGTATTTACTAGGCTAAAATAAATCTCTGAAAAGACTTTATACGATCCTTAAAACCTGATTCTACAACAAAATGCTTGTTTTTATTATAAATTGAATTTTTATTATCAGCACAAATGCAAACAGTGTGCTGACATAGTAAACATAAAGCGTATGAGCAGTCATAAATATTCACACACCTATGGCAGAAGTAATTGTTACCTAGAGCAACAGTTTTGGCCAAATTCTGATGGGCACGCCCACAGAGACGAAAGATTCAGAACATGAGCCAATCCCTGCTTGTCCCCACCCTCTTTGAAAGGAAAGGGCAGAGAGAGATAAAGATCATGGTGGCTCCACCTCTGAGGCCTGGATGGCTGTCCTGTGGGAAACATGAAAGCCTTGGGAAGAGGCCTCCTGTGAGGCAGCATGGGAAGATTGAGATGGCCAGACACCACCAGCTGATTCACCTTTCTTTTTTGTTTAATTGAGGTAAAATTCTCATAACATAAAATTCACCATTTAACAGTGTATAGTTTAAGTTGCATTTACTAAATTCACAATGTTGTACAAGCATCATCTCTATATCAAGTTCCAAAACATTTTCATCAGCCAAAGTCAGAGAGCTCCAGCAGGCCGAGAGGTGGAAGCCTGGTGGCAGGACCCTGGCAGTGTGCTTTGGGGACTGCCTCTGCCCCACAGCAGCACGTAGAGGTAGGGGGGAGGGGACGGCATGAAGACTAATGGCATCGCCTATAAGGGGTCAAGGGAGCTCTCCAGGAGAAGCAAATATGATGGCATCCAGGAAATGGAGAGAAGTCAGCTGGCTGGAGTAGGCAGGAGAGAGCATGCAGGGCTTTGGGTGCTTTGTTGGGAGGGCAGTTGGAGAACCACCAACAAAGGATTTTAAGCCAGGAAGTGCTATGATCCACCTGATGCTTTCAGTTGATGTCTCTGGTCATGATACAGAGAATTGACAGGAGAGAGGCAAAAGTGAAAGCATAGATACCAATCTAAAGGCTGCTGTAGAGGTCCAGGCCAGAAATAATGGGTCTTTTACCACGCTGTGTCGGGAAAACTGAGAGCAGGAGACAGACTTGAGAGCTGTTCAGAGCGGCGGGGTGACAGGAGATGTTGATGGACTGGACATGGAGAGTGAGAGAGACAGAAGTCAAGGCTATTGCCCAAATTTTTAGCTTGAGAGGGTGGTTTCCAGTGGTACCATGGGAGACAAAGAATCTAAAAGGAGGAAAGGGCGAATATGATGAAGTTGGTTTTGGACACGCAGAAGTGGAAGTATCTGGGAGACATCTAGAGAGAGACAGGACCCACAAGACAGCTCCAGCCTCATTCTGCCACCCTTTAGAGCCAACTCTATGTATTTTTGTTTTTGTAAGTGGCCTGTCCTCAGTAGATACTCAAGAAGTATTTGCTAATTGAATAAATGAGCGACTGATTGCTGGCCTGCTTACATACCTTGCTCACTTTGTTTTGTTCCCTTCATTTATTTCTTCCCTTTGCCTATTTAAATCTTGCCCATCCCATCAAGGAGCTACCACCTCTATAGCCAGTCTGCAGATCCCAGTTCAGGAGCTATGAGGAGCTCTGGAAATGGGGGTGTGATACACATCTCTCTGGCTGCTTCATCTCCAGCACAGTCATCCTCTCCTTTGACCTAAACACAGGGATAGTGGAGGACCTCCAGAGCAGGGTACAGGCTCTGAGGAAACCTAAATGGAAAGGGCCAGACCTACGTGTTCAGTGGATCAGGGAGCACAAAACTCTCTGGCTGGGATGGTTTCCTGTCTGCTCACCCAAGTGTAAGACTCCGTGACGGCAGTCATGAAGCCAACAGGCTCTGCCAAGGCAGCTGGAACTGACCGTGCAGTTGCCTGTAATGTAGGTCAGTGTGTCAGACGCCAAAGCCTGGAAGGAGCCAAGAAGGAGGAACCATGAATCCCTGCTCCAAGGGCTAAGGAACAGGCAGTGATGGAAGGGCAGGGGATGGCAGCTTGGACACTCTGCCAGGTTCCCTGGCCCAATGTGTACCTTCTGTGCACTTGGCTCATTTTCCTCGTTGTACCGAGTGCACTTCAATTCAAGTCCCACCTCCCGCGCTGCTTCTGCGGAACTATCATTCATGATGCCTTCTCCGCTTCTCTCTGCCTATTCGTATCTTACCCACACTCAGAGCCTGAATCAAGTAGATGCTCAGTCCTTTTTAGCGGTTGCTTATTTTGATTCAGTACCATGTCCCCCAGGGAGCCTTTCCTATCCCTTCCTGCACCTTCCAACTTCCCTTACTCTGAGATCCTACAACTTTTCATCTGAAGCAGCCAGTAGAGCCCAAAGGTTAAAAGTTAGACTCTGGATTCAGCTTGTTTGGATTCAAATTCTGGTTCTACTACTTGACAGCTGTCAGAGTCTAGGCACATTACTTAACCTTTCTGTGCCTTGGTTTTCTCATTTGATAACCAGTGTTAATAAGTTTCTACCTCATAGAACTATTGGGGGGATTAAGTGAAACAATGCCTATAAGTATAGTACAGTGCCTGGCAAGTGGAAAGTGCTCAGTACCCACTATTACTTGGAAAGTCCATGTTTCCCAGACTTGTCTCGTGTGTGTGTGTGTGTGTGTGTGTGTGTGTGTGACCATGAGGAGCAGAGCTTCTCTCTCCAACAAGGGTGGGTTCCTTGAGGAAAGACAAAACAATGCTTCTAATGCAAGTCTATAAATAATCCTTTGCGTTGCCTTTTATGAAGGTCACTTGACAGCAATCAGGAGAGAGCTGATCTGAGAGAGGCTCTTTCCCCAGCCAGCTTGAGAAGAGCTGGCATGGAGGCCTCTGAGCCTTTTCTGCGGTCTGGCATGCAGGCCTCTGAGCCCAGCCTGGACTATATACTAGAGCCAGGGACACTTTTACTAGCAAGTTCTCTCTGAGGTTCTTGCCCGCTTGCTTCACTTAATCAAACTAATCAGCACTAGACTTTAAGCTTCCAAAGGGCAGAGCCTGGTGGCTACACACCCACGTATCGCTGCCTGCATAGAAAGGTGGCATTTGTAAAGCATTTGCCACAAGCCAGGGAGTATCCTAAGCATTTTATGTGCATTTTCTCCAATGTTTACAGGAGTTCCTTGAAATGGTAGTATTACCCCCACTTGAGAGATGAACAAACTGAGGCAGAATGATCCTGAGATCATGGTGCCAGGAGTGGCAGGATGGAGTTCCCATCCCAAAAGCTGTGAGTCTTGAAAGCCACCCAGGCAGTGCTGGGCACACAGTAGATGCTTATATGTACTTGCCAGAGGATGGGCTGACTCATAATTTAAAGCAGTAGTTTCCAGTGACCTTCTCGGATGCAACAACCTAATAGTAGCTGTGAGATTCTTTAAAAAAAGAAATGAGTTATTTGAAATAGTCTTTAGAAGATGCTCTTATGGAAGCTGATCTTGGGCCTGTAGAGGAATTCCCATAGGATATCAAAAGGCCAGAGGGAAAGGACTCAGTGTAGGTATTTACATATGGACCTGGTGAGACAAAGCTGCTACTGCACCCTGGACTCCAACCTAATATTTTGCAGCAGAGAGAGATCAGACTTTCCCCAATAGAAATTGCTAGGGTAATGGCAAAAAGTATTGAAATGGAGCTAACAGGAGGATCTCCTCCTTTCTAACCTCTTATTGGTTTCTTCTTTCTTTTAAGCTGTGTATATTCCTTAACCCAACTGTCAAGCATGGCACTCCCCAATCCAACCAGTGAGAAGAGTATAAATCCTCCACATTACAATCCATTGTAGGTAAACCCCTGACGAAGGGCTTAACTCTGGAGCTGAGGGATTATAAACCTTGGACTAATTTAGAGCCCGTCAGGCTTGGACTTGAATCTACTCACTAGCCCTGTGAGCTTTAACAGATTATTCCACCGATCTGAGCCTCGGTGTCTTCCTCTGTAAAAAGGTTCTGTAAGGGATAAAGTGAAATATTGTCTGTGCAGTGGATGTTGTGGTGCATCATCTGAGCCTCTCTTTCCAGTTGGGGGCTCATGCTTCGGGGTGCAGGGAGAATTGGTGGCTGATGGCTCTCAGCTGGGAATGTGTCCATCCCCATAGGCAGCCCACATCCAGTGATTGGTCTGTGCGGTGGGGATAAGGGTCCAGCCTCCTTGCCTTGATTGGGTTGGAACAGCTCTAGAGCTCCCAGTGGGACGGGCTGAGGCTTCTATTGTAACTGCATTGCAGCCCACTTCTCTCTTTGCTCTGTCCTGTGTCCCTCACTCCCCCAAGGTCTTGTTTCCAAGAGCGCTGCCCTAGAAAATGTCTGTGTGCACCTCTCAGGTTCAGAATCTGTTCCCCACCGTGATGGTTTATCTTATATGTCACCTTGGCCAAGGCACCCAGATATCTGGTCAAACACCAGTCTGGATGTTGCTGTGAAGGTATTTTTCAGAGGGGATTCACATCCAAAATAATAGACTTTGAGTAAAGCAAATTAGCCTGCATAATGTAGGTGGGCCTCATAAAATCAACTGAAGGCCTTAAGAGAAAATTGACTGACATTCCCCAAGAAAGAGGGAATTCTGCCTCCAGGCTTTCTTCAGACTCAAGCTACAGCATCAATTCTTCCCTGGGTCTCCAGTCCACCCAACTGCTCTGCAGATTTTGGACATGGCAGCCTCTATAATCTTGTGAGCCAATTCTTTAAACATATCTGTATCTATGTTTATGTCTATATCTATAACACACACACACACACACACACACACACACACACACACGCACACACCTGTTGGTTCTATTTCCCTGGAAAAGCCTAATACACCCAGGAAACCAACCTAAGACCTGCAAAGTGCCTATGAGAAGTTGTCCCCAGATGGTCATTTACATTAATCCATTGAAGAGCTGAGGGGGTTTCTGCACTTATCTGGGATTCCATCTTCTAATCTGTGAAGTCTCTCTCAGCTCCCATGCTCTGTGGATCCGTGCAGGTGCCCTTGGATAGGCTGAAATGGGAGGCTAGAATAAGACCCTGATTCCTAACTCAGGCTCTATGGAATTAGATGAGGTGTGGGAGAGGACTTTAAATCAGAGGCCCTAACTCATGTTTTTCCTTTGATTTCCTTTCTAGCACTGTATTTTGAAATTAGTCTTTGTTGAATAAAAATGGCTTATGATAATAACATTTCTCTCCCAGCAAGTAAGGTGTGGTGGGCAGCAGTCTACATGCTTAGATAACATGTGATCACCATCACTGAGTTTTGGTGTCTACAATAATAGCTTCCTATAAATAGACATTTAAAAAGTCATACTTTAAAACATACTCTGCAATTATGAATACAAACATCTGTTAATATTTATAGAAGACCCGGATTAAGTAAGAAAATGTCAGGGCAAAGAATATACAAGAAAACACCCACATCCTTTGGTTTTCACTTTCGTCCACAAACGTGCTGGGATACCCAGGGCACAGTGTTTCTTGTGGGGCGAGTTCAAGATCATTAAAGCATGAGGCCAACACACCAAAGGAGCCCAGCATATCAGCTGTCCTCAACACAGGGTCCTTCCAAGAGAAGAAGGCTCTCTTTTAAAGGCTGGAGCTTCACCAGAACATAGGTGTTCCTGGACACATATATCTCACCTAGAAGGACTCCCAGAAGTCTTAAACCTCACCACGCAAAAGAGGCCACACGTGACCCAGATCACTCACTAGAGCCGGTGCCCCAGAAACGGCTGAGCTGGTTTGTAGCTTCAAAGAAATCACAGCCTCTGTCAAATGACATCATCTCACCCTGCAACCCTGACGAGTCGCTATGGTATTTTGAGGCCAATCTTGCCATGCTTGATCAAGCTTCTGGCAGAAGTTTCCCTTTCTATTTATTTATTTGATTAATTTTTGTTTTGTCAAGAGGAAAGGAAAGCTGACTCTCAGAACAACTGGACAGAAAAGTTAGTTTCTTCTGCCTGGTTTTCTTGGTGGCTGAATTTTGTCTGAAGTACGTCTTCGCAGGCCCATTATATTTAATGTATTTGTAGAAAATGAGCCATTTTCATTAAGATGTTTCTAATGCATGACCATGAAACTGCATGGTGTTTTTTTATCTGTGTTATCTCTTTCATATGGGTAGTTATGCCCCTTTCTCATTTTGTTTGTGTGTTCTTGTTTCCTTTGATTAGATTTGCCAGAAGTTTCTGTTTTTAAAATTTTTTTAAAAGATCTAGCTCTTGGTTTTATTTATCAATTCCACTAGATTTTTGTTCTCTAATTTATTTACTTAAATCTTTATTTTTATATTATTCTTATCATTTTTCTTTGGGTTGTATACAACTTTGTAGTATACAGAGTTGGTCGCTTTTCTGTTTTTGATAACGTTGTTTAAAGTTGTGAATTTCTCTATAAGTGTTGCTATGTCTGAATTATGTAAAATAATCTATTCACTATTTTTGATTGGCCAATGTATGTCTTTGTGGACAAATGAGATCTTTTAGGGAAAAATAATAATGATGAGCAATGAAAAACAAGCAAAAAAATTAAATCACCAAAAATCCCATTTTCCAGACAGATGTGTTGATTTTAGTATACATTTTCTAGATTTTTTTCCTTTGAAAACTTACACATACAGATTTTGAAATCTTTGCAAAATGTGGTAACACTTAATACCATTTTGTAAGATGTTTTCTTTATCTAAATTATAAAATTAGGACATCATTCCTTGTTATTAAAACTAGATTTACACTGGTAATTTTAACGACAGTCGAGTACTTATTTTATTATGTGGATATTCTATAATTTATATTACCAATTACTTTTTGTTAGACATTTAGGTTGTTTTCATTGATTTTGTCACCACACACACACACACACACACACACACACAAACACGCACACACACACACACAATGTATATTCTTGTTGCTGAATATTTGCAGACCTTCATGATTATTTCCACAGGATAAAGTGATAGTAATAGAATTGCTGACTGAGAGAAGTGGCCAGGGCTTTAAGACTGTTGATGCATCATCTTTCATTTTCCCCTGGAACAGTTACACCAGTCATTTGCTCTTAGACTGAAAGCCCATTTCCATCTACTTTCAGCAACACTGAGTATTTTTAACATGGGACCATTGGTGGGAGAAGAAATGGTTATTTTATCAGAATTTATTTTATTGTTAGCGAAAGTGAATATTTTTATACATTTATTGTCCACTTGTATCTTTTTTTGGACTGCCTTTCATATACCTTATCCTTTCTTCCTTATTCTTATTAATTTGCAATGGCTGTTTGCTCTTTGTGATATGTATTACAAAATTTTGGCCATTTTATTGTTACACTTTCAAATTTGTTTAGGTATTTTTGCTTCATGGAATTTGTAAAGTTTTATTTAGTTAAATATATCAGTTTTTTTACTTTCATGGTTTTGTCTTTGCACGTATGTTTAGAAAGATCTTACACAACGAAGATCAAATTATTATGCATTTTTATTATTTATTTGTTTATATTTCAATCTTATATGCATCTGGATTTACTTTAGTGTGTGACAGAAGCAGATTTTATTTCTTCCCAGTAGCCAGTTGGTCTCTCTCATACCCCCACCTTTGCCCAAGGATATAATTATTATTATATAAAATAATTTATATAGATATAGATAAAATTGCACCCTTGCATCTGTTTCTGGCTTTCTATTTTTGTAGCATTGACTGTCTATTCATTCACAGAACCAGCTCCAATTCACTGTAGTGGCTGAAAGGGCAAGCTTTGGAGTCATTTTGGTGACACTTGGATCTGTCTCCACCCAGGCTGATAAGCTCTCTTTGACCTGGACAAGTCGCTTAAACTCTGAACTTTGGTTTCCTCTAGGGTGGTTGTGAGGATTAAGTAGGAGGAAGTTTGTAGAGTTCTTGTCTCTGTTCCTGGCACGTTCAAGGATTTAATAATTTAGGTATTACTGCTGTTGACACAGATATACCTAGATGTCAGCTTGCCCCTGCCCCTAGGATAAATTTGACTTCATCCCAGAGCGAGTGAGGAGAGGGAGCCGTGCATGTCCAGAGCACATTCAAGACTGCAGTGAGTCCCTGCGCCATCCCTGCTGCCTCTGCTGATCTTCCCCTGCTTAGAGTTCTAGCCTTCCACCCCCATCAGAACTTACCCCCATGACAGTGATGACCACACTGGACATATGTAAGTCCAGGAAGGGGGTGGGACAGAGAAGCACTGCGCTGAGGACAGGTGAGCATATAAAAGTAGAGCAGGAGGCCTCCCCATTAGGGCCACTGGTCCAGTATCCCCACCACAGGTTTCATTCTCCTTCTCTTAACTGTCTTAGTGCTTCTCCCTCTCTGTGTCCGCTCCCTTCCATCACTCTTTCTCTCCTCTCTCTTACTTCTGTCCTGACCCACAGAATCGAAAGCACAAATGCCTTCCATGCCTCCAGGAGAGCAGCTCTTTCATCTCCAACACCTTGGCTCCTGCCAAGTCCATACCCACAGGCTTTCCTCCTCCCTCAGAGGACCTGGCAGGGCGTTTCTCCAAACTGGATAGTTATTTCTCTAAGAGGGGTTTGTTACCAGCTGTTAAGATGCTGCTGTAGTCTTCCCCTTGTTACATTACTAATAGTAATAATAATAATAATAATAATAATGATGATGATGATGATGATGCATCTACAGTTGTGCAACGCTTATCATAAGCTAGACATATACTCTACACTATATCTTTTAAACTTCACAACAATTCTATGAGGCAGTTACTGGGGAAGGAATGTTATGGGAGAGAGACGACTGGGGCTCAGAGGGCTGATGTGACTATATCAGGCCACAGAGAAATATCAGAGACGGGCTTTGTGTATAGAGTGCTTGACTCTAAAACCCGGGCTCTACTGTCCCCAACACTCCTGACTTTTTAAGGCCCTTGATAAATATTTTTAACTTGTCCATCTTAAAGATTCTATCAGCCTTCTGGTTTCAGGCAGGGGACTGACAGGATCTGATGTGCATATTAGAAAAATCCCTTTGGCTCTAGCAAAGAGGGTAGATAGACCACCTAGCCTGCTATTATGCCTGGCCCAGGACTCTGTACGTGGCATGGGTTCAAGCAGCATATTTCAAACATTGTTATCTTCTGCCCTGAATTTAAATCTCTATACAATGGGGGTTGTGGCCTCTGCTTTTATACCACTACATCCCACCAGTGACAGAAAAGCTAGCTAAATGCATGTCCTGAGTAATAGCCATGGGAGAAACTTAGGGAGGCATCATTATATCCACTTTACAAATTGATCAGCTGTGAGGTACAGAGAAGTCAGGAGGCCAGGCCACCCCACATGCAAATCTCTGGCAGAGTTGGGATTAAAAGACCTCTCAACACTGCATCTGGTGGCACCCCTGATCCACATTGCTTCTAGCCACCTGTTCTCATGTCCCCATTGGGACTCTCCAGCTCTGCTTCCAAAGACAGGTCTCATGTCTTCCTTCTGCTAGGAGTGCTGATCTTGCTTTTCTTAGTTACACTGAGTCTCTGTTCAGGTCTCTGTCCTTGGAGCTAAAGTGTTCAAACGTTCCCAACCTTCATATAGCTGGGCTCTGGGCTGGTCACTTTATACCTACCAGTCACTGGATCCTCAAGACCACTTTGTGAGGGGGAATCATCATCCCTGCACTGGGGCTGCCCTATCCAACAGCCATGCCTTCCCTCCCACAACTCCTGCTGGGAAATAGACCCTGGCCGGGTACTCTCTGTGCAGAGCCTTCACCGATTGGTCCAAGGAGGCACTTGGCCCACCAAGGGCCCACTCATAGGCTGGCCACCTATGACAAGTGGGCCCAAGGGGCTCACCTTTGGACTTCTTCAAATTCTAATGTCCTCCCACTCCATGCACATACGTACAATAAACCTCCTTGTCTTAAGACAGCATAGAGGTCCCCAGTCCTCATGACCAAGATTCTAATGTACCTTTGTATACAGATCAGAGAACACAAGCTCTGGGAAGTTTCAGAACAAAGTTGCACAGGTAGCAAATAGCAGAGCTGAGACTGAAACCCAACACCCTCTGATTCCAATATCCATGATCTTTCTGGGGCTCAATACAGGGTTTACCAGCTTCCCAAAGGAGCTACTGCCAACTGCAGATACCAGCTCTTCTTCTCTGGTGTCTAGCCTCCTGGTTCAGGCCACTGTCTTTAGCTAATCTTTATGGGGTACAAAACCACATGACAAAGTGCTAAGGCCTTCACACAATGTATATGATTTTAGCTTTTAAGGTTGGTATTAGCAGCCCAGTTTTATAGGTAAACCACTGTTCAAAGAAGTGAAGTGACTTACCCAAAGTCAGAGAGCAAGTGTTGATGGAGCCAAGACTTAAGCCTGGGTTGGTCTGCCCTCCGTAGGCAGGGACAACAACAACCACCTCTTTGCTGTTTCCTGCGCACATCAATGTGCTGTCAGGTGCATATATTTTCTCATGCTGTTTTCAGTTTTCCTTTTGACATTCTACCTGCCCTTCAGAACCCATTAAAACTACCCTTTCTCCATGAAGTCCTTCCGGATCCCCTTGCTGATGGTTTTCTCTTCTTTTGTATCCCATAGCTTACTCTCCTGCCTTGGGTGGTAGGTCATTTTTTTTGGTTGATTAGCCTCCTAGCAAAAAGAAGACAGGATCTATGTTGTGTTCATTTCTGAGAACTCAACACCTGATATTTCAGTTTACCGAGCACCCTCAAGTCCATTCTCTCTTGATCTATAACACTGCCCAAGAGTCAGCAGGTGGAGACAACCATCCATTCTTACAAATGAGGAAACTGAGGACGCAGGCAGGGGTCCACCGGCCACTAGCATGCTGCTGGCCCACGCCCAGGCCACAATGGCCTGATTAAAAAGCCTTGTTCTCTGGACCTGGCTTTGCAATGCAGATTTCATACAAAGGCGAGGCAGTGAGTGACTCCAAATACATATTTACAGGTTTATCAAGTGTTACAACCAGCCTGCAGATTCTGGCTCCCTGCATAAAGAGACCTCATGAAAGCCAATGAAGTCACACCTCCCACACCCAGAGCCCCTGCCTGCTGGCACCAGTGTAGTCCCTCCCAGGGTGAATTCCCACTGAATATATTCACATGACCTGAGGGCCAGCAGCATGCTAGGGGCCCACCAGCTCATGGTCCTAGGGAGGGGCCAGCAGATCTCCATGTGACCACTGAGAAAGATGAGAGAGAAAGCTGAGGAGTGTTCCTGAGACTTGGAGCAAGCTTGTGGCAGAGCCTTTCTCACTCTCTGTGGAGAACTGGAATAGGGGTTCTGCACAGGAAGCAGCTGTGACCCCTCCTGTAGTCTTTTGCACCATCTGTGTATTAGTCAGGATGGTGGGTTATTCAGGACCAAACAGTCCCCAAATCTCTGTACCTTAACACTACAAAAGTTCATTTCTTGCTCATGAACATCCACTGTGTTCCCAGTGAAATGACTCTGTGAAACAGGCTGCTTTGATCTCGTGGCTGCCATCTCAGTCTGAGATCCCCTCTATCTATGATCACTGTGGTACAGGAAGAGAGAAGCCAAGGAATTTCGCTGGAATTGCACTGCCACAGCCTGAAAGTGCCACATGGCACTTCCACTCAGATTTCATAAGCCAGAAATATTACATGGTCTTGATAACTGCAGGAGAGCGGGGAAGTGTCCTGTATGACAAGAGAAAAAGTGCATCTGGACACCAATAATGTCCTTTATTCTCTTTATAGGCATCCAAACATTAATGTCTCTCCATTTCCACTCCACTCAAATCTCCTTAGAGATACTCATTTAGAGACATATTTTAGTCAGCAATTACTGCACTAATGCTGCATAACAAACCAGTCCAAAACCCAGTTTACAACAGCAAGCATTTCTTTTTCTTGTCCATGAGTCTGCAAAGTGACTGGCATAGCTGTGCTCCAGGTTGCAGGTTGGCCTAGCCTGGCTGCAGGCATTAGGTTGGATTCATTCTGTACCTTGGATCAGCAGCTGTTCTGGACATATTCTTCTCACGGTGGATAAGAGGAGCACAAGAGGCCAGGTCAAACCACGCCAGCACATTTAAGACCTCTGCACACATCACATCTGCTAACATTTCATTGGCCAAAGCAAGTCACAAGTCAAGGGTTGGGGAGGTGCTTTCTGCATGAGGATGTACAATTCTATTAAGGGAGGAAGTAAAGATTTGGTAGCGATGATCCAGTGAGCCATGAGAGGTCTTTGGAAAAAGCATTGGGCTTAGGGTCCCACAGACAGTAGTTTGAATCCCAGCTCTACTTTGGCCAAGCCTCTCTACCCCTCTGAGCTTTAGCAGCCACTAATACCTTTCTCTCAGGATCTCCATGTGACTCAGTAATCACAAATAACAGTTGAATTCCCATGATATGGCATGTCAAGCACTAGGAGAAAAGCTTTATATCCAACATTAGCCCTTCATCTCTTGAAAGCACACTTCTCCTCAGCATTCACACATTAGTGTGGCTTAGCCTGTGGAGCAGATCCAAACTGGAGGATATATTAGATTTTAGAGCTGGGAACCGAGGGATCCACCAAGGTAGAGAGAAAGGAAAGCAAAAAAGAACCCAAAGGTCAAAGTCACCAACTGTACAGATGCAATGAATGCTTCCCTAGGGGCATTGGAAGGGCTGATGGTTCAGATGTGTGGCTTTGCCGTTTTCTCACTCATGCATTCCTTCCTTCAAGAGATACTGATTGAATGCCAAACCTTCCTAAGCTCTAAGGATGGGGAAACTGAGGCACAGAGAGATTTTTTTTTTCCAATCGGAATTTACAACCTGCATTTAGTCAGGGTTCTTCAGAGAAACAGAACCTATTATATATTATAAAGAATTAGTTCATGTGATTATGGAGACTGAGAAGTCTCCAGATCTGTAGTTAGCAAACCAAAGACCCAGTAGAGCCAAAGGTGTAGTTTTTTTATGAACACCAGCAGGCTCAAGACCCAAGAAGAGATGATGTTTCAGTTCGAGTCTGAAGGCAGGAAAAAAGCCATGCCCCTTGGGGGTGGCTCCATAGTGTAGTGGTTTGCACAGCTGCTTTACACGAAGAAGGTCCTGGGTTCATGCCCCAGGTGGAGCCATGGGACCATACCCCGGGTGTGCCAGGCCCCAGGTGCACACCACAAGCATGTGAGGGGAGATGCCCTGCCTTCAGAAATCCAGTTCTTAAGGGGAAACAGCAACATCCATAGGTCAGGGGTAGAAGGAGGGGGCAATTAAAGAGGGGAAGGAAGAAAAAAAGCCATGCACCATCTCAGTAGTCAGGCAGGAGGAGTTCTCTCTTAGTTGAAGAGTGTCAGCCTGTTTGTTCTATTCAGGTCTTCAACTGATTGGATGAGGCCCACCCACATTAAGGAGGGAGATCTGCTTTGTTCAGTGTACCAGTTCAGATGCTCATCCAGAAACACCCTCACAGACACACCCAGAATAATGTTTAACCAAATATCTGGACACCTTGTGGCCCATTCAGGTCGACACATAAAATTAACCATACACAGCTTAACAGGTGAGACAGAAACCGAAGAAGTAAATACAAGTGGAATGAGGGCAAGAGAGCAGAAGAATGAGTTTCTGTGACAACTCACAGCAAGTGGTCCTTGCCTGGTGTGACAATATTTTTTCTCTGAATGGTGGAAGGAGGGCAGATACACTGAGTGGGGTTTCTAGCGCCCATGAGCAGGTGAAGGGGGCACTTTTGGAGGTAGGAAATGTCCTCTCTGCCATTAATTATGCAGTGCAGATCAAGGCAATTGAGGTCTCCACGATGCTTGGAGGTGAAGGCAGTAGTAATCTTAAGATTTCCCACACAAATCAAGATTCTCATAGATAGCATAATTTGTCTTAATGTGACCCAATCTGTTAAAGGATCACTGAGAATCATTAGCAATAAGGCACCTCAAGGAAGGATCCCTAGCATGGAATTTTGCTAGTCCTTGGCTTTATATATATATTTTTAATATTGCCAGATTTCTTATAATCTTTTTTTAAAAATTAATTAATTTGATCCTCACAATTCTCTCATGGAGGTATTATTATTTCTATTCCATTTTTACAGATAAAACATAGAGGGGTTTAGTAATTCGCCCAAGTTCACACGGCCCGGCAGCCTGGTCCCAGGGTCTATGCTCTCACACTAAGCTGGCATCTCACCTGGTTTTGTCCAATTAGAATTTCAGTGTTTGTTTCTAAACAGCCAGATGACCTCCAGAGGATCCAGTTTTGGGGAACCTTCTAAACCAGATCCAGTTAATCATGAATTTGGGACAATCCAAATTTATTCAGCTACCCATTTCCTTATGTGGGCAGCCCAGTGCCAGACACATAAACCTACGAGGGGGGTCCCTGCCTTCAAGAACTCCCCAGATGCCTGAAATTTCACACCTCTAGGTTCCTTCCTTTGGCTAATTGACTCCTTCCTGAGAAGAGGCCACTTTAACTGGAGAGTGTTCATTTGCCTAACTAGCTACAACAAGACAAGTCACAGGCTCAGCCATGGCTCCATTTTGCATTTGAGCACCTACTGCAGTTTTTCTACAAGAATGGGCCCAAGGTCATCTTGGTTAAGGGTAAACCAATATTTGCTCTTGATTTTGAAAAAGGGAGGGAATTCAATCTGCCTGTCCCAGCTGTGCCTGGCAGAGGTTATGAGAAGGTGACTTTTCCATTAAAAGCTCAGCTCATGTTTTATGTATTTCTAAAGAGCAACAATTTGAACTTAATTTCTCCTCCTTTTAAGACAAGAACCCAAAGTTAGTATTTAAAATGTCACATGCAGCCAGGGGCCTCAGTGGGTCATGGAGGGCTGGACAATTTATACTGGGAAGTAATAAAATTGACGTTGAATGACTTCAAGACTCAGAGAGTTGCCTAAGAGGTCAAGAATAGAAAATTTGAAACCAAACCATGAATAAATCTTAGGAAAGCTGATAGCAGAGCTTTAAAGAAAAGAAGCTCATAAATAGGCTGAGTTTAAACTTTGAATCCACATTATGAGGGTTAGTAAAAGGAGTGACCCTTAGGTTGGCAGTGAATTGTGGAGGTCATCGCGTGCTGGAAGTAGGCCCCTCATCAAGGTCACCTCATCAAAAGCAATGTCCTTATTTACCAACAGGACAACTGAGACCCTGGAGCACAGAGCTAGTGAGTGGCAAACCTGGAATTTGAATCCCAGACTGCCTGGACTCATACATGTGAAAGACTTAGAACTTAGTGCTGGGCACACAGAAAGTGCTACATCCATAATAATAATAATAGCCAATCCTGGATATTATTATTATCATCATTATCAATGATTATTTCAATACCTGAACACATAAGCTTTAGGGTCTCATGGGTCTAATAGTTGGATCTCTTCAAAAAGACTCTTCACCCCCAAAGTTTCCTCAATTATTTTGGAAACTCAGATTGATTTGTTGCCAAAAGTGGATCATGGCAGAAACTGTTAACGATCATTGACTAATCCTCCCACCCATTGCTGCCTCAAAACATTATGTGTAGAAATAGCTTTTTATTACCCATCTTGTCTTGCAATGGCTTTCATTACTTTTCAACATATGTGCACATCCTTCCATATTGGTACACAGAGCTGCACTCATCATTTGTAATGGTTGCTCAGCAATCCACTGCACAGCTGTGTGACAGTTTATTTAACCATTCCCTTGTATTGTTGGGCACTTCAGTTCTTTTCCATTTTTTCACTATTAAAAATAATGCTGCACTGAGCATCCTTGTATTATATCCTTGTGCACTGCCGGTAGTATTTTTGCAGGACAGAGCCCTAGAAGTGAGATTATTAGGTCAAAGGGTAGACACATTAAAATTTTGATAATTAATGCCAATTGCATCCCCCCAAATTTCTATGTACCCTTTTACTAATAATATTTGAGATCTCCCATTTTTCCCTCCCACCACCCTTCCCAATACAGGCAATATCAATCTTTTTATTTTTTTTCAGATAAATGAAAAAGATATATATGTATTACTTAATTTATATTTATTTGGTTATTAATAAAGAGCATCTTTCTATATATTAAGTGGCATATAAATCTATGTTTACCTTTATTTCTTCTTTTGAGAATTACCTATTCAAATTACTGACCCATTTTTATTGGGTTGTTGTCTTTTTCTTAGTAAATTGTAAGCATAGTTAATGTCTTGTGGATATTAATCTTTAGTTTGTTAGATGGGCTGCAAATATTTTCTCCTAGCATGTCTTTTATCTTTGTTTATTGTTTTTTTTTGCCATACGGAGTTTTTAATTTGGGTGGTAGCTAAACTGTTTTCCTTTGTGAGTCCTGGGTTTTGCATCACGTTTTGAAAAGCCTTCTTCACCCCAGAATTATGAAAGCATTTTCCTATATGGCAGTTTTGTTATTTTATCCTTTCCATTTATGTCTTTAATCCATCTGGAATTTATTATTGTTTGTGACATGAGGAAAAATCTGTTTTTAGTTTCAAACTATAGCCACTCGACCCAGCCCCATTACTGAAAATTCGCTCTTTTCTCACTGATCTTAAAATTTCACTTTTATCATAGACTTACCTCCCACATATACCTGAGTCTGTTTCTAGACTCCCTAATCCAGGGGTTCCCACATTTTGCTGCACATTAGAATTACCTGAGGAGCTTTTAAAAATCCTTATCCACACCCCAGACTAACTAAATCAGAATCTCTAGGAGTGCAACCAAGGTAGCAGTAGTTTTTAACTCTCAAGTTGAAGAACTGATGCTCTCATGTCCTGATTCTTTAACCTTGGTGTCAATCATAATCACCTGAGAGTGTGGTTAACCTGTAGAGGCCCAGGCCCTCCTCTCTTTCAATGAGCCTGGACTTTTGTCTTCTCCATTATCCCTCCAGGTTATTCTGACACAACAATATCTGGGAACCACTGTCCTAATTGGTTGGAGGCCTCCTGAGAATCACAATTCAACAAGCAACACCGTTACCCGCCAGCAACCAAAGGCCTCTGAATCTCAGGATGGGATCTGTTTGCCAAGTTCCCCCGTGGTTTGAGGTGAAGCCCGGCCTGAATGGGCTGCATGGGCCTTTCCTTCTCTGGAAATTCAAGGAAGGTCTCTTGCTGCACCTGCTTCCTAGGGAGCCCCAGACCCTTCTGCATCCTAAGGATGGCAATTGAGAATCTTGGCAAAGCTGAGAACAAGCACCTGTGCAATGATAGATTTTGCACTATTTATTATTTCTCCCCATGACCAAACCTAATTATTACCATTCTTCAAATTAATTCCTTCTGAGATTGATCAATTTGGCCTCGAAGTTGGAGCATTTCTGTGAACTGTTCAGTGAGCTCATAGGCCAGGACACAGAAAGCAGGGCTGCTCTGTTTTGTTTTGTTTGGGTTTTGTTCTGTTCTGTTCTGTTCTATTCTGTTCTGTTTTGTTTAAGCATCTACACTCCCAAAGCAATTCTTTTTCATTGTTTTCTACACAAATCATCCACTTTGGTCGTGCACAGCCCACCTTCCCACCCCACCCTTTAAATGCCTAGAGGGATCCTCATTCTCCATCTCTACCTGGGCTGCACATTTGAACCACCTTGGGAGCTTTTTAAAAACCCTGAGGCCTAAGCCACGCCCAGGCCATTAAACCAGCAGCTCTGGGGCGGGCCAGCAATCTGAGTTCTAAAACCCTGTAGGTGGCTCAACTGTGTGGCCAGAGGTGGGAACCACTCAATTCTATGCCAAACGCAGATGCTTCTGTTCTGTGAAGTGGCTTCTAATTTCATCTGTTTCTACCCTAACATACACACGTACCACTATTATTTTTCTTTTAAATGATAAGTGTTACCTTTATTTTGTTGTTTGGAGTAGATAATACATGCAAAATTTTAAAAGTACAAAAGAGTAGAGGGAAAAATCCTCCTCCCATCTGGTTGCCCCCTAGTTCCCCTTCCCAGGGGGAAAGGCCTTTATCCTCTGCTGTAAGTAAACTGGAAAAGTCTTTGGGTCACAGAGGCCGAGTTTGAATCCTGTTTCTGCCATTGACTTTCCATATGACCTTGGATTAGTCATTTCAGCTCTCCTATCCTGTGTTTGTTTATCTATAAAGTAGAGGTCACAACACCTACCTCTTGAAGTCCTGAAGGAGGATTAAAGAGGTATTTTGACCTTCTGTTGCAGCTTAGCAAATGATCCCAACACTTAGAAGCTGATAAACACACACACACACACACACACACACACACACACACACACATATTTTATTTGCTCTAAATCATAAATCCGTAGGTCAGGAACTCAGGCCTGGGTGGTCCTGATCCACGAGGTGTCCTCTCGGGTCATTCTCCAGGCTAACTGCTGGGCTGGACTAGAAGGTCCAAGACAGTTTCATTCACATGACTGGCACACTGGGGCCTCCCTCCATGGCCCCATGACTAGCTTTGGCTTCCTCACAGCATAGTCTCTGGTGGTTGAATATAGATGGCCCTCAAGAAGAGTATAAGGCCGGAAAGTGAATATGCTGCTAGTCTATTAAGGTCCGATCTCCGATGTTACACAGTCAACCAAGATTCAAGGGGAAGAGAAATAGACTACCAGTTCTTGGTGGGCAAGTGGTGTGGTCACATTGCAAAAGAGCATATGGGATGGGATGTTGTTTCAATATCTCTGGAAACATAATTTACCACAAGAAGAGTGAATGCAAAGTGCCCAGCACAAGGCAGGTGCCCAGCAAATGCTAGTTCCTATCTTTCTGCCCAGCAGTTCTTTTGCCTTTTACTATAGTTAATTGTTTTAAAAAATGTCTTTTAAGTTCCATCTCCAGTGCCTGGCCAAGATCTTGGTACAGAATAGATGATCAGTGAATGTTGCTATGAAATCTCAGAGATGACCATGAGGCCACCGTTCACCCAGCCCCATGAGTGTCAATGGAGTGGATTCCTAAGGTGCTCACGTCATGAGATTCCCCTTCTTTGACCACCACCCTCACTACACCCTCATCCACCCCAGTCACTCTGGTCTGCCTGAAATGTTCTTTTCTCTTGTCATCACAGTGTCTTTCCATCCAAATCTTCCATTTTGGCCACAATGAAACAACTTAAATGTCATCTTGTCCCTAAAGCCTTCTTCAATCTCCCAAGCAGGAAGACAAAGCACATATGTTTAAGCACCTACTATGTTGTGGGCACTTTGCAGGCACTCAATATGAACAAGATGGGGAGAGGTGAAGGGTAGAGATGAATGAGAACCAGGGGACAGCAAGACCAGAGGTGGAAGAGGTGAGAAAGGCATGGCTGAGGCTCCCACAGGCGGGACCACTACGTGAATGAGAAGGGGTTTGGTAACCAAACCAAGTGAGTCTCAAATGGAGCTTCACTCTCCAGGTGAAAGGGAACCGTTGCAGGCATTTTCAGGAGGGGAGAGACAGTTGTGCAGGTACCAGATGAACACGTTTCATAATGTACTATCTTGGTACTCACAATTCTGAAATCTGGACAGTTGGAGCAAGGCTATCCACGCTGAACTCCCTTCTCAGGTAGAAAGGGAGACTGAAGCCTTGGAGGGGAAGGGGTGACTTATGGTGGGGACCACCGGCCTGGGCCATGCAGCTGGATTCCAGAGAATATATCTGCAAGGCTTGTCTGACATTGAGAAATGTCTTAGTGGCATAGGGGGTGATGATTGATAGGTCTAATGAATGCATCCCCATTATTATTGAAATTTATACGTGTTTTGCTGATCGAAGACTCTCAGTGCGTGAGTCTCATTTAGTATTCACAGCTGTTGTTTTTCAACTGGGAACCTGGGAGTCTCCTCCCAGGACTGATAAGGCTAAAATCTAGGGGCACCTTCCAGAAAGCAAATTCTGGACATAAAGCCTCCACTTGGAAACCGCCCTCTGCCGCTAATTTCCATGTGAACTGGGCAAGTTGGCTACTGAATCTGAGCCATATTCTAGGAGGAAGAACCCAGTCATGAACAAGATGATCCAGCCCAGACCCTCAAGTAACTGAGAAGGCTCTGGTTCCCTCTGACTCTTCATTTAGTCCTTTACTCATTAACACATATTTTCAAACGCTTATTTACCAGGCACTGCATGCAGTAGGTGCTAAGGATACAGCAAAATCACAACAGACATGGGCCCTGCTCTCCTGTGCCATATTGTCATATGGAGCAGACAGACTATAAAGGAAATAAACAAAACAAAATAAAAATAAGTACAGCTTGTGGTAAGAGCCATGAAGGACGCAAACAGGATGTTGTGAGAGGCACGATCCAAGAAGCAATTTGGGGGTGTCATTTAATAAACACTCTTGAACCCTAAGACACATTGGGCCCCATGCTAGGCCATTATGTTCCACTTGATAGAGCTGATCCAAGATCACAAAGTAAGAAGTGACATAAGGAACCAGACATGGCACATAGGCAGGCATAAGCATAACCAATCTGTATGTCCACCCTGCTTTTGCCCCCACAAATTCAGATGTTATCTCCATGATGTTCTAACTTTGCTACGTTCTAGCTATAGGATCTAAGACAAATTGCTTAGCCCTTCTGTGTCTCAGTTTCTTCATCGTCTGATGTTAATAACAGAACCCTCCTCAGAGGGTCGTTGTGAGGATTATAAGAGTTTGTATATGTAAAGTGCTGAGAGTGGTGTCTGGTGCTTAGTCTTAGTTCCCCACATTCTTAGATGAAGCCACCATCGGAGTGAGCAGTGAGGGTCTGCTGTGTGGAGCTGGCAGAGGTGGGGTTCTGTCTTGTTTTGGATTCCCCAGAAGCACACCCTGAGGCAAGGATTTGCACACAAGTAGTGCATTTGGGAGGTGAAGGAGATAGTAGATCGTGCTAGGCGGTGGGAGAATGAGAGAGGAGGGCAGCCAGTGACCCGTGTGTTATCAATCCCATTTGCACTGTTGGTAATTAGAGCTTAATAGCCCTGGGGGACTCTGGAGCCATTGTAGTCCACAGCTTCAAATTTATCCCAGGGAGTGGAAGTATTCATACACCAGTTCTTTGTATTGATTGAGGGCTATGGTGGTTGTACAGGGGAAGCCTGTATTTTCAGAAAGCCTGTCATCCATCGTGGCAGGCAAAGTGGGCCCTGGCAGCCTTGGAAAGCCCTCAGGGGCGTAATGGAGGTTTCAGAAGTCAGTGGTCTGGGTGAGGAGATATGAATGGGCACAACAGGATCCAGTGCCCATGAATAGAGACAGAGTCAGGCAAGGGTGGGGACAGTGGGTCTGTAACCTCCAGGGGCTGAAGAAGAGCAGTGAGAGATAAAATGCCATGCATGTCCAAGGTCACAGGGGCCTTGAATGCCAGGTTAAGGAATGGGGCTTCACTCTATGGGTAGCAGGCAGCTCCCGGAGGCATCTGAGGAGGAAGTGACAAAGAGCTATACCAAAGATAAGAAACAATAAAATCACTGAGATGTGGGCTACTCCACCCCCAAGTGTCCTTGCAAGCTGACCCTGCTCCTGCCTGCTCACTCTACAGCCCAGTACACTCATTATCTAATTCCCCCAAGAACTGCAAAGTTTGAGACCAGGGATTGAGAGCAGAATGGGAATTCACTCCTTTATTCCTTTCTCATGTCTTACCTGCCCATCATTCCTCTCCAGCCTCATTCCCAGCTCTCCTGCTTCATTCGAGTCATCCTGCCCTCCGCTAGCCCTGGGGTTCACTCTTCCCCTCTTGGGATCTTTTCCCAGGTGCTCTGCCTTCATAAAGCACTCACTCTCCATTCCTCCTTCTCTGTGAGCCCCACACTCCACCCAGACTTCAAACTTCCCGCTTCTACTCACATCATGGGGCTCAGCTTAGACATCACCCCTCCCTGAGGTCCTGCTGTTCCATAGTGGTTTTTTTTTTTATATATATAAAAAAAACAGCTCTAATAATATGTTCATTTACATACCATACAATTCACCCATTTAAAGTGTATAATCCAATGGTTTTAGTAATTACATAGAGTTGTGCTACCATTATCACAATTTAATTTTAGGACATTTTCGACCTCCCAAAGAAACCCCATAACCATTAATAGTTACTCCTTATTGCCTCCTCCCCCAACCACTAATATCTTTTCTGTCTCTATGGATTTGCCTTGTCTTGGATATTTTGCATAAATGAAATCATATACTATGTGGTCTTTTGTAACCACCTTCTTTCACTTAGCATTATGTTTTCAAAGTTCACCGCTGTCTCAACAATACTTCATTCCTTTTTATTGCAAAATGACATTTGGCATGTGGGATGGATATATCACATTTTAGTTATCCAACCCTCAGCTGATAGGCATTTGGGTGGCACTTTTTGGCTATTATGAATAATGCTGCTATGAACATTTGTGTACAAGATTTTGAGTATATATCTAGCAGTGGAACTATTTAACTTTCTAAAGAACTGACACACTGTTTTCCAAAGTGGAAAAGTGGCTAAACTGTTTTACATTCCCACCAGCAATTTATGAGAAACTGAACTTCTCCAAAGCCTCACCAACACTTATTATTATCTAATGTTTTGATTCCAGCCATCCTAGTGGGTGTGAAGTCATGTCACATTGTGGTTTTGATTTGTATTCTCTGATAATTGACGACGTTGAGCATCTTTTTGTGTACTTATTGCCATTTGTGTATCTTATTTGGGGTAACGTCTATTCAAATCTTTTGCCTATTTTTTACAATTATTTGTTTTTTGTTGTTGAGTTGTAAGAATTCTTTATATATTTCTGAATACTAGACCCTTATCAAATATGTGACTTGCAAATATTTTCTCCCATGCTATGGATTCTCTTTTCATTTTCTTGAAGGTATCCTTTGAAACACAAAAATATTTCACTTTGATATAGTCCAATTTATCTATTTTTCTTTTGTTATTTGTGCTCTTGGTGTCATATCTAAGAAATCACTACATAACCCTTCACAAAAATTACTCCTGTGCTTTCTTCTAAAAGTTTTATAGTTTTAGCTCTTACATTAGGTCTATAATCCATTTTGAGCATTCAACAAATATCTATTAAGCAGCTACTATATGCCAGCCACTGATCTAGGGTTGGGTATACTCCAGTGTATCTGTGAGCAAAGCACACAACCTCCTTGTTCCTAAAGAACTAACATCCAATGGAAGAAACAGACAATAATCACAAAAACAAACAAATAGGTTAATTTGAGCTGGTGTTGGATCCCAAATAATGAAAGTGCATGGCATATAATCGGGTAGTTCCATGAACCTGGAGCTCTGAGCAGGCATTAGGGGCCGTGGTGGGGGATAGGGCCACAGGGGCTGGCTAAAGTGCCCTCCTAACTCTTGCCCTGTTTACAAACAGCAGACTGAGGTCCAAGGAGGTGAGGTGAGGTGTCTAGTACTGCACAGAGAGGCAGTGGTCCCATCCATACAAGGCTTCTGGTCCTAGGCTTGACTTCCATCATTCCCCTGGGGCTGGCAACCAGATTGTCACTGGAGGAACCAGAGCATTTTCTACACAGCAAGGTTTGTGTTTCTATGCTAGCATGACTGGTAGAAAGTAGCAGAAAATGCTCTGATAGTAGCTGAGCAGTACCTTAAGTACAAAAACCCTCTTAGATTAGATAATCCCCATGATGAGTTTTATGGGCAATCCCCTCACCGTGAATGGTTCTGCTTTCAGACAGGCTGTTTCTGCCCTTGGTTTTGATAAGATAATATCTCTGTTAATCCATTTCTCTGTTGGGATCTGCTGAAACTTCTTTCATCTTCATTATCTCCCACTATGTACTTTTGTTGGGACTTCACTAACCGGATTCACACCAATGGTCTCCATGCAATTCTAAGAGCGGGGGATAAAATTCAGAGCCACTCAGAGCTTTACCTGTGAGGGGGCCAGGTTGGCTGCCACTCACTCGAAGTTTCATCAACTGGACTCTCAGGTTCTTAGGTCATAGGAAAATCCCTTAGCCTGACACATCTTCCCTTGGATGGGTCTGTGGCTACTTTGTGGGACCCTCCTGCAATGCAAAGGAACAAAAATCTAACTTTTTGTCTGCCACGTAGGGCTCTTGCGCCAGGAATCAGCATTTCGGAATTTTTACAATAATTGGAGCTGTCTTGGTCCAAGACCACAGACAGGCTTCATCTTGTAGGTCACCAGTTAGCCCACCATGGTTGAGAAAACCTTCCCCGCTGGTAGAGACAGCACTCCTCCAGGAATGATACCTGGGCCATGTGTCATGGGGGAGTCACGCCACTCTCTCTGGGTCTCGGTTTTTCTACATAAAAAATGGCTGATTTAGCTCAGATAGTCTCTAAGGCTCCTGGTCTCTTAGCTGGCTTCTGAACCCATGCACAGTTGGATCACAATGACTGCTTGATCCCAAAGCATTAATTTTGGTGGGGGGTATGGGGAAGAGATTTGCTTCCTAACAGAGATCGTTGTACTTTAGATCTGTCACGTCCACCCTAGTTGCTGCTAGTCACATGTGGCTTTTAAAATTAAATTGTTTAAATTAAATAAAATTTAAAACAGAGTACTTCAGCATAATAGCAACATTTCAAGGCCTCCATGGCCACATGGGGCTAGTGACAACTGTATGGGACATTGCACATAGGAAATATTTTCATCATCGCAGAAAGTTCTTACTGACAGCACTAGTGTAAATAGCATTTTCTCATGAATCATCTTTCATTTTACAACAATTCAGTGAGCTGAGGGGAAGGGCACTAAGCATTGAGAGACTCAGTCTGATCCGTGCTCCCCAGGTACTGCCTTTGCACACAGTGTAAACCGCTCAAGATTTTATCCTAAAAAATGTCATTATTGTCTATGGCCATGCCACCCTGAACAAGCCCGATCCCGTCTGATCTCAGAAGCTAAGCAGGGTCGGGCCTAGTTAGTACTTGGATGGGAGACCACCTAGGAAGATCAGGTGCTGTAGGCGTAAAAAATAAAAAATAAGGGATTGTAAACTGACAAGGTCCTTGTAATCTGTGGATCAACCAAAGGTTGCCTCACCTTAAAAAAAAAGAAAATGTCATTATTTCCTTTTCCTAAATAGGAAAAACTATGGCCAGAGAAGCCAATTAGTCTACCCAAAATTACTCAGCTGGTAACCGATCCCACTGCACTGCAAGGTAGCAGTTAGACAGGGTGCATTTGCTTTCTCCAGATGAAGAGACCGAGGTTCAGGGAGGCCACATGGCGTGAGCCAGGTGTCCATGCTCTGGAGTGGCTCAGTGAGGTCTCTCCCCATTCTGGTCACAGGGAGCCATGAAGTAAGGGCATCCCGCAGCTGGTCCCAGGCTCTATAAGGAATATTTTTTGTCTGGGAAATAACAAATCAAGAGAAAATTCATGCTTTTGCAGTGATGAAAATTTGCAATTTGCTAGTCAAAAGCATTTCCCTGTTTAGAGATAAGAGTAAATGTGAGTCTTTGTTATCAGTGATTAATTCATTACACTGCAGAGTCTCCCTGTGGTATCTGGCCCCACTGCGTGGTTTCAGAAGCCCATGTACCTGGCTGTAGTAACTGGCCCATCCCCAAACTCCATTTTGCCTTATCTCCTTGCCAACACTGCTTGGTGATTTTTCTTTTCTTTTCTTTCTTTTTCTTTCTTTCTTTCTTTCTTTCTTTCTTTCTTTCTTTCTTTCTTTCTTTCTTTTTTTTTTAGGGGAGAGGGGGGTGGGGGGTTGGTTTAAGGGAAGTCTGCCAGGGAGGAAGGGTGTGTGTGTGTGTGCATGCACGTGCATGTGTGTGCCTGTCACAGTATCTGAGGCTATCTCATTACGTTAGAGAAATGAGGGAACAATTCACTGAAACAGCCTCTAACGAATATCTGCCTGCAGAGCACTGGATTGGGTGGGTGTCAGGAGACCCAAACCCCGAGCCTACTTTTCTTCTCCCTCCTTGAACCTTTCACATAAATTTAATAAGAATGTGTTGTTGTTAGGAAAGTTGCTAACCAGGGGGATGAAACGGGTTTCAGCTTTCATGCCAACTTCAATTGATTGGTAGTGACTGTGAACAGTGCAAGATGGAGAAGGATTCTGAGGACGCCAAGGGGTTCGATGGATGAGGACACCCCGATTGATTATTCATGTCTGCCAGGGGCCCAGGAGTGGCTACATCCTACAGTAATGAAATAAATAGTAATAATAAATAGTGATGATGATATAAATAATAATCACAGTATTTACAATAAAACCTTCTTGGTCAGGTCATTGGGAATATCAAGTAAAATCATGGTTGTGGAGGTGCTCTGTGACCTAGACAGATGGACTCACGGTGTCTGGGCTATTATTAATGCTTTGATTATGAATCACGATTTCCTTGTTCACGATACTTGATCCTTTCCCTCACGGTATTGCCAGGCCTTGTCATAAGCCTGGAGGCAGCAGCAGTGTGGAAGGAGATCTGTTCATTCATTAATTCATTCATTCCTGCACCCAGCATTTCCAGCTCTGTTCATTTATTCGGGATGCATTTCGAAGGGTCTTTTAAGATCCAGGTACTGGCGCCAAGACAGTCCAGGTGTCTCTTCAGAGACCCAGGAACGGTTGACCTTTGGATTTGATCTTCAAGGAAAGGGAAAACTTTGGTTTCCACCTAGGCTTGTGGCCCCTCAGAGGCTCTGGTGCTGGACGATGAGCAACTAGCGGGACCACTGGTGAAGATGCCAAGCTCCAGAGCCCAGTGCTTGATTTATGTGGTAGGTGATCCCAGAAAGCACTGCTAGGGGGTGGTGACATGACTCAAGGACAGAAGAAGCCAGTTCAGGGGGCATTCATGAGCAGGTAACCACTGTGGGTGAGTGGGGCTCCCTCAGGCTGGGCAGCTCTGAGAGGCATAATGTAGAAAGGGCTCAGAATTGTCCCACCTGGGAGTGAGGAGGCAGAGGTAGTTATCTACCAGCTTTCATCCATCGGTTGAGGGCTGTTCCTGGGGCACTAGTTACCTGACTTTTTTAGCCATTCCACATGCAGGCCAAGTTTGCCTGCAGCTAGAGAAAACTCCAGGGCAGAGGATTCCAGGTGCCTGAATTAGGAAGCTTTGGGTGTGTGCAAATCTGGTGAGTGCAAAAGTGACATGGGCAGGGTACCCACAGCATCTTCCTCCTTCAAGAGAATCACAGATATTTAATCAGCTGCAGCATTTAAAGATCATCTGATCAGCCATCTCCTTACCAGGCAGAGGAAAACAAAGCTCAAAGAAGATAGAAGAAGCATACAAGTTCACCTAGCAAGCCACGAGCAAGGATGACAACCCTCAATGCCAGTTGCAATGTTATGGGTGCCAAGGTCAACCAGGTACGATGGGAGGGACTTTGCATAATTGTCTCCAACCCTTGCCATTGCACCACAAGGAAGATGTTACTGTTCCATTTACAGTTAAGAAAACTGGACTCTGAGAGGTCAAATATTTGCTAAAGGACACCAAGCATAAGTAGCAGAGATAGGATTCAGATCTGTGTCTGTCTGTCTCCATAACATGGGATCTTTTCACCTCTCTACAGAGCCAGCAGGAGCCTCCAGGGATAATTCAGAGCCCAAGGTCTTGCCCCTGCCCCGCAAGGCACCCTCTAGGTCAAGGGCCTCAATCCACATGTCTTAAACTCCCCTGAGAGCCCAGAGCTAGCCCACCACTGGGCATCTCTGCTTCCCCTTTGGCTATACCTCTTCCTGAGAGGAACAGCCTGGAGAGGAAGCGGGACTGGGTTGGGAGCTGAAACCTACACAAAATGGGGAATCCTAGCGAGCCCAACACCATGAAGGAGCTGCAGACGGAGTAGGTTATCAGCTGTGAGCCCTGAGGAAAGGCACAGAGACCCTGTGCCTCACTATCCCCACCTGTGAAATGGACGATAACAACAATCTGCACTTCTTGTTTAACCTGTACTCCTTGTACCAGTTACTCTTTCCACCACTTTGTGGGTATTAAACATTGATTCTCAAACTAAATGCAGTAGGTGCTACTAACATCATCCCCACTTCACCTATGAGGTAACCGAAGCACAGAAAAACGGAGGGACTCGCCCAAGGTCATTCAGCCCTGGGATTAGAAACCCAGGTGGCCTGAATCTCAATCTGTCATTTTCACCACTCTGGCGAAAGGTACAAAGTGAGCCACTTCCTCCAATATATAAACACATAATCCTTGCTTTCGAAGTGGTTTTGGCAAACATTCACTCATTCTCAGGGCAAGTACTATTATGGTCTACATAGTTTTCTAAAGAGGAAACAGATCCAAGAGGTGCCAAGGTCAACAGCAAGTCAGGTGTAAAGCTCAGTGACAATCCCCCTGCCGGGCCCTCTCTGGATTCAGTGAGGAGAGGTTCCAAGCAGGGAGGGGGGTCGAAGTAGTAGAGGGGAATGGGGTGTTGGCGGGCTGCCAGCTCCCAGCTCTAAGCCTCTTATGTACCCCGTACACCGGCCTCTCATCCGCACCCCGACTGCAGCCCACAGGGCCGACCGCGGCAGCTGCGCTAACTCGGCAGTTTGTGGACCTCGGTACCAGGAGCAGGGACCGCTGGGCCCCATGGAGCCCGGAGGTGTCCCCAGTGGCACCCGCCTGCGGCGGCGAGAGTGAGAACCCTCGGGAGAGTTTATAAGGGAGCTGAGGGCAGGAAAGATAATTGTAGAGGGTCCCTTGAGGCCCATAGAAGCAGGCCGAGGTTGGGGGAGCGCTGGATTGGGGTTGGGGGCGGAGGAGGGGGGACAGGGCACAGACAGAATTATTAGAAGCTGGGAAGGTGCAATGATGCGCCTGGCATGCCCGCTTCAGAACGGAACAGCGACCTCCTGAACACCCACTTGTGTCTATGAGAGACATTTCTCACTCTGCCTCCCCCGTCCCTCCAACACACACACGGAGCAAGAAATTCCCCAGACTGGAAAGCAGGGTAGAGAGGAGAGAGAAAAACTAACAGAAAGGACTGGAAGAGGTGCAATCCCACCCTGAGACTGAGAAACAGAGACCCCGGGGCGCGGGGAGAGACGGACGGGGTCCTCCAGCCTGGCGAGGGGCCTTAGTCCCTCCTCTAAAAGGTGATGAAAGGCCCAGTTCCACCTCCCCGTCTCCCGCCTCCTCGCTTCCGCATCCCTTCTCTTCCTTCCCTCACCTCCCGCACTGTGTTTGCAGAGGCTCCAAGAGGGACGCCAGTCCCTGCCTGGAAGGACGCCCCTGGGTTCTCACTTCCCTCAAGAACTCCCCTTTTAAATCCTGGCTTGGTCCCTTGGCTGCGAGGGGTGGCCTTGGCAGCCTCTGTGTGCGTCCCTGCCAGGGCTGGAGGGGCGAGAATAAAGGAGCCTGAGCCGGGTGGCCTGGGACTTCCCTTTCCTCATAGAGTCTATGCTCCCCAGGCCCCGGAGAACTGGCTCCCAGCCTCAGCCCTGGCAAGCCACTCCCAGTGGGAGTCAGTCCCCTCATCCGTGTAGGGGATGATAACGATGAGAACAACCCCCATTGCCCTCCTGGAGAGTCTGCACTCCTGAGAGCCTTCAAGTTCTAACTCCCGCCTCCCTCAACCTTCCCACTCTTCCCTCCCTCCGTGCTCCAGCCCCCGCCACACCATGCTCTCTCCTGACTCCAGGCCTAGGCACCTGCTGTGCCCTCTGCCTGGAATGCCTTCCACAGTGATGGCAAATTAACCATGTTTCAAGGACCCCTCTCACAGCTGGGGGCAGAACAGGGCCTTGTCAGGATCTGGCCAGTTTGCAGTGGGGCCTTTCAAACCAGGCCTGACACTCTGTGCTACAGTGCTCCATGGAGTCAGAACCCCCTTTTTCTCTCCTAAGAGACCCAGCTCCCCAGCCCACAGAGCAGGGACTTCATGAGCAACTTTGCAGGAATGGGCAGGAGAGAGGAGGAAGGAGAGATGAGGAGAGTAAGTAAAGAGAAAAATTTCTCATCACTGGGCCACTGTCTTCACAGCAAAGTTTTTTCTTTTTAATTGATTAGGATAGATTATTATACAAGTAATCCATGTTTAATATAGAAAGCAAACTCACAAAAATACCAAAAGGAAGAGAATAAATCTCTCATACCCTCAGCACCTACTGATAAAGAGCACTGAGGTTTTGGTGTGGAACCTTCTAGAGTTTTGTCTGCATACATGTGTGTATGGCAGGTGTGACTTCTACTCCAGAAACTCCAGGTTCAAGAGATAGCACAGCACCTTATTTTTCTAGAATCAAAATTAAAGCTTTCTCCGGGACCTATCCCACCTGGAGCCCAGCACCCATGGTAATTGTAGCCCCACGTTTCCTCCATGGTCTTGAGACTCAACATCTGTCTGTCTGTTTATCTATCTATCTATCTATCTATCTATCTATCTATCTATCTATCTTTACCTATCTCTTTGTTCAAAGCAGCCATAAAAATTTTGCATTCTTAATCATTTCCCCCAAATCTTGAGTCTTCCCTTTCTCAGCAAATGGTTTCTCCAACTGCCCAGTTGCTTGAGCAAGAAATAGGGGGCTCACTCTCCATTCCTCACAGCCAAACCATCACCAAATTCCGTTGTGTGCACCCCAAATCTACCTCCAGTCTGTCCCCTACTTTCTGTCTCCACAGCCACATCCAGTCCAGCCTCCGCCCAGCACCCAGAGGGACATGAGACACTAGATCAGTCCTGGGCATCGACATCCCTCTGAGCCCCGTGCGTTGCTTCCCATTGCTCCAGGACGAATGCTGACCCTTTCCATGTCCACGTGGTGCGGCCCCAGCCTCTCCCGCAGGCCACATGCTCCCCTCCCCGACTTTTCCCCTCCACTCTAGTCACAGAGCCTCCCCTAAACACCCGTTTCCTCTCGTCTCAACGCTTTCACACGTGCCGTTCCCTCTGCCAGAAACACGCGTCCCCTTTTTCCCCTTCCCCCTGGTTAAAGCTCGCCATTTGTTCAGAACTCAGTGGAGCTGGCACTTCATCAGGAAAGGCTCCCCGGCTGCTACTCCACCCAGCAGCTCAGAGGTCCCTGAACCTCCAGCCTGCCCTCACCCTAGTTTGTCACTTTATACCTGTCCTGTCTATCGTTTTTGCTCACTGATCAATCCCCAGTGCCTAGCACGGGGCCTGGCATAAAGCAGGCCCTCAGGCTTTGTACCATAGATGAGTGAGTGCATGTATGAATGCATGAATTCCCAGGGGACTGGGACTAATAACTATTTTGCAGTCACACCCTTAAGGAAATGTCCCTTGGTTCCTCTCTTTTTTCACCTCCACATTCAGTTAATCAGCGAATCCATAGACTTTAACTACAAGATATGCACTGAATTCACTGTCCCCACTTCCATCACGCCCACCCCGTTAAAACCGCAGCCGCTTCTCACAGCAACGGTCTTCCCTCTTCCTCTCTGTCCTCCTCCATATGGATTATTCTCCACACAGATGAAAAGAGCAGTCAGGGGCCCATTTGAAATATGCAAAATCAGATTTTGCCAGTGACTCTGCTTAAAACCCCCCAACGGGCTTCCCACTGTGTTTGGAGTAACATTTGACTGCCTTCTGGTGGCTTCCAGAGCCCTCCCCGGTCTTAGCCTGCCCTTCCCTGCCCGCCTCCGACCCCCACTGCGACTCAGCTCTTGCTTCAGCCACACTGGCTCTTGGGCCTTCGGAAAATGTGGTAAACTAGTTCCCATCCCGGAGCCTTGGCCCTCGCCCTTCCCCCAGCCTGGCATGCTTCTCCCCACATCTCCACAGGCCTCAGCTCAAATGTCACTTCCAGAGAGAGGCCATCCTGGCCACATGTCACCCTGTTTTATTATCTTCACAGCAGTTATCATTAACTGACATCTTTGATGTGTTTGTATGCCCACTGTCTATCTACCACCCCCTCACCCTCCACCGGAGACCTTGCCTGGTTGGCTCATAGCTGGAGCCCCTGCGACCCAACGGGCAGCCGCATAGTAGGTGTTCAGTACACATTTGTCAAACAACTGAAAGGCCCTCCACATGCCTCTGCATCTCCTACGTCTGTTTGGAGTTACGGTACAGACCCAGATGTGTTATTTTCCCTTGTTAATTACCTCACAGTAATTATAGTAAGAAGTGTAAGTACAGAATGCATTAATGGGGGAAAACATAAAAGATTTCATGCAATGGCTCGCAGAACCCTAGAACTAGATATGGGCCCCCCGCAGCCTGCTGGAATTCTGCAGTGGGGAACTTGGCCTCTGAGTCAGGAGCTGGAGCCCTAAGCCCCCCTTACTTTCTACCCCTTCTCTGGAAAATCATTCCCAGCCTGCCTCTACCTCAGTGGAAGCAGTCGTGGGACTGGTGGGGCCTGGGCCCTTCCTGGGTTACAAACTTATCCCTGAAGAGCTGGGGGGTGAAGTGACGTTGGGCAGATGGCTCAATTTTTCCGAGCCTCAGTTTTCTCTTCTGTAAAATAGGGATAGTGATACCTCCTCCCCTAGGATTGTTACAGGCCCCAAGAGAGATAACGTGTGCAAAGTGCCGTAATGGGTTTCATCCAGGTCGATTCTCTGCTTTCCCTTCTCAGAGAAGAGACATGCTCCCTGCTTTCCCACCTCATGGCATCCTGTGACTCTCCTCTTCAGGAGAAACGGTGTAGGTCTGTCCATTTACTGCTTTGCCCTCCTGTACTCTGAAAAACCAGGTTGATTTTGACTAGGATGGTGAAAAATGTTTTTAACATGGTTGTTGTAGACCTAGAGTTTCAAAAAAGGTGTTATTGGTGAGCATGCCACATCTCCATGAATGAATTCCCAGGTATGCAGCCAACTGTACAGCTTGTGGCAGGCTGTCTACATCTCTGCTTGCCTTGGTCGGTCTCCCTCTCTCTCTCTCTCTCTCTCTCTCTCTCTCTCTCTCTCTCTCTCTCTCTCACACACACACACACACACACACACACACACACAGAGGCGCACACACAATGCCAGTCTTGCCCCACACTAAGCAAAGAGAGAACCACAAAAGCTCCCAGGAGTGGAAACCACTGAGAGACCTGGCCTCGTGAGGCTGAAATGACATGGGGATGAGAAAGAGCCTAAAGTAAACTGTAAAGAGCTGGAGAGGTGAGTAAGTGCTGATATTCCAGAACCAGCTCTTTGGTCCTTTGCAGCTGCTGGAGTGGATCTTGGGCTGGAGTTTTGCATCCTGATGACCCTGAGACGCCCTCTTGTGGGCATCAGTGGTAGCATCAAGTTTTCCAACTTTTTCTACTTTCTGCCAGGTTAGAGTCTTGTTTTCTTTTCTTGACTTTTCTTTTTCTAAGTGCTGTTTAATTCTGTGCCACCTGAATAGGCTACCCACAAATCACCACCTACTGTATTCCACAGAGTTGTAAGATAAAGATCCAATCTCATTGTTGATCCTACATTTAAAAAATTAAGTATCTATTTCACTTTTAAAAAACTGTTATATAAAATTTTGAAAATACCAAAAGCACAAAGAAGGAAGTAAAACTCAAGAGTAAGCTTTCTTACTAAATCACAGCCAGCAGGAGAAGGGAATGCGACTACAGTTTTCCTGGTTCACTAGACGTTTATTTAGAAAAAATAGAAACATCTTAGCAAAACATTTTGTCAGATTGAGCTCAATTCCAAGCTTGGGCGTCTGAGTTTGGGGGCGCGAATCAGTGCACCCTATAAGTGAAGACTCTTCCCGAGTCCCTGTCCCCACACCTGTTGTTTTCCTTCCGACTGTGGCGCCCATGCAGTAAGCTCAGTGGACAGAATGGGCTCTGAAGTACTGAGTTCATTTATTCATTGGGCAGTGAGTGTTGACCATCTCTTTATTGACTTTAGAGATACAGAGAAAACTAAAACATGGTCCTTGCCACTTATAAATCATGATCTGGACTAGACACAATTAGATAATCAGACAGTCACAAAGCACTCTGATGGGAGAACAGGGTACAGCGGGAACCTGGAGGCTAATCCTGGCTTTACTACTCCCCAGCTGTGTGACTTCGGACAAGCCACACCCACTCTCTGAACCTCAGTTTTCACATTATAAAATGGGGATGATAATAATAACTATCTTATTAAATTAGGATGAAGATTGGATGGCAATAAAGTGCACGTGTAAAACACATAGCACACAGAGCAGTCCCTTACTAAATGCTACTTTTCTCCATCCATACTAAGTTCTCTTTCTTCAGACTCTGAAGAGGAAATTTGCCCACAATTCCCTGTTAAAGTCTGAATGTTTATTGGACTTTTGTGAAGAACATGAAATTTTATATGTAATCAGTACTGGAAAGGGTCCTAGGAATCATCCAGTCAAAAGGAAACTAGGGCCCAGAGAAGGAAGAAGATTGACCTGGAGTCACACGGCAGATATGAAGGTGCACTACACTTGGTCCTTAAGATTCCAGACTCTGCACGGAGGACCTTGTGCTTGAATCCAAGGCTCCACTACTCACTTGCTAGTTTAGGCAACCTTCCACATCTCAGTACCCTGATCTGTAAAATGGGCATAATAACCTTCTTCCTAGGATTTATGGGACGATTATATTAACTCATTCTTAATCCAGAGCTCGGTCTTACTATTCCTAGAATTTACATAGCTCAGAATTTTAGGAAAGCAATTCTTCATTCTGTACATCTGGCATCCAGAACTTATAAGTCAAGACTTAGCTCAAGTCCTTCCTAAATGTAAAGGCCTCTTGATGGAAGCCTTGGGTGAGAGGAGACAAGCTCCCATTCCAGGCAGCCCAGGGGTAAATTAGGATCAAAGAGAATTAAAATCAAAGTGGTGCCACCTCCCCATCTCCCAGATGAACCTCGCTTAACATCACATCAATGAATATGACTAGGTCATAATTTAAGAAAATAGGCTGCCTCTTGGTCACTGATAGTCCGTTATCTCTCTTGGCATGCCCAAGATAAATTATACTGGTTGAAGATCAAGAACAAAATGCCAAAGATTGCATCAAAACATCAGATTAAATAAAAATAAAAACAAACAAGCATCAGAATAAGTTAGCATCTGGGTGAACTATTGCTAATGGTGCCACCCCACTGTGTTTCCTCTTTTCTTTCAAAAATAGCTGTATGCTCAGAAGCCTTTCAGGGGTCACTAAAATAGAAAAGAAGTCCCTTGAGATTGGTTGCAAACTCCAGTTTATCCATTTCTGTTTCCATATCACAATGGAAAATCACCAAGGCTGCATGGAGATCTGTAATGATTTTCTGTACACTCGCGTAAACAAAAGAACATACAATTTTCCTTTTCTTCCCAGTAGAGCTTTTTATTTTTCATTTTTCTAGTTCAGGGAAATGTTAAGATCATTTAGGGGGGTTGTTGAAATGTCTTGAAATCAAAGATGCAATACTAAAGAAATATTTAGAGAAAAAAGAAGCGGGTCGACGGGGCTGTTGTTTGTGGCGAAGTCAGTTGTTTCATTTCATTATAAGGTTTTCGGTGCTTTCAGGAAGCAAGTGCGAGAAGGGGTGAGAGAAGTGGAAATTTCAGAAAGGCAAGGATGTCAGGCTCTCGTGGAAGTCAGGGGCACCCACTTCGGGTTGATAAGACAATCTATATTCTTAAGTGATTGATTTATAGACTATTTTCAAAAATGGTCATCGCTGACAACTTGATCTCCCAGTGGAGAGTGTCAGGCCACATAAAGCTGTGGAAAGAACTCTGCTTTCGGCTCAGACAAACTCAAGTCTCTATTTCGCTCTGTCGTTATTGGCAGGTGACCCTTGACAAGGTTTTATTCCCATGAGCCTTGGTTTCCTTGTCAGCAACGTGCGGTTTATTATCACAGAAACATTTCGGAAGTACCTAGAACAGAGCCTGAGACGCAAAGTTAACGCTGTCCCTCCTCCCTTTACCATTGTGAACGGGCTCTGGCAAATAGTATCTTGTTGATTTCTCCAAAACCATCTGAGGTCCTCAAAGCTGGAATCTTTTTTCCTACTTTTAGTCCCCTAAAGACAATTCCCTCCTTTGCGAAGAGCATGGGTCTTTTGAGGGGACACATAGTCCTGGGTTCCAGTCCCAGCTCCATCCAGTGATGTCCTCAACTAATGACATCCCGCAGGTGTTCTACACCTGTATACCTCAGTTTCCCTCTCTGTGCCTCAACACCTAGCCCGCTGGCCTGGTCACTGCATGAGCAACAGCCCTGAACATAACAAGCTCTTAGCACATTCTGGACATTAAATATGGTCCCCGTACTTCAGGGAACAGAGTGGGGGGGACATCAGAGCCCCCAAGTCATCCACAGAGGAGAGAGACACTGTGGGTCTAATCGAGAAAGCAGACAATGCCCCCGGCACTGAGATGTGGGCCACACGTTCATAAAGTGGCCATTCGCCACAGCCTCATTCATCTTCCCGTGTCCCAGTTTGCCTCTTCTCCCAAGGGACAGGCACAGCTGCTCACATCATCAGGACTGGGCTTGGGGAAAGGTCATGAGATGACCGATGTGGTCAGAGGTGTGACGTTTTCGCAAGGACCCAGCCTAGGAGGCCCCGTGGAGCCAAGGGAGTCCCCAGCTCTCTTCTTCTCAAGCATCTGAGTTCACTACAGCCTCCTCCAAGTCTCTGGCACTCTAGAGCCATGGTTGGCTTTTAAAAAAAAAAAAGGAAGGAAGGAAGAAAATATGAGTTCAAGGGAAAGGGTGTGCAAGAGTCGTGTGCAGTGAGTCAGGAGACGATGGCCCCAGTGCCAACTCTGCCTAGGTGACCTTGAATATGGCCTCAGCTTCCACATCTGTACATTCTCATCTGCTCCCTCCGTCTCAGGAAAAACAGGGCGAGCCCCAGCCCCGTGGCTGGGCAATTCCCCTGTGCTCCTGAAAGCCAAACACAAATCACTTGCAGAGATGCATCAGACCACACCTGTGCCCTGCTGCAAGGTAAACCGAGGGGGTGGACTGGAGCAGGATGTGGTCCCTGCCTCAGAGAAGCCCACGGTCCGGCAGGAGCACAGGTGCAGACGAGATCCAGCGATGAGATCCTCAGTGGAACACACAGGCCTGTGGCAGCCCAAGAGTGCACCCCAAAACCCAGCCCACATGGGAGCTAGGATGGTCTCCCAGAATAAATTATGGCTACTCGGTTCTTTGAGGTTAAGTGGGACTTCATGAGAAAGAATTCCTTCCGAGAAAAAGAAATACCATATGCAAAGATGCACATCCAGGGAGCGACCCAGTGATTCTGAGGGCTATATGTGATCAGGGGAGGTGGGAAGTGCCTTTGAAGAAGGGGGAGCCAGAGTATGCAGGTGTCAAATCAGGGGTCTAGTGCAAACAGGTTGACATAATTCCTGCTAATAGCCTTTAAAGAGAGATCTTTCCGGCTAGAGTAAAATTCCAGGGACGGGCTCTGATTGGCCCACGCTGGTTTCATCTGTTCATCCTCGGGCCAGGGGAAGGAGACGGTGCTTTTCCAACTTGGCTACATTCTAGAATCACCTGGGGCATTCTTAAAAACCCCACTGTTGAAGCCATAGCCCAGACCAGTTAAACCCTGACATCTGGGGATGCTCTAACTGAACCACACCAAGTGAGGAAGGGGTAGTTCCCCAAATAAAGGGGTTGGGGTTGCTGTGATCAGGGAGGGCTGGGTGGACCAGATTCCACCCTACCAGGAGGCCAGCAGGGGAGCCGCTGACAGTCCAGCAGAGAAAACAGTGTGAAGGGAGCCACCGAGACCAATAGGACTAGCATAGCAGTTCATGGATGGAGAGGGTGCTGGTCTGGGTTTCCCATCCTGCTGGGAAGAGGCCTGGCCATCTCCTCCTGCCCTGGGGGGTGGCTAGGGTACAGCATGGAGCCCTGGAGCAGTACGGAGCAAACATGGGCCCACACCCGGCTCTACCCCGCTGCAGCGCGGTGCTGCCCCACTCCTAGTCTAAGTCTTCCTGCCGTAAATAAGGCTTTTTCAGCACCAACAGCCTGTGACCCTTGCTAGGTCTGGCTGGGCCCAGCCGCAGCGGGTTTGGATCAGTACCCAGTCTCTGGAAAAGGGAAACGTGCTCATCTCCCTCTCACTGCCCCAGGTAGTGGCCCAGGTGAAATCTTAGGTCAATGGAAAGGATGGTTCGGAAAGAAAAGCGAGTAAAATAACCAAGCAAATGCTTTGAGAAAAAATTCAAAATCCTGTGTAATTGGAAGGTGATATTTATGCCAGTCATTAACAAGACAGCATTAATAGATCAGGGCACACAGATTTCCTTTAATAGGGGTGAAAAAGGATGAAATTAGTAAACTTCCAGGCCTGAGCGAGTGCTATGCAGAGGATCCTGCCCTGTA
Organism: Eidolon dupreanum; assembly: GCA_028627145.1. NCBI lineage: Eukaryota > Metazoa > Chordata > Mammalia > Chiroptera > Pteropodidae > Eidolon > Eidolon dupreanum. Next base: position 147,710,364 of record CM053509.1, on the reverse strand, counting down.
GGCTTTTGTTAACTTCAAGATCCTGCAGTGTCACCATAAAGGTCCGGTCCCTACTGCACTGGGCTCTGGGGTTCTGGAAGTCCTGGGTTGCTCGGGCTGGGCTTTCATAATCTTGCTAGGCTCAAAGATCAGATCCTTTTGCTAATGGGGAACAGCTGAGGGGTTCAAGGCCATCAGCAGATGGCCAAGCTGACATTATTTGTTATTTAAATTAACCATCAGGCCTCTCATTTTAATCCACCTGATGGGGCATCTCATGCATGTTGTAATTAGCCAGAGGGAAACTGGGCACGAGAAGGAAGCCTGTGTTGTTGGAGCATTCATCTTGTTTTTATCTAACAGGACCTAACAAGGTCATCCTTGTGTGGAAATCAAGAGACACAAATGGCTGCTTCAAGGGAACTTGCTGAGAAAACAATTGCCATGGAGATGAGTTTGTGTATATGAAAAGGCAAGCATTGGCGCGAATGATAGCCCCTCCCAGTCTGTCTGCATCGTAAACACTGATCATACCTTCCAGCCAGGCACTCAGCCTTTATTTCTGTGTCTTAATAATTCTCGGTATTCAGAATGAATTCCAGAATTTGGTGGCCCACATTGGTGCCCTTTATCAGATCTTTCTCTGTGCATGGTGAGCTGTGGCTTTTTAAATTCAGCCTGGAATGTCACAGACCTAACGCCATCACCCATAGGAACCTAATGCATCAAAGGACAACATTTGCGTTCCTTTGAGAGACATTATTCCTTCCAAGAAATGCACATCTCCCCAGAACGACTCAGGATATGATCACCTCTCCAAAGATGCAAACTCATTTGTTCCCTCATTGTTTGTTCATTTATTGATGCGTCGGTTCAACATCTATTTATGAGTGCTGTCGATGAGGCGGGGCCGGTGTCGTGTGTAGGATCCAGCCAGAAGCCAGACAGGCTTGTCCTACCATTGCGACACTGACAGTGCAGTTGGAGAGACTTAGAATGAACAAGAAATTACAACTGAGATGAAGGTTGTGACAGATGAGCACATTGGTGGGACAAACACAAAGCTGGAAGGGGGTGGTCAGTGCGTCCAGACCCTCTGGCAGGCGTCCACAACCTTTTTGGTAACCGGGACCAGTTCTCCTATGAGAATCTAATGCCTGACGATCTGAGGTGGACCTGAGGTGCTGATGCTGGCGCTGGGGAGCGGCTGCAAAGACAGATGAAGCTGTGCTCACTTGCCAGCCACTCACCTCCTGCTGTGTGGCCCGGTTCCTGCGGTTCCTGCGGTCTGTGGCCCGGGGATTGGGGATCCCTGCTATAAGGGAAAGTGACTTGTAAGCCAAGCTGTCCATGATGAGAAGGAGGGGATGGAAGAGCTTTCTGGGTCAAGCGAGCAGCATGTGTAAAGGCTCTGTGTCTGGCCTGTGAGAGGAACTGCTTATCCCAGCTCAACAGTAGACTTGTGGGGTAAAAGAGGTAGGAGAAATAAACAGTGTCCAGTGTTTGTAGGGCCTTGTGAGCACAAGCTCTTTGGCTTCATCATGAGGATGATCGAGGGCCATGAAAGCGTGTTGGAGGAAAAGACACTATCAGACTTGCTTTTTCCATCTCTTTGGTTCCAGGATAGAGGATAGCTTGTAGGGAGCAGATGCAGGGAGGAACCCCAGCATTGAAACTGGCTCTTTTTGGAGACTCAATTGCTATTTCAGGCTATTCAGCTACTTTTGAGTAGAATAAAGGAGGTGGATCACAAAATGTCAATTGGGAAAATGGAGGAGTATTATACAAATTAAGGAATTCTCTAGTGACATCTGCCTTTGGCCAAAAGGAAATGAATAAGTCAGGATGATACTTGATGTAACGAACAACCCCAAAATTTCAATGCAAACACAATTAAAGTTTAGTTTTGCTCATGCAACCATCCAGCAGGGGTGTTCCTGGTTGTAAAGCTCTCCTGGGTGGCTGGCTCTCCTCCAAGTGGTGACTCATGGACCCAGGCTCTTTCTAACTTGTGGCTCTGCAGGATCCTCTGCATCCAGTCAGCACATGATGTAAGAACACAAAGACTCATGTGGGGAACTTTTCACGGCTTAGGCTTGCAAGCTGAGTATTTCACTCCCACCTACACTTTATGTGTCAGAGCCCGATGGCATGGCAGCACCTTACTGCAAAGAGCGTGGAAAATGCAGGCCGTCTGTGTGAGCGCAGGAAGAAAGGGAACTAGTTTGGAGGAAAACCAGACTATTTCCGCCCCTGAGGAACTGCCACTGGAAAACTGAGACCTAAAGAAGAAAACCCACTTGCCTGTGGTCACCCATCAGGTTGGAGATGGAAAGGAAACCAGAATCCTAAAATCTTGATGCTAAGGTCACACCACTTTCCCCCTCACTGTCGCTGGCGTACTTACCAATGTGTGGTGGAGCCATGCTGCTCTGACGTACGAAGAAATAGAAAATCAATCCAGCAAGCTTTTATTAGGCCTGCTGTTTGCAACTGATAAAAGATGGATGACAAATAAATGATTTTCCATCTTCAACGGCTCACAGTTTCCCAAGCAGAGCAAAGCATGTGCCAGGAACACTCAGAGGAGAAAGAAAATGGCGCCCAGCCTCTTGAAGGAAAAAGGTGTGAGCTCAGCTGCAGACTGGGAAGATTTGGCTTTTGTTTCCATTTCGTTGTCTTTCCACTTTTCTCAGAGAGCAGAGGTACTCATCTCCTCACTCCCAGCACAATCTCACTGCTGAACTGTGCCAGACCCTTCTCAAAGATTTGCTTTTCGTCTTTTAATTCGCTTTCTCCTTCATCCCTGATTCCCACTACCATCCCCCTTCCCCCACAGACATCCTCAGTAATGTAGTTGATATCTGTTCTTAAATATGCATGAATACCGATAGAACACGTCATGCGTTCTGTGTTTGTATATGCTTTGAATTAACGTGACTAATTCATGCTGTAGCTCTCAGTCTGGTTCTTTTTTCCCCCACTCAGCACCAAGGCGTGTTCAGTGGTGTGTAATAGTTGTTTTTCCCTGTGCACAATATTCTATGGTGAGAATCTGGCACATCTTTCTCATCCATTTTTCCAATGAAAGACACCTGGGTGGCCTCCAAGCTCCTGACCCTCCAATCTGTTGCTGTGGCAGCTTTGCAGGGGTTCCTTTTGTCCTACGAGATATCTCTGAGATAGAGGGCCAGAGCGGTCTTGCTGAGCCTTGGATAAATACTTAACTTCACATCCTTAACTGTAGGCAAATGGTTTTCAAAAGTAGCCCAGGTAATGTCTCTTTGAAAACTCATAGGAAGCTCCTCTCCAGGTAGATGCTGCCCTACAAACCCCTGGCCAGGCTGCCAGGTATTGATTTGTGTGCTTAGAAGGGGGTTCCCCTTCCTCCGGCCACAGCCAGCCTAGGCAGGGTTCATGGCTTGACATGGGGCAGTGACTGCCTTTTGGTACCTGCTTGATCTCTCAGCCAACTGCCATTGTCACACTGTCCTTGACATTCCTGAGAATGGCTGCCAACTGCAGGGTGGAAGCAAACATTCCCTTCTCCCTGGAACCCTGGGGTTGCCACCTTTCTGTCACCATTCTAAGGTTTAGAAGGAGGCCTCTGGGTGTGGCTTTTATTTGCATATCTTGGATTTTAGTGCATCTGTGCATCTCTTCATGAATTTGTTGGTCATTAGATCTTCTCCCTCTGTGAATTCCCTCATCATATATTTTGTGACTATGTGTATTGAATTTACTGATTTTTTCTGCTTTATTGATCAGATGGAAGCCTTTGTATATTATAGATAATAATCCCTTTCTGTTTTAACTGTAGTCTTCTCCCTGTTTGGCATCTGTTTGCCTACTCCGCTTGTACTCTCTTCTGCTGAACAGAAGCCCTTAATTTTGATATAGTCGAATTTAACAATTTTGTCTGATTTTTGTGCCTCTTTGGTCTAGTTAGGAAGTCTTTCCCCACTCCGCTTCCCCAGTCAGAAACTTATTATCCCCAATTTTCTTCCTCTCCCTTCAGAGTTTTCACTTTACATCTTTAATCTATCTGGACTCCAGCTTTTGTATGGAGTAAGGCAGATTTAGCTTTATTTTTCTCCCTATAGCAGGCCAGTTTTCCACAGACTAAGTGGATCCATCCTTTCCCCATTGTCTTGTGTCGCCTCTGTACCATAAACTATTACCAAGTCTGTGCCACTGTCTAATGACCTTTCTATATCCTTTACCACACTGCTTTTATCACTGTGGCTCTACAGTTGGTCTTAATAGCTGATACATCAGGACTAAGCTTTAAAAAATGGAAACAGGAAAAGGGCAACAGCCCAGGAAGACTGTTGCACACAAGCCAAGACCTAGAAACTGCCGTCCCCACTTGTCACTTGCCCAGCTCTTTCCTGCCCTTCAGATCCCTGACTGAACCATCGCCTTCTCAGCGAAGTGGCCCTGCCCCCGTCATTCCCTATCATAGTACTGTACTCACTCCATATATATAACACACACAATTTGTAATTAAAATGAACTTGCTTATTTATAATCTACTTCCCTCTCCAGTCAGCAAACTCTTTGAGGACAGAAACTTGGTTCATTTTAAGTGGTACCCAGCACAATGCCAGGCCCACGACTAGAGTTAGCTTTTACTGAATGCTTGAATACTTAAGCTCTATGCTAAGCACTTCGTGCGTGTTGGCTTATTTACACCCCACCCCCTTGCCAACTCTATGCAATCGGTACAATTATTATCTACTTTTTGTAGACAGAGATTGGGTGAGGCACGGAGAGTTTAAGCGACTTGCCAAAGGCTACATAGCTGCAGAGTAGGTAAGCATGGCTTTGAACTCAGTCTGGCTCTAAAGTTTATGTTTATATCCAGTGGTTAGACCACCTCTCCATACACCACAGAATGTAGTGAATGAATGGAAGAATGGATAAATGCAGAAGAGAAAGGAGAGGGTAGATCAGATGATTATAACAAACACATTTGTGCACAGCTTCTTTCTCCAAGTTATTATGCTCCTAATGAGAGTTATTTTTTCCTCTAAGATGATGATTTTCATAAATTATGGAAAATTCTTTGGTCATTGCTTTTTATGTTATGGCCTGGGGTGGAGCATAGGGGGGGTGATGAATGATTTTTTAAGTTCCTTCACATTGAATTCTCCAAGACAAGACTGCATGTAGAATCTATAATTAATTATTATTCACACTTAATATAGTTAGATAATGTGAACACATACTTTCCATTAATTTATGTGGCTGATTCCTCATAATTTTCCCATAGGTATAGTTCACTGATTTCTCAAGTTATTAAAAATTAAAATTCATATTAGAGAGTTAGAGGAGGCTGGTGTCCCTTTACCTATTTTTAGTCTAATGGCACAGCTGGGTAGGGGATTCATTGCAACTGCTTCCTTTGGACAATTCTAAACTAAAATGGATGGGTGCATTTATTCTTTGACTTGTTAATTCCCTAAATGTTAATTCATGACAACTTGGACAGTCCTGCTTGGGGGTCTCTATTTCCAGCAGGCTTACCCATCTCCTTGGGAAGGTAGAGAAGCAAACAGCTAGTCAGAGCTACTGAGAGGGCTGGGGAGGGAGGGTGCCTGGTCTTGCCTGGGGCCGGGGGCAGGACTAGGTGATGTCTAAGCTGGCCTATGAAGGAAGAGAAGGAGTTAGACAACTGGAGAACAGAGGGGAAGGCATTTGGGGTTCAGAAATGGCGTGTACAAAGCCAGGGAAGCAAGAAAAGGCAGGGCAGTCCTGGAGGACCAAATAGTTTGCTGGAGGCAGTGCAAACAAGGGACGGTGGGAGTGAGTGCTGGAAAGGGGTACGGGGTAGGGGCATCTTAAGCAGATTACTGAAGAGAAAGAGGGAGGCTTGTACTTTCTAGGAACCTCAATATGGGATTCTGAATACTTGGGGTTATCACAGGAACTTAAAGCTCATTGAAACCAACTCACCCGTTTCGAAGGTGAGAAAACTGAAGGCCACCTGCTTGAAAAACAAAAAGAAGAACTTTTCAGGTCAACCAAATTCATTCTCGCCCAGATATTTGGAGCTAATACTTTCTGTATGGCACGGGTATTATATTCCAAGTCCTAAACACAACTCTTAGAGGGGACTTGCAGGCAGGTGTGACATTATGGAAAGCAGCCCAGGACCCTTCCTATTGCCCATGCCACCAGTAACCCCTGCAGGTAGAACTTTTCAGATCAGAGAATTATAGGTGCTGTACTGGTTACAATGCAACCAGAGCCACCCCTGATTTGCATATTCTGCATAACTTTGCATAAAGCATTAACAAGTCTCAAAGCCTGTAAAATAAAACTAATTAGAACAGTGTTTTTCCCTGGTATCTAGACTGTGTATATCTGGAAGAAGGCAAGGGAGCATCTTTGTCTTCCTAACTGCTCTCTCAAGCACAACTGTGGTGGCTAGTCTAGGAAACTGGGCATGAAGCTGGGTTCTAATCTCAAATCTGCTACTTACTAGCTATGTAAACTTGACAATCAGCTCAGGCTCTGAAACTTGCTAATAAGGAGCCACCAATTCTAGTTATACAAATGGGTGGGTAGAGTCATATGCATTAGTGTGTCCACCATGCCTGCCACAATGTCCAACACAAACTCAACACTCAACAAATGTTTAGGCACATGAGTTCGACCCAAGTATAGTAAAATTTCTCTAATATTCAATGCCAAAAAATTTTAATCTTACTTCTGAACCAATTCCTTGCCTATACCTCCCAGAACAGGAAAACATATCCCTAAAACAGAAGGGAAATCCTAGGTCTCCAGAAAATAATCTTCTAGGAGGAGGTCATGGCATCAGAACCTTTGTAGTGGGTAAAAAAAATCCAGCTCAGTGAGAAAACTGAAGCTCAGAAGAGGGAGATGAAAATCAGGGGCTGGAACCCTGGTCTCTGGACCTTCTGCTGGAGCTCGCAGGACTGCCCCATGTGGACCTTGATTTAGGACAGTTTTTCCTCTTTTGACAGTCCTCGGGATTCCAGCCCTGTGCAGATAAATCTGGCTGGAGTTTCCAGAGATCGATGCTGCTTCCGATACTCTCCCTGCGGCAAGCTCACGACATATTTTTTTTACAAGTAATAATTAGCGACAGAAATATCTGACCTACTTACAACTCCATAAATACACACATTTGGCGGCTTCCACATCAGCTCCAAGGCCGTCAGAGGATCCTGTTTGGGAATAGCTTTTTTAAACCTGGTTAAAAGACAATTCCACAGCAGGCAGTTTGGGATGCTAATTTCTGCCCACAGTACCTTGCTAGGCTGGCACTGCCCCCTGCACCCACCTCCTCCTTGTTGAGGTGGCATTCAGACCCTAATGCCAGTGATTATTTTCACATTCTGTTCCCACAAGCCAGAGCGGGGATTGAGTTTCTGTCTTTGGAAAGATAGATTATGCATAGATCTTTTCAGATTTCTAAAGCAATTTAGAAACGATGTGAGTTCTGCTCTTGAATTTTCTAAACACAGCTCTTGACAATTTGGTCTGAGCCTTCTGTCAGTACCACTGCCTACATTTACCTTGACCAAGAGAAAGCCCTTTCCTTTCCTTTGCCCTCAAGTACTTTCCTGGATTCTAAAATGTTTCTTAAAAAATTAAACTAGACAAGATGTGTGGTCCCGAGGCAGGCCAAGGGCTGAGCTGGCCTTGGTCAGAATGCCAGGAGATTCTCAAGCCATCCTTCTGACCGCCCTTCCCAGAAGCCCAGCACCGCCAACTGTTGAGATTGGGTCTCAAGATGACACTTATGTAGTGCTGCCTTCTAGTGGAGGTGCGGCTCGGATCTGCAATGGTAGTGTGGGCCCCTTTGTTCAGTTTTGCCAGTATTGACTGAGTGTGTATTACTGGGCCCTGGAGACACAGTGAATAAGACCTGCTCATCACAGGACAGTATAAGAAAGGATGCCAGAGTGCCTGAAACGAAATCAAATCCAGGAACTGTGTAGGGAATGAATGGATGAAAGAACACAGCACAGGGTGGGAGTAGGGGACCTCATTGAATCAGGGACATCAGAGACGGGTTCCTAGAGGAGATGAACTTGAGCCCCATTTTATTAGTCTTCTTCAGGTAGATTGGAGTGGGAAGGCGAAGGTCGTTGTTGCCCAAAGGAGCAGCATGTGTAAAGACGCAGGTCTGTGGACAGCGTGGACTATTCGGGAAGCTATATAAAGTTCAAGGGCACTGTAGGGAACTGAGGCTGGAGAGAAAGTCACGATAAGATTGGAGAGAACTGTGCAAAACATATTAAGGGAATCAGAGTCTAACACGAAGGCAGTGGAGAGAAGATAAATTGCTTAAGAAGGGTGTCGCATGATTCAATTTGGGTTTTTTTTAAAAGACTACCTTACAGGTTCTCAGCGTAGAGAACCATCTGGACGAGAAAAAAAACGGGAAGACGCTTCACAGCTTTCCCACACTCTATTCCTTGATTTGGGGCCTGTGCCAAGCAAGACTCTGGTGGCCATCCCCTCTAACCTTCAAAAGTTTCACAAAAGTTAAAGAAAGAGGACACTGTTGGCAATGACACAACGCTTCTGAGAGGACAGGTTCTGAGTGCTCTCAAAAAAGAATAATCCTGCCATCTAATATTGCTCAGAATGACAGAGAAACAAACGCTGTAAGTGAGAGGAAGTCTCAAAGAAATTACACAAAGAAACAGAAAATGTGACTGATGTCTGCAAACATCAACATACCCTCTCCCTGAAGGACGAGAGAAATAGATCACCCACCCAATAAAAAGAGAGCAGATTGTCCTGTGGCTTTGCCTGAGGTTGAGGAAGGCCAAAAAAAACAATGTAGAAATAATGAAAAAAAAATAATTATAGTACAAGAGAAATGGGACAGTGTCCAGGAGGTAAGTAAACCTGCAAAATAACCTGCCACAGTGATTTCAGGCATTGTCATGGAGCCCAGGAAAACATGGCACCTACAAAAAGCAACAGGAAGAGATGCAAAAGGAGGTGGGTGGGGTGAGAAAGTGTGGCAAGGAAACTAGAAGCACAATGGTGGAACCCAAGCCACACGGGTGGCAGCAAACAGCAGAATTGATGCCGCAGATGATTGAATTGGTGGTTTGGAAAAAGAACTCAGAAGAAACAGGTAAATAAAGATTGCAATTGATAATATGATCATTTCAGAAAAACAGGCAAGAAGAGACAACCCATGAATGAAAAAATGGTGTTTGTGAAGGAGCACCCAGAAGAAAAGAAACAAACTGTAATCAAAGAGGCAACACAAAGACACTTTTCAGAGCAGCAGAAAGCACTGTGCTTACAGATCAAAAGGACCCAGGACATTCTAGGCAATATCACAGCAAATTTTTAAAAGTAGAGAAAAAAAGGAAAAGTCCTAAAATGTATCTAGACAAAAAAGTCAACTACATCGGTGGTGAGGGGTAGGGGGAGAGGGATGGAGAGCAAACAGAATTGTCTATGCAAATCTAAATGCCCAAATATAGAAGCTAACATTTACACACAGATGGGGTTGCACTGTAGACCTTGTCTGTTTCTTATTTTTTCCACTTACTTCCACTTTTAAGATCTATTCCAAGGTGCTAGCAGTACATCTGCTTGGTTGCTGCCATTTGCAAAATGGCATTCCAAAACGTACATCCTCTATGTTTACTCATTCATTCTCCTAGTGACGGACATGGGGTGACCTCCTATTTCCCATTCACGTCCAAACAGTGCTGCCCTGGATGGGAATTTCTCCAGGTGTAAATCAAGGAGTGGAGTTATTGGGTTCCAGATTGTTCTCCAGAATGGCTGTACTATATGTATTTGTATCTATAGCCCCTTGCACCATTAGTGCAAAATGGCTGTTTCCCACATTCGCTCCTAAGCTTAGAACCATCCAACTTGCTATTTTGCTCATCCAATGGGTAGTGTTTTTTTAACGTTTCTTGAACTTTAAGTGAGTCCAAACAATTCATACATTCATTTATAAGAAATCCAGTTTCTCTATTAGAGAACCACCTGGTAATCTCTTTGACTAGTTATGGGGTTTAACCACAGTCACTTCTAGACACCCAGTCACCTCTTACCTGTGGCTGAGATACAGGCTCATAGCCTGTGTCTGCCACATCCCTTATTCTTGCCATTTGTGGAAAGGCCAACACTTACCAGGAGTCAGAAACTCAGAGTCTGATGGGGGCCAGGTAATGTAAATGACTATAGGAAACCTGTGTGAGACGGAAACACCAGGGCATGGTGGGTCCTTGCTCAAAAATGACAATCACACAGTGGTTTCAAAGTACATTTCCCAAAGTCAAGGTGATTCAGTCTTAAATTATACTAACTGTAGACACCAAGAGGAGTCCCAGCTCTGTCCTGCATATGTATATGCCTGCAGATAAAGTGATTATGAGCACTTTTGGGGGTTTCCTTGTACTTTAAAAATTGCCTACAATAAACCTACATTACTTGTATAATTATTAAGAATTTAAAAAATTAAAAGATCTGGTTTAGAGCACACATCAAAGGGTCTTCTTTCTTGCCCACTTGTTTTAGGAGGGTTCACATGTGTCACCTTTTCAGAAAGGGCATTCTTGGCCATGCCATCTAAAACCATGCCCTCATCCCTCTCTGTCCCCTTACCCTGCTTTATTTTGCCTCGTCACTACCTGGCATTATTTTATACATCTGTGTTGACATGTTTACTCTCTGTCTTCCCTTCTACAATGTCAGCCTCATGAAGGCAGGAATTCTGTCTGTGTCCTTCACAGCTCTCTCCCAGCACCTTAGAACAGAAAGTGGCACATAATGTCACATAATAGATGTCCAAATAACATGGTTAAAATTCATTCTCGGCCAAATATCAGAGATGAGGCCCTTCTCCTCGCCTGACTTTGTAAAAGCCTAAATGTTTCTCTTTTTTAAAAAAATTGTAATTAGTTTTAAGTATACAGTACTTTGGTTAAACATCTATATATAGTTAGTAAAATGATCCCCCAATTGCTCCCTCCCTCCCCTGACCTTCCACCTAGCCAATGTATTCATGCTAACTGCATTCCCTATGCCGTGCTCCCCATCCCCGTGACCATCCATCAGCTACTAATTTGTACTTCTTTAACCCTTCACCCCATTCTCCCAGCCCCACAAACTCCCCTCTGCTCTGTCCATCACCAAATTGTCCACTATATTTGTGAGTCTGTTTTTGATTAGTTTGGTTTTTTTTATTCCTTAAATTCTACATATAAGTGAAATCATATAGGGTTTATCTTTCTCTGTCTGACTTAAATACCTTCTAGGTCCATCAAAGCAATATCTTTTTCCATCCCCTTCCTTTTCATATGTAGGGGTCTTGTTTTCTTATCCTTTCAGCCACTCTATCTTTTGGTTGGAGCACTTAATTCTTTCCCATTTAAGGTACTTATTGATAGGAATGTAGTTGTTACCATTCTTTATTTCTGTTTTTGATACATGTTTTTTCTTCTTAAAGAAGTTCCTCCAACATTTCCTGTAATACTGGCTTAGTGGTGATAAATTCCTTTAGCTCTTTATCTGTCCTTCACCTCTAAATGATAGCTTTGCTGGATAAATTATTCTTGGTTCTATATCCTGGGTCTTCATCCTGTCAAATATTTTTTTCCAAGCCCTTTTGTCCTGCATAGTTTCTTTTGAGAAATCAGCTGCCAGTCTTATGGGTGTTCCCTTATATGTAATTATTTATTTTTCTCTTGCTGCTTTTAATATTCTTTGTATTTAATCTTCAGTGTTTTAATTATGATGTGTCTTGGTGTGGGCCTCTTTGGATCCCTGATTTTTGGAATTCTCTGAGCTTCCTGAGGTTTTATGTCCATTCCCTTCACCAAGTTAGGGAAGTTTTCCATCATTATTTCTTCAAACATCTGTTCGACATCTTGATTTTCTTCTGTTACACTGTTCAGACAAATATTTGGAGCCTTAATAGTGTATCATAAATTATTTTTATAGTCTTGGCACATCTTTTCTTGCCATTCTGATTGAGTGTTATGATTGGCTTTCCTGTCCTTTAGATAGGGCATTTAATCCTCTTCTTTATTCACTTTGTTTATTCCATTTAATATACTTTTCATCTCAGATAATGTGTTCTCTATTTCAGACTCGTTCCTTTTTATAATTTCCATTTCCATTTTTATCTCTTTGTTGAAGTTCTCTATACTTCCCAAAAGTTCATTGAGCATCCTTTATAGCCAGTGTTTTGAACTTTGCATCTGTTAGATTACTTGGCTCCATTATATCTGTTCTGTTCTCTCATATGGTTTTTGCTTCTTTGTCTTCCCATTTTGGCTGCCTTTCCATGTCTGTTTCTATGTTTGAAGCAAAGCTCCTAAGTCTCCCGGTCTTATTAGTGTGCATTTGTGAAGTAGGTGTCCAGCGACACAGTCCTGAGAGGGGTTCAGCTGCAGGCCAAATTTAGCCCAAGCCTCTGCCCCTCCAGGGCCACCTGTCAAAATTCAGCAAGCAATCCACAGATGCTGTGCTTATAGTTGCCTCAAAAGGCCACACCAGAAACCGAGGCCAGCTGGCTCCACCAGTGTGAGTCTTAGCAAGGAGCGCCTGACTCGCTGAGGACACACCTGGATGTGACTTGGGTGGGGCCCAGGTTGGGGTAGGCTGGGTTTCAGAGAGTCCTCTGGGCAGAGCGACCTCCGTTATCCAGTTTGATGATATCACAGCTATGGTGGTGCTGTGTGCAGCGCACTGGTAGCGGGGAGGGCTCAACAGGGAACAATGGATACCACCCGCACTTCTGTACAGACCGAGTCTCACCTCGGTCCTCACTCCAACAACGTCTTCCTGTAAGTCCCTGGTGCCCCCTGCGCGCAGTTGAACAGGCACTGGTGCTCAGAGCGAGCAGGTCCGTCACCGCGAAAATCCCCTCGCTGATGCAGCCCCTTTAAAAAGCATCTGCCGCTGTCGCAGCCTGCGTCTCAGCCACTCAGAAATAGGCAGCCCTGCGTTCTTACCCCGTCCTACCTTCTGCCATTGCAGAGTGCTTTCTTGGATTTCTCCCTAGTTGTATGGCTCGTTCATTTACATCCCAGGTGATTTTTCCTTGCTGCTGCTCCTTGTTTCCATCACAACTTTGATTTGGTCACTAGATGGATGAATATCTACACCATTTTTTTCCCTGCTCTAAATGTTTCTCTTTATAAGGCAATGAGACAGACAGATTCAGAACTCTGGTAGACATAAGTTGAAAGGGGTTTTCCACAAAGTTCCTTCTATTGTCTACTCAAAATACTCTCACATCATCATCAAATACTGTCAGCCCTAGGTTTTCAGTCTTCCGCTGGTGAGATTTAGCTCACTATTTTAAAAGTTTCAGCTGCGAAGATCGTCCCTCCCCCAACGACAGCTTAGGCCACTGAACGAATCGGGTTTGGCCCTGGCCCAGCTCCCTGGACCTGCTTCCTTAGTAGTAAAGGAATTCTCCTCCTCTTATATGTAAGTGATGGACACAGATCACATCCAATCATAACTTTTGCCTTTTGGGAGCATTTAGAGATGAAGATTCCCTCTATTTTCTAATAAAAATATTAGTATGCAAGTAGTCACATAGAGCAAGGTGAAAATATTGTGGAAAAATCTCATGCTTTGTTCTCTCTCTTTGTTAAAACTTTGATCAGTGGTCTCTGGGGATGGGCAGGGCCCACCACTCTCCTGGTGACAGCTTATCAAGCCCATCTTTTCCTCCTCCCTCCCTCCCTTCTTTCTTCTCTCCTCACTCCCTCTCTCCTTCTCCTTTCTCCCTTGCTTCCTTGCTTCTCCTTCTCTCCTTCTCTCATTGAGAACCAGTCTGTGCCTGAGGCCATATAAAGTCTCCAGATACTTGAGCTGAGCACAGTGAAGGCTCCGCCCCTAGTGGGCCCACAGAGCAATGGGGAGACTTGGAGTGGCGAGTGCTCCAAGTGGAGGAAACAGCACTGGGAAGCCCTGGACATGACAGGGGAAGCATGGAAAGAGTTAGCGGGTAGTAAAGAGAGGTGTTCCAGGCCCCACTAATCGCCCACAACACTTGGCCAAACCAAGCCTCCAAGGTGGCTAATAGTTTCCCAGGAGCTCTGTGGGTTGGGCCTGGGGGCTTTGCCTGAACTAACCTGAGAAAGTCCTGAGGCTTCTACATGCTGCCATCTGGGAAGTGGCCACCAGATGGTAGCAGAGGATCAGTGGGGTTACCTGTTCAGGCCCCAGAGTCCACAGATACCCAGGTAGCCCTGGCAGTCTGACTATGGCCACACCTATGCCAGGCCCTGGGGCAGTGCAATCTCTATCTTGACAGGAGGGGGTCAGAGTCTGGGTGTCAGATGTGTATGTATGTGCATGGGTGTGTGGGCACATGTGTGCGCATGTGCACATATGTACATGCACGAACATCTGTGTACGCATTGTATGTGCAGACGTGCACACGTGCGGGCATGATTGTATGCACACATATGCATGTGTCTGTATGGGGGTATGTATATGAGTGCATGTGTATAGGCATGTGTGTATATGTCTATGTGCCCGTGTGTTTGTGTGTGTGCACTGCTAAGTCGGTCTAACAAGAGCTTCCTGGCCTTAACATCTAAGTCCTTGGCCTGCCTTTAGCAAGAATCCTCTTAGGCCCATTTAGCAAGCATCCCTACCCTTGATGTCTCCTCTTAGTAATTTTGCATCCCTGACCCCTCACTCTGCTCCTTGCCCATAAGTCCTCAACCATCTTTGCTGTATTCATAGTTGAGCTCAGTCTCTCTCCCCTATTACAACAGTCTTGAATAAAGTCTTTTCCATTTTCACAAGTGTCAGAATAATTTTTCTTGAGCAAAGAGTGGAGTGACTGGCAGGGATGTTGGAGGGAGCAAAGTTAGAGAAGTGGGGGGGCAGGCCATGTGATTACAAAATTCATCTTTGGCTTCAATCTCTGTGAGTCCTTCATCTCTATCCCGTCTGTCCCTGCCTCTCTTACCTGGATGCCTGTAACAGCCCCCATCTCATCTCCCTTTTATATGGCTCACTAGCCCCCAGCTCACCCCGCAATCTGCAGCCAGAGACTCTTTCAAGCCCAAATCTAACCACATTCTTCCCCTCAAGAACCCCTAGCCCACAAGCAGTCCATCTCCTTAGACTGGCAAGCAAGCCCTGAAGCTCAAAGCCCCAGGCAGCTTCACTTTTTCTCCCTCCAAGTTTGGCTCACCCTCATTTTCTCTGCTTCTGCACACATACCCCCCATCATAGAATTTTACATCTGAATTCTATTAAATTTTCTAGGCACAAACCACCCCTCGCCTCATCTGAGAAGTCATCCCTGGCTTTGTGCACCCTGAGCCCCTCATCTTATAGCCCAGCAGGGTTGATTCTGCTCCTGTGGCTGACCCCTATGTCTCCCTGAAGGCAGGGGCCATCCCCAGCACCCTCTTCTCCCCACTTTCTCCAAGTTATGGGACAGGAAGCTACTCAGACATCTTGGGGAGTTTGGAGACAAGGGATTCGCCAGGATAGGCTCTTTTGATCCTTCTTGGCTGGTGTGGGAGGAAAGAATGACACTGGATTTGTGGTTATTACCACTAAAGCCCTGGATGTCAAAACTCCTAGATTTTGTGTGGTATAGTGCTAAGAAGACAGATTCTGGAGCCAAGCCGCCTGGGTTCAAGTCCTAGTTCCACCATTTAGCAGGTAAATGACCTTGGGCAAGTTACCTACCTTCTCTGTGCTTCGTTCCCCTATCTGCAAAGTAGGGTACCAATAGGGTTCCTGCGATGATAAAACAAGTTAACACATATGTCAAGAACACAGAGTTTGGCGTATAGCACTGACTTAAGGCTTATATAGTTATTACCTGTGGTCATTACAACTGGGTTCAAGTTTAGTGGCATCTCCATGACCTTGGACAAGTCAGTTGACATCTGGACCACCAACGTGCTGGCCA
Organism: Eidolon dupreanum; assembly: GCA_028627145.1. Lineage (NCBI taxonomy): Eukaryota > Metazoa > Chordata > Mammalia > Chiroptera > Pteropodidae > Eidolon > Eidolon dupreanum. The sequence continues at coordinate 147,694,463 of CM053509.1, read as the reverse complement.
CACATACACACACATACATATGCACATGTACACACACATACACACATTTTGTGTATTTATTTGTTTACTGTCTTCCTTCCTACTCGCAGACCTGAAGGTAAGCTCCATGAGGGCAGAAAGTTCACCGGCGAAGCACCAGTGCCTGGCAAAGTGCCTGGCAAATAATAGGTACTCAATATTTTGGAAATATTTTCCAAATATATGGAAATATTTTCCATATAAATTAACAGATGTGGGCTTTCTTCATTCATAAAATGGACAATAATAACCCCTGTCTCAACGGGCTACTGTTAGGAATGAGCAAAACAACACAGGGAGAGCAACCCAATTTTCTCCACAGAGCGGAAGGAGGACCTGAGACTGTGGTCTTAGAAGTGGACACCAGGAAGCAGCACAGGACCAAGTCATCTGGCCTCACTTAACCCTTGCCAAAGGGAGCTGGAAGAGAGGGACCTTCCTGCAGCTCCTGGGAGGGGTAAGCTGGGCACCTTTAAACACCACCCTTCCTGCCCAGGGAGGCTGCCAGAGAGGCTCTCCTAGGTCAGACGCACACACATCACTCATTCCTTCACCAAGCTTTAATTGGGTCACAGAAAGTTGAATAGACAGATTGTCGCTTTCACAGAGCTCAGAGCCAGCAGGGAGACAGTCTCTGAACAAGTAATTAAAGTAATTACTTTAATTCCAGTAATTAAAGCAAACAAATGTGTGCTCTGAAGGCGGTGTGCAGGACGCATTGAACACAGTGACCCTGTGTTTCAGGCGGAGATGTGATGGCTGAGCAAGTTAACCAGGAAAAGAGGGAAGGAGATGGTGAGAGCTCTTAGGCAAAGAAAATAGCCAGTGCAAAGGCCCTGAGGCGGGAAAATGCAGCGCTATTTAATCTCTGGCCCAGAGAAAGAACATGACTCCCTGAGATCCCACAGCAAGAAGCAGAGCCAGGGCTGGAGCCCAGGCTTCTGGCTCCCAGTCCAGGGCTCCTTCCCTTGTCTCTGGTTCCCCTTCCAACAGCTTCATTCCTGATGTAGCAGCAGCAGCAGCAGCAGCAGCGGCCCGGGAGGCATAGGAATGTTGGCTCTGATACTGCCTGACCCAACTTCCCCATTATATGAGCTGATAAGAGATTTAAATTCTGATGTCTAGACTTAGACAATAACCAAATATCCTATGCAGATGGGGCCGATAAGAGCCTATCTTGGGGGAAATAAGGCACCTTTCCCCGTGATCATGTTTCAGTGGCTCTCTGCCAGGGCAAGGGGATGGCTGGGGCTGGCAAAGCTAAACACGATGGCTCCTAACAGGGTGAGGGCATTGGCTGGGAGCCAGAGAAGCTTGGGAAGTTCAAGTTAAGACTGACCTTCCTCTAGATGAGCATTCCCTGGAGCCTCAGCCCGGGACAGGGCAACCCTGCTTCATCAGTTGGACTAAGAAAAGGTTGTACTGGAAACAAAACAACTTCTAAATCCAAGAGGCTTCAAGCCACAAAGGTGCATTTCTCACTCAGAGTCCATCGTGGGTGCAGGCGGGACTCTTGTTGGCTCGGCGTGGCCTCTGCTTGTCAACATGGGAAGACAGTGCAGGGGAAGTGGAGCGTCTGCGATTAAATGCCTCCACCTGGTGGTCACAGCAAGGCATGCGCCATGCGGGAGCTTGAGGTGGTTGGGTGGAATCATCGCGTGTGCTGGGAAAGAAGACCTAGTATGAGCAGCGCTAATGTCCGCTGCCCACCTTGGGATGGACAGTCAGAGACACCTGTGAAGCCACAATGGGGGCCGGCCCTCACGTAGCTCAGCATGTCCAAAAAGGCTGGCAGGGGCACTCGTGACATTTACCGAGCATCTATTATCAGCCGAGGGCTCCGTGAGCTTTACCACATTTAATCCCCAGAACGACACTGTAGGTAGGCACCAGTATCCTCCCCCATTTTACAGATGAGAAAGATGAGGCACAGAAAGGTGGAAGCAATGTGGCCAAGACCACACGGCATGTAAATGGTCAGACTTCACACCGGGTGTCTAACCTTCAAAACGAGGGACTCCAAAAGAGAGAAAAGGGGGTTTTATGAGGAGCAGCTTCCATAATAAGGGAGACTTTGAGTGGTAGGTGGGTGAAGAGGATATTTAAGATATTATTCTGTCATACAATATAAATCTTGCCTTCATATCTCTTAGAGATATTTCAGTAAAAATTTATGGCTTTTGGTGCCTTTTTTTTCTTTTACAATTATTTGCATTTACTTCTTTATTTTGAAAAATTTCTAATCCAATAGTTGAAAGAATAGCCCTCACTGGGATCCACCAACTATCAACATCTTGTCACACTTATGCCACACACACACACACACACACACACACACTACACTTTCGCTAAACCATCTAAAATTGAGGTGGGACATCATGATGCTTCATCTTCAAATACTTCTGTGTGCCCCTCCCAGGAGCAAGGACCTTCTGCTACACAACCTCACACCAGCACCACACCGAAGATTAGCACCATTAATTAGGCAACATCGGCAACACGGTCCACATTCACATTTCCTCATTTGCCTCCCAAACATGCTTTGTGGCTGTTTCTTCTTCCCAACCCAGGATGCAATCAAGCATCATGTGTGGATTTGGTGGTTATGTCTTCCCCACATGATTTCTCATGACTCTAGATCCTTTGAAGAATCCAGGCCAGATGTCCTGCAGAATGTCCCCCGGGATTCCCATGTTAGCCTCAGGCCAAATGTTTCCAGCAAGGGCAGCTCTTGCCGTCAGCCTATCTCCCCAAGGCCAAGGCCCAGCCCGATGCTCCATGAAGAAGGTGAGTGCCAGGCCTCTCAAGCATCAAAGCATGCTCCCTTTGGTGGTTAACAAGTAACCTTTGGGGAGACACTTCAAGACTGTGACTATTCTGTTCCCCAATGAATTTCACTCCATGGTCTTAGTATGCATTGATGAGTCTTGCCTGAATCACTTATTACATTGGAGGTTGCAATATGTTAATTTCCTAATTCTTCAGACAGACAGATAGAGAAGGCCTGGCTCTCTTGAATGCAATACCATCTGAGCCTGGTCCTAGGCTGCCCAGTGATTTCCAAGTCATGCAGATGGCAGGCAGAAGGAAAGTGGGCAAGCTGTTGCAGCTGGCACCAGCCCCAGCTCCATCACTAACTGGCTGTGGGAACCAAAGGTGGCCCTAGAACCAGCAACATTGCCTCACCTGGGAAATTACTGGAAATGCGGGCCTCTTAGCGGGAATCTGCAATTCCAGAAAGGTCCCTAGAGGATCCACGTACCTGGGAATGTCTGGTAAGGACTGGCCCGAGGAATGCCCTGAGCCTGTCTGAGCTTCTTCAGCCTTTCCAGGTGGGACGAGGGTCAAAAAGGATCATTGCTCAAGTCTAGCTTTTTCAGAAAAACAGATTCTAATACTTGCCTGTGCAAGAAGGTGATGATGATGGTGATGATGACCACAACACTACCATTCTAAGGAAGAAAGACCTTGGTATATTCTTATCCCATTTTTCAGGTAGAAAAACTGAGGCCAAGAGAGGAGAGCAGCTTGCTCATGGTCACACAGGATGGCAGAAGCAGACTCAGGACTTGAACCAAGGGTTTCCAATCCTAGTTCATGAGCTGTCTTTCTCGAAGGAGCCCATTGGCAAGTTTATTGAAGAAAGGCAGGTTCTCCTCTCCCCTGGAGATATGTCTGTTTGCCAGGAAATGGCAAAGGAGCCCATTGTGGCCTTGGGGCGGGAGTTAACTTGACAGAATGGGCAGACACTGGCCATCTTTCCCCTTCTTAGAATGACAGGGGTGTCTCTTCTAGAAAACCTCATGCCTCTGAGACTGACACTCAGGCAGGACAAGAAAGATGCCCACGAGCATCTCTACAGAGGATGGCTGGGGACCTCATGCTGGTCTGGCCCAAATCCCACCCTAATTTGTCCAGCATGCCATAGTTCACAAAGTGCTAAGTGACCTTGGGCAAGTCCCTGCCCTGGGCCTCAGTTTCCCCATCTGTAAGATGCACCAGAGGTTGTGGTTAATCTCTAATTACCTTTGGCTCAGAACCAGCTGTAGTATACACAACAAAAATGAAGATTTGGTTTCTTTCTTAAACTGAACAAATTAAAATATTTGGCTCCAAGACAGCTTCACTCCTAATCCAGCCCCCATCTGGCTCTCACAGCACAGCATCCTCCAAGGCCATGGGCTCCTCTGCCTCCCAGCCAGACACAGCCTGGGCACATCTGCTTCCACTCAGCATCTTTGGCCAGCCACTCTGCCAAAGACTTGACCCAAGGACTTGACCCATGGCCTCGCAGGCTTCTAGGGGCCTGGAGGGACTGCTGGGTCCCAATTACAGGAGTGACAAAGGCCCCTGACAGGGCAGCACTTGTAGCTCCCACACACGGCTGGCTCTCCCTGCCTGGTACCAGCAGCCAAGACCAGGTGGCCAGCTGGGGCAGATGCTGAGTGACTCAGGGGGCAGCTTTTGGTGGTGGGGAGGTGCTAAGAGAGGCCTTGAGTGGTTTATTCAGACACAGACCCTGTGGGGCCAAGTTGCAAAGTGGGACAGCAGGACCCAGCAGTCTGGCCCAGGCCCTGGGTGCTGGAGGGGAGGCTGCAGGGCAACCAAGCCTGGTGGTAGACGAGGGCATTGGCTTCAGCATTAGACAGACCTGAGTTCAAATCTCTACCCTGCATCCTCAAGCACACCCCTTGCCCTCTCTGGTTCCATATCTGTAGAATGGGTTGGTAATATTACCAAGTCACATGGTCATTTTGAGGACTGACTGAGCCAAAATGCACAACATGTCTTACACATAGTATATGCCAAGTAAATTGTAGTTGCTATTATTATTATTATTATTATTATTATTGACATAGCATTGGAGAGAATGAAGAAAGTCTTAGTTTGACATCTCACTTCTAATATATTGCCCCAAATGGTGAGCTGGATCAGCTTCTGAATGTCAACAACGGCCACTACGCAGAGGGATAGAGCTGGAAGTCCCCTGGGGACTTGGTGGGGAGAATCGGAGCTGGGAGGCAAAGGCTACCCCACCCAATAACCTCAGCCTGCCCCCACCTCACAGGGCTCAGGACCCACAGGCTCCGAACTTCCAGTTCAGAAACTCCAGAGGTCCTCACTTCACAGGGAGTTTTTAATGTCTGTTTTAAAAATGAAAGATGGTGGAGTAGATCCTGCACAACCTCTGGGGCAAAAACGACCCCACCTTCTAAGCGAGGTCAGTCTGACTTCCCAGCAAGATCAAGGCCACCAGGTCAGCAGGCTTTCAGCCTGTCTTATGAACCTCATTCCTAATAATGAGGGTGGTCTCAGGACCCAGGCTGAGCAAGGGAGCTGCTTACTGCGAGGCCCCACTTTTGGGGTGTGGCAGCTCAGGACAGGGGACTGACTACCCAGAGGCACAGCATCATTCTCCTTTCTTTGAAAATGCAGGCATGGAGGTTCATTAGTTGATGCACAAATATTTGCAGAACAGTTAATATGTCAGCAACAGGATGAATAAATAAGTGATGTCATACAGTAGAATACTATACTGCAAAGAAAGTGAATGAATTGCAATTACACTGCCCAACATGGATGAGTGTCACAAACATAATATGGAGCCAAAGAAGCTGAACACACATAAAAACATGTGCAATGAGTTCATGCACATAAAGCTCAAAAAATGTGCAAACTCTGTAGTTTAAGAATGTCTGTGTAGATAGCAAAACTATGAAATAAAACAAAATAATCAAAAAAGCAAGATCATGGTTAAATCTAGTGGGAAAAGAAAGGCACAGGAGGTTCTAGTTGCTGATTATGTTCTATATGTTGACCTGGTGAGGGTAATTAAGTGAGTGTTTACTTTGTAATTATTTGTGAAATTGTACACATCTTTTATGTACTTTTCTATATGTATATAATATTCTGGAATAAAAATTTGTAGACAAAGTAAGGTAAAAAAGAAAGTGATGAGAGATGTCCGGATGAGAGAGTAACTGTGTCTGAGTAAATCAAGGGAAGACTTCATGGAAGAGGAGATCCATTCAACAATTGCCTACTGAGAGCCCTCCACATATCAGACCCTGAGATGACAAAAGTAAACAAACATGGGCACTCCTTGCCCCTGTGGAATTTACATTCCAGGAAGGGAGACAGGCAGGAGTCAGATAAACATGCCTTAAATTGTAGACCAAAATAATGGATGGCCTCAAGAGTAAAGTCCAGGGGCACTAAAATCTGAAGAGTGAGTATGAGTTGCTCAGGAATGGTGGGTGAAAGAGTTCAGAGGGGACAGCACCAGTGATGGTCCACAAGAGAGAGGGAGCTTGGCCCCAAGAAACTGCTAAAAAGCTCATGTGTCCATGTGCCAAGAACCAGTGAGGAAGTGGCATGAGATGAGTAGCATGGAGAGCTGGGAGGGGATCTTCGAACTGGGCTATGAAGCTTGGGTAGGAGTTCACTAGGCAGAAATTGTAAAGTTCTCAAGGGCTGGGATCCTGTGTCATGCTCGCCTATGCCTAGTGCCTAGCTGTGCTCGGAAAATACATGCTGATTTCTCCTGAAAAGCAAAAAATCAGAGACTAGGAGAAAAGATTAGAGGTTATAAGACTGGGGGCCATTGTTCTCGGCCTCAGAGAAGTGGGGGTGCAGCAGGTTTGAGACCTGGGGGAGGGAGTTTCCTTAGCGTCCAGGCTCTTTCTCATCCCTCAGCAACTTTAGTGGTACAGTAAAGTCACCAACAAAGAGAGGAGGGAGCTGGAAAGGGAAATTCCAAGAGAAAAGCCATCTGGTCTGGAAGCAGCTGACACCCCAGCCGCTGCCACCACCACCACAGAACTGGCTTACACCACCTCTTCCACACCCTCACCCCAAACCCCAGGGTCTCATGAGAGTGACAGCAACCGGACCCGGGGACACTGGAGCCAGACGCAATCAGAGCAAGGAGCCCGTGGCTGTGGTGGCTGGAGGAATCCGGTTGTTAGTGGGCAGCTGAGGGAGCCGCGCTGTCTCCCCTGTGTTTACTTGGCTCTAGTGAGGAGCTGGAAATTTGATCTCCGTGGGGACCAGGCCCTGGTCAGCCCCTGCCCAGAGTCTCTGATGGAGCCCTGGCCTCTCAGAGCTGCTGAGGACGTCCTGTTATCTGGAGAAACAGACTAAAGAGCAAGCAGAGAAGGGAATTGCCCCAGTGTAAACTGAATAACAGCAGCTCCCATTTATGAGGTGCTTGCGATATGCCAGGCACTGGACTAAATGCTTTATGTATAACATCCCTACAAAGAAAGCGTTATTTTTCTTTAAGAGTTGGGGAAACTGAACCTCAGAGAGGCCAAGTAACTTGTCCAAAGTTACATAGAACTGGAGCTGGATCGATGTCCAGATCTGCCCAGTTCCAAAGCTAGTGCCACCAACCACCCTGCAATCTGCCTCCAAGGGCAGTGTTCACCGTGGCTGGGAGGCAGCTGGCAATCAGGCACTCACTCCAGCCAGCAGCTCCGCCAGGGTCTCCAAGAGGATTCTCATGCGAAGGGCACCCAGCAGTGCTCAATAAATACTACGTACTGGAGTACTGGATTTAACTTTGACTTTTCTCTCTCTCTCTCTCTCTCTTTTTTTTTTTTTTTTTTTTTGGCTTTTGACTGGTTTTCAGATTCGTTCTTCCAGCAATGTGTTGTAAATTTCTGGCGAACAGAGACCATGTACCCACTGCCAAGATGCCAGGCACAGTCCTGGGAATAAGGCTGATTCTAAGAACCTCATTGTTGATTTGAAAACTTACCTTTCCCATTCTTCTCCATTTCTGTTCAGTTTTTGTGGGTTTCCCTAAGCCTCGTTAAACTTGTTTACAACTTCAGGCTGAATATCTCTCAGAGTAAAGGGATCTGAGTGATTGCTTTATCTGGTTGAGCTAAGTGTCTAACCTTAACCTCCCTGTTGTAATTCTAGTCCATTTTCTCACACTCAGTTCTGAGGTGAAGGAAACAGCTGTTCTTTTTCCTCTGAGAGGTCTTGTGCCCTAAGCAGGAAGAAAGGGCTCACCCCTTCCCCCAACCCAGGAATGTCGCTGTTACCTTTCCTTCGGGAAATTTCTCCACTGAATTGCTTTCCTTTCCTTTGATGCAATAACGCTTCTTTGAGCCACTTATTCACCCTCTTAGGCCTTTTAGGGGAATATTCCTGAGTCTTCCCAGCTTGGGAAATTCCAAGAAATTCGAGTCAGACATCCAGGACCCTCCCTATTACACAGGAGTCTAGACAAGGCCCCTTCTTGTATGGATGGGAGAAAGAAGGTCACCCAGGGAGGTGGCAGCAGAGCAGCTTCCTGACTTATTGTCTCCTGCTCCCAGGCCACTGCCCCTCCCGCCCCCCACCCCCACAAGAGCTCTCACTCCCTCTGCCTTGAGGCCAGGTACCCTTTGGCCAGTCCCAGAGAACAAAAGAGTTAGGCTTTCTGTGTAAAGAATGACGGGGACACAGTGATCACCAGGCCTCTAGCCCTCCCCTGTCAACTTCTTCCTGGATTTTGTGCCCATATCCTATGTCGCCACCTGAGACCTTGAGTGCAGACTAATTCCTTGTGAGGTGACCTCACCAGCAGGGCCAGGATTCTCAGAGAACAGAAGAAAGTAGTGCCAATTCAGCACAGATACACACACACATGCACACCATCCCCATATGTGTTAAGGACAGTACGGTGGTCTCTTGGGTCTTCAGGCTTTCTTAGCATCCCCTGGCCCTCAAACCTCATGACCCAGGCCTGCAAGCTCACCAACAAATTCCCACAACCCTTCCCAAAGGCTGAAACTGAGTCACAGAGTTGAATCCTAGAGCCAGACACCATCTATGTTCCTGCCCAGGGCAGAAATCTTCTTCCAGTTTGCCAAAGGACATGGAGATCATGACCTATCAAGGCATCTTACCCCACTCTTTGACACCCCTGGAGGCTGCCTGAAGGAGCAGAAGGAATAGGGCTATGGAGTCAGAGAGAACTGATTTCAAACCCTGACTCCAGTATATGCTAGTTGTGTGGCCTCAGGTAAAGTCGCTTTACCTCTCTGAGCCTCCGCTTCTCCATCCGTACAGTGGGGAGTAAAATATTTGCCTTGTGGATCTGGTGTGGGAATTAAACGGAAAAACATATGAAACTCAAATGTCAGCTGCACTGTCCCTGCCCCTGGAGACAATGGAGCATAGTGATCATTGTCATGAGAACCACTACTGCATCTACTAGTGCCTCTACCGAAAACTAAATGCATGGTCAGTGCTCAGTGCCTTATGTGGACTGTGTCATTTAATATTTACAGTGACCTCCATAGGAAGCATGACATTGCCCCATTTTTCAGATGAGGAAGCCAATGATGCTAAGTCACTTAAAGAAGTGTGTGTAACCAGCCAAGGCCACTGGGTAGAGGCTGGGATTTCAACCCAGGCCACCTGCACTGGGAACCTACTTGTTTAACCACTCTAATACATGGTCTCTTCAAACCTGCTGTTCAATAAACACTACCGGTCATCCTTAAGATTTACTGATGGATGGCCATGGACCCCTTCTTCCCAGTCTAAAACCTTCTTCAAGTTTCCAGCATGAGAGTTTTCACTTTCCTGTGCTCTCTCCGCTGTTCGTCTCGAATCTTCTGAGTTAATTCAGTGTGGATCATTCAAGAGCCTTGAACTCCTTGGTGAATCTACTGAAATGTAACACTCAGCTGCTTCCTCAAGCACCATGAAAAACCTGTTCCCCCAAGTCATCTGTGGGTGTGCCCCAGATTTAACTGAAGAGGAAATATGGAAAAATGTTTGCAGTGCAGAACACAACTTTACATTGAACGTCTGACATCCCTGTTTTTAAACACTCTTTTCCCTCCGACCCCATAGCTCCAAGAATTGTTCCCTGCTCAATTTGCCTCATAGGTTTTTGCCTCCACTCGTGAGAGTCTCCTCTCTCCTGCTCCCCGTCCCACACCTCCACCACCTGCCCCCAACTCCAGTCTGTTAGGGATAGGAATTCTGCTGCCTCCAGCCCTTTATCCCAAACCCTCCCACAGTCACACCCACCAGGGACCTTCCAATGACCTAGACCCACCTTCTTACAGGGCAATGGGGCTTTAATCGGCTTCTTCATTCCCTGGCACCAGGCCTGGTGTTTGGTGGACACAGGTGATAATGACTATGATAGCATAAGGAAATTCTTCCTCAGGTTAAGTAGCAACAAGCTTTTTTCCAATCGTGATCCTAAAATATCAAAAGTCTCAGACCTTTGAAATGATCTGACAGAATTTCTCAATGAGGCACAACCTGCCCTTATGGGGTAGGACTGTCCTGTGCATTGCCGGACACTTAGAATCCCTGGCTCCCTGGCACTATCTGCCAATAGTACCCCACTTCCATCATTGCGGCAACCAAAAATGCTCCCCCATATCTCATACACACTCATGCACAAACACGTAAGCATGTGTGTGCGTGCGCGCACACGCGCTCGCGTGCACACACACACACACACACACACACTGGATGGAGAACCACTCCTCTCATGTCATTTGAAGGGTAGCAGAATTAGCCACCCTAAAAATATGCCATCTTGGAATGTCAGTTTTTTTGAGCTTTAGCCACTTGAAAAATAGCAAATGTAGGGAGAGGCTTTCTCTAAACTCCCCTTATCAGCCTAAAAACAGATTCTTCTAAAAGAACTCAATTATTATCAGTCCCCTCTTAGGGAGTGTCATCAACCAGGAGGACTGACTCTTGTTAAAGGAGAAGAGACAAACTTTGTCACAAACTATCATACCTCCCAACCATTCTTCTAAGGACCCATTCATCTCTCCTAAAAATCAATTCCTCTCCCCTAAGAGACCTACATCCCCCTTCCTTTTTCCTGTTAAGATGGTGCTGAATTCTGAAACCGCCTCTCTGAGTTACTCTCTCTGCATCTCTTCCACGTATCCATATATACATGTTAGTAAACTTCTGTGCATTTCTCTCTTGTTAATCTGTCATTTATCACAGGGTTGTTAGCTTAGAACTCAGAAGGGTAAAGGGGAAATTATTTCCCTCCCTTACACACATGTGGATTCACAAAACCAAGAGAGACAGTGGGCCATGCCTGAGATCACAGCAAGTAAGGCTGGAATGCAGGACTCCTGCCGCCGCAGGGCGAGCCTGGCCGGGGAGAACTGCGCCTCCACTGCTCACTGAGAAGGTCGAGACCAGGGACAAGGGCCCTCTTGTCACTCCACTCAAGATCTCTGCAAACCAAATTCCCTGTCCCCCCTGCCCTAAGGGCCAGAAGTGTGCCAGGCAGATCCCAGCAGAGCAAACATCAGCCTCTCGCGTTTTGAGGGCTTACAGACTCTGCCTGGTTACCAGTCAACCAGAAACATCAATGTCAAGTGAGGTTAGCGAGGAGTGCTGCCTGGGAAAGGCTGAGCGGCCAGACCTCCCCCTGGCAGCTCTCCACAGCCTGGCCCTGGGATTCCTGCTGTCAGCTGCCCAGAGATGCAGGGTCGGGGACCAGAGGGGGGATTTCCAGAATCCAAATGTGCCAGCAAGCCATGCTTTCCAGATGTGAGGACACACCAGGCCAAACACATAGCTCCAGTCCCACCAGAGACACAGCACCTGGGGGGGGGTGGGGCCAAGGGTAGGCCCAAGGAGAAGGGCATGACCTTGACTGCACCTCCTACTGTGCTCAGAGCACCTCCACTCCTCACCTCTCTGAATGAGTAATTATGATAACCCTGCACCCCCATTTCACACATGATGAGACTCAGAGAGGCAGGGCAGTACACCATAGAGGCCCACGGACCTGCTGCTTACTAGCTGTGTGACTGAGGATATGCACTCCAATTTTAGTTTCTCCTGGATCATCAGGAGGGTAACGCCGGCCTCGAGGATTGTGCTGAGCCCAAAAGACACTCACAGTTGTTGCAGCAGCCCAGTGCCTGCCTCATGGTGGCAGCTGAGAATAAATCTTTTGGAACTAGCAGGTTGAACAAGCCACATTGGTGATGTAATCAAAACACAACTTGATTTGGGTGTCTCGTGATCTCTTTAAAATGCAGTCAGTGGGGTGACTCCAGAAAGGGATGATTTTTCTGCTTGGTCTTAGGTATTGTCTGAGACAAGCATGAGAATGCCTAGATGTGTGCAGAATTTTCTGGTCCAGAAATAGGGGAAGTGGTCCGCTTCTCCTCTCCTTACTACCAGACCTCATCATCCAGCTGGGGTTTGAGCAGTAACCAAGGAAAAGAGCAAATGGGAGCAACAGGAAAATCCTTACCTGGGGGTTCTGTGGTAGGCTGGCTTGATGTTCTCTGAGCCTGCATTTGCCTTTCTTGGACAGTTCCATGGGGATTTCTGAAGATCCCAACTACGCCAGCTGCTTTCTCTGCCCTCATACACAGAGCCCCCTATGAAGACCCTGCCACATAAAGACCTCCCCAAGAAGACACCTCCCCCTTCCAGAAGATTTTCTTGGGCAGATACTGGAAGGGCTATAGCTCAACTCTCCTGGCCCCCATCTGCCTCAGGAAACACCCTCTGTGTGGAGGGTCGATCCTCCCCCACTCAACCCTCCCCTCTCTCTTCCCTGACAGAGGCCACTTGAGCTTTCTCCAGTCCTCAGTGTCCCCCAGCTTCCGTGAACACAGGTGGGGCTTTCTTCAGGTGCTTCTTTAAAGTGAAAAAGGTAGCAGCCCCCTTACACCTCCAACCCCCCTCACATCCCTACCCTCATGACAAAAGCTTTCTTCAAAGAAATTTCTCACAAATCTTCTCTCGCTTTCCCTTTTTTCAATGTGTTATATTCAAGGGCCATGGCTTTCTCTGCCACTTTCTTATAAATTCTGTATTCAGTGACCCAGCTAAGCCCACCTGGGCATTGATAGCTGTTGTCCACAGGCGTGAAGAGCCGCATCTTAGCCCCTGCTTCCGCTCGGATTGTAACTGGCTTAGGGAAGAGGGAAGGACTGAAGAGGACCTGCTACTGTGGAGAGGAAAGTATTTTTCAGGTAGTGAATGGTAGAATTTTAAATGCTATTTTAAATCAATAATGAAATATATATTTTCACTGTAAAAAAAAAATCAAACAAGCATAAAGAAAAATAATGAAAACTACCCATAATTCCATCCCCAGAGACAAATGCCATAAAAATGCAAAGTCTTGTTTTCTGTCCACATCGATGGTGATATAATTTATAAAGATAATTTGTGTCTCTGTTTTTCCCTCTGAATCGCCTCTGCCACTTTCTCCATTGTAGGAAGCAGCCTGATTGTCACCATATCCCTCCCTGGCTTGGGATTAGGGGAAGGTACTTTTTCAGGGCTGAAAGACAGAGCTTCCTAAAGAGAAGCACTGCCTTCATCTTTTGTGAAAATCTGAGCTCACAGAGCAGCTTGTGCTAAGTGTCCTAGAGGGACAGGAGTAGAGGGTTGTGGCTTTAAGACCAGAGAGAAAGGGGAGGGGACAGGAGGGGATCCCAATCAGAAATGGAGGTGGGGCCCCGAGGGGGTGGTTGTGAGGTTCATTGAGGCTGAACCCCATACACTCCTTAAACCCACAACCCCCACCAAGGAAATATCAGGGAAGCTAGATTGAGGGGAACATGAAGCACCCCCATCCGGGCTGGTGTGAACAAAGAGGAGAGGGAAGGAGCCCCCAAATGACTGAGACTGAATTTTTCAGTGGTCCATGGATGGACTGGGCAGAGGTCTGAGTCAGATCTAAGGTAGTTTTTTAAAATAGAGACAAACATAAAATTTCCTACCTGTCTGAGTTTGTGGTTGATATCTGCAAACCTGCTACGCTCTAATAATTTTTAGAAGTTATGGTATACACAGATTATAGCACATACTGTAGCTAGATTTGGTACCCTGTTTTCCTTTTAATAAGTCACGAGCACTCCCTTGGATCACTGAATATACTTTTCATTAAATTTTTGAACTATTTGTCACATAACATAAAATTTACCACTTTAAAGTGTATAATTCAGTGGTTTTTTAGTGTATTCACTATGTTGTACAACTATCACCACTATCTAATTCCAGGACATTTTTATCATCCCTAAAAGAAACTGGTACCTATAAGCAGTTAGTCCCAATTCTCCTTCCCCCATCTCCTGGCAACGACTAATCTACTGTCTGTCTCTATGGATTTGCCATTCCGGACGTTCACATAAATGAAACCGTCTCTGGCTTCTTTCAGTTAGCATGTTTTCAAGGTTCATCCATGCTATAGCATACATGCTGTTGCATGTTATATACTTGAATAATATTTTGTTGTATGGATATACTACATTTAGTTTATCTATTATACTACATTAGTTTATCGGCATTTGAGTCATTTCCATTTTTGGGATATTATGAATAATGGTGCTATGAGCATCATGTACAAGTTTTTGTGTAGACAAATGTTTTCATTTCTCTTGGATATACACCTAGAAGGGGAATTGCTGGGTCATATGATAACTCTATATTTAGCTTTTTGAGGAGCTGCCAGCTTTTTGCTGTTTTCCATGGTGACCACATCATTTTAAAGGCCCATCAGCAATGTATGAGGATTCCAGTTTCTCCACATCCTCACCAACATTGATTATTTTCCTTTGTTTTCTTTTTAATTATAGTCCTCCTAGTGAGTGCAAAGTGGTATCTCATTGTGGTTTTTATTTGCATTTCTCTAATGACTAATGATGTTGGGCATAGATATGTTTTTAAATTGGAATTTTAGTGGCCATGTAAATTCTATCATAGATTGCTATATTGTACTTTTTAATGAGTATTTCTTGAAAAATTTTTTGCAATTATAATTGATATGCAACCATTTGCAACAACGTGGATGGACCTAGAGCATAGTAGCTAAGTGAAATAAGTCAGAGAGAGAAAAACAAATACTATATGGTTTCATTTATATGTGGAATCTAAAGAACAATATAAATAAACAAAACATAAATAGATCTATTATGCTATAACGTATTTTTAAATTGGCTGTTATTGAAACTTCACGTTGTTTCTATTTTTTCCAATGCATTTACACATCTAAGCCTTTGTATATTGTAACTATCTCTGATTTAACCACATTCATTTATTCACTTATTCATTCATTTATTTATTCAACAACTCTCTACTAAGCCAGACTTTTCAAGGTGCCGAACAAAATCTGATTCCTTCCTTCCTGGAGATTCCAATCTAGTGATTTAGTAAGCAATCAGGCAAAGAAGCCTGTCATTAGAAAACCTGACGAGAATTATGAAGGAAAAGCATAGGGTGCACATGTAGAGAAATGTGTCACTGAGCGTGGCAAGGCCTGAGGAGGGAAGTTAGCCAGGGCTGCCGTAGAGGCAGGGCAGAACATTCCAGGCAGAGGGAACAGCATATATGAAGCCCCTGTGATGAGAAATGGCTTTGTCTATTTCAGAAACTAACAGAAGACCTGAGTAACTGGGCAGACATGAGGAGAGAGGGAAGTCAGGGGGAGGTAGAAGGGGTAGAAGTGGAGGGAAGAGGGATGGCTGTAGGATGGCTAAATGTGGAGACAGTTGTTTTCTTCCCAATGTGTCATTTTTAAAAAGCAAAAGAGAGATAAGAAGGAAGGAGTTGGGGAGAGAGGATTTCTGAAGGCATCACACTTAAACTAATGGGTTCTTGCCATATATGTTCATACATGAGCCAGACTGAGTAGCTATCAGTTACCCAGGCACTTCTGTCACCAGCCATGTCTGTGCCTAAGCTGAGCAGCTTATACATGGGCCAGTGCACACTACGCTACATGATTCTTCCACCCTGGCCAGGGCTGCCTGGACCGAAGTGGGTGTTTGAGCTAAAAGCAGCCAATCTTGACATTGGCTAGCAGTCTAAGAAGTGACCCAGTATGGTCAAATAAAAAAATAAATATTTGTTCTTTGTCCTTGGTTCCTGGCACTGGAGATCCTAAATTCCTTGAAATTCATCATCTCTTGTATGTTAATGAGATGACTCGTAGGGGTACCTAGGTAGGTTCGGATGGGCACTGGTTGTCTGCACTGTGACTCCTGGGAGGGGAGAGAGGCTGGAGATTGAATTCAATTACAATGCCCAAGGACTAAATCTATCATGTCTACATAATGAAACTTCCATAAAACCCTCTAAACAACAAGAGTTTGGAGACCAGCTGTAAGAGCTCATTTAGTCATCTGGTGGGTGACTTCCAAACCAATTCGTTCCTCATTTTGTATAAGTTGAGATGTATACTATTCTCTGAGTATAAGTTGAGACATTGGAAGTGAGAGCCAAAGCTCAGATACATGACGAGAAGCAAAGAGAAAGTCTGGGGCTGCAGAGGCCAGGAGCTCACAGGACTATAAGGCAGGAGAAACGATGAGGAGGCAAAGGCCACAAGGAAGCAGAAGCCCTGGGACAGAAGGAAAGAAGATGCAGTAGGCAACAGTGGCAGATGGAGGAAGAGGCAGAGAGGGGTGGAGAGGCCTGAGCAGGCAAGCACTAGAGAAGGCTGCTGGAGAAGTCCAAGTGCTGGATGTAAACCACTCTCCAGTTCTCTAAAGAGCTTTCCAGACTCCGAGAGCCCTGGATGAGATACAGTGGAGATTCTGTTTTCCTCATTTCCTTCTGTATCCTGCTTGCTGAAAGTAACCTGGCAGTATCTCTGTTCCTTACACACATCTCACGTTCCAGGCATGTGGGCCTGGGCCTAGCTCAAGAATCCCTGGCCCCATTTGGCAGAGGGGAACTTGGAAGTGGGAGGAAGCTCTGAGGAAAGGCACTGAGTGGATAGGGCAGCAACTAAGAACAGGGGTCCTGGGTGGGCAGTGGGGAGGCAGTGGGTACAGCTCAGATCCAGAAGCCAAGGAGTCCAGATCTGTCTCTGAATCACTGTAGGATCCTAAACAAATCTTGTGCCCTATCTGGGCCTTAGTTTCTCTATCTGTATAAGTAGTTGATTTCTACGTCCCATCCCAGGATGACTATTTGGCGTATCCATGATAGAAGGGGCAAAAAATCATCTTTAAAAAAATCTTGGAATCTCAAAAATCCAATAAGCCAAAAAATATTGTCATCCTTTGTTGAAGAAACACAACATCAAAAACTTAAGATGATTGATACAATTTTGTTTTTTAAATCTGAGATGAAAAATTGCACAAGATCAGGATATTTGAAATACTGGGCTCCGAGGGCTGGTAGAAGGAGAGGGGTCGGATCTGCTGGTGACTATGTCTTGACACCAAAAGGGCATCTTCCACTCTGGGACTAAAAGAGCCCCAGTTTAAATCTCTCAGCGTTCTAAATGCCAAAAGAGTCCAAGATCTTAAAAGGGCTCCATATTTTAAAATTCCAAAGGTTCTAACATTTCCAAGATTTCAAGACTTCTAAAGATTGTGAAAGCTTTAAGGTTTCTAAAATTCTCAAAGACCTCAGCTCCCCAGATTCTAAAACCCTCCAAAACCCTCTTTGGGCCTCCGTGGAATCTAGCTTGAGGATCATGAAAGGATCATCTTTATCTCCTGCTTTTTCTATGACCGGGGCTGCAGCCACCCCTTTAGGCATGGCTATCCCTGAGGGTCACAGGAGGGGGCGATATTTTCTGAGTTCAGCGCGGTCTCCAGGACAGGATTCCAAGGAGTCCCTGAGCAAAGTAAATTGGACCTTAGTCCTTCTCCATGCCCCTCTGAGCCCGACACTGTTCTCCATGCCCCTTTGGGCCCCTAATTCTCCTCTAGGAAAGAACAGTACGCCTGGGGCCATGGGCTCAAAGTTCCTCCTTGTCATTTGTTCCAAAGCATGCTGCCTTCAGAGAACTCACGGTCTGGCTGAAGACAGACACTTAAGCACTAAGGAGCCCTGAAAGGGATTTAGCCAGGCAGTGGCATGGCCAGGCTTGACCCCTCTTGGTGGGCCTCAACTTCTGCCCTGCCACTAACTGCCTCCCCATCTACCAGCTGAACCCAGGTCACATCCTACAGATGCCGCAGAAGGAAGAATATTGGAGGGTCCAGTTGGTAGCAGGCTAGTGGGTTCCCCGAGACTGTTGCCTGCCTTGGCTTCCTGACACCTTGGTCCTGCTGCTCTGTCTGCCCACCGCAGACGTGGTCCTTCACCTCATGCCCCATTGGGGTATCTCCAGCTCAGCTTCAGCTCTGGTTCTGCTGCTCCCTGAGCTGGACCCTCCTTTCCATTCCTGATACTCATAAGATGACCACAACTCTGGGTCTCAGGGAAAGAAGAAAGCCTGCTCAGGCCAGCCCCTCACCCCAGTCAGTGTCCCTCCACAATGGGCTGTCCCATGGCAGCTGCAGGTGGAGGGAAAGACACTTTGGGATGGGACACAGATCCAGAGCCCAAATTTGACTAAATATCCCCTGGCCGTGAACTCTGAAAATTTCCATTTCCTCCACATGAAGGGAGATTTTCATTCCTACCTCTCAAAGTTATAGGGGAATTGGGGGACAGTCTGCTGGTTCCTTATTTGTTAAAGGAGCCATCAGTGTACTCTACCCCTCCTCGGCACCTCCCCCACCACACACAATCCCCCCAATCCTGAGTGAGTCTCCCCAAAGTAGCAGCACAGAAGGGGAGGTACCAAGAAGGGGTGGAGAGCCAGAGATTCAATTTTAACACAAACACTAATTGTGGGTCCCAGAATGGCCCTCCTGGCTCCATTCATGAAAGTGGTATTTTTAGCCCAGGACCGGCCGCCTGCGGTCACTATGGGGGTGGCCAGGCCATGTGTCATGTCTGAGTGATCATGGACTCACTCTGCCCGGGAAATAGGCCTGCAGGGACCAGCTGCTGGATCCTAGGGCTGCCTCATATCTGGGAGGAGATATTCAGCAGGACTAGAAGCTTAAATCTTCTCACCCCCAAGGGGTATCACAGGGCATGGGGGATGGAAGCAATAATTAACATGCACTGAGTATTTACTAGTGCCAGGCATTTACATGAATTAACTTATTTAATCCTTAACTATGGGGTAGATACTATTATCCCCATTTTATAAATGAGGAAACCAAGGCTAGAGCCATTAATTTAACCTACTTGAGCCCACACAGTAGTAGTGAATGGAGCAGGAGGATTTGAAGCCTGGCCCTTGAGCCCCAGAGTCCACGCTCTTACTGTCTGGTAACTTGGAATCTGAACCCTGGGTGGACAGACAGCTATTGCCACAAGGTCCTCCTGCGTCAGGCTGCAGAGCCCAGCCCCACTCTCAGCCCGTAGAGTTCTCTAGGATTGCAGAGAACATCCAGTCCAGCCTTCCTTTGAAGGTGAGGAAATTGAGGCCCAGAAAGTAGTCCAGGGTGATGGAGCCAGTGGGTGCTAATTCCTAGGCCAGGACTCTGCTCCATGAATGATTCCATGGCACACAGTCATCGTGTATCTGTCCCCCTCCTCAGCTTATCCAGAACTCAGCACCTGTGCTCTGTAGAGCAAGGAGACTGGGCTCTGGAAGCAGATTTGAGCCCTGCTCTTAACTTGCTGTGTGACCTTGGACAAGTCACCTCACGCCTCTGAGCCTCATTTTTTTTCCGTGTGGAAGTGATGGGTATACATTGTCTGGGGATTCAATAAATGTGGATGTCTTTACCTTGGATTTTTTAACCCATTATTTAATTCCTCCTGTGAACAAGACGCATGGTGTTCTCCTGTCCAGGGCTGCTTCTAGAAATGGGAGTTGGTGGAATTGTAGGCGCTGTGACCAGCTGTTAGGGAGACGTTGGGAGCAAGTCATGCCATACCATGGCATCTGCCTAGGCCTCAGATTCCCAGCAGAAGAGAATGTGGCAGAAGAGAAAGCGGAGACATGGTCTGTCCATCCTCTGAGCCAGGTGCCTGGATGAGAAAGCAGAACAAGCATGGCTGAGTTCAGGTCCAGTTTAGTCACTTCCTCTCTGGATGACCTTGGGTGAGTTTCTGCCCCTCCCAGGATCGCAGTCTCCTAAATGTAGGGAGCAGCCAGGGCTCTTTCAGAGTTTTCCTTGCCCTGATTTTCTGTGGCTTGACCAGGGGCTTGGGCACCCTTGTGTCTCCTGCCGCCCCACCCCTGCCCCCCCACTCACCTGGATCTCTGCCCGGGGAGGCTCCACAGCCTGGCTTCTGGGCTCTTTCTGGGCTTACTCATGACCCATGAGGGCGGCTCCCTACGGTGGTCTCAGCCCCTGAGTCACATGGCCTGCAAGTTCAGCTCCACACAGGTAACTTTTTCAGTTCTAAATCCCAGGTGCAAATTTTCTGGCCAGAGAATCTGATTGGCTCCAGTAGTAGTCAGGTGGCCAGTGAGCTGGGTCCTGTGTCATGGGCCAGGGGTGGAGCAGCTTCTCCAAGAAGAGGGTGTGGATGAGGAGGAAATGATGACATCTCTAATTCAGACATAAAACAAATCCACCTGGAATGTAAATTAGTTACATGGAAAAATTTATCTATACTAATTCCTCATTTTCCAGAAAGCTATCAGAGGCATCTGGAACTAGGCTTCAAATTAGGTGTGGGGGGGGGACTACCTCCTACTCCCAGCTGCCAAAATAAAAGTAAAAGGTCCATGCCTTTAACTTATCAGGGGATCTTCTCATTCATTGTTTATTAACTCTTATACTACAAACAATTCTAATACACATGGGTCATTTGTTTTCCACTAGGGGGCGTTGTCATGATATTGGTAAGAAGCAACTGCGGACGTGCTACATAAAGAAGAAACACTCTAAAATACAAAAATAAAAGCAAAACAAAACTTTAAGAAACAAACACAAGGATTTAGCATCTTGGGGGGCATTTAGTATCCCCCAAGCACAGTGATCATACAATTGAGGAGTCTCTAAAAGTAGCATGCATACAATAGTTGAGGCTCACAATGGCAACCCTTGGTCATCAGGAATTAGTAAAATTATGTTCCCTGACCTCATTTAGGACGACATAAATAGGTACACATTGTAAAAGACTTCCACTTCATATAAAAGGAAAGAAAATTTTTTTTAGTTTTTCTCAGAAGGAATAGACCTCATCTGGAAAATGCATTCTTGTGGAATAATGCAGTTATAAATGATGTATGACTACACAAGGGTTTACAAGCCAATCCAACCAAAATAATAAATGGCACAATTTTGAAACCAGAATCTGTAAGTAGCTGCTAGAGTTTCATCGTTGCAGGAATAAAGTGCTTTAACAGCGACTTCAGTTGTATTGAAGACCTCAGGGACTTTGCCAGGGGCTTGATAGCAGATAATTTTTAGGAGCAATGCCCTGTCCAGACCCACCACATGACTTTTACCCTCTCGCCTCAGGAGTGACCCTCATTCTGGTTATGAGGCAGAAAATGGCAACCCTGCAGAACTGTAGTGTTGTTCAAACTTGAAGCCTGGAGGGAAAATTCTGGGTCCTTGGGGCAGTGGATCCCAAAAGTTAAGCACATTTAAATTACATGGATGCTCATAAACCACATTAGGACATCTGGAGGAGGAATCAAGAACATGCATTTTAGACACATTCTTTGAGTGATTTTGATGCATGTGGTTCATAGAAACACTGCTCCTCCTACTTCACAGATGGGGAAGTTGAGGCCCAGCGAGAAAAGAACAATGACTTGAAGTCATGCAACAAGTTAGAAGTTGAGCTGGCCTCTGGCCTGCCCAGGGCTTCTTTCCACCACATTCCGCCTGCCCACCCACGGACTGCCTCCTGGGGCTGCTCACATTCCAAGGAGCCTTGTAACAGGAAAGGAAATGTAGGCCATGCCTGCTCTGATGTTCGAGCACCCATGATGATGACTCCAGGTTCCACCAAACACAGCCCCGAGAGCCCCGGCTGCCAAGCTGCGTGAGCCTGGTTTTTCCAGATGGGGTTGGGGATGAGATTACGAAAGACAGCATTTATTTTTATTTCCCCAAGAAAATAAATCAGCAGGTTTGCTCCAAGAAAAGTGGTCAGAGGAAGCAGTGTTTCTAGCCTGGAGTTCGTCCCGAACTCCTGCCAGCTCCTCACAGCCCCCTTCAGGACTGTCCTGACATCCTGAAGGTGTCGGTAGGGCATGGAGTCGAGTCCTCAGACAAAGCACCTTTGGGCTTCAGATTCAAGAACCCTCTCTTGCCCATAGCCGTGGCTAAAGGCTTGGAAGGTGGAGGATTACTTTCTTCCTGCGGACAAAGGAATTTTTCCCAGCCTCTCTTATTTCCCCCACCCAAAAACACATCTAAAAATGGAGGGTGGTGGGTACATGATTTCTGCCAGGTTCTGCAATTATGGCAGTGGTTCTCAAGGGAGATAACTCTGCTGTCTCCTGGGAGTGGGAGGGGGCATTTGGCAATAGCCGGGTACATTTTTGGTTGTCACGACTCAGGAGGTGCTGCTGGCATCTAGTGGGTGGTGGCCAGGGATGCTGCTGAACATCTTACAATGCACAGGACAGCACCTCACAACAAAGCCTCCCTTGCCTAAAATGTCAACAGTGCTGAGGCTGAGAGGCCCTGAGCTATGGGCAAGTAGCCCACAATATTAGGAGTCTGGGTATGAGTTCAAGTTTTGCCTCTAAATGCTGTGTGAGCTCAGGCAAGGCCCTGCTCTCTGGGCCTCAGACTCCCATCTGCACAAGGAAGAAGTGGAGAGGCTCCTCTCTGGGGTCCTCACAAGTTTTCTTCATTCAGGGCTCGGGAGATCAGGAGGCCTGAGACAATGGGCCTGACTTCTGTACCTCAGATGGGGATGTCAGGAGTGGGGAGGCCTACCCAGCTTCCTATGCTTGAGGGATGGACCATCAGCTCTCCTGAGGCTCCCCCTTCCCCCCGCCAAAGTGCAATATCTGGAACTCCTGCTCCACCACGAACGGAAAAACTATTATCTGAAGATGACATCATTTTGCAAAAATGCAAGCGGGTGCTTGCAGAGCAGAGCTCCAGGGAAGCAGTGGGAAGAAAGGACTCGAAGCTCAGAGTGTGCCAACCACTGGCAGCGCCAGCATCCAGCACCTTCATGGATCTTGGGACAACCCTGGACAACTTACTAAACTTCTCTGGACTGTGGTCCTCCCATCTCTACGATGAGAGGCTGGACCTGGGGAATGCTAGGAGCCCTTCCCATGTGAGAGTCCAAGATCCTATGATTGTCTAGGTCAAGTCTTGGAGGGCCTCAGGGCTGCAGGTGCACAAAGGGGGCCTCTCCAGGCACAGGGAGCCCAGAGTTAGGGGCTGAAAGGAGAAGGCAGCAGCCACCCTTCCCAAAATGTCATAAAAATGCATGAAAAAATACTCCACATCACTAATCATTATAGAAATGTAAATCAAAACCACAGTGAGATAGCACTCCACACTCATTAGGATGGTCACTATCAAATAAAACAGAAAATAACAAGTCCTGGCGAGAATGTGGGGAAATCAGAATCTTTGTGCACTGTTAGTGGGGTTGTAAAATGGTACAGCTGCTATGGAAAACAGTATGGTAGTTTCTCAAAAAATTAAAAATAGAACTACAATGTGATCCAGAGATTCCACTTCTGAATACATATCCAAAAGAACGGAAAGCAGGGTCTTGAAGAAATATTTGTACACCCATGTTCATTACAGCATTATTCACAGTAGCCAAAATGTGGAAGCAACCCAAACGTTTGTTACTAGCTGGACAGATAAGCAAAATGTGGTATATATACACAGTGGAATATCCTTCGGCTCTAAAAAGGAAGAAAATTCTGATGCATGCTACAACATGGATGAAACTGGAGGACATGATGCTAGGGGAAATAAGCAGAAGACGAAAAGACAAACACCCCTTCTGGGGTCCATCTTTCTCCCTATCTGTCCATCATGAGCCTACGCAGCACCAACATTCCTAGGAACAGTAAAGACTTCATGGTCCTTTTTAACAGGTGGGAAACTAGAAGCCTAGGAAGGACAGTGATCTCCTCAAGGCCACATTAGTCTACAGCAGAGTCAGAACTAGAATTCGGATCTCTTGACTCCACATCCTTAGCCCCTCTCCACATTCTCCTCCAGAGGGGCTCGTGCCACGGGGATGGACCAGAGTACCAGAAAGTCCAGTTAGAAGATTCAGCTCTCTCTTAAAGGGACTCTCCAATAAAACCTCAGCTTTTGTTGCGGCCAGACTTCCCCTCCAAATATCCTACAAGCAGCCCACCTCTAAAAGAGGCCCTCCTCTGTTCAAGCAACTTACATGGCTCCCTATCGCCTAAGGAACATCTCACCCAGCATTCAAATTCCCAATCTACCTCCCTAAGCTGATCTCCCTGTGTCCCACCACCTTTGCCTTACATTCTGGTCACCACACAGTAACCAGTGTCCTCATCTTTAAGTTTTTATTGAAGCTAGTTTCTTCTAGAACATCCTTCCCTTTCTCCTCCCTCTAAGGTCATCCAAGTGTCGCCTGCTCCAAGAAGCCTTCCTGCTCCCCAAATTGGACATGGCCTCTCCTTCTTCTAGGCTACCAGAGGAGTCCCTTAGGTTGACTCTAGGTACCTCAAGTGCCCATCTGTCTCCCCCAGGAGATGGGGAAGTACCTGGAGGCAGAGTCGAAGTCATATACATCTTTAGTCACCTTGTCATCCTCAGCACCAAGAATTAAGAGTAAGTGACCCTTGGTGCCCTGAGCCCACATAAGGACAAACAAAATAAGGATTGTTTGGTGCCCATTTAGGAAATAATTCCAAGTCAGAGGTTCTAGAGCCGGGTCCGGTGCCTGGACACAGACACTAACCCTGCCTCCAAGGCTGTTTTTATTTGTTTTCTCCCTGGGCAAAGGCGGGGGGTGGGGGGGAGACTTTTGAGCCACAGCTGGTTTTTATTGCATCGAGGCTCAAAAAAAGCCCAAGCATATTTTTAGAGACAAGGGGGAAAAAAGAATATTTTCTTTCCTGACCCGAGACGAAGGCTTGCTCCAATTTTCCATCTGCTCTCCCTACTGGGCGGAGTCAGCAGGGACGTTTCTCTGCAGGAGGACCCTTCAGGACAGTGGTTTATGAGCTCATAGATATGGCGGGGCAGGCTGCCGGCCTGATGCCTGCCTGCCTCCCCGACACACAGGGAAGCCCAAATGCACACTCACGCTGCAGCACTCAGATTCACGCACACAACCTCAGATCTGTGATTCGAGGAGAGGGAAGCCATGCACTGGATAAAGGACAGTGAAGGAGCAAAAGGAACTTGGCGCCCAAAGTGCCTGGAAGGAGGTCACTGAACGGTGGTCCAAACTAAGGGGTCTCCACTTTTGCACCCAAGTCCTAGGTTGTGGAGCATTCCCACTGAGGTACCTGGATCCATAAGACCTGCATCTTTGAGTGCCTAATTTTCAACTGTCTGAAGATACTGTTGGGATGAACAAAATACCAAATCATTTCGAGCATCACTGAACTCCTAGAGATTTGTTGAAATGCATCTGCTCAATTGAAAGGTGCAAAATGCACCAGAGTTCTGCTAGTGTGTTTGTGTGTGTGTGTGTGTGTGTGTGTGTAAATCCTTGTTATATATGCGAATATGGTCTGTATGTATGATGTGTGATGGAGTGTGTCTATGTGTATGTGTCGTGTGTTTGCATGTTCATGTGTATCGTGTGTACTTGTGGTATGGTTTGTATTGTGTATGTGTGTGTGTTTGCCATGTGCTCGGTGTAGGGTAGGGTATGTGAATGTGTATGTTGTGTGTGTTTGATTTGCGCGGTGTGTGAACGCTGTAATCAGGCTGGAACACACCTGGAGGGGAGGTTGCGTCAGGGAGGGTGTCCCTGCTTCCCACAGCACTTAGTGCAAAGTAGCACCTTTCTGAGATCTTTCCAAGGCAATTTGTTAGGGAAATCAAGACAGGTAAAGAAGGCAGTTGAAGGGAAAGAAGCCATTGTACGAACTTGCTCCCCACCAGACACTGCCCCTAATGTCAGAACTGGACTTTGTCTCTGATGACAACCAGTCCTAAAATCCTCAGCCCAGAGAGCTGCAGGCGACAAAGCTGAAGTTCAGAAAAGCCAGAGTCCCTTCCTCTTACCCATGGCCAAATGGCCTTCAGTGCCAAAGAGTCAGCAAGCAAAGGCTATGACAACAGCAAAGACCTTAGCACTCCTAGCCACGGTGCCCAGAGTCAGCACTCAGGGCCCTGGGCTCTCTCCAAGCATGGCCTCATTTCCCTCTCAAACCCATCCATCAAGGGGGCATCATTGCCCCATTTTTTCAGAAGAGGAAACAGGCTCGGAGGGGAGATAGAGGTGAAAGCAGGACCCTGGCAGCCACATAAAGAGGGGAAGACCCTGGAGTCAGGAGGGCAGCCTCTTGGCTTTGGGGATCAAGCATGAAAGTCAAGCTTATAAGGTTTAGCTCCATGAGAGACATTGCCTCCTCTTTTCTGTCTGCAAAGATGCAAGCCCTGCCGGGATGGAGCTGGACACAGCAGAGGTGCAGGCTTTTCCCCTGACCAGTTCTCCATCCTTCCCTGGCAGCTCAGCTGAGCCAGGCTCCCTCTTACCAATGTATCCCCTTTATCCCCAGGCAGCAAGGGCTGCTAGAGGCTCACTCCCTACTTCTTGGAAATTGTGGCAGCCAACTCAGGCCAAGGGGAGCTTCTGGGGGATGGGCTTTTCTAGTGGAAAGATGAAGATTCATGGTTTTTCCAGCCTGGGGACAAGTTCTTCTTCCCTGAGCCTTCTCTGTAAAATGGTAATAACAACATCCACCTCTTGGGACAATTAAGACATCGTGTATGTGCTGGTGTGTGGAGAACTTGGCACAGGCCTGGCATGAGGGAGGCGCTTAATGGACGTGCGTCTTGTTCCCATCCCTGGCTGCCCTGGTCAGCACAAGTGACAAGCAAGGTTTGATTGCCCCAGGCCCCTCCCCTCCTGGCCCCAGCAGAAGCTGCAGGGCAGAAAGAAACAACAGTTCTTGCAAAGCCGCCATGAAGCCCTCCCTGGAATAGGCGGGCCATTTGTCAAGATGTCTCCTGGCGGCCACACCAACCCTCTGTGACCTCTCAGTTGCCTTTCACTGAGTTCCATGGTCCTGTTCACCACTCTGTGTCTACCCCTAGACCTGTAAATGTCATCAGACACTTCTGTCCCCAGGTCACCTCACCTGAGCCTCTCTGCTCTACACCCTAGGCATTAAGCTCTTAGTCAGCACCTGAGCTTTCCAGGCCCCTCTCAGTCTGACCACAACCCTCATGCTCTCTCCTGCACCTCTCTTCACCTTGCACCCCTCAAAACAGCTATATAGCTGGTCCTGCACTGCCACATACTTTCATTACCTATGGGAAGAGTTTAGTTTGGGGCCTAGCACACAGGAAATTGCTCAGCAAGCCATGAGCCAGAGTCTACAGAGACACCAAGATCCAGCAGGATCCTTTGCCTAGAATGCCATTGCCCTCTGACAATCTCTGACTCACACTTAAGGAGCCCCCTTAATCTTTACCTCCTCCAGGAAGCCTGCCTTGATACTCACCCCTCTGGACCAGTATAGGTGCCCTCTTCCCAAGTAGGGCTGCCTAGTGTCCCCAGATTCTCCTGTCATTGTTGTCCTATCTGGATGAGATAACTCCAGTCCCCACCCTCAGGCCTCGCATATTCCTACAGATTTCAATGGGTTTATATGTGATCATTAATGCCATCAGGCACTTCCTTCTTAACCCCTATGGCTTCCCTCTGTGCCTGTGGCCCATGGGACTCCATTCTGAAAACGCCCCACCCTTACCTTATCCCAAAAGGCTTGCAATGCAGAATCAATTTGGATAACAGAGTTTACTGACATTCTGGAGGTGGCAGAGAGCAATTTCAGTGCTGAGCACAAAACAAGTTCATGTACAGCGCAATTCTTAGTAATTCGTCAACCACCCTCACCTGGATAATCTCTCACCAGCTGGGGTAGGGGGATCTGGCCTCTGGAAACCCCTCCTTCTCCCCTCTCAGAGCCCTTCCTCCTCCTCATGTTCTGGTGGGAACTCTGGCTGACTCCTGGGAGACTCAGAACGGCCTCACCTGAGACAGAGCCACTCTCAGCCGATAAGCAAAAGCAGCTGCTGTCAGTTATTTTAAATAGCCATTGTTCTGAACTAAATTGTGCCCCCCCAAATCGTATATTAAGATCCTAACCCCCAGTACCTCAAAATGTGACTGTATTTAGAGATAGTGCCTCTAAAGATTAAGTTAGAGGTCATATGGGTGGGCCCAAATCTCAGGGGGCTGGTGTCCTTATAAGAGGAGGAAATTTAGACACAAATGTGCACAGACGGAAGACAATATAAAGACATAGGAAGAAGGAGGCCACCTACAAGCCAAGGAAAGAGGACTCAGGAGAAACCACCCTGCTGACACCTTGGTCTTAGACTTCCAGCCCCCAGAACTGTGAGAAAATGAATTTCTGTTGCTTAAGCCACCCAATATGTGGCACTCTGTTATGGCAGCCCAAGAAAGCTAATACAGATGTTTTTGTGTACCTCTCTCATTGCGATGTCATCACTTGTTTATGGGCCTGTCTCCCTTTCAGGCTGTGAATTCCCCAAAGGCACTGGGCAGATCTGACCTGCTCATCCCCGGAGCTTCGGGCCCACCGCACCCCGAGAGCTTCAGAGAGCATTGCCTGGGTGAACTCCTTCTGGGATGAACAGAATTCAGTTCATGGGCTCCTTAAGTCATCAAATGCTGGGAAGGGAAGAGACTCAATGGTACACATTCCCTCCAAACTCTGTCCCCCGCCCCATCTGTGATGGGCCATTGTACCTGGCCTCTGGTTCCACCTTCAGCAGCCCTGAAAGAAAGGCTCCCCTCCACTTTACAGATGAGTGAACCGAGGCTCAGGGAAGGCAAGTAATGTGCCCAAGGTCATTCATGAAGTCAGAGCCATTAGAGAGGAGAGACCAAAGCCCACAGGTCCCAGGGAAGACCTGAGAGGGGAAGCCTCTCTCAGGGGTGGGAAGGTTTTACAGTGTTTTGCCCTCTGGAAGGAGATGAAGGATCTAGATTTGAATCCTGATGGCTCCTCTTGCATGCTGTGTGTGTGAGCAATTCCTGACCTCTCTGAACTGGGGCCTTAGTTTCCACATCTGTACAATGAGACTGACAAATATGAGACAGGACATGTATCTGGCCCACAGAAAGAGCTCTAAAAAATGGTGGCAGTGGTGATGCTGCTTCTAAAGAGTCTAGGCTTCTGGAATCACACAGCTGGCCCAGCGCCTAGCCCCAGAGGAAATTTAACAAAAAGCTTATGATAGAAGCTTTTCCTGGTGGTCAGTATGGGGGCCAGGCAACCTCAGTCCCCTGCCTCTGAGCACTGCCCTCCATCCCCAACACACACATTGTCATTGCCTTGCACCCGGCCTCACAGGGCTTGGGGCTGGATAAGGCTCAATGGCCCATTGTTCTCCCTCCAGGCCCGAACCAGGCCAGGCCTGCCGGGAACCAGCTGCTAAAAATAGCCCCAGTGGAGTGTTGGGGTCCAGCTGCTTATCTCACTCCAGGGGTCAGGAGCTGCCCGATTCTTCCTGGCCACTACTCTGGAGGAAGTCCAGCTTGGCCAGCTCCCAGATCACCCTCAGGGGAGAGTGCAAACTCACACCAGGAAAATATTTAGTGGAAAATTCAAGGCCAGCTATAATTCCCTGAGGGCAGAGTCTTGGTATAGACATTCAGACTTGATCTGTGGCGGGTCTGGAGGAAGCGCCTGGAAGAACAGGCCATAACTGGCAAAGGAAAGAGAAGCAGGAGAAGGCATTCCAGGTGGTAGAAACAGCAGAAGCAAAGAGATGAGGGATGAGACTGAACAGAACAATGAGAGGTTTTGGAAAGTCTACCTGGTCTCACAGAAAGTGAGCCCTCGAGGGACATTCGGGTTCAGTAGAACAGGGTCCTGAATGCTAGCCAGGCAAAGCTTTCCTGATCTTCAAGGAGGTGCCTTGCATGGGGTGGGTCCCATCACCTCCTTCCAGGGCCTCCTCTGAGGACTCCTCCCCAAGGAATAGTCACAGTCCTGAGGGAGGAGCGGAGGGCTGGTGAGGACTTAGAGAGCTGTCTTTAGTGTGCCCCTCCAGGCCTCAGGAAGGGAGTGTCTCACCACAGACACATCAGGTAGACTCCAAAGGCTCTGCCTGTGGGCCGTGAACATCAAAGTCAGCCTGCAGCTAGCTATTCAGGCCTTCAACTGTGAGCTTTCAAGCACCTGCTCTGGACTGGGTACTGGGAACATTGATGGCCACTCCTCAGCTCCGGCCCTTGAGGGGTTCACAGTCTAGGAGAGAAGCAGACAAGTGAAGAGGCAACTCTGGGGCTGAGTCACCTGAGCACAATGCTGCGGCAACCCAAGAAAGGGCCTTCTTCTTGACTTGGGACATCAGCAAAAGATCTGTGTACACAGCCCCTGAGTCTCAAAGGTTAAAGAGGAGAGAGCCAGGTGAAGAGGTGGCAGGAAGAGTGTTCTAGGCAGAGAGTAGCAAGTGGGGGTCATGAGGTTGCAGAGATATTTGGGGGCCAGATTCTATCCTTCTCTGAATCCCTCACGGATGCAAGCACAGTTGTCACCCACAGAAACGCTGGTGAATGAAATTGGTAGAAAAATGGGAATCGACCAAACTGAATAGACTGAATCCTATTTTTTAAACTCAGAGCCTGGGAATTTAATCACTGAAAATTCTGTAAGGAAGGCCTTGTATAATTTGTACATTGGGGGTTTTGTTTATAAGCTGTGCTTAAACTGAGGGTGTCTATATTGCACAGGCAGCATCCCAAAGCCCCACTTGGGAAGGTCCAGTCAGGCAGATGTGAGTTCCAGGAAGACCAGCTTGCACGGCCTGTGGGTGCTTGCAGCCTGGAGTGAAGAGCTCACCTCCCAAGGCCTCTGCCATGGTCTCCTTGGTCCCAGTTCTTCACCCCTCCCTCACCTGCTCCCTTTGCCTTGTGAGCTTACAGTGCTGCCTGTTGGAGATAGATTATTCTTCCCACTCTTGACATCAGGAACAGCCACATGACTTGTTTCTGCCAATAGGATATTAGCAGACGAGTTTCTAACAGAGGCTTAAAACACACTTGCATCTGAAAGAAAAATTTACAACAGTTCTACACAATCTCTTTTGGAAAATAGAAGAGGAGGGAGCACTTTATTTTAGGAAGCCAGTATTACCTTGATATCTAAGCCACACAAAGAAAGACAACACAAGAAAAATAAATAACTAAACACCTGAACACACCCAATCCCATCTGATCTTGGAAGCTAAGCAGGGTCAGGCCTGGTTAGTACTTGGATGGGAGAACACCTAGGAAGACCAGGTGCTTTGGCTTAATAAATAAATAAATAAATAAATACACAAATAAACAAAAAGCAACCACAAACCAATATCCTCATGTAAATGATGCAAAAATCCTTAACAAAATATTAGCAAATAGATTTCAGAAATGTTAAAAATTATACAACATTATCAAATGTAGTTTATTCCAGGAATGCAAGATTGATTCAATATTTGAAAATCAATCAGTGTAATCACCATACTCACAGGCTAAAGTAAAAGAGCTATATGATCATATTAATTGATGCAAAAAAAATTAATAAAATTCAACACCCATTTATAAAAATTGTCAAAAATTTTGAAATCAAGAGCAACTCCTTATAATAAAAAGGGAATTTCCTATATAAACACTTTGTAAATATAAATATATAAATAAACATGCTATATAAAAAAAATAACTAAGTAAATAAAATAGCTCCCTAAATAAATAAATAAATAAATAACATATACCAAAAACTGGCAGCTAATATCATACTTACTGATGAAAGACTGAAGCTCAATAGGGCAAAGAAGTGAAATAAATGACACACAGGTCAGAAAAGGAAATATAAAATTGTATCTATTTGCAGATGACATGATATTTATGTAGCAAAATCCATGACATCTGCAAAAAATCTCCTAGAACTATTAACGAGTTCAGCAAGATCACAGCTATAAGATCAATGTACAAAAACACAGTGTATTTCTTTGTGCTAGCAATGAACATGTGGAAACTGAAATTAAAAATAGAACGTCATTTACAGTTACTAAAAAAAATAAAATACTGAAGTGTAAATCTAACAAAACAAGATTTGTATGCGGAAAACTACAAAGTGCTGATGAAAGAAATCAAATATCTAAATGAATGGAGAGATGTACCATGTCAATGAATTGAAATATTCAGCATAATAAGGATACCAGTTCTCCATGCATTGAAATATAGGTTTAATGCAATTACTATTAAAATCTTAGGAAGACTTTTTATAGATTAGGCAAGATCACCCTAAAATTATTTATACAGAAAGTCAAAGGAACTAGAATAGTTAAAAACATTTTGAAAAAAAAATAAGGTGCGACCTAATTTCAAGACTTACAATAATACAGCTACAATAATCATAACCATGGGGCTTTGGTGAAGGGATAGAAACATAGATCAACAGAACAGAATAGAGAATCTAGGAATGGACCCATACAGGTATGGCTAACTGATTTTTGATAAAGGTACAAAAGCAATTCAATGATAATACTTTATACCCACTAGGATGGCTATAATAGAAAACACGTTATAACAAGAGCTGGTGAATATGTGGAGAGATTGGAGCCCTCACACATTACCAGTGGTGATGTCAAATGCAGTTTGGTCATTCCTCAAAAGGTTAAACCTAGAGTTTGTTTACACCTCAGCAATTCTACACCTAGGTATCTATCCAAGAGAATTAAAAACATATGTCCACATGAAAACTTGTACATGAACGTTCATAGCAATATTATTCATAATAGTCGAAAAGTAGGAACAACTCAAACGTCCATTAACTGATGAATGAACGAATAAGATGTGGTATATTATGTGGTATTTGAAATGGGATATACACAATGAAACATTATCAGGCAATAAAAAGGAATGAAGTACTGACACATACTACTACATGAAGAAACTTGAAAGCATTATGCTAAGTGAACGAAGCCAACAAAGGACCACATAGTGTTCTATTTGTACAAAATGTTCAGAATAGGCAAATCTGTAGAGACAGAAAGTAGATTAGTGGTTGCCCAAGGCTGGGAAAGTTGGAGTATAGAGAAGGAAATGACTACTAATGGGTATGGAGTTTTTTAGGGGTTGATAAAAATGTTCTAAAATTGATTTTGTTGATGGTCGTACACCTTTGCAAATATACTAAAAACCATTCAATTGCACACTTCAAATAGGTAAATTATATGATGTGTGGTTACAGCTCAATAAAGCTGGGTTTTTAAAAAACAATTCAGTGGGTGAAGGATAGTCTTTTCAACGAATAATGGTGGAACAATTGGACTCCTTATGCAAAAAGAAACAAAACAAAACAAAACAAAACTTCAACCTAAGCCTCACATCTTATACATGAATTACTCAAATAGGACCACAGATTTAAATGTAAAACTATAAAATGTTGAGAAAAAAATATAGGAGAAAATCTTCAAGACCCAAGGATTGGTGAAAAGTTTTTAGACATAACACTTAAAGCATGATCCATAAAAGAAAATATATATATAAGTTGGACTTGATCAACATTAAAAAGGATTTACTTTGCAAAAGACACATTAGGAGGATGAAAAGACAAGCTGCAGTCTGAGAGAAATTATTTGCAAATCACATACCTGACAAAGGATTTATACATAGACTATGTAAAGTGCTTTCAAACACAACAGTAAAAAAGCAAACACTCTAATAGAAAATGGTCAAAAGATATGAAGAGATGTTTCACCAAAGAGGACATACAGAGGGCAAGTAAGTACATGAAATATGTCCACTATCACTAGTCACTAGGGAAATGCAAATTAGGAACCCAATGAGCTCTCACCTTACACCTATTAGAACAGATAAAATGGAACAGAGGGGCAACTTTAAAAACTGGCAAGAATGCAGAGAAACTGGATCTCTCATGGTACAGCTACTCTGAATGATACTTTGGCCGTTTCTTAAAAATTAAACCTAAATTTACCACA
Source organism: Eidolon dupreanum (assembly GCA_028627145.1). NCBI lineage: Eukaryota > Metazoa > Chordata > Mammalia > Chiroptera > Pteropodidae > Eidolon > Eidolon dupreanum. Next base: position 147,660,552 of record CM053509.1, on the reverse strand, counting down.
CGACACAGCAATTGCACTCCTAGACATGTATTCCAAATAAACGAAACTCGTTTCCACATAAAACTCTCTAGGTAATTTTTCATAACAGCTTTATACGTAAAAGCCAAGAACTAGAAACAACCAAAATGTCCCTCAGCAAGTGAATGGTGAAACTAACTGTTTGTTGCACATCCATACCACAGAACACAACTCAAAAATAACCAGGACCAATCTGCCGACACACACAACTGGGTTGGATCTCGAGGGCATGATGACAAGAGAAGAAAATCTCATAAGGTCACATACTTCATGATTCCATTTATATAACATTCTTAAAATGACAAAATTATATAGCTGGAGAGAAAATTAGTGGTTGCTGGGGGTTAGGGATGTTGAGGTGGGAGATGGGTGTGACTATAAAGAACTGTCGGGGAAAGCTTTGTGGTGAAATAGTTCTCTATCTTAATTGCGGTAGTGGTTCCATAATCTACACATAATATAGATAACATAGAACTATCCAACCACATGGGACCTCTGTCAGATTCTGGTTTCGATATCGGAACCAGATATCGAAATGTAAGACGTTAACTATTGGGGGAAACTAGGTGAAGGGTACACGGCATATAGCTTACTATCTTTGCAATTTCCTGTGCATATATAATTATTTCAAAATTAAAAATAACCCCAAACCACTTTCACTTCAGTGAGAGGTTTCCCCGAGTAGGTTCTGACGCTTCTGCCTGGGGGGAAGGGTCACATGGAGCCATCCCGAGCCCAGTCCACGGGCAGGAGCCAAGTCCAGCTGGCTCCTCCTGCACTGGGTGACTCCCGCTGCCCTGTAGAACATGTGATTATTGTGTTAAGCCACCGAGCTTCGGAGGGTTTGTTTTGCAGCACTAGTGTGACAAGAGTTAACCATAGATGCCCTTTGCCTCTCATCTCCTATCCACAGCCCTTAGAGGATGGATTTCTGTCATCGGTAACAGTAGCAGAGACAGCTAGTTGTCCTTCAACATCTGTTTTACCCTTCTGTTAAAGTAGTTTTGATTTTTATCTGGTCATGTGCCTGCCTGGATTAAGACTACATTTCCAGCCTCTCGTAATGAGTGGCCATGTGACTAAGTTCTGACTGACAGGATATAAGGGAAAGTCATGTGACAGTTTCTGAACACCTTCTCTAAGAAAGAACTGACATTCACCTTTGCCCCCTCTTTCTTAGCTACTTTATTCTTGCCATAGATTGGAATGCAGAAGTGATGGCTGGAGCTCAAGCAGTTATGTTGGACATGAGGTGGAATCTACATTTTGAGGCTGGCAAAGCAACAAATTAGAAGAAATTAGGATTTCTTTTGGTAATGCAGATACTATACCAGCTCCAGGCTGCTTATATCTGAATTTTCTTTATGTGAGAGAGATACGAACTTCTATCTTATGTTTTCTGCCAAAACAGAACTCAATCTTTTCTAACAACAACGACTTCTTATCTGTGCTAAGCTACCCTTTTTCATGAGCTTATCCTGTGCAACCAATTTGCTAAGCACTATATGTCTTCTATCCACTAAATAAGTATTTATTAAGTATTATGCATTTACTACATATCAGGCAATGTATTAATGCTGGGGAAACAATAAAGAGTTTGACATACGTGGTCCCTGCCCTCAAGGACTTTATAGATGAGAAAAAGAGACAAACAATAATGAAATGAACACATATGTATAAGTAATTACAATCTATGACACAAAGCACTTTGTGACAAGACAGCAGGAGCTCTTTTCTAGTAAGGGCTATCCAGGAAGGCTTCCCAGGGGAAGTGACATCTCAACTGAGCTCTAGAGAGAAATGGCAAAAGTATAGCCTAACTCCTAAGAGCATGGGCTCTGAAGCCAACCAGGCTGGGTTCAAATCCAATCTCCTTCTTGTCATTGTATGAACTTGAGCAAGGTCCAATCCCTCTATGCTTCAGTTTTCTTGTCTGAGAAATAGAGATTTAGTTAATAAAACACTTATACAGCATTTACAATGTGCCAGGCTCTGTTCCAAGCACTTTACAGGTATTAAGTCTTTTAGTTCTCATTATAGCTATCTTATGGTACGGGTACTATTCCTATCCTCATGTACGGATGGGTGAACCGAGGCCTGGAAAGTGAAGCAATTTGCCTCAGGTCAAGGGGCAAGAGCTGGGAGTTACCCCCAAGCAACCTGTCCAGAGTCTGTCCTCAGAACACTACGCTCTAGTAGTTCATAATGCCAGCTCTTAACTCGTGGGGTTGTTATGAGCAGAAAAAAAGAAAATGTTAGTCAAGTACTCAGCGCAGTGCCTGACAAATGCTAAGTGCTCAATAAAGGTTAGCTATTATCATCATCGTCATTCTCATTAATAACTAAGAGAGAAGGGTAAAGAGCGTTGTAGGTGAAGGGAAGTGTGCGTACAAAGGCCTTGAGATGGAAGGAAGTGCGGTGCATTTGGGGACCTGAAGGCAGACCAGAAGGGCTGTATGCAGAGCTTATAGCCTGTTTTTATTCTTCACGACAACCTATTAGTGGGAACTATTATCTCCTCTTTATAAATGAGGGCACAGTGGCTCAGAGAGGCTAAGTGACTTGCCTAAGGTCACACAGTGAATAAGCATCTGAACCTGGACTCGAACCCGGGTCTGTCAGCCTCCAAAGCCCATGCTCCTAGTTGCCGTTCTCCACTGCCTTGCAGTAGACAGACTCCAGGGATAGAGCCAGTTCCTGCTACGAGAACAGCAGGAGAAGCAACTAGAGAGTCAGCTGGCTCCTGGAAAGAACTTTGAACATCCCAACCCATTTTTCGGATGGGGAATGTGAGGCTCGGTGATGGGAGGGACTTGCCACAGATTGGCAGCAGAACTGCACCTGGGAGCTGGGTTCCTTCTTCCCGGCTCAAGGCCCATCGGCTTTGCCTTTTCCACCCTCTTCACATTTTTTTTTTTTTTTGTCTTCCCCAGGGTGCAACTGAGCCTCTCCCCCACTCCCTACCCAGAGGCTTCTCTGGCCCCTGCTCTGTGTCTCGGAGTGTGTGGCAGAGATAGATCGGGGTGAGATCTTTACCGCAAGGAGAGTTAGTAAATAACCAGCAGATCCTTCCTCAGCTCTGCCTGGCTACAGGACATGGAGGACAGTGTCCCAGGGGGCATGAACCATACAGATTCTGGGCAGGTGGTAAACAGACCACTCCATCCAAATAGGCCCCTCAGTCCTCTGGGGAAGTGGCTTAAGTGTTTTTAGAGTCCTAACAACTCATGTACACACACACACACACACACACACACACACACACGCACACACCCCTCACATGCAGAAACACATTTGGCCTGGATCCCAGCCCCTTCCACCTCACAAAGCACCGTCTGCCCCTTCTCAAGGTCGTCAGAAAGGAGGAAAAGCTTGATTTTCCTTGTTTTCCAGAAGAAACCAACAGGAAGGAGGAGGAGCCTCATCCAACGTCACAGGAGGGTTTGGGACAGATCTGGGGCAGGCCAGCTGTCTGACAGCGAAGGTGATATTCAGTTGCTCCTGTAACGGCAGGTAGGACCCTGCTGAGTCCACATGGGGCTGCGGACCCAACTCCACCCTCTTGGGGCCCTGCCCTTGTCGTTGAGTCACTGGCCATCTCTTTTCAGAAACTAGCCATGAGCTAGATGCAGGGGTGGCTTCCTCCTGCACGGCTGGTTGGGTTTGACCTGACCTCACTTCTTGGATGTCTCAGTCACAGCCCCAGGCCTCCCTCCCTCTATCCCTATGTGGGGCATCCCTCTCTGTGCATGGCCCTGTGCTGAGGGTTTACACATAGTCATGATTTCACTGAGTCCACATGAATCTCATGAGGTGGATTATTATTCCCCTTTTATATATGAGAAGATTGAGGCTCAGGGAGGTAAAGCAACTTATCATAGAGAACTGAGATTCAACTCAGGACCAAATATCTCCACATACTTCAGCTTCCCCAAGTCCTTGGTCTTCTTTAGAAAAGCTCTGCCCTCAAGCCAAGGAGACCCTGTGGTGAGAGCCCCTCATCCAAGCCACTGAATCTCTCAGACTGGCTGGAGGCGAAGCTGCCTGGAAGCTAGGGAGCGGGGTCCCAGTGCCTGCTCAGCCACAACATTCTTGTCCACTTTCTCTGAACCTGAACTTCCTCATTTGTAAAATGAACACAACACTTCAGATCTTCCCCAGGCCCGTTGTGGGGACCGATGGAGCTAAGGCATGGGACACTTGCTGTGCGGGGCCGTAGCTATTATTTTGTATCTGCGACCTGGCACTGCCCTCCCTTACCTCAGCCATTCCCTCTTTGAGCAGGCGCAGATCAGCCCAGCAGCTCTTCCTCACCCACACACCACCTCCTCCAACCCAAAGAAGGGACACCTCAGTGGCGGGTGGAGGGGATGGGGGGCAGGCAGGGAGCCTCCCACCTACTGGGCCAGGGAGAGGACAGGCAAAGCCAGATGTTTTCCAGATGTTACTGACTATAAGCAAAACAAAGGTACAGGGATGGCTCCTCTGAGGCCCAAGGGCTGTTGCTGGAGGGCTTGAGAGCACTGTGGGAGAGGCAGGGCCTGGGGCAGGGTTTGGGGGGCGGGGTGAATCAGAGAAGCCTGCTAGGGTAGGATGTCAGTGAGAGGGACTCACAGAGAGGGGGCACTAAGCCAAGGGACCAGGGAGCAAGGCATGGAGGTGGGGGTAGGGAGCTCGGAGGAATCTGGTGAGGGTGAAGGGAGGAGGGAGGATTGAAGCGTGAGGACGGGGCTGAACTGCCTGCATCGCCCCACCCCCACCCCAGCGTCCTGACTTCATAGAGAAAGACCTTTAGAACTCTCTAGAGGCTCCCAAGCCTTCCTGAGCTGCCTCCAGAAATAATGAGCTCCCTGTTAACAGAAGGGATGCAAGCAGAAACCCAACAAGGGCCCCGAGCACCAGGCAACAGTTTGGACTAGATGGAGAGTCTGGGAGGCCATATCTGCCCCAAGCCAGGCCAAGAGGCCAAGAGCATGAAGAGTTGGCTGAAGTTGGCACAGGCAGGCCAATGCTGAAACCCCTCCCACTGGCATCCAACCAAGTGGCACTGCTGTGCCCTCTCCCCTTTCCTTGCTTCACACTGTATTTGCCAGCTGACCCCAGCTGCACCCAGCCAGGCCAAGACTGGGCAGTGGCGCAGGACAGCCTGTTCTGAATTACTCCCTGGAAAAGGCTGGCTTTGTCCTCCAGCAAAACCGTTCCTGGAAGGATAGGGACATAGGGTCTGAGACTAAAGGCTCCTTGTCCACTCTGATAGGGTAGAGCCTGGGCCTGGGCGACTGGAGAATAAGCTTTGCCACCACCCTGTGACCATGAATAAGGATGTCACTAGCGGTAGCTCGTCTTGAAGGAGTACATTCCTGTGCCAGGGACCAGGCTAAACTTGCCTCAGGCCTGACCTGGCTCAGTCATCACATCGCTGGGGTAGCTGCCAATATGCACAATTAACGGATGAAAAAACTGAGGTTATATGATTGATTCAAAGATTTGCAGCTAGTAGTTAGTGTGGAGCCAGGAATCGAATTCTAGAGCCTGACTCCAGGCTCTGGGCCTCTCACCTCACAGGGTTGCTGTTCCACTCCCTCCACCTCAGTCTTCCCCACTATGGGGTGGGGAGGGAGCTGGGCTTACTGACCTCGCAGCTCTCAGATCCCACACTGCCCAGCCTGGGTTTACCAGAGACCAAGAAGCCTGGTCCTTCCTCACCTATGAAAGAACAACGGGGACCAGCCCATTTTTTGAGAGACGCCTCCAGGAGCTCAGGCGGGGCCCAGGGCAGGAGGATCCAGGAGGCTTTCCGGTCTGCTCTCCAGAGTAGCCAAAGCCCCTCTGAGCTCAAGGGACCAGGGCCTGAGAAATGGAAACCAGGCAACGGGGCCCTCGAAATGGGAATGCCATCTGCCTGACTTTGTTCTCCTGGACTTTGGCTTTTATGCCAACTTAAGGGTGGGAGGGTGGACGGCCTGGAGGGGTCTAAACCCCTGGAACAAAGAAAGGGGAAGGTGAGTCTCCTTGCGGGCCGAGTGCCCCTCCAAGCAGAAGATACCCTCACTCCCAATCAGGAGCTCACCTCTGTTCCCTCCCTGTCCAGCCTCTTCGAGGCACGGGAGGTTCCACAGGTGGAAAAACCCTTCACTGTTTACACAGCCAAATAGCGCTCACTGCCCAGGTCCTGTGCTCGGAAGAGGACCCAGCCTCATTCTTGGAGATGCTCATGCTCTGGTGCTAGGAAAAAAGGCTGCAACATGTACTGAGCACCTACTGTATGCCTGGCCCCAGGTTAGGCCTCCAGAGACCACCACTTCTGATGCTCTCCTTGTAAGGGAGCATGGCAGTAGCTTTGCCCACCGGAGATCAGCGAGGGGAAGCAGGGAGGAGAGTGGCTGCACAGCCCGCGTCCTTTGCATCTTCAAGGCCCCAGTGGGCAGACCTGAACCCAGGACCCCAGGCAGCGAATAAGATCCAAGGAAATGCAGCCCAGCTCCTCTTGCACAAACTCTATCCAGCATTATCAGAGTCAGCCCAGCTGAGCCAGTCCCCACTCCAGGCCATGCCCTGGCCTCTGGCCCCAGTCCCTGGCAGGTTGCATGCAGTCATCAGGAGCAGCTTTGGTGTCAGCTTGGCCTGGGTTCTGGGCTCTCTTCCACACTCCAGAAAAGTGGCCCATGGCCCACCCTCACCTGCAGCCTTGGACCAGGCCTTTCCTACATCTGCATCTCCTGTCAGGAACAGAGGGACTGTCTGTGCACCCTACCCCGTCATGTCCCCAGCTGTTCCTTCTGTCCTCAAGGGCTCCGTAAGCCTGCCCATCTGGAGCCAATCCCCTGCCAGATTTTGGCCCTATCCACATCTATCAACCATTCCTGTGCCACCTGCAAGGTCCACTAGAATCTCAGGGCATGGAAGGGCAGAGAGGTGAAGGAACTTGCTGAAGGTCACACAGTCAGTTAGTGGCCACGTTAGGATTCTGTCATGTAGCTGGTAGAGGACAGAGATCCAGTCAGGCTTAGGCTGACGCTGTCTCTGCCACTTGCCAGCTGTGTAACCTTGGACAACTCACCTTACCTGCCTGTGCTTCACTCTCTTCACCTGTAAAATGAGGATAACCCCCACTTCCCAGGCTTGCTGAGATGAGAGGATAAATGGAACGAGCATGGCAGAGCACCTGGCACAGAGGCAGCGGGTGTCAAGGGAGCAGCTCTCGCCAGAGTATCACGTCTGTGGCTCCAGGATGGGAGGCAGGTGATGACTAGAGAGGAGAAGCTGGACCAACAGCAGAACCACCAACCCTTCCCACCCTGGGGAGCCTCAAACCAGGAACACACAGAAAGGGTCGAGAACGAGAAGTAACACAGGCCTTTTATTTGCTCCAGAACTCGGCTGCTGTGTGGTCTGAGGGTATCATGCTTTCCCAGAGCCCCTGAGGGACACCTCACTCGGGGGTGCTGGATTTCCACGTGAGGTCGGACTGCGGCACCCGCCCCTCCAGGCCTCATCAGTCCAGAAGGCCCAGCTGCCTGCCACTAGTGCCTGATACCAGCAAATCTCCTGAAACTAGAAAACGATGTCCACCTTCTCTGCAAGGTGGCTGTTCACAAGGCGTTGGTTAAAATATTGCACTTGTAAATTAGGAAAACTGATGAGGCAAAGGTTTCCTATTATAGGACGACGTGCCAAGCATCTTACTACTGTTTAAATAAATAAAACTCGAGGCCGGGGTCTGAGCCGTGAGCCCCAGCGGCGCCCCTGGAGCGCCCCGGAGCCCGGCCCTTGCCCCTGCCCCACCAGCCAGTTCTTTAAGGAACTTGGTCAACGCGAGGTCTCCGCAGCAGGGAGCAGCAGCTCCAGATCCGGCTCAGCCAGGGCCCCTGACCTGCCGGGGCCCTTGGGCCCCCTCGTACCGGGGCAGTGGGGACCCAACAGGGCCGGTCCTTCTCTCCTCCAATGGCCTGAACCTCTGCTGGTCCAGGCCTCTCATCCAAATGTCCACCTGTCTGCCCGGAGATGCGGCCTCCGGGGGCTTCGTTGCCCCCTCTGTTGCAGGGGAGAGGGAGACGTGGGAGGGGGCCCAGCCCGCCTGGTGTGAACGCTGAGCTCTATCCCAGCAGCCCCTAAAGTGGGGGACTCATCTTCTTCTGGTTAATGAGGTCCAGGTAGAGGTCAGAGCGGAGGAAGCGTGGGTACGAGTCCTTTTCCATGAGCCCGAAGATGCGTTTTTGCGCCAGATCGAAGCAACCCCGAGTGACGCTCTGCAGGTTGTCCTTGGTGTGTTCCCGCGTGTAGGAGTCCAGGTTTACCTGCAGGGGCAGAGGCAGCAGGGTCAGGGCTGCAGGGAGCTGACCCTGGGGACTAGGGGCGGGGGTAAGACCTATCCAAGCCTCTCGCCTCCAAGCCCTTCTGCTCTACATCTTAAGGTTAAGGGGGAAGCCCTCAGCAGACTCAAGTCCTGGCTTAGTCACTTACTGTAGGGCCTGAAAACACCACCTCTAGGTGGTGCCTTGGTTCAAATCCCAGTAGTGCTGAACCCAGGCACGCGGCTTTGAGCAAATCGTTTAAGTGCTCTGAGCCTTGCGTGTCTTATCTATAGATTAGGTATAACAGTACTTTCTTCAAAGAGTCGTACAAATTAAGCAAAATCATCCATATTAAATAGACAGGGATTAAATCAATAGATCATGCCTGTGACTTTGCACACAGCACCTACACACAGTAAGCACTCGATAGATGTTAGCTACTATGATTAGACTCTCTGAAACCTCCCTCATTTTAAAAATGGAGATAATAATAAAACCTATTTTACAGGTTGTCATGAGGGTTAAATATGAGAGTCCATTCATAAAGGGATTAGCACCTCAACAGGCCCTTTTTGTTATCAGCGGAATTCAGTTCTTCCCAAGGCCCCAGCTAGCTTCCTTTCCGCCCTGGGCACATAGCCCCTAAGACTCACTCTGGCGACTTCCCTTCCTGAGCTCCTCCTTGAGGTTGCCATGCACCACCAATCACTGAGGCCACTGGGCACAGGGACAAGGGCCTGAAGACCCAGCCTGAGGTCCTACCTCCTTGCACGCCTGGATTGCAATGTATTCGGCAAAGATCTTCTTGGCCTTGGCTGCCATCTTGGACTGTGACTTGACCTTCTTGAAGTCCTCGCATGCCAGCCAGAATTCCAGGTTCTCCTCACTAAATTCGGTGCGAAGGAAGGCCTGGAACACCGCTAGCCCATCTGTGAGGAGAAGCCCAGACCCTGGGTGAGAGGCAGAACAAGCTCCTCCGGCCCTCAGGACCCCCAGCATATCCTCCCGGAGCCTTTAGGGTACAGACGACGGGAGCTTAGTAAGATAACCTGTTCCCAAGAGCCAGCGGCTCTGGGGTGAGGTCACACCCCTCCCATTGCCTCTTTGTGGGCTTTGGCCAGGTCTCTTCCTATTTGTGCCTCAGTTTCCTCATCTGTAAAATGGGGATCATCAGCCTGGCTCCTGGAGCCCTGTGAGGTTCAGAGGGGATCTTGCCCATGAGACAGTGGGCACATTTGGCCCAGCGCAAGCCCTCAGTTCATGGGAATGTTTATTGTTATTCTGGGAACATGGGTCTGAGCACACAGGTCCCAACGGCCTCTAGCAGGCAGGCAGCGCCAGCTCCCATGGACAGGGAGGGCTGGCAGAAGCCGGCTCCAAGGCAGACCAAGGGCCTCAGCCTGGGCTCAGCTTCACAACAGCAGGGACATTTGACTAGGCTCAGGGAAGAAAATGGGGATGAAGACGACTCTTCCAGGACCAGTCGTACTCTCTGGTCTGGGAGAGGAGAACAGGAGAGAGGGAGAAAAAACACACAAGGAGGGAGAACGGGCCAGCTGGCCCCCACTTACATTTGTGAAGCAGCAGCTTCTCCAAGGACTCGCCCCACTTGAGGGCTTCCTCTGAGGTGGGCCTGAGGTGGGGAGGCAAGGGGACAGTGAGGGCACAGTGGAGACACCAAGAGGCTCTGGGAAAGTGAGGTGGCTGGGTCTCAGCAGCCTCTCTCAGCGGCCCTTGGCCGAGGCAGTGGCTGAGCTCAAATGCGGAACCCAGAAGGGGGACCCACCCCCTTTCTTGGGGCCAGCATCACTTATAGTCCCCACCTCCACCGCTACCTGGCAGTCCTTCCCAGGGCAGCTGTTCCCCACTGTGGGCTGCCGCTTGCAGATACCAGGCTCCCTCTACAAGGGCCTCCATCCAACCCCAAGCTGGATCAAGCCAGCAGCACCCCTTATCCCTTCACCCTACCACCAGCCCTGTCCCCCTGGGGACCAGGGAGTGCCTGAGGGTTCCCGGGGTGCTAAGGAAGACCTACTTGAATGACTTCATCACTTTGTCTGCCTTGCCCGCTGGCTGGGCTCCGGGGGACTCATTCCGCCGCCTGAAGATACCCAGCTTGTTCTTCATGTCCTTGGCTCTGGGGGACAGAAGCAGAGAAGGGGGTCGGTCAGCCTGGCACTCACCCCTGAAAATTCAGGGCAGGGAGGCCGTGGACTGCGACGAGGGGCACCTACTCCTTCATTGTGTGTCGCCTCTGTAGGTTCCCATTGCGCGTGAGGTACATGCCTCGGAGCATCTCTGGAGGGCCGTCCCACCCTGGGGCCCGGGAAGGTATGCAGGAAGCACCTCTGGGCTCTTGTCTCCCACCCCGACCGGGCAGAAGGCGGGCAGCAACGGTGCCGGCTGCAGCTGAGCAGTCACTGAGATCCCAGGCGGAGGACTGGACACCCAGGCATAGGCTGGGCTGGGACTCAGACAGGAGGAGCCAGGAAATGGGAGGGACCAGGACAGGGAGTGAAAAAAAAAATATCCCTCCTGGCCAACCCAGACAGGGATCCCGTGAAAGGGGCATGTGTCTGCAAGGGGTAGCCTCTGGGGCCCGCCCAGGCAGGAAGCCAGACCCAGTTATTTGTGACTGGCCTCCCCCGTTACCATGGCAGCACCAGGGGAAGGAGGAGAAAACAAGTCAGCAAATTGCTGGGAGGGAAGAAGGGAGGGAGGGAGGGAAGAAGGCTCTGTACACAGGGTGGCAGGACTGGCTATTTTTAGCCAAGAACTATTTTTAGCCTTCCTGAGATTTCAGCACTCGGCAAAGGTGATGGCAGGAAAGGGGTTAAAAATTGAAGGCTCCTGTTCACATCCCCTCCCTCATCCCTAGACCCCCTACCCTGGGCACCTCCCCCGAGAACAGCTCCTGCCAGCTGGCCCCTCAGCCTGGATCACTGGCTTTGGATACTTCCATCCACGCACATGCAGGATATCTCAAAAGTTTTAGTACAATTTTAAGCTTATTTAACTTCAGAAGTGCAAATCCTATAAACTTTCAAAAAATATCTTTTGAAAGTTGAATTATTAAATGTTTAAGGCACATTTAGTTGTACGATTTTTGAGTAATAAATTTTGAAAAAATGTTTGATCTCCAGCCTTCTGATTAAAGATGAAAAATGCTGACTAAAACTGAAAGTTTAAAATGTATGAGCAAAATCACAAAGCTAAGTAAGTATAACAGAGAATTAAACAACTCAACTTTCAAATGCATCTTGTAAGTCTGTAGCATTGATGCTTCTGAAGTTATTCAAGCTTCAAATGCACTATGACCTATGGGATATCCTGTGTCCCCGAGGGAAGTAGTTAGTAGCCAGCAAGTGTTAAGAGTGAGATTCTGGTGCCAGACAGCCTCAGGTTCAAATCCTAGCTTTAGCGGTTACCAACTGTATGCCCTTTGTCAAGTTACCTAACCTCGGCTGAATGTCAAGTTTTCTCATCTGTTGAACAGGGATGCTAAAAGTACCTACCATCTGCTGCGGTTGTTTCAAGGCAAGGAGAAAATGCACATAAAGCTTTTAGCACAGTGGCATGGACAAAAGTGCTCGGGTGTAGGAGTGAGTCCCACACATGTCCGCAGGGTCTGGGGCAGCTGCCAGGGATGGAGACCTTGCTCACTAGCAGGTGTCAAGCCAATGAGATAAGGCTCAGGAGTCCAGGGATTGGCAGCCTTCTGGGTAAGGATAGGGACCCTCAGAGATCCCTGGGGTGGCCCTCCACTGTCCCCCACTGCTCCACCCCTGGGAGTGCCATCACGGCAACTCTGGCCTGAACCTGGTGGCTAGTGCAAAGGACTTTTTTTTGTTTGTGTTTTTCACTTTCTGGGATAGTATGATTGCTCCTGGCTGCAGAGAGAAGCCTGTAGTTGCCGCAGAAAACTAGAGAGGACAGGGGAGCTGGGAGAGAGACTTTCTAGCACAGTGGACCCTGGCTAAGGTCAAGGCCAGGGAAGGTTGCACGAGGCATCTGGGAAAGATCCCTGTTCTCCTCTCCCAGGCCCAATTTGTGCATAATGATGGGCTCTACAGGACCTGGAGGGAAGGGAGTTCCATGGGCCCTACTGTCTCCTCCCATCTCTCTCTCTCTCTCTCTCTCTCTCTCTCTCTCTCTCTCTCTGTCTCTCTCTCTCTCTCTGCAGTCTCCAGGGCCTGGGGGTACAAGGAGACCCAAGGAGATTCTCCATACACCCTGTTAACTGGCACCTCTAACGAACCTCCAAAACGGAAGTGTAAGGGGCCCTGAGCACAGCTAGAAAGGCTTAGGGAACATGAGATACACTATCCGAGCCAGCAGTGCCCCCTCCTGGCAATGCCAGAGACCGTTAGCATTCAAGAGCTCAGGAGGAGAAAGGGGAACTCTATGAACTGTCTGTTCAGCCCTTTCCGAGAGAAAAGAACCTACTGAGGTCACTCGGCCACTTCTTGGCTCAGAGGTTGGGTCTAGGCCAGGGCAGCCTGGCTGGTTGCCTCTGCTTGGATCCCTGTGGCTTCCAGGTACTGAATCAGCATATTGCCTCATGCTGCGTGGATGCTGAGGGCAGTGCCAGATGCTCAGGACCCTGGTGACCCCTCCCTGAAGCCACTGCTAAGTCCCAAGTTCCTCCTGTTCACTAGTATCTGTCTGGGGTAGGACTGGGTATAGCACCTTCTCCGCCTATACCCCTGGAGGAGAGACAAGCCCCAGGGCAAAGAAGGAAGAGGGGTGCAGGGAACCCCCCCTGATCACAAGGATGAGGACCACGGATCTTTCAGACATACAGGTTTTTGCTCTTTCTCTTCCGGGATCCTTCGTCATCATCCCCAATCATGTCGGCCCCGCTCATCTGCAGAGAAAAGATAGACACGTTGCAGCCTGGGTATCCGGGGACTGCTGCCTGAGCAAAGAGAGGCTCCAGGATCCAACAGCTCCTACAGACCGGCTCCCCATGCCCAAAGCTCCTACCTCTCACGGAACAGATGAGGGAAAGAGACTCCACTACCGGAAACTACCCACGGAGTGCAGCTGGCATGGCAAAGCCTCTACCCGAAGGGGTCTCCTCCTCATGTGCTCAGGACCTAGCTTGCTAGGACAGAGCCGGGGACACAGCACTCATGGCTGAAGTATCACCACAAGCGGTAGGGCCGGCCAGAGAGGAGAGCTTTAGTCAGGGTTCTGCTGTGTCACTTGGCCCAATCCCCATTCCTCTCTGAGAGCCTCTATTCCTTAATTTCAAAATTGAAATCATAATTGCTAACTCAGGATAGTGAGGTTTGAAAGACACCTGGGATTGGTCAGCAGTATGTAAAGTGAACTATTACACAGGCCTGAGAACACCTCTTTTGCCTTAAAACTTTCCATGGCTCCCCTGGGGAAAGGTCTAAACACCATAACATGACGTACAGGGTCTATCATCTTAGGATATGGGCAGAAAATTCCATATTAACATCAACTGCAACTCCTTCAGTCATCTCTCCAGCAACCTTGATGACCATGCCCTCCAACCAAACAGAATGTCTTTGCCTGCCTTGTCCTCTTGGCTCAGGCCTTTGTATGTGCTGTTCCTTCCAAGAGAGATGGCTTTGTGACTCTCCCATCTCCCTTTCCTCCTAAGACCCAGCCTCAGGAAAAATCTAGACCTCAGGAAAGACCTGCTTAAATGCCTCCTCACCTGGGAGGCCTTCCCTGACCCCTTGACCAAGGTTATGTCCCCTTCACCCCTTTTGAGGTTCCCACTACACCTGAAATGGCTTGTTCCAAATCTGTCTCCTCCACTGGACAGTGAGTGCCCAAGAGCAAGACCTCTGTCTGAGTCACTCTCATGGGCCTGGTACACATCAGGAGCTTAATAAATACGTGTCGAAGGAATAAATGAATCAAGTAAGAAGGAAAGCAGACTGGGAAAAATGCATCTTGAGGTCCTCATTGCTTGATTCAAAGCCTGAAACTTTATCCCCTAAACGCTCCATTGCAGCCCACAGATTCCACTCCCTTCACCCCATTTCCTTGTCTTTGCCTATGCTGTGCTCCCTTACCGGAATGCCTTTTCTTCTTTTCTCCAGTCTCCACCTGGCCCCAGCCCTCCACTTCCTCTCCTCCAGACCACTCCAGACTCCCACCATCTCTGCTGGGGCTGCCCTTCCAAGACTGTCTCCTTTGCCCTGCCTATACTTATCTGTCCTCTTTCGGGGGGGAAACCCAGGGCCCCAACCATGCTACCCACCCCGGAGCAGGAGCCCAGGAAATGCTCTGAAAGGCAGAGGAACTAGAGCTCAGGGATGGATGGGCTTGGACACTATGTCCCAAGACAAGACAGAAAGGCACCAAGTGTGGATCTCAACTCTGACTCCACGTGAGCCCCTGCTTCAGTTTCCTCATTAGTAAAATAAAGAAAATGGGCTAAGCCTTAAAATACTTGTGTTCTTAATTCTAGAAAGAAAAGTAATCCAGAGATAGCCAGCAGGGGGAGCTACTAGCCCAAGTAGATGAATGGCTGACTGGACCAACAAATAGAAAGATAAAGTATAACATCATTTATAAAACTTGTACTATAGGCCAGACCTTGGAATGAGTATTATCCAGATACTCTCTGAGTAATCTTCAGAGTAGTCCATAAAGTAAACAGAGGCTCAGAGAAGTTAAGTCACTTGCCCAAGGATACCCAGCGTCTAACTGAGAGCTGGAATCTAGGTCTGTCTGAATTCAAGCTGTGTTCCTCCGCCAGAGGATGCTGCTACTCAAATGTAAGGACAGGACACATTTTGAATGTTTTCAGTGAAAGACTTGGGAAATGCCGCCTCCTTCCTGAGAATGCTGCCCCACCAAGGTTGTAAACACGTGTGTGTACGTGCACACACAGGCACACGCCCATCTGTGGTGGGTGATTCCGGAGCTCGATTTGCAGCCAGGCCTGGGTATAGATCCTTCTTCTTCGGAAGCGCTTCTCAGCCTCTCAGCTTCAGCTTCTTTAGTTCTGGCATAGGCGTGATGATAACGACACACCCCACCGTTGGAAGATTCACCAGGAAAAAGTCTGGGCCCCCATGGCCCAGCCCTGGCACAGGACACCCTCGGTCACCAGGGGCTGCCAGTGTTCACTGCCCAGTGAGTGTTACTGTTGCCATCCCATTGCCATACAGGCTGTGGTCACGCCGGCCTGGCTTGGCAGTGCCTAAGCCCCCACCCGTGGGAAAGGGCCTTGGTTGCTGGGCTTCCTCCCATTCTAACCTCAGCTTCCGCACTTTATCGGGCCCACACAATGGGCCTGGGGACCACTCCCACCCGCCCTCCACCCCCAGCTTCTGCACTGCTGGGAAATGGGCTCTTCCTTCCACTGCTGGGAGAGGGTCATCTTCGGCAGGGGCCCTTCCACGCCAGGCAGCCTGATAGGGGGGCCAGGCAGCTCTAGCCCTGGGAGTCAGCCCCAGAGCAGCCAGGGATACCCAGGTACCAAGGTGGGGAGTGGGGTGGGGGGGGGGGAGAAGAAAATTAAGAAATTAAGATGGAAAGTTGGGGTTCTGATTTCTAGCCCCAAAGTGTCTCCAAAGGCTCCTCTCTCCAGGGGCTGCAGCGAGGCCTGCCCCAGGCCCAGCACAGAGGGACTCTCCTCCCCATTTGCTCACAATATCCCCACGCTGAGTGCCTCTCCCTGCCGATTGGTAAATGGAGGCAAGCCCCAAACCACTCCGCCCTCCCTCTACTCTAAGCAGCACTCCTTGGGGCCTGCCCAGCCCCACCCTGCCACCTCCAGGGACTGGGAACTCACTGCTTCTTGGAATAATAATTATAATTTTTATTGTAATTAGAACTATAATCATAGTGGTGGTTAAGACTGTAGATTCTAAACTGCCTGGATTTGAATCTCAGCTCAGTCACTTATTAGCTAACAGAACTTAGCCAAGTTGCATCCCCTCTCTGTGCCTCGGTTTCTTTATTTGTAAAATGAGGATGATGATTAGACCCGCCTCAAAGCGCTGTTGTGTGGATTAAGTGCTCAGCATAGTACATGTCCGTGGACGTGCTCCATAACTACTAGCCACTGTGGCTACTGCTGTTATTTGTTGAGCATTCACATGTGCCAGGCACTGAGCTAAAGTGTCATAACAGACTACCCAATTTAATCCTCGCAACAATTCCAGGAGCTGTTTGCTGTGATTTCCCCAGTTTATAGCTGAGGGAACTGAGGCCCAGAGCAGTTCAGTTACTTGCCTGGGCTCCGAGCTGGCAAGAAGCAGAGAGTTTCAGGTCTGGCTCCAGAGCCCACCCTTGACTGAAAGCTCCCCTGTGAGTAGAGCCTCACCTCTTGGTCCTGATCTAACTTCTAGAGCCATGTGGCCAAGCCTGGCTGCTCTCTGACCAGCCCAGCCTGGCAGGCCCCATGGAACCTTGTAGAAACACTGGATCTAAACTCTACACTTATTTGTTTAGACATAGGGCACAATGTTTTCCTTTGGCTTTTCTTAAATAGGAAGCCAGAAGGTGTTATCACACCTTGGAGCTAGAAGGCATCTTAGGTGCCCTCTTGTCTGACCTCTAGCCTATGTGGGAGGCTGGCACCGTCCACGGATAGCCTCTGCCCAAGCCAGTCCCCTGAAGGAGGGGAGAAGGAAGAACGGCCAGGGAGGAGCCCCAGCCTCTGTCTCCTCACTATCAAAGAATGACCTGACTCTGGGCTGAGCCAGGCGGGAGTGGAATTCAATGGCATCATCCTGGGCCCAGACACTGATAGTCTCTAGTCTCAGGCTTCCCTGGCTCCCAGGAGAAGGGCAGATGCAGCCCTGTGGGTCCACCCTGCATGGCCTCCAGGGAACAGCTGGCAAGGTGGGGGTCTGGCAGCAGAGGGCACTGTGAGACAACTCAGCACAAGGAGCCAGACCCAGGGCATGACTCACGGATAATTTTGGGGGGTCTTCTCCTTTCTGGACCTCAGGCGGCCCATCTGTAAGATGACCATGGCCCAGCAGACCATCTCTCAGGTCTGTCTGGTTCGGATACTCGTACTCACAGTAGAAATCGCTCAGTGAACAAGAGGGCAGGATGACAGCTTGGGGGAGGGGCAACATAGCGACTGTCACCCTGTGACAGGCAACTTGGGTTCTGGGCAGCCTCAGCTTAGCTACGCAGCAGCACAATGACCAACCCAAGGCCACACCAACTCTGTCCTGCCCTCCCGGGTCTCACGTCCTCACAGGATCAGTGCCCCAGGCATGGAGCTTCCTCTACAGGGCAACCTTCTTGATTCCTGAACAACTCCATGCAGATTCAATCCTTCCCACTTTATCAGAGAAAACTGAAGCCCAGAGAAAGATGTAACTTGGCCAAGGTCTCAGGACCAGAAAGGAGAAGAAAGAGCAGAGACTTGAACCCAGGTCTGTCTGACTCCGCAGCCTAAAGACTTCATCTCCCTCCTCTTCACCCTTTGCCTGGCACTGCCTGTCGGCATTGGCCGTCCCTCCCATGTGCCTCCTCAGCTGCCAGTTTCCGTCCCCTGTGCCTCACTGGCATGAGGTATGCAGGGTCTGGAGCAGAGCAAGAGAGAACTAGATAAGGGTGAGGCATACTCTGTGTGATTTGTAACAAAACACTTCTCCCTTGGCCTCAGGCTCCCCGCTGTGAGACGAGTAGGCTGGGCCCACCTTGCAGTAGCGTGGTGAAGGCTAGGAAAGGGAGCTGGAGGCACTGGGTGAATGCTGCGGTACCTGTTCCTCTTCTTACTGTTGCTATTCTCTTTCTCGTCGTCAATATGATTCCCATCAATGGAGCACTCACCGGGAGCTGAGTGCCAACGACTGCCCTAAACACTTTTTCCAAGTTGGGCTATTTCATCTTCCCAGCTTCACTACATAGGATGTGTTATTATCATACCCATTTCACTGATGAGGAAACTGAGGTTCAGAGAAGGGCAAGGACTTGCCCCAGGCCCACTGCCAGTGAGGCAAAGACCAAAGCCAGGGTGCTTGTCCAGCCTAGAACTTACTCCCCTTGACAAGGGTAGGTTAGCTGGCTGGAGGGAGCAGCATATGACTGATGATGGACTCGAGGCCCGGTAAGCGTAAGCCACGCAGAAGAGTAGCCACCACAAGGTTGGGGGCAGCTTCTGAGGCCATGCCAGCTCAGTGACTCAAACCCAAGAAAGGAAGAGACAGGCCAGAAAAAGGCGGGGGAGGACAGGATGCCAGCGGGAACTTTGGGCACCCAAAGGAGGAAACTGACACAAGAGAAAGCTGGCCTTCCCCTGCTGGACTCCCAGGTGGAACGATGTGCCCCCAAATAGGAGCTGAGGTCAACTAATTTGAGGAACTAAAAGTGTAAGCATGAATGTGTGAACTTATCTGTATATAAATATTTGTATTGAAGTGAAGGGGGAGGGGAGAGAACTCGGAAGGTTCTGGTGGGTGGATCAGGATTGGGGTGCCTAAATCAGGTGGAGAGGCCCTGGACTTCAGCCACCTTGCAGAGAAAAGTGGGGTCAGCCTGAGGCCTCACCTTGGTAGGACAGAGGTCTGGACTCTCTCCTGTAACAGCTGCATCAAGAAATGGCCTAAGATGGTGATACTCAAACTATGAGAAACATCGCATTCCTGTGGGGCTTGTTTAAAATGCAGAGTCTGGGCACCACTCCCTGGAAATTCTGATTTCAAAAGTCCGGGGTTGGAAACTTGGAAAGCTATGTATTACTAACCAACTCCTGGTGACTTTGGAGCGCATCAAAGTTTGAGAACCACATATATTTACAGATGAGGAAACGGATCCCCAGTCCCAGTTCCTTCAGGACTTAGTTCTGATTCCTAGACCCAAAGTTTAAGTCCCTTTTCTTGAGGACACCAGCTTGGCTTTGAGGGCCCATCACCCTTCCGCAGATTTTCTCCCAAGTGCCAACTTGCTAGTGGCTGAGAAGCTAAGGTTTCTGAGGCCATGTCCCAACTCGATGGAGAAACATGCTGGAATCCATTAGTCATATCTGCCGTAGGCCTGGCAGCAGGAAAGGCAGCGGGAGTGCCATGCGTGTGCCATACCTGCATTTGAGGAATTCCCTGCTTTAGCTGAACTGGCTTCTGGGGCCAGTTTTGTCCAGGTCATGTCCTCTCTCACAGAATGCCTGCCTCATCCTCTCTGTTTATTCCAAACCTGCTCAACCTTCAAGGCCAAGCTAAGGGGCATCTTTCTCCAGAAGCCTTCCCTGATGGCCCTAGGCACTCGGGTCTCTCTTTCCTGAACTCCCAGGTCTCTGAGGGTGACTGACCACTGACCACTCCTACCTGTCCAGCCTCACAACAGCTGTCATAATAACACCTTGCACTGCACTGGCTGTTAGCACCTCAACAGCATTCGCCTAGTGCCTGCACTAACATCATCAGGCCCCAGACTCCTCCCGTTCATCCTCGGCCACCCTAGGACATGAGTGCGATCAATCTCTGCTTTTCAGAGAAAGACACTAAGGCTCAGCAGAGCTGAGTGACTCACCCAGGGCCACACAGTAAGTAAAAGACAGAACCCAGACTCAAGATGGCTAATGGGCTTCAAGGACATGGTGCAATCATTTCACTGTTAAGCCACCTTGCTGGCCCACATAGATAACTCGCTCTTCTCAGGCTGAGATCAGTCTCACACTTTTCTGGGGCCCCTGCTTGTGGCACAGAGCACAGAACCTGGCACACAGCAAGAAATCAATAAACAGTTACTCCTCTATTTATAAATATTTGCAGGAGGCAAATAGCATGGTGATTAAGAGCTCCAGCCCTGGAGCCTGATTCTAATTCTGGTTCCGACATTTATAAACTGCGTGACCTGGTGCAAGTGAAATAAGCTCTCAGTGCCTCGGTTTCCTCATCTGTAGGGAACGATAATGGTATCTGCTTCATAGGGCTGTTGCAAGAATTCATGAGTTAATGTGAATTGCCGAGACTAATGCCAGCACAGAATAAATATGTGTTGTCGTTGTGGTTGGCTGACGGATTTCTAGTTTGGCTAGGCCTGGACCAAGTCTAAACTGTAACTCTTTCTCTAGCTACTATCTTGGATCTTCTAGATCCAAATACACACGCTGTCCTGGGCTCAGCCATGCCTGTTCTGCTTCCTGTGGGGACCCCCAGTACAATGGAGCTGTAAGAACACAGCATCTGGAGTCGTAAAGTCACGGGTTTAAGTCCAGCTTCTGCCTTCTGGGTCCCTCCGGTCCTCAGTTCTGTCCTCTGTCAGGTGGGCTGAAGGCTCATTGGAAGAGCTCATTAAAAGGCTTAGAAGAGAGCAGGGGATAAAATGACCGCTTCTTCCCCGTGGCTCCTGCGCCCATCCCCGCCCCGGCATCTCATGCACGCGCCCGCCCTGCACCCTTGGCCTTCTTACCTTCCTGTGGCCCGTGAAGAAGAGGGACAGGTGGTGCATGGAGCCGCCATTGCGGCCCAGCTCCTTCTTGAGGGTGCGGGGTGAAGACATGGGCCAAGGGGACGTGGTGCCCTCCCCATCGGAGCAGTGCAAGGTGGTGTCGGAGGCGGAGGCGAAGCAGGGCCCGCGGGGCTCCTGCAGCAGGCTGCCCTCGCTGTGTGTCCGGCGCCGCAGCGAGTTCTGCACTCGAAGCGAGAGGCCGCCCTCCGCGCCCTGGCCGGTCTCGATCATGCTGCTGCGCTTGGCCTCGCCGCGCTCTCCGTAGTTGTCATCGCTCGTGTCTTCATCCTCGTCTTCCTCCCCCTCGTCCCCTTCATCTCCCTCCTCAGCCTCTTCTGCATCCCCCTCATCGCCGGAACTTCCCCCGCCTGCCGCTGCCTCCTGGCTGTAGGCACTATCTAGCCGGACCTCGGGGATCACAAAGGTCGGCCTGGAGGCCACGGGCAGGTCCCCAGTGGCTGCTGGTGGGTCCCCAGAGCTTGCGGTCTCTTCAGCAAGGGGCTCGGCTGGCAGGGGGGCCTGGCTGGGGGGCAAGTCTTGACATGGCGGAAGGTCCTGGGCAGTGCGGTCCTGGGTGGCAGGGAGGTCTTGGCTTGGAGGGGGTTCTTGCCTAGCAGGAAGGTCCTGGGAGGGAGGGGGGGCTGGGGATGCAGGGGGTTCCTGGCATGATGGGGAGTCCTTGCTTGGGGAGAGTTCTCCATCTGGAAGCGGTTCCTTAGAGGAAGGTGAGTCTTTGCTGGATGGAGAGTCTTGGCCAGGAGAAGGTTCCGGGAGAGAAGAGGGGTCCTTTTTGGGTGGCAGGTCTTGTCCTGGAGGAGGCTCCTGGCCAGGAGAGGGGTCTTTGCTGGGTGGGGGGTCCTCAGCACCTGGCCCCTTCCCTTCCTCCAAGGGCATCTCTGTCTTCTCATTTGCCTCTGACTCAAACATCTGGAAAACAAAGAGAAAACAAAAAAGTTTCAGAAGAGGAGGCTGTGAGATGCTAGGTACTGTGCACCAGCCAACGTTACAGAGGCTGAAACAAAGTCAGACAGTGGCCTGAACCCCACAGCCTGCACCGTGCACCCCACAGTCTGACTGGCAAAGCACCAGTTAGTTGGAAATCGAAAGTCCCTTTGGCTTAGCTATATAAGGGATCCCAGCCTTATCTCTTTGCTTGAAACTTCTGCCCCACCAAAAACATGGTTGGTCATTTAGGGGAGAAGAGGGAGAGGAAACCACCATATCGCGCTGCTATTGTATACTAGGGCAATGCCAGATTAAACTCTTATTATTACATAATCTTCCCAATGGCCCTCTAAGACAAGTGTCATGGTCCTTCTGTAGGTCACCTCTATCAGTAAAGGAGGATCAGGAAGTCTCTGCCTTCATAGACCAGAACCAAACCAAGGCCCAAGCCAGAGCAATCACTAAGCAGGAGAATCTTAGAACCAGCCAAAAGATATCTTCTACCTGAACCAAAGTTGTTTTTTTTTTTTAATTCCTAGTGAGTCATTCAAATAAGAATTTGCTTTCAACGTTTAAATATCTTTTTGAAACTAATAAACTGGAATGAAACTGTAACTTCAAAAAATTGCCCACATCTGGACTAAACAGATGTCACAGACACATAGGAACTTCATTGAAGGAACATCCACCCAGCGACTTTTAAACTATGTTTGGAGGAACCTCAAAAGTTCCACACAAAAAAAGAAAGCATTTTTCTGCCTTGCACATAACCCTCAGAACCCTCAGAGTTTTTGCCGGGTTCCTACGCATTTCATTTGCAAAGGGAAAAATAGTGTCCTTGATGAAGTCTGAAAAGCAGCTACCTCTCCTGAAGACTGGGGCTCGGCGAAGGTCAGGAGTGTCCACAGTGCCGCAGCCACACAGAGGAAGCAGGTCTTAGGCCTGGCCTGGGCCCCTCATCAGAGCCAAGGACTTATTGTTGCTAGAACTATTTAGAGCCCAGGTTTCGTCTATGAAGAGACCATAACCAACTAACACTAATGAAAAAGACACTACACACACCCAGGAACTGTACAGGCACATGAGAATGTGTGTACATAAATATACAGACACACACACATACACACACACACACACCCAAGAATTTCAGGAACACATGCCCCCAGAACATAGGTTAAGAGCTCTTGCTGTAGAGACCCTTAATGTCCATTTGGCAGGTGAGAAAGCTGAGCCAAAGCGCCGTGACTTATCCACTGCTGCACAGCTGCCCAGAGACTAAAAGCCTCTGCCGGAAGCTGAGAAACCCATTTAGCTCTCAGGAGTCTGTGCCAGCGAAGCCCCAGCCAGACCTCACATCTGGGAGTAAGCAGCCACCATGGCTCAGGGCAGCTGCAGGGTGCCGCACACACGTGTCATGGGTCACACTGGCATCTGGGAGCACCAGAGCGGATGTGAAAGCGCAGTGTGGGTAAGAGCCACCGCCTGGGAGCATGAAGGTGAAAGTCCCCGCCTCCTCAGCAGAGAGGGTGGCTGAGCAAGGAAGGGGAAGCCTCAGAGGACTCTAGGATGATGACAGGGCCCGGTTACTAGGCACAGTCAAAGACAGGTACCCACTCAGCCCATGGATTCCCTGCCCTGGAAATCCTACCTGCAGCTGGGAGATGACACCACCCAGGAGCCCTTGGACCTCACGGCCTCAGACTCTGAAACATCAGTGATCCCAAGTCCCCATTGCACAGAGGGTGAGGCTGAGCCCAGAGAGGGACAGGTGCCAATCTAGACTCACACGGGGTGACCAGGCAGAGGCAGTCACTAACCCCCCTGGGCCTCAAGGTCCCCACCTATTCAATGAAACGACCAACGTGCCCAAGTGACAACCAGGAGAACATACCACAGAAAGTATAAAGCTCTCAATGGGACGATGGTAGTGACTTAAAGAATGGATCTAGAGGGAATTGCTGAGAGCCCAGACCACAAACAGTGGCACCTCTTTCTCCCTAGAAGTAAATTCAGCTGGACACCCAGAATCAAAGTTGATGACTGTGATACCAGGCTCCCCAATCCAGAAATCTCATCTGGAAACTAAGGGCTATACATCACCTCATCAGGCTGCTCCCAGGACAGAGAGACCCTCCACTGAACTGACAGGAAGACTGCTGGCCCAGCCTGGATGGTGACCTAGGGACTTGCCCAAAGGCACAGATCAGAGCGCCTGGGGTTAGAGCCTTGAGCCTCAGGCCTTTCTCTCCTTCTTCACAAGCCTACTTCTGATTTCAGTCCCCAGAGCGGCCCAGATCCCTGCCCTTGGCCCCACCCGCCAGGGAGCCTTCTCCATCAAGAAAAACAAGCTGCGGGAGCCAGCTCCCCGCTGCCCCAAGTTCGCTCACCCCCACCTGGAAGGACCAACGGAAGGAAGCAGCAACCAGTGCCCTCAGGGCACCGCACGGAGTGGCCCTGAGAGGGGACCCCACGCATTTCCCCTTTCCTGGGGGGTGAGGGTGGGGCCCAGGCCTGTCCCAACTGTGACTGCTGCCTGCCTGAGCCCGCCCACCCTTCGTGAAAGTGCAGCAACAGACCCAAAACCAGAAATGCAAGTCAGCCTGCCTCTGCCAATCTCGCCCTAAACTGAGGCCAAACCAAACAAAGCAGGGAGGGGAAGTGCCTCTGTCCCCAGAGGGCCCCTGCCTGGGGCAGCTGAGAAACCGCCAAGGACTGCAGAGCTCTCAGAGGGCCCAGCAGTTCCCTGCACGGACGGACGGACGTCACAGTCAGAATTTGGCTTTGCCCCTTGTGGTGTCGCTTTCCAGCTGTGCAACTCTGGCCGAGCCTCCCAACCTCTCGGAGACCCAAAGCCACATACCACACTGGACTCACAGGAGTGAGTCCCCACAGAGCCTGGCCCAGGAGATGCATTTGATAAAATTGTGGTTATTATCAGTCTAGTCCTATTATCAAGATGGGGAAACTGAGGTCCCAGAGGCTGAGGGAATTACCTAAGAAATCGGAGGGTGATTCAGTATTAGAAGTCATGTCTCCTGGCCAAGGGTCTCTCCCTGCTCCCTTATGCACAAGTGTTTGGGGACCCCAGGGGTATAGAGGGAGGGGGAGCAGGCTGAGTACTACCAAACCTGGGCCCATCGCACACAAGTAGATGCTAGCAAACAAGGACCAGGATTCACTGGTTCTGTCCTGTGCTCCTGGACAGGCTGCTCAGGCAGGTTTGGTCAGGCTGGAGTTCCCCCTGTTAGAACTGGGGGTAAGAGCGTCGGGGCGGGGGAGGGGGACCTGTGGAGCAAATGCAGGAAACCTCAGAAGTCTGGTTGGAGGGGTGGCAAGTGAGAGAATTAGCACAGAAGAGACAAAGATGAGGATATGTCACACAATAGATGATAGGCATAAGATTGTCCCGTGAGCAAAGGAATGACACTTACAGAGCCATGTTACATGACAACTGCTTGGGGCAGTATGAGCACAGGCAGGGGGGGAGGGGGGAATGGGACATGCATGCATGCGTACATACATGTGTTTATTCATTCTCCAGGCGCTGAGTGAGGCCCTGGGGGATAGCCAAAGACAAGTGAGACATAATCCTTGCCCTCAGTTGAGCAGAAAAAAACAGAGTTTAGACAATTGTTTTTAACAAGTGTGGTAAATGCTCTGATGAAGTGCAGGCTGCTGGGGATACCCAGGAGGCAGCCGTTGCGACTGATTGGGGTGACAAGAATCTAGCCAAGGCACCCCAGAAAGATCAGCCTGCTCGCCCAGAGCCTTGGATCTAGAGTCACTGGTGCGGCTGCCCCCTCCTGTGGGGAGTTCTCTCCCATCCATCACTTCTTCGGCTTGCCTGGACCAGGGTTAATTCTGTCCATGTCTCGCCTACTAGAAGCACACAGGAAATGAACCAGGCCCTCTAAATGGAGCTGCTGTTTAGGATCTAATCAAATCCTCTCCCCGATCCAATCCAGGGCTCGGAACAGGCTGGGGAAGGGTGGCAGCTATGACACCAGAGCGCCTACTCACACCAGCTCTGTCTCATCAGCCCCAGACCCCCTCCTGCTGCTGGGGTTGAGAGCGGCAGTGGGCTGCTAGAAGTGACCTAGCCAATGTCACAGAGCTACTAAATGTGGAGCCAGGTCGGCTGACCCCAGAGTCAACCTGCAGCTCTCACTCTGAGATGATTCATCGTATCTACCACACATGCCCGGCTCCGTATATGCCCTCAAAACCACTTCCTGCATGAGGTATCGGGGCGGGGGGGGCTGACGGGGGTGTGAACTGGGGTTTGCCTCCATCTCAGGGTGGCTCTTACACAGCTAGGATTTCACAGAAAGAGCACTGGACATTAAGCCAGAAGACCTGGCCTGGAATCCCCACTCCATCATTTCCCAGGCTAGCACCTCTGGTTTTCTCTGCCATAAAATCGGGTGAGGATGCCTCCTGACCCCTGTCTCAGAGAGCTAAGGGGACCAAGTCTGAGAAAGGACAGAGAAGTACTCTGTGAACTGGAAATCCTTAGAGAAAGGAAGGGGCTGTTAGGATTCCAGCCCAGCATTTGGCCTCTTGGTGTGACTTTTGAGATGGGTTCCTCCTTCAAGTGTGGCATGCTCTGGGTCTGGTTTCTACATCCTGGGCTCAAAGCTGGCTTCCAGGAACCTCAGCTGCTCAGCTGACACTAGGCTCCCCCATCTCAGGGTCGACCCAGCTCCTTCAGCCTGGCTTCTTGCCATCCAGAGGCTGGAGCCACAACCATGCCTCAGGCTGCTAGCTCTGGGTACTCATCCCGACTGCACACTTACTGGCTGGGTGACCTCAGCTGTAACCCCTCAGTTTCCTCAGCCATAACACGGGACTAGTATAGCTCCTCCCAGTCCTGTGGTAGGAGCGACTGGGCTGACGCACACCCAGAGCTCGGCGCCGCGCTGGCACACGAAGCTCTCCATAGAATGGCAGCCATGACCACCACAGGATAGCTTAGCTTTGACATCGCTCTCCCTGGATGTCTTTTGAGAGATCCGATGACCCTTTCTCCACTCCGTCACTGCCTGTTCACTGGGACCCATCCCCTGTCGTTTCAGTCCTGCATGTTTTCTCAGGCACCCATCCACTCCCCAGGCTACAACCACCAGCTGCACCATCTGCCCGCTGACAACACCCAGTCCTCGCCGCCAGCCCGGACCTGCCTCCTGAGACCAGTCCCATCAGCAGGTATCCGTGAAGCTCTCCTGGGACAGTGTTGCTCCCAAACAGTGTTCTAGGCAAGGTGCACATAAAGAGGAATGAGAAAGACACAACCCCTGCCCTGGAGGGCTTACAGGCTGGAGAGGAAGGACTGACATGAACCAAGCTGTCGCCCACAGGAACGTGTACTGCACACAAACTGTGATCATCACATGGAGGAAAACTATAAGGTGCTGTGAGAGAGAAGAAAGGGGTGTGTGGCAAAGGCCACCCTGAGGAAGGACACCCAGCCCGAAATCCACTCACTGGGCCAGGAGGAAATAGACGCAAAAGCCCTGAGCCAGGAAGGCTAGCACCTGGTGGAATGGAGAGGGTGCCTGTGTGGCTGGAGCCCAGCCACAGAGAGAGAGACCTCCCTCTGGGTATCCCATCGCTGCCTCCAACTCAACGTGCCCAAACTGAATGCGTGGCCTTCCCCGGAGGCCCTTCCTCCTCTCAGAGTCTCTGTATCAATGATGTTGCCACCAGCTGACCAAGCCAGGGACCTGAGGATCATTCTCCTTTCCTTTTCCTTCACTTCCGCCCTGCTGGCCAATCACCAAATCTTCCCAATCATCCCTCGTAAAAGCTTAAGAATCATTCCACTGAAAGAGGTTATGCATGTGTAGGGCCAAGGAGTATACGAGAACTCTCTGTACTTTCCTCTCAACCCCTGAAACTGCTCTAAAAAATAAAGATTATTTTTAAGAAATAATAATTTTTCCACTCTCTCCATCTTCTCTACCACCACCTCCTTCCAGACAACCATCATCTCCCACCGGGATTCATGCCGACCTCCCAACAGCCATCTAAATCCCTCTGCACGGTGCCAGGGGAGATGTCTATGTGCAAATCTGACCCTGTCACTCTTCTGTTTAGAATCTGACATGGCTCCCCAGTGCCATCCAGATAAAGTACAAATTCTATCGCCCTGAGAGACTCTGGGCTCTGTCCTCCCTGTAGGCTCATCTCTCAACACTCTCCATCTTAAGTGTTTGATGAATGAATAAATGGATGGATGGGTGGATAGATGGATGGATAGATGAGCAATCCAATGGACTTCACAGGACCATCTAGACTCTTTCTATTTAAAGTGTGGCCCATGAACCAGCAACAGAAGCACCAGGAGTTCATGTGAAATACAGAATTGTAGGCCTCGACCCACACTTCTTGGATCAGAATCTGCGTTTTACCAAGATCCCAGGTGGTTAATTTACACATTAAAGTTAGAAAAGACTGATCCAGACTATTGGTTCTCAGCAGAGAGGAACATTGTAGAAACACCTGTGAAGCATTTAAAAAATATCTCTATTTGGGCCCTGTTCCAGACCTACTGGATGAGATTCCCTAAGAGTAGGGCCCAGGCATCTTAATTTTTTTCTGACTCTAGGGAGCAGCCCCAGTCAACAGATAAGGTAAGACCCAGAGAAGGTAAGTGACATGCCCAAAGTCAAACTTGAGTATCTAGACAGAATCCAGACTGGAACCTAGTGTGGGACACTGCTCCCTCTGTAACGGGAAGCCCATGACAAGAGGCATGACCTCAGCAGCCCTTGTCCCAGGATGAGGAGCTAGCAAGCCTGCTGGAGTCAGCTACACATTCATGCTCCCTAGAAACAGAGGGCCAACTGCAGGATGAGCGAGAAGAAGAAGGAATTGGACTGCAGACTGAAAATTCTCTATCTCTAAAGGATAGCACAAACACTCAAGGGTCTCTCAGGGGCTCAGGAGCATGACATGCCACAGCAGGGAGCACACTCATTCAGCAGAAAGCAACACTGAGGCTCAGAGGAGAAGCAGCTCACCCAGTTCAGAAACTCTCAGGGCAAAGCCAACAGCAGGGAAGAGGCATCCCTGAGGTATGAGAAGAGGAAGCCCTGAGGCAAGAGAAGAGAGGAGACTCCTCTCAGAAGCCTTCCCTACTCTTGGCACTACCATGTGGCTGAGCCAGAAGGCCATACCCTCAGGCCTGGCTTTTGGAGCCTGCTGAGATGCCCAACACCCTCCCAGAGGCCCAGCCTCTCACTGGGCAGGAGGAGGCAGCTCCCAAGTACTGGGTTTCCAGAACTAAGCTCTGTCACCACCTGGCCAAGCCCCTTCTTCTCCAGGGACTCTCATCCACTGCTTTACTGCATGGAGGGTGGGGGAGAGGCAGCAGCAGGGGGTGAGGGGAGCTCAACTCACAGTCCCTGCCCCCACCGCACAACCCCGGAGACCCCCCTCCTTACCTCCAGCTCTCTTCTCATCTGAAAGGCATGAGAGCTGAGAGCGAGGGGTTTCCCCCAGCCTCTTCCTGTCCCTGCGGTGACTGACGCCTCTGTCAGAAGGAGAGCACCTGCCCCACCCTGGGCTCTCTGCTCAGGAACCAGTTCACCTGCAGGCTCTACCATATATCCCTTCCCATCTGGCAGCCTTCTTTTCTGCCTAAGAGAAAATTTCCCTATTATCTCTACCTCCTCAAGCCCATTTCCTGCTCATCCCTTGGAGCCCAGCTAAATGCTCCCTGAGATGGCCTGGCTAGAGAGCTCTGCTCTCCTGCCAATGCCTGGCCTGCCCTGCTCTCATGGCCCTGGGCAGGATCTGCTTCGGCTCATTGGGATCGAGTCTCTGGCTTACTCACCCCCACCCTCAGAGTTACTCAGCAAATACCTACCAAGCCCCAGTCCTGAGCCAGGGCTTGTGCAGGCAATGGAGCCAAACAGTGGCAAGACACATTCCCTTCAGTGAAGGCACTGGGTAGAACCAGGTCAAGGGCCAAGGCAATCTCCCACTCACCCGCCACCGCCCTAGGGGGCTATGGAAGCACAGAGGCAGCAGGAAAGACTGGGATGGCTCTTGGAGGAGGTAATGGAGAAAGGGATGGGAGAAGATATCTAGGCTGAAGCCAGAGATAGCATGGAACATTCAAAGAAGCATAGGTGGTTCCATGGAACAGAAGCATGGATATATTAAGGAATTCGGACTTTGCCTTTAAAGCAGTGTGAACTTGGTGCTGTAAAGACAGGGAAGATGGAGCTAGAGGTGGTGGTGGGGAAATGGTAAAAAAGATAGGGGAAGAGGGAAAGAGAGACCATTAATTGAGCATCTACTAGACACCAGGAACTGTGACAGTTGCTTTAGATACACTCTCTCACTCCCAGCAGCTCTGTGAGGTCCACATCAATGGCTCATTTTGAAAATAAGGAAACTGGGGCTCAGAGAGGTTAAATGACTTGTGCAAGACCAAAAAGAATTAAGTAGAGGTATCAGAATTAAAACCATGGTCTGCCTGGCTCCAAAGCTCTGCTCTTTCTATTACCCCATGATCTCCTTTTCTGCCCCTTTCACTGCTTTTCCTCTTGCCCTCCCTCCCTCTCTTCCTTCAAAAGACTTTACCAAGCACGCACCTGGGCCAGGCACTATGCTAGGCATGGTGAGCAGTAGCAGATGCAGGGGTCCTGCTCTTACCCCAAATCGGTAGAGACTGAGGGGCAGATGTCCAACTCACCTGGATGGGGAA
The DNA here is from genome assembly GCA_028627145.1 of Eidolon dupreanum. Lineage (NCBI taxonomy): Eukaryota > Metazoa > Chordata > Mammalia > Chiroptera > Pteropodidae > Eidolon > Eidolon dupreanum. The sequence goes on along the minus strand of CM053509.1, from coordinate 147,630,174 downwards.
AGGGTGGTAAAGAATTCCATACACCTGATGACCCTCCCAAATTCTCTCCCTCCCAAGACCACTTTACTGGCAGAGCTAGGAATGTGTGGCCTCTCTGTGATATCTATACTAGGTTGGTCACACAAAAAAGCTCTGCCAAGCTAGGAGGACCCCAGGGAAGGGCACAGACAGCACCGCGGTCATGAGCCCACGCTGTGGAATCAGGCAGGCCTGGGGCTGACTCTTAACTGCATGGCTGAATCAGCGTGACGCTAGCCTCACAGGGCCGCGGTGGGGCAGGAGGCAGGGCCTGGTGCACGCGTGCTCAGCCCACTGTGCCCTTCCTCTGCACTGCCGGACTCTCCCTCGTGGTGGGCACCGAAATCTACGGCTCAACTTGAAGCAGCAGCTCAGAGAATAGGGAGCACCTTCAGGGCTGGGGTAGTGGAGGAAAACCTATTGCTGGTGAAGAACTGGGGTCTGGAGACAGACAAATCTGGGTTCAAATCCTGGCTCTGCCACCTTCTAGCTCAGTGCTTTTGGCCAGGCTGCTTAACCTCATCAAGGCTTTTTCCTTATCTATAAAGTGGTGATACAAGTATCAAGTACCCACATCACAGTGTGGTTGGGAGACAATCCAAATAAGGGGCCTGGTACACAGTAGGTGCTCAATAAAAATTCACGATTCCTGCAGTCATAATTATCACTCTCATCATCATCATCAACATCATCAGCATCCTCCCCTGCATCCCACTCTGGGAGAGGGCACCTGACTCATTCTGACCCTTACAACAGCCTGAGGGCGGAGGCACCATTATCTGCACTTTTGGGGGAGGAAACCAAGGCCTCTACCAAAGGCCCTGGAGGGACTCGGCTTCCCCTAGGCCAGGTCAGGCTGGCTTACCACGTGGCCTGGGTCAAGTTACTGCCCTCTCTGGGCCACACTCTCCCAGAGGGAGTTTGTCCAACTCTGAATCTCAGCCAGCCTGGGGGAGTCAGATCACAGGGCCCAAGGTGTAGCCAGCTCTCCCTGCATGTGCATGGATGGCAGGAGAAGCAGAAAGCACCTCATCTCCAGAGACTCCCTGGCTTTGTCTGTCTGCCCCAGTTCCTAAATATCTTCTCCTTCGGGGCACTTGAGGGGAAAAGGAGGCTCTTCCTCTTGAGGACACTGGAGTGGACATCTGGCCAGTGGACTCAGGGGCAACCCTGTGGCCAAAGGTCATTCTCCGTGGCCCCAGGAACAGAACTGCCTGTACCACTGTCTCCGCTGAGGGGCGATGCAGAGGCTAGATTTGGCTGGGTTCACAGTTTGCTCCAAACTCATCCTCCTATCATCATTCTGTCATGGGACTTTCTCCCATGTCCCTCACACGAACCTGACTATATTCCTCTTCTGCTTAAAACCCCTCCATCCCTCTGAGAGAGCCCCAGCTCTCTATGCTGCCTGTTCTGCCCCTGCTGACCGACCTCCCTGCCATACCATTTCTCATCTCTCCCCTCCAGCCAGTCTGAACTGCAGTTGCCCCAAATAACATGGGTTTTAACTGCACAGGTCCATTCATATGCAATTTTTTTTCGATAAATACTATAAATGTCTTTTCTCTGCCTTATGATTTTCTTAATAACATTTTCTTTTCTCCAGCTTACTTTACTGTAAGAATACAGTATATAATATATATAACATACAAAATATGTGTTATTGACTGTTCGCATTATTGGTAAGGTTTCCAGTCAACAGGAGGCTATTAGCAGTTAAGTTTTGGGGAGTCAAAAGTTATATATGGATTTTCAACTGTGCAAAGGGTCAGCACCCCTAACTCCCATGTTGTTCAAAGTTCATCTATATGTGTATTTCCCCAAACACACTCTACTCTCAGGCACCGCTAAACCTGTGCTTACTGTACTTCCTACCTAGAACACACTGCCCACCCTTGTCTATCTGGTAAACTAATATTCATCCTTCAAAACTCAGTTCACATGCACACGTATTGCCCTTGACTGCTGGCAAAGGTGATATTGCCCTATGGTGAGAAAGAATGACCTTTTAAATAAACTGGAGATCCACTCAAAGAAAAGGAATGTCGACTTCTATATCACATCATGCATAAGAATCTATTTCAAGTGGATTTTAGATCTAAATATAAAAAATAAACAATTAAAATTTTAGAAGATAACAGAGAATATATCTGTAACCTTGTAATAGACAAAGAAACAGGATTCAAAAAGCATTCTCCATAAAGAACATGACTGACAAGTTTGACTTCATTATATTAAGACTTTCTTCAAAAGATACCCTTAAAAGAGTGAGAATAAAAGCCACAGAGTGAGAGAAGATATTTGAAGTGTGTATCCAATGAACACTATCCAGAATATTTTTAAGCTCCCATAAATCAATGAGAAAAAGGGCAGACAATCTAATTAAACAACTGGGAGAAAGACTTGAACAGGCATAAAAAGCTTATCCAAATGGCCAATCAACATATAACAAGGCACTGAACCTCATTAGTCATCGAGGAAATGAAAATGAAAACCACAATTAGATATCACCATATCTAATATCATAATGTTGGTAAGGCCTGTGGAGCAATAGGAGGGTGTACTGGTGGCACAGTTTAGAAAATTATATGATGGTATCTACTAAAGCTAATTATATACAATTTTATGACTCAGCAATTGCAAACTTAGGTATTTACACAACAGAAAAGCATATCTAGTGCATCAAAAGACATGTGCAAGAATATTCATAGCAGCACTATTCATTATAACCTCCAACTGGCAACAACCCAAATATCCATCAATAGTAGAATGGATAAACAGTGGTATATCCAAACAATGAAATACTATACAGCCATGAGAATGAATAAAATAAAACTTCATATAATAACATGAATGAATCTTGCCATCGGAATGCTGACTGAAAGAAGTCAGCATCAAAGAATACATATCAATGGTCCATGCGTACAAAGTTCAAAAACAGGCAACACTAATCAATGAGAGAAGTCAGGAAAGGAGTTGTTACCTCTGAGGCAGTAGTGACTGAAAGGGGACACAAGAAGGGGTTTCTTGGGGTACTAGAAGGTTCTATTTATTGACCTGGAGGGTGTGCCCACTTTGTGAAAATTCATAGGCTATATACTTCTAATCTTTCTGTATGTACATTAGTTACACTTCCACTTACAAGTTTATTTTAAAAACGGACAAAAGCCCTCATTCCAGTGTCTCCCCTGCCCCCTGGGTTGAAGTGGTCGCTCCTTCCTCCATGAGCCCCTTTCATCTGTACATGTCTCTGACGCACATTCCAACTGACTACCCCTCTACAGAAAGCTGCTGCGCCACCTCCCGTGTACTGAATCCCCACTCTGTGCCAGACCCGTGCCAAGAGCCTCACTTCACCCACACCCTCATTCAATAACAGCCACCATCAAGGAAGGTGCTAGTGCACTCCCACTGCTAGCACGATGCCATGTCAGTGTGCATGAAGCATTCCAGGTACACGCATCAGCTCCTTTAACCCCAGTGGGCTTGGGCCATTGCCTGAGGAAGTGGAGGCATGGAGAGGTTCAGTGTCTTGGCCAAGGGCACGCAACTGTGAGGTGGGAGAGTCTGCCTCAAGCCCAGAGCCCACGCACTTACGTGCAACACATCATACAGCCTCCCCGGGATAAGACGTTACATGTGGCTGGATACACACAGGCGATTTCTATGGCCAGGCAGGAATCATATGTACACCTCAGAGGGGCAACAGACCAGGATGGTGACCTGCTCCTTCAATGGACAAGTGTCTATGCAACCAGACTGGGCCTCACCTCCTGCAGGAAGCTTCACTGAGGCTCCCAAGTTGGATTCGAAGCTTCCGCAGGGTTCCCACAGCTCCTTCCCCAAGCCTCCCCATCAAAGCTGTGTTGTTACCATCTATTACATGCCTATCCTGACACTAGATTAAATATTGGGTCTTTTATGTCTATACCTCCAGTATAGACATGCATGCTACACAGTAGGTATTAAACACATGTGGAAGGAAGGAAGTGAGGGAGGGAGGGAAAGAGGGAGGCAGACAGAGAGGGACAAGTACAGAAAAGCTCTCTGGATCAACTAGGAACTTCATTAACTGAGGTCCGAGCAGTGAAGGTTTTCATATCCCAGACGGACATCAGTTCCAACCCTTGAGGTGTGGAATGGCAGGACCACACCACCTTCCACCCCACGGTCTGTCCCACTGGCTGCCTCCAGCCTTTTCTCAAGGTTACAGCCAGCCATTTGGCTCCCAGAGGCTCTGCTCAGTTCTTCTCTGCCTCTCTCCCGCAAGTGCCTGAGTTCTACACTTAGCCAGAGGCTAGCCCCACCAAGAGGTAAGGAGGATACCACGGAGGGCCCTGCCTACATGGGAGAAAGCATGCTCAGTTCCAAATTCCTTACTGCAACCCTGCCGCCTTTCTATGCTGGGAGCCACTGACAGTTCTCCAGCAGCAGCCTGAGCCACGGTGCCAGGTGCAAGCAGGCTAGCCCATGGCAGGCAGGGTGAGGGGAGAACCCTGGCCATCTGGAGCAAAGGACACACCTGGCAGCTATCCACATATCTGGAGTGATGACCCAGGTCCATTGCCAGAGGAAGAGGGTATCCTGGGACCCCTTCATCTCTCCTCCATGCCTGCAAGCTTTGATCTCACAAGTGGTTCATGGCCCCAGCACCCCTCTCCCCAATCCTGCCCCACCCCCAACCGGATCTTGATACTTCGGTGCAGCTGGTTGTGCAGAGGAAGTTGGCGGCTCCCTGGGGTTGAGCCTGGCTGGCCTGCTGTGAGTGGCTCCAGCCTCTCTGGGCTGAGCGGGCTGAGCCCTAAGCAGCCTTGTTTATCCCTGGGAGGAATGATGGCTTTCCCTGAGCAATGACATCTTGGAAACA